>CM075689.1:85334934-86594934 GCA_037954015.1 Psophocarpus tetragonolobus
GCAGTATAGCCTAAGTAGGACCAACACAGAGAAATATATAACATTAATCATCAGCTACATTAAGGCTACTGAGCAGCATCTTCAGAAAACCTGGAATCAAACGGAGCTGATGGATGGGAAAGAGCTGAATTAGCAGAACCAGCTCCAGTGCCATGCTGTAATTCAATCACAAGCCATCGAACTGCTTTACTCATCTGCTCCAACCGAACAGCACTGATTGGAGGGAGACCAGTCATGGTAGCTTGTCCAGGTTTTCCTGCAATAGGCCTTGTTGCCTCATCAACTAGACACTCAGATCCTATCCTTTGCTTCACAGACTCCACAAATTCCTCAGCTTGATCACACGCTACTCTAAACAATTCCCACTTCTGCCTAAAGTTTTCTAGAGCTGTATCGGTTGCTGTTGTTTTAGTAGAAGTAGCATTTTCTTTGGTTTCTAGCACATTTGCTGCTGCAGCAACAAAATCTTGGTAGGCATTATTTAGAGAATCAACTACACTGTCCATTGTGCCTGCTTCTGTTGAACAAAGAAATTCTAAGATTCTTGTAATTACATATCCCTATGGAATTAAAACTCAAGAACAATTGCTAGCAATAAAATACTTCAAGCTATTTTGTCTTCTAGCCTGATCTTGTTTAAGGGGGGATACTGCTAACACCAAGCACCCTATAAACAAACACAGATCCAGCAACTAAATTTGATCTCAGATAGGGAAATAAATAAAATAAATATTACAAAGTAAAAAAGTTGCTGGCAAGGTCATGAATCTAATACAATAAAAAATAAAATCCACCGAACCCTAATATTATGAATTAAAAACTGTCATTGTACTCAATGAAGAATGATAACATGCAGGTTAATTGCACGAAAAATAGTGAACATATTCCACAATAACCTTAAAAGTGTAATTGATTCTTATGGCATATACATTGAACTAGGTTTCAACTCAAAAAAGGCACCTAGATTGATCAACATTCTTATGGGGGTGATTTAATTTATCCACTTACTCATTCAATTTCATTGGCCATCAGGGCAGGTACAAATTATTAAACTTAGAAGTACACGAGGGAAAAAACAGCACAGATCAATATAGTTTATCTGCCCTATCCACATGAGAACAAAACTGAACCCTAATTTGCAGTGTGATTATACATTATCCTTATCCTCGGTCTAAAATGAAACCAAAAAGATACGATTAGCAATTCAAGATACAGAGCATAGTGATACCGTTTATGTGGGAATGGACAACGATGTTTGATGGCTATACTGAGGATCTTCGATTGGGTTTTTCCCTCGCCCTTTGTGCTTTGATTTTGACCCTTTAACTCTTCTTAGGCTCTACTCCTGCGCTCACGTTTGAGCATTTGATGTCTGATGATGTGCTACTTATTGGACTTTTAACCACTATTTTATTATTTAAGAAGAAAAACTCTTTCAAGGAATAAAATTAAAGAATTAAAATCAAACCACTAACATTTTACAAACTATGTTATAATAGTAAAAAAGTGAAAAAATATTCTAATTTTTTAATGATATAATCACATTTAGCGTTAATTAATTCGCAATTACACTATCTTTAGTTGTTAGTGAGAAAATAGAATGAAATTAAATGAAAGTGTGTAACGAAAAAGAGTAAAGAGTGAATTTATTTTGTAGGGATGAAAGAAAGATGAAATATATAAATTAAAATTATATTATAAAAAATCAAAGTTGAATAGAAATTATCTTTTATTCTTATTAATTAATAACATGCATAGTAATTGATTATGAATGAGTTTCATTTGAAAAAAAAGGGTATATTTGGTTAACTTTGAATGCATATTTCATTAACACGATTATGTTTCTACTTAATAGATTATACATTATTTAGTGTTTATTTTATTTGTTTTTCTATGGTGTTACCACTTATTAATTAGTTTGGAGTATTAGGAAAACTTTATTTTTAAAATTATTGGTTAAAATTTATTAAATTGATTTTCTTGTTGGGAACAAGGCACTAAAGGAGAAAAGAGAGAAATAAACAGTACTAACAAGTATTTGTTTTGATGCATTTGTAAACCTTACATAAGCTTGCTTATATAGCAAAGTGAAGAACACCATCTCATAATACTAAGCAATGTGAGACTAAAAATCAAACTACAAAACTTAATCAAACTACAAAACTAACAATTCTCTCACTTGGAGTTTGATTATCACTTATTGTAATTGCTTTCATCATCAATCATTCTTTAAGGCCAGTTAAGACATTGCAAAGCCTCAACTTCTCTGTTGTGACAACCTTTGTCAACATATCCACTGGGTTCTTACTTCCTAATATCTTATTCAACGTTAGTACTTCATTCTCAAGTAGAGATCTGATGAAGTGATAACAGAGATCAATGTGCTTCGTTCTAGAGTGAAATGTTGAATTCTTAGCCAGATGTATTGCACTCTGACTATCATTGTGCAAAACACTTTTTTCCTGGATGAATCCCAACTCTGTTAACAATCCTTGAAGTCATATAAATTCTTTGCTAGCTTCTGTTATTGCTACATACTCAAACTTTGTAGTGGATAAAGCAACGATCTTTTGTATCTGTGACATCCAACTAACAGCTGTAGTTCCAACAGTAAATATGTAGCCAGTGGTACTTCTTCAATGATCAATTTCTCCAGCAAAGTCTGCATCTACGTAGCCTTGTACTTTTAATTCACCTTTACTAAAGTACAAACACTTCTCCTTAGTGCCTCGTAGATATCTCAAAATCCATTTCACAGCTTCCCAGTGAGCTTTACCTGGATTTGACATAAACCTGCTTACAACTCCCACTGCATAACCAATGTCTGGTCTTGTGCATACCATCACATTCATCAGACTTCCAATGGCTGAAGCATATGGAATTTTAACCATTAATTCTTTTTCTTCCTCCGTCTTAGGAGATTGGTCTTTTGATAGACGAAAATGAGTAACCAAAGATGTGTTAACTAGTTTGACATTGCCCATGTTGAATCTTTACAAAACACAGTTGATGTACTCTGTTTGAGATAACTGCAAGTTTCCCTTTTGCTTATATTGCATGATTTGCATTCCTAGGATTTTCTTTGCTGGTCCTAAGTCTTTCATGTCAAATTCTTTTGACAACTGCTGCTTCAAGTTTCTGATCTCACTCATATTTGAACCTGCTACTAACATATCATCGACATAAAGTAGCAAAATGATATAACTGGAGTTGTACCTCTTGAAGAAACAAAAATGATCAGCATTACACTACTGGAAACCTTCCTTGTGCATGAAGCTTTCAAACTTTCTATACCACTGTCTTAGAGCTTGTTTCAGGCCATACAGGCTCTTCTTCAATTTGCACACCATGTTTTTCTTCTTTCCTTCTGAAAAACCTTCAAGCTGGTGCATGTAGATCTCCTCATGTAGATCTCCATGAAGAAATGCAGTCTTCACATCTAATTGCTCTAGGTAGAGTTCTTCACTGGCAACAATACTTAACACAGATATGATAGTATTGAGCTTCACAACTGGAGCAAATATCTGGGTGTAATCCACTCCTTCCTTCTGTTGGAATCCTTTTACAACTAGTCAAGCTTTATATCTTTTGGAGCCATTGTGTTCCTCCTTCACGCGATAACCCATTTGTTGTGAAGTGTCCCATAGGTAACTTTGCTAGTTCCCATGTTTAATTTGAGATTAAAGACTTCATTTCATCTTTCATGGCAAGCTCTCACTTGCTGCATCTGTGGTTTGACATGCTTCTGAATAGTCTTCAGGCTCTCCTCTATTGTTAACAACATGTAGTTCATGTATCTCCTGTTAGGCACAGGAACTGGAGAAGACCTTCTCAATTTAGGAGTTGAGTAAATTGTTGCTCTCTGCCTGATTCAATTACTTTCTCTGATTGAGAACTCTCAACTGGTGGACTTTCTATAGCATCATCCACCTCTACATAAGTTGGCCACTCGGTTTTGAGTTGTTGACACTTGTATTATGCTTATCCTTGTACATGACTCCTTCATTGAAGATCACATCTCTAATGCGGATTATCTTTTGTTCCTTTTTTATTTGGGATCAAGTTTGTTCCTTCCTTGATCGTTAATGTGCACATAAGCTGTACACCCAAAAACTCTAAGATGTGAGAGTTTTACTTCTTTTCCGCTCCATACCTCTTCTGGTATTTTATGCTCCAATGGTACTGATGGACCTCAGTTGATCAAGTAAGCTGTTGTATTGACTACTTCTGCCCAGAATTGCTTCGGTAGGCCTGACTGCACACGCATGCTTCTGCCTCTTTCAGTAAACGTTTGATTCCGTGCTCCTAGCAAAACTTCTTGAATTTGGTGTCTACATATTCACCAACATTGTCAGATCTGAGCTTTTTAATCTTCAATCCTGTCTCATTTTCTACCATAGCTTTCCAAATCTTGAAAGCTTCAAATACTTCAGACTTGTGTTTCAAAAAGTAAACTCATACCTTTATAGAGTGATCATCAATAAAAGTTACGAAGTATTGCTTCCCACCAATGGAAGGGACAGTCGTTGGTCCCAAAGCATCAGAGTGGATGAGCTCAAGCCTCTCTTTCTTTGGGGTTTTTCTATTTGTCTGAAAGCTGACTCTCTTCTGCTTTCCAAGCATACAGTCTTCACACATGTCAATTTCTACTGACTGAAGACCTGGTAATTTTCCTTTTGAGTGCATGATCTTCATCCCTTTCTCACTTATATGCCCAAGTCTTTGGTGCCATAGATTGGGACTTTCATTTGTTGCAACTGCAATCAAATGACATACTTCTGCTGTCTTGTAAAGAGTACCACTCCTTTTGCCTCGAGCAATTGTCATTGCACCCTTTGAAATCTTCCAATCATCACTGTGGAAGATTATCATGTAGCCTTCACTGGCTAACTGGCCCATTGAGATTAAATTTTTAGTCAGGTCGGGAATATGTCTGACATTTTTCAATTCCCATACAGACCCATTTAACTTAATCTTTATTGCACATTTACCTACAATCTCACATGACTGCTCATTACCATGGTAAATCTTATCAAGATTTCTAGGAACATAATTCTCGAATAGTTCCGTTTGTGAGGTAGCGTGAAAAGATGCTCCAGAGTCTAATACCCAAGACTCCTCTTTATCTTCAAGAGAGCATATCAACATCTCATCCTTTCCTGAGGTGGAGGCAACATTTGTTTCGCCCTTTGCTTCTTGACTCTTCTATGCACTCCTGCACTAGTTTTTGTAGTGTCTGGTTCTCCCACAATTCCAACACTCGATCGTCTTCGAGTTTTAGAAACTACGATGATTTCTGAACTTGGTTGTCTCTCCTTTGATTTGTCGCGTCCACTTTCTTTGGTTGAACTTCTTCCTCTTGACTATGTATGCAATACTGAAGAGGTTGATAGTTCACCCAACTCTCTCCGCCAGATCTCTTCACTGAGAACCAAATTTTGAACATCATCAAATCCTAACTTATTGCTTCCTGATGATCTATTCACAGCTGTGACCATAGCATTCCAACTTTCTGGCAGGGAAGACAAAAGTATTAAAGTCCGTACTTCCCCATCGAACTCAATCTCAACTGAACTCAATTGGGTTGTAACAGTGTTTAGTTCATTGAGATGATGTGTCATCGAAGCACCTTCAGACATCCGCAGATTGAACAATCGTTTCATCAAGTGAACTTTGTTTGAGGCTGATGGTTTCTCGTATATGTTGAAAAGATCCTTCATGAGACCTGCTGTCATCCTTTCTTTTGCAATGTTGAAAGCAACATTACGGGATAATGTCAGTCTAATGGCTCCAAGGGCTTGTCTATCAAGGAGACTCCAATCTTCCTTCTTCATACCCTCTGGCTTCTTTCTTGTGAGTAGTTGATACATATTCTTCTGATACAGATAATCTTCTATCTGCATTTTTCAAAAGCCAAAGTCCGCACCATCGAACTTTTCAATCTTCATCTTGCCTTCGTCTATTGCCATTGCTCCTACTGCTATTGAAGAAAAACCCCCACTAGTTCTCTAGACTGAGATCCCCAAGAACAAGAGAAAAAATATTTTCTGATGTGGAAGATCAGACACAGCTGCAGCCACAAAGCATACTAAGAAAATTTACTCTAACCAAATCTTTTCTGATACGGAAGATCAGACACTGCTGCAACCACAGAGCATACTAAGAAATGGGCTCGGATACCACTTGTTGGGAACAAAACACTAAAGGAGAGAAAAGAGAAATAAACAACACTAAGAAGTATTTGTTTTGATGCATTTATAAACCTTACATAAGCTTGCTTATATAGCAAAGTGAAGAACACCATCTCACAATACTAAGCAATGTGGGACTAAAAATCAAACTATAAAACTTAATCAAACTACAAAACTCACATTTCTTCTCTAAAATTTATGATTTCTAATAAATTTTAATCAATTATAAGAATAGTTTTTAAGAAAATTTCTCTATCACTCCTCTTAGTTTCACATATAATTTTATGCAGTAATACATTTTAAAATAAATATCTATACCTCTCACTTACGGGCAATGTTGTGAAATTTGTATCAATCACCAAAGTCAAAATATTATCAATAGTGGAATAGGTGGGTCATTAGTTGAATTGATTAACCCAATCTATATTATTTTAAAAGAAATATAATATAGTTAACATGATTTAATTTTTAAATACTTCTATTTTTCAAATCCATTTGCAACGTTTTTTTTAATTTTCAATGGGTCATATTATTTGTTTTGTTATGATTTTTTAGCCTTGTTCTAGTTGTTTTTTTTCCAGTTTGGGATCATTTCTAGGGCATATACAAACACCCAACATGATCATTTTTTGAGTTTTATTAATTCTAAGATGACGAGTGTTGGTTGAAAGAACTGTACATCGGTTAGAGAGCATGATATAAATGAGTTTTAGTAATTATCGTTAGAAGATTATGAAATGAGATATCAAAAGGGAAAACAACATTTGGTTGTGAAGACAAACAATGTTACAACTTGCATGAAAATTTTTAAAGTTGTCAAGGTTGAGATAAAGACAACTATGGAGGGTAAGGAGTAGAAACAGAGTGAAGCCTTCTAGAAAGTGATGCATGATATTGAAAGAACAATTAGACAAGGTTTATAGAAATGGAAAGCTTTGATGCTCGACTAACTCTCATAAATGATTTCAGATTGCAGGATACTAAGAAGGGACTATGGACTTTTAAACTCAATCTCAATCTATAACTGCATATAATAGGAAGGAGAAGTTGGTACAAGCGGGCATGAGAGAGTTTTTTGATAAAAAAAAAGCTACAAAAATGGTGTACCAATAAATAGCCCACTTTTGTACGAAATTGGCTTATATTTTAACTTGATCAACGTATAAAGTTTTCAAGATATGCCTCACGAAGTTTGACGTTATGGGAAACTTTTGCACACTCCTACCTACCATGACATTAGAATACTACTCTTTAACAAAGAGGTGGAGTACACTACTACTTTTAATGAGACTGCTAAATGATTAATGGATAACTTTTGGGTGTTCCTTAATGTTAGATGTTTGGAAAAATAGGAAACAAGGAAGCATAATTAACCTTTTTGTGAACTCCTTTTCTAGGATAATGTTCTTAAAGTTCATTGATGCATTTGATTATGTGAATACCAACGAGAAGATATTTGATTGCTTGATTTTATTATGGAGGAAATTGGAGAAGAAAAGGTTTTCCAAGTTATAATGGACAATGGAAGCAATTGTGTTCTTACTAGTAGGTTGTTAGAGAAAAAGATGCCAAACATTTATTTGGATCTTTTGTGATGTGTGTTGTATAAAACTTTATATTGGAGGACATTGACAAACTATCCAATATAAAGAAGACCATTTGATGAGAGTTATAAGAATGGTTTGGTGGTAAAGTAGAGATGGAGAATGAGATGTCATGGGTTCAAATCCTTCCACTAAAAAGACTAATACATTAACAACTAACATTTGGTCTATAAAAAAAATCATTAAGTGAACCTTTTCTCTTGTTGACTTCATTTATAGTCATTCAAACACTTTGAGTATGTTGAAGTTCCTTATTAACGGGAGGGAGTTAGAGAGGTATGTAATCACTTGATGCGCAACATCTTATCTTTCCTTGGAAAGGATTCACCAAGAGAAAACCAATCTGAGAAAGATGTTTGTATTAAAGGAGTGAAATGAAAACAAGTTATTAAACTAGGCAAAGGGAAAATAAGCCATTAGAATTGTGTTGATGCCTAGTTTTTAGAAGAATATAGTTTTTATTCTCAATGTAATGGTTCCTCTTGTGAAAGTGCTTAGGCTAGTTGATGATGAAAAAAAACCAATTATGTGCTACGTATATAAAGTAGTTGATGTATTCCTCCCTATCAAGAGTCATATCATTAGGGCCATGACTAAGAGGATAAAGGAAGACTTGGCTAGAGACGAAGGAGGAATACCTCACGTCTTATTGAGCATAGAGATCAAGCATCCTTATTCCTCATTTTGTAGTATTTTAGCCTTGTATTTTATCTTAAGTGGTATAGTCTTTCTTACCTTGCTTGGTTGTGTATTTTAGCCCTTATTTTTGTTAGTTTTGTGGCTTAGGGGTATGCCTAGTTGAAATGTGGAGTATATTAGCTAATTGAGCCATATGGGAGTGTTGATGAGTAGTTTTGTTAACCTCACCTCCTTCTTTCTAATTAAACCTAATTAGTTAGCACATGAAGCATGGAGGAGACAAAGTGGTGCCCTTGTTCCCCCCCTTGTGCACCATTTTTAAATAATTGCCATATGACATCCTACATGACAATTAGTTAGAATTCAGATTCATGATTTTAGGAGTATGTACTAATTATTTGAATTTGGATTCCCTTCCAAATCTCACGGCCAAACCCCCCATCTTTACCTATAAATAAGTCACTCCACTCTCTTGTAAAGGTTACGCTTGATTTTATAAGATAGAACTTTTACCTTCTAAATTTGAGTGTCCCCTTCTCTTGTTTTTGAGACAATTCCTAGAAGTTTTTATCAAGGGTTCATTTCCTTGTAACAAGCAACACTTCTTATTGGCTTATCTTTCCTAAAGTGGAGCCAATCATCCTCTATTTCTCACCTCCTCACCTCTCCACTTCACCAAGGTGATCTCACGACGTTGATCAAGGGAAGCATCCATGGAGTGGCATGCATCAATAGTGGACAAGATAAATGAATCTATTATGAAGTCTTTTAAAAGTAAAATTACATATAATGATGCATTTGCAATCATCAATAAAAGATGAGATATTCAATTTCATTGTCCTTTGTTGTTCACTTTTTGAAGCCAAAGACGTTTTTATCCCAACCTTCATATGAAGTTAATGGTGAGATTACTTAAGGTTGCGTGATTGTATCATTAAATTGGTGAGAGATTTGAAGATGAAAAAGGTCATTCATAAAGAGTTAACTTACTATAAAACTTAGAGTGATATGTTTGAATCCATAACTACTATAACATAAGAGGTGAAATTGCATTGAGTAAGAGATAAAACATATGCAACTTTTGCAATTTTATTCTTCAAGTCCCTTAAGTGTTTATAACACAACTATTTTTACATTTGTAGCTTCATGGTGTGAATGTATGATTCAGATACTCCCTATTTGCAACAATGATCATTAGCTTGACATGTAGTGCTTTAGGTTGCAAATGTAATTGGAGTGACTTTGAAAAAATAAATAATTTCTTTTTTAAGGTCAATAATCAATGTATTGCTTATAATTATTCCTTAAGTAATAAGTATTTATCTCTCCGATCTCATCTCTTTACTTTGCATTAGTAGTTTTTGTTGCATATAGTATTTGCTTGCATGAATATTTAAAGGGCACTAGTAAGATCTAAGTTCTAACTTTTTGCTTTGCCAACATTTAAAATCAAAAGAAAAAAAAGTACTTGATAAATGAATTAGTATCAATTAACACATAAATAACATTCTCATATTGAGATTCTCTAGTGAGATTCTATCCCTAAAAGAATTTCTCTAATGGCAACTAGATTAAAATTTAGTTTTTTTTATGAAGAAATTAAATTTTAGTAACACAAAGAAAGTTTATATGCTTTAAGAGAGGGAGTTAACCACGTATCCTGAATAATTTATGCTATTTTAGATTGACAGATTTTTCTTTATGTGTCACTCACTTTACAAAAGATATAACATAAATTAATGATAAATAGGTAATATATTAGAAGTGTGTTCTGCTTAAAAAAAAAAACAAGTAATGGATTATAGTTTTATTAAATAATTTGTTAGTGTGAAAGTTAAGTAATAAAGTTAATAATTATTAAAAAATAATAATTAAAAAAATTATTTGTAAAATTTTTAAATTTAAATATAAATATTTAAACTTATTAATGTAATAGAGTCAACTGTATTTCAATTTAAAAAATAAAAAATATTATATCATGTAAGGACGGCATAATTCTTACAATAATATTGATAATTAAAATGAATAATCACCTTAAGATGAATTATTATCGTGAAAATTATTTGAGATTTCTTAATATAATATCACTTATAAAATAAGAATGAAATAATTTCACAATTACATGAATATCACTAAAAATTATGTTTAAAAAAAAAATTATATACCTGTAATTATAACGACAAAGCATAACCAAATATGATATAAAAATAACGTAATAACTATCAGTATATTTTTATTGTTTTCATTATTATAATGTTATTTTTATTACTAACTCATATATATTATTATATGTAATCATTTAAAAGTATTCACTATTAGTTTTTAACTGATAACAATTTCTAGTGTTCTTTTATATGGTTAAAATTTATATTATTTGTTTTTTATCCTAATATTATTTTTTGACTACTGTAAAATTAGTTTATTGTTTCTTTATTTTTTTTTTTCGGTATTGCTTTTTGTCGTCTGGGTAGAGATGCATTTATTTATTATACTTTATAATTATTTTTATTTGTTATATTTTATTTGTCTGAATCTTTCAATATTAACAATGACATTTAACTATTTTTATTTTCATTTTTAGCAATTCTAGTATTACTCTTTATACTTTTTAAAAAAAATAAAAATATTACTCTTTATATTGGTATTATACTTTGTTTGCTGATAAGTATGAGTGTTTCTATATATAATATTACATTATTATATAAGATTGATTTATTATATGTAAGTATGAGTGTTTCTATATATAATATTACATTATTATATAAGATTGATTTATTATATGTAAAATTAATTGTTATTTATCTATAATTTTGATGATTTGTTTTATAAGATGTAAACTATTATAAATATTTGGACGATTCCTCGGTACGGATGAAACAGTGGTTGATGAAGGCGATTGCAGTGGCGGAATCCGATTCAAGCAGCATATGATATGAGTGCAATCCTTCACCCATTCACCGCCATTAAAATTTGCAGCTCCCAACGCGGAAGAGAATCGACCACTCAACGACATTTACCACTTGACTTCTACAAAATCATTCCCCTCTTTCTCACTTTCAATTTTAATTAAGAACGGCGTGCTCAATTCCCAACCAACCGTAACCCTTCCTCCGTTCTGCTCAATTCAATCGCGTTCGCGCTGAAGGGACCAAACCTAATTTGCGAGCCAAGAGGAAAATTGCGGAGTGAAATAGGGATAGTGAAGTTTCAATAGGGTTTTCGAGGCTCCAGAACAGGACATTTTGCTCCTCTCCTCTGCTTCGATGAGTTCCTGCTGATTTGACAAATTGAGATAGCCCTGTTCACACAGCATGGGTTACGATTCGGAGAGCCCCTCTCCGAATGGGAGGGACGAAGGTAAGTTTTGCGGAATTAAAATTGTTGAATAGTACAATCAGAAGTGGGAGCTGGGAGCTGGGAAACAAAAAAAAAAAAAAAAGCCACGATAAGTCACCGGTTTGCATAATTGGGTTTATAGTCTAGAGTTGTGTAGTTGCTGTAGGTTTGGAACATGTTTCATTTGCTGCTTTTGCCTGTATTTAATTTTTCTGTTCTTTAGTGTTAGGTTTATAATTTGGAGTAGGGTAGCTGAAATCTATGTTAGTGTCCATGTGGGAGTTTTGGTGTGTGATTTAGTTTCTTGTTAGGTATAGTTTCTTAACTCCATGGTTGATGAATTTGAATTGATAGATGACGAAGAAGAATATGAGGATTCTGGCAAGGGTAATCGATTTCTCGGGTTCATGTTTGGGAATGTAGATAATTCTGGTGATCTCGATGTTGATTATCTTGATGAGGTAATTTTATTTAGCCTTTTGAATTTGGAGGTTAAAACGTTTGATGCATGCATATATGTTTTGTTTAGAGCGGTTTGTTTGTTGTAATTAATAAGTAGAAAACCACTGTGTTAGAGATACCTACTTTGTGGGGCTTTTACTCGAGATCTGAAAATACAACATAGGAGGCATTTTGGAAGCCTGTTTTTGGTATGGATGTCTAGAGTCTAAATTAAAAAACTTCTGTGCAATTCAATTCTGGAGGATTTTAGTATTTAATAAGCAAACAGATAAGGTTGATTGACTATTTGCTTCTTGGGTGTTTGGTTACATGATTGTAAGTATCAAAAGTGATTTTCCCTACTTGAATTGAAACGATATTTGGTGTAAATACAAACGTTTGGTTATCGGTGGATAAAATTGTTAAAAATTAGATATTATTCTCTTATTCATAATTAGATAGTAATTGAGAGTTTGCTCCTTATTACCTATTATTACATTGATTCTTAGTCATATTATATTATTAGAGTAATCTTATATAATCAATAGTGATCGTTTATGATCTTATTTGCTCATATAAATAAAGGCGATGTGTGTCATTTGCGACACACATTTACATGGTATTAGAATAGGTTATTCTTTTTCTTGGTTGATGTATTACAAAAATTGTGTCATATTGGAAATCCACTGTCCCTGGTAGGTTCATTGCTCACCATTTCCTTTCAATACTTATTTTAGTTTTTTGGCCACTAGCGATGGACTCCGCTGGAGCTCCATGAGCTTTCTGGCCAATAACCTACAAATCTTCATTCTACTGATTTACGCCGTTTCATCGACAGTGTCTTTAAAGAACCACCAATGCACTCTCACGCACATCTTTTTGCTTTCATAACCTATCATCAAGGTGAACAGTATCGCACTGCACTTCTGCTTTGTTTGGCAGCTACTATGCCGCCCTTTTGTAAAATCAACGATGTTTACCAACGTTCCTTGCACAAATGCAATTTCGTGCATAGCTTTCTTTGTGGGTGAACAATACTTATGGCCACTGTTGGACCTATTTGGCGCCACCATGTTGCTCCTCTTGTTAGTTTATACCAGCGACCTTTCCTAAGGTTGCCATGCAATCCATGCCCAACCAACTCAAAACCCTGTTGGATGTGGCCCCAAACATGGCACATGATTCATGATACATCTTTGGAAAGCATCACATTGGTCTCCATTGTCATTGTGGGGCCTTTGTTGGCTGCCGCCGGCACCGAGCCATGCTTATCAAACACAACCACGCTACTGAAACCGTTTTTTCGTTTTTATTCTTACTAGATTTATTGGATTTACCACAATGTAACAAACTTGGTTCATATTACATATGCTAGAGCTTGAGGTAGAGTGTTAAAAAAATTAGATATTATTCTCTTATTTATGATTTAGATAATAATTGAGAATTTACTCTTTATTACTTATTATTACAGTTGATCCTTAATCATTATTAGAGTAATCCTGTAGTCAATAGTGGTCCTATTTGATCCTATTTTCTCATTATAAATAAAGGTTAAAGGTGACAGGTGGTCATCCAAGACACACATTTACAAAAATCAATTTTACTAAAAGTGATTAAAAGTTGTTTGTGTTAGGATGAAAAATTTACTCTAAATTTCATATCGAACTTGTGTTTTAGGGTAAACACATTTAAACATAAATTACTTAACTTCAAAATCAATTTTGGAATATACTCGTCCAAACACACTACATTAGTTAGGTCAAGTTGTTAATTTACAGATGAAATTGATTATTCTGTTTTAGGCATAAAAATTTACAGTTGAATTACAGGGTAATAAGAGCTTGACCTGAAATTTATGCCCAATAAGATTGCAGTTTATACTTTATGCCTTCAACTACTTTCTGTGATATGGGCATGCTAGATTATGAATGACCCAGGGAAGGATAAATTAGAGGTTCTTGGGAGGTGGCTCTTCCTAGAAATAATTGCATCTTTTAGGATATTTTTTCTATTTTCTTGAATGAGCAATTGCATATTCTATTTTCCTGTTATGCTTGGTTTATTCTTGTTTATGTTTTTGATGAAAAACTGTAAAGCTGGTGCTAAATAAGCATATGTCCTTTTTTAGGATGCAAAGGAACATCTTTCTGCTTTAGCTGATAAGCTGGGTCCATCACTGACAGATATAGATGTAAGTAAATCTAAATATAATTAGCTGGCTGTATTGTTTGAGTTTGGATTTCAAAATGCTATCTGTTGTTGTGGTTAACTATTGTTTAATTTGTCAGATTTTCTTTCTATATTTCATTCTTTCAACTTCTTCTATTTTGATGATGATGATAATTGTTGTTTGCAGTTGTCAGGAAAATCACCACAAACACCAGCCGACGTTGTTGAACAAGGTGAAGTTGTCTGCCAGGAAAAACTATATCATGCAGTTTTTGATATTCTGTTGGTATCATTTTTTTCCTCACCAACTGAGAGCATTTCACCTGTGTTTTATTTCTACTGGAATTCTTTCCACATGACATATGCTAGGTAGAAAATATCAGATAAAGAATCAGCTAATTGTCTGTTCTTGTCAAAGAAAATTTCATATATCTTATATGAGAAATGATAGCAACACATTTTTGTGCATTACTTTTTTATGAAATTTTTTGAAAATCACATATTTTGTATGTCCCACTTCATATTTAATGACTCTCTTAATTTTGTATTTTTGAATAAATTTGCATTTTGGTCAACCATAGAGAGCATGTGTTGCTAACATTCCTCATATTTATATCTTCCTTGGTATTGGAGCGTTATAGTTGACACTTCTTGGTGTTACTCTCCATTCTGGAAAATATTTTATAAAAAATTTTGTTTTTATAAAATTAAAACATCGGTAGTTGTGCCTGATGGTAGCAGTTAGTAAGGGCCAGTGATACAAGTCAATAAAAGTAGATTGAGAAAATAAGCTGGTATGAACTCTGAAGTTTCAGCGTTGGCTTGTCGCTGGCATTAATGAGCATGTGTGGATAATAGGCATTCATTAATGGCCATATAGTGTCACGTAGCTATGGTTCTAAAATATGGAGTAGGTGTGTTTGGCTTCTGTTTGCACCAAAATATGGAGTAGGTTTGTTTGGCTCCTAAAATAAGCATTATGGTATCCCCATATGCCAATGCTCCTTCTATCATCAAAGACCTAGTCATGTGAGGGGTAGGGTTTTGATTTGGATCTCATAATTTATTCTACAAGATGCTTTGACCAATTTCCAGAGGGATTTGAGCGTATTTCTCAGGCTGATGCTCAGTTATTTTGTTACTGTAATTTTCTGTTGGGTGGATTCCTGAACCTTCTGCTCTAATGTTTCTTCTTCCATGGAAATTTCAATTGATAAAGTTAGTGCACATCAAAGACATTCGTGGCCTGTAACATTGTTTGAATTTGATGAAATGAAGCTTTAGTTAAAAGAGCAAAATACACCATCTCTTTCCCCCCCTCTTGTGTAAAATAGTTTACTAACTGTGATTCTTTTAATCTTAGACTGTGATGAAAAAGCTGAAGATGCTGTTGATTATGAAGATATTGATGAAGAGTATGACGGTCCAGAGACAGAAGCTGCCAATGAAGAGGACTATTTATTGCCAAAAAAAGAATTTTTCTCTGCTGAAGCCTCTATATGTTTGGAATCCAAAGCTTCTGTCTTTGATGATGAAAATTATGATGAAGAGTCTGAAAAGGAGCAAGACTTTGTGAATGAAGATTCTAAAGTTGATAACATCTCTTCAGTTGGTAATATTTTTTTACATGAATTGCTTCACTTTGTTATAGCTATTGTACTTTGTATTGTGTGCTTTGAACTTACAATATGGATTTATATATTATGTTGGTTTCTGTTGTCATGAAAGTGCAAGAAAGTTTGGTTCACTGGAGACAGATGTATGCTTTGCTATTTTACTTTTGTATCCTTATTTGCAACTCTTTTCACTTTCACTGAGGACTGGTTTGGAAGTAGATGTTGTTTGATTTGTAGATTGTCTGTTCTATGATCGTTTAATCATATCCTGTATGCTTTACCTACTCCTTTATGATTTATAATCCCACCTGAACCTGTGAATAATATGTTTGCATTCTGTTTGACACTTGCAATTTAGAAATTGAATGTGCAAGAGTGTGACTATGCACAGGTTGTATTGTGAACTAATTTCATAATTTTAATTCATTTGACAGAGAGAAAGAATACCTATCCTTTGTGAAATTGATTTGTGCTATGCTTGAAATGCATAAAAAGATTAAAAAAGCATACTTATTAATGGTGGTAATGTGGTATTCGAATACAACTATTATATAGGCTTGGTAAAGTTGTGCCTTGGTGACTTGTTGGTTATGGGTTTAAATCCATAAAAAACCTCTTTGCATATGTGAGAGGAAGGCTATGTATAATGACACTCCTCCACACCTTTGCATAGCAAGGAGCCTTCTAGCACTAGGTTATGATAGTTTTTATTGTATAGGCATGGTAGTTTTGGTACTTGGTTTGATAAAAACTTGATTTGTAGATCGATTATATTCAATTCAAATTTATATGCAAGGTTTGATTCTTAATTGATCCAAGCATGCAATCTTATCAAGCTCGGGTCAGAAGGCCCATTTGATGGGTCTGATTGGAACCAATGATATGACCAATTTGAGTCAATAGTTAGAGTAGAAATGCTATTAATCTAAAATAACTCGGTTTGATTTGCCTAGATTTTAGTTAAATTGGTGATTCGGAGTGACCAGTGGCCTAGGTAGCTCATACTTGTATTTAAAAGAAGTGGCGTAATTGTGTGTTTGTTCTTGTCTTGTTGTGCATCCAACTTGCTTGTCATCATCTACGAATCAAGTTACTATCTTATTGTGCATCCAACCTACTTGGCACCCTCTATCCATCAACCAGCAACAAAGTGAAGCTTTTAGTGAAGATGAAACAACAAAATTGAGAAGTTAGAAAGTGGAAAGAAAATAGGCTTGGTTCTAAAATGGTTCCAATCAACTAGTGATATAACCAATTAATAATATATATGTGAGGTGCAAACCTCATCTTATAAGTCGGTTTTTAAAGATAGTATATATGTGAGGTGTAAGCCTCATCTTACAAGTCGGTTTTTAAAGGTTGGGTTAGACTAAATTTCACCATTTGTATATGGTGGTATTAGAGCCTATCCTAGAGGATTGGTTGTTGGGTTGACCGTACCGTTTGTTATCGGACCACCTGCAAATGTCCAGTCCTGCAGATTTCATGCTTGAGATGTACAGTTATCGACGAGAGAGATGTGTGTTGGAGATCCCACATTAACTAGTGATATGACTCATTAATAGTATATATGTGAGGTGCAAACCTCACCTTACAAGTTGGTTGTGTAAGGTTGACTTAGATCAAAATTCAATAGTGATTAATGACAGTAAGATTAGACATCTGCATCTCAAACTCAAAACATTGAGATCCAGTGATTAACGACAGTAAGACTATTAGGATCCCCTTGTGCTTTTCTTGAGTCTTGAGTGTCATAAGATGATAGGAATTCAAGGTTGTCATGAAGGTTATACAGTAGATGGCGGCTAGGACCTTTAAGCACCATACTGCCACAACGGTTTATACAAGACAAATATATATATATACATATATATATATATATATATATATATATATATATAAAATATAATATAATGCAAAAATAGCAAAATAATAAACAAATATATTAAAACCAACAATATAACAATCTAAAATTCATAATCTGGTGATATTGGCATCATTAAAACTTAAAAACATAAATTCCTAACCCAAACAAAAGGATTAAATAATCATCAAAACAAAGAACAAATTTAAAAAACAGTAAACACAATGACAAGTCCTAAAACTATTTTATTTAATCCTCCTTATTCTCATCAATGTCTGCATAATTAATTTCAACAGAGCAGTGCTGCTAATCCAAAAATCCTTTAGCTTCTTCTCCATCTGAATGTGCCAAATTAGCATTTGACACTAATTCCTCCTCCTTACTGCTAGAATTTGAATCTTCTAATGATTTAGCTTCTTCAACAACAACCCTTTTTCCCTTCTTCTTTGAAGCTGCTCCTTTGGCTCTTTTAGAAAGATTAGAAGATTCCCCTCTCCAATTGCAAGTTGTTTCCTTTTATGATACCTAGTGTATTGTGTAAGCTCATTAAGTCCTGAAGCTTCATAAACTTGATTCTAAGTAAGGTCATCATCTTCTTCATGAACCCTTTCATCTTTACCTTCTTCGCCATCCATCTCTCCAATTAGGCACTCATTGCAATCATCAATCCCATTGAGTCTAATTGGATCGATTTCATCCTTAAGGTTATATCTTTGATGGAGTGCTTGATTATATTTGACAAATATCATGTCATATATAGTCTTTGATGCTCGAGTATATTTCTTCTCTTAGTATGAACCTAAAACAATTAAATAAATACTCATTACTTAAGGAATAACATAAGGAAGATATCTATTGTTGATTTTAAATAGAAAATTAATTACTTAAACACACTCCAATTACGTTCACAACCCGAAGCACTACATGTCAAGCTAAGGATCCTAGTTGCAAGTTATTGCAAATAGGGAGTATCTGAACCATACATCCACTACCATTGAGCTACAAATGCAAACAAAATATGTTAGACTTAGACACTTAAGTGAATCACGTGAAGAATAAAAGTTTAGAAGTTGCAATGTTTTGTCTCTTACCCGGTGCAACTTCACCCCTGATTGCTTTAGCAGTTGTGGACCCAAACATACCACTTCTAGTTTTATACTCAGCCAACTCCTTATGAACAATCTTCTCCATCTTCTCCACTTCTAGTTTTATAAAATCATTCAAACCCTAATAATCTCACCATTAAATTCCATCTTGGTTTTACATAAAAGAACTCCTGGTTCAAAAAGTGGCTAGCAGCATGTAAACGGCAATGAAGCTGAATATCCCATCTTTTGTCAATATTGCAAACATATCCTTGTATTTTGCTTTCACTTTTAAAAGATTTCATAATGGTTTCCTTCGTCTTGTCTATTGCTTCATATATGTAGCCCATAACTGTTTTTTGCTCACTATCTTCAAGTCTAAGCACTTTCACAAGAGAAGTCATAACTTTTAGAATGAAAACTACATTCTTTCAGAAACTAGGCATCAAGACAGTTTTAGTGGCTTCCTTTCCCTTGACCTCCTTTGCTAGCTTGTTTTCATTCCACAAACTTTAAGAACATTGTTTCAGAAGAGGAGTTCACCAAAAAGTTGATTATGCTTCTTTGTTTTCTATGAGTTTAGGCATTTGACATTAGGGAACACTCAAAAGTTATCCACTGATTCTTTAGTGGCTTCATTAGTTTATTAGTGTATTGCACCTCTTTCTGAAGGAGTGATACTCTAATGTCATGGTAGGAAGAAACTTTCAAATGTTTTCCAAAATTTCCAACTTGACGAAGCATGTCTTGAAAACTTTCTAACTTCAGTAAGTTGAAAGATATGTCAGTTTGGTACCAAAAGCGAGCTATGTATTGATACACCCTTTCTAAAGCTTTTTTATCATAAAGCTCTCTTATGCCCACTTGCACCAGTTTTTCTTTCCTATTCTTTACAGTTATAGATTGACCTTGAGTGAAAACGTCCATAGGTCCTTTTCTAGTATCTTTCAATCTCAAACCACCAACGGAAGGTAGTTGAGACAGAGCATCAGAACTTTCCATTTCCATAAACCCTTCTTCAAAATGTTCTTCAATATTTTGCATTACCTTTTTAAATGTTTCAGTTTGCTTCTGCTTCTTTCCCTCCATAGCTGCCCGTATCTCAACCTTTATAGTTTATAGTTTTAGGAGTCATCAAACATGCTGTAACATTTCCTAATTTTCCAATCAAATGTTGTTTCCCCCTTGTTATACCTCATTTCATAACCTTTGACAATAATTACAACAAATTTCATTTGTATCATTCTCTCTCACTAGTGTACAGTGCTTCCATCCAACATCAGTCCTCTTAGAGTTAATTGAATTTGAGAATATATTTGTTACATTTGGGGTGTTTGTTTCTGACCCTGACATGATTGTTAAATTGAAAAATATGGCTTCTATAAAAAAAAATAAGAAAAAGAAATAAAGAATTAATGTCTCTTTTATAAAAAAAGAGATATAAGAGAGAGAGAACCTACGTTTGGTTTATGAAAGAAGTGTGCGAGGGAGAAGATGAACGAAGTGGTTGTGCGAAGGAGAAGAACTCTCATGAGGAGAAGAAAACGACGTTGCGAGGTGGCTGTCGTGCGGGTTCATCACCGCAGGTTGCTGCCGGAGAAGTCGTCGTCAGATGTGTGTGGTGGCTGGGTTGGTCGTCGGAGGCAAACAGCTAGGTCGTCTTTGCAGAGGCTCATGAAGGTGAGAGAAGTTGAGGCCAAGGCTACATATGCACAAAACTATGTTTGACATCCAACCGGTTCGAGTCGACTTGGGTCCAAAAGCGTGAAAACAAAAAAATAGCCCAATTGGGTGCCCCGTCCACATGCTCTGCCACGATGTTTGTGCCATGGCGCCTGCTACGCACCGAAAGGCGGAACCGCGCTATAAGTAGGCCTAACAGCCATCGTGAATCGTGACCTCTACCGCCACGCAGTTATGGTGACAACGCTGTATGAATTCTTGAGAAATTCAGGCATATGCAAGACGCCTCGAAATCCACATCAGTAAAGGATATACAGCACAACAGACAGGACAACTCCGCGAGAGAAATGAGAATATAGATTGGGCATAGAAGATGAAACTCATTGATATGGATGTACCTTCACTACTAGCTAAATATTAAGGTACTCTTGAGATAATAGATGACATGAAAACAACACTGGACTTTGTAAATAAGACACTGTGACCGATCTGCTATCATATTAAGAAGCATGACCAATGCAGAAACTGCAACAATGGGAAGACAACTAGTTGGTGCATTGACCAATGGAGTGTCTCAGGGGCACATGGGATCGATTTTCATACTAGCGTTTCAATTCCAAAGGACAGCAATAGAAACCACTCAACATTTGTTTCTGAAAGTGGATGAGCTTGTAAATGAGTCTAATGTTGCATTGAATGTGTTAGAATAAACAAAATAGAGCCATTGGGACTTGCGATGGAGCCTATTGAAAATGTTAGGGATATGCTTTCATAGCAACCTTTCTATTGAAAATGTTCACAAGGTCAGCTAAGTCCTGGACCCACTGACTACGCCTTTCGACATGATCTTAGGCCCTGACTCACCCTCTGTGGACAAACCTTGCGGATGAACCCTTGGGTTTTCGAGGCATTGGATTCTCACAAACGTTTGCATTACTCAAGTTGACATTCTCGCTTCCACTTCGTCCAACACTGCTCAAGCGGGTCTTTCCTACTAATATGAAATGCTCCCTACCGATTCATTTCTACATCCCACAACTTCGACAAATCACTTAGTCCCATTCATCTTCAGTGCAAGAGCGCTTGATCAGTGAGTTATTACACTTTCAAGGGTGGTTGCTTCTAGGCAAACCTCCTAGTTGTCTCTGCACCCACTACCTCTTGGCAGAAACAAATGGTTCTACTCAAGATCCATTCTGATCGGTGGAATAAGGCCAATCCTTGGAGTCATCAAGCAGATACATGATCATTTCTCAATATTAGATCTCTTTTGACACACGTAATTGGATATTATACAATGCTAAAAGGGAAGGAGAAATAACAAACCTTCAGAAATACCTATATGATATTCATTTGTCTTATATAGGAATGCATGATGTTCCTATAGCTTACAAGGTGGTTTGAGTGGTCATGAGTTGTACACTTGCTGAATTGTTATGTGTAATGTGTGCATGAAGCTTCATTCCACAGATAAGAGTGCTGACTGCTGCATTCAAACTAATTAACGCTAGCAATCCACAACACACAAGACAATTGTGGAAATACGGTAGAATCTTTTCGTTCTTTGCCGCTCTACAAATGAAGTCTTGTCCAAAGTTCACATATTTGCTAACATGTATATTAAAGAATGGAAGTGCAGAAGTGCACTTTGGGATTATAGAAATGAAAAAGTTAAATGAAATTAGTCAAGAAGATCGAGCAAAGCTATTTGAGGGGTCCAAGGTCCTTATTAAGGCAATCAACCCAATTGTCAATGCTGGAAAAAAGTCAATCACCAACCAAATTCTCAACCAATAAAGAGGACTCACATTGTACACAAAAATGTTGAGGTCCCACATCGACTAGTGATATGACCAATTAATATTATATATGTGGTCTAAGGTGTAAATTTCACATTACCAGCCAGTTTTGTAAGGTGGAGTAAGACCAAATTTCACCATTTGTAATATGGTATCAGAACCTGCTAGCCAATGTTGGATCTTCACAATAATATCAATTTAAGCTAAAGCATTAATACCTTATTATTCAGTGCAACTCGTCAATTTAACAACTAAATTTGAGAGGGTTGAAGTTGTTAAAATAAGAGAAATAAAGAAGAATAATGGAATGAAACAATGTGTTTGAATACACAATGAATGAGTGTTTATATAGACTTATTTCATAAATTAAACATATGATTTCCTATAATATCTAAAGTACTATGCCTAAATACTATATTTAAAATCAAGATAAAATAATATCTAAGATTTTCAACACTCCCTCTCAAGTTGGAGATTACTAAGTATTCAACTTGTTACAAGAAGCAAGTAACAAAATTGAGTTTCACCCTAAAACAATATTTGGAAAGACAACTCAGCGATGTTGGCAAAGTCATGAAATATTGGTAGGACTATAATATTGCTAGATAGTTAGAATATCTATTAGCCTAAAAAATTCATGGCAAGTAGAGCAAGTTTCAACTTTCTTAAAACCAATATTTTGAAGGGTTCAAACCAATATTTGTGAAGAACCAAAATTATTTAAATTGAGAAACATGCCAGAAAAGGACAACGCCAAGTAAGCAACCAAAAAGTTCGTCGACAAAAGATGAGTTGCAGACAAAAGGTGGCGATTGGCATGACAGTTGTTGTTGAAAAAGGTTGTCGGGACAAGGTTCTTGCTTGAACAAGTTAGTAGTAGACAAAAAATGGACTTGAAAAGGAAAATATATGAAAAAAGGAATTGTCGGAAGAAGGGTAAAGAGGTTTGAAAAGTGAAGCAAAAAGAACTCACCCGGGGTTGTTTGCTACAAGGAGGAGGAACACTTTGTTAGTATTCCTTCAACCTAAATTTGAGACCATGTTAAAATTAGAGAAATAAAGAATAATAATGAAATTAAACTGTGTTAGAATACATAGTGGATGAGTGTTTATATTGACTTCATAAACTACATATTAATATAAAACATGTGGTTTCCTATAATATCTAAGGTAAGTATGCCTACATACTATATTTAAAATCAATATAAGATAATATCTAAAATTTTCAATGGAAGCTTGTAAATCTTGGGAAAGAAAATTAAAATGCTTGGTATTGCTTAATAAGTGATAGATGAACTGCATGTATATTGGAGTCTTGCAGTTCTCAATGCTAGCTTTGTTCTCAGGAAAGCCGGAAGAGAATTTTGTAGATGCATCTAAAGAAGAGAGTACTCTTGAACATGAATTACATGGTGATTCACTGCAGGCGGAAGAATTGGACGCTGAAGGACAAAAAGTTGAGGAGGTTTGTTTCATTCTTTCTACCACTTAAATATTTCCTTTTGCCTTTTGATGTTTGTTATTGCTTAAATTATAGGGTTTTGGGTAAAGAGGGAAAGGAAATAAAAGAGGTTCAATGTACCATTTGACTTTATATTCACAGAGGGATATTTGTCTTGCAGATGAGACTATAGATAAATGCAACTATTGGGATAAACAATTTTATGGTTGGCTTGGTTGATACTTCTTTTAGATTCCATTACACAGGATGAAACCCTAATTAAAAATAGGAAATCATTAAAATCAGTCTACTCTTTTTAGCCATATAAAGTAAAATTTATCCAAAAAGAAAATATAACTCAGAACATATAAGTAATTCTAGACATTTTTACCTAAAGCTGCCTACTCAGAGAGTGCATATGCTACACTAGTATAGATAGTACTAAATCTACCTATATTGATGTGAATGGTAATCAAATATATTTTATAGTTGTTTGGCTTGAGCCCTTAAATCAAGCTAAGGAGTTCAATCCTTGGCAATGTCACCTTGTAATCCTCATTGTTCATAACTTAGTTACTTTTTAGTTTTGTTGATTTTTGGGAAACAGCTCTCCCATATTGACCTTAACTCCTCCCTCCTGCCCCTCAAAAAAATGAAATGAAAGAAAGGATCTACCTGTAAAGCTTAATAATAAGTTGTGTTGAACTCCAAATAAATGTAATATAATTCAACTAAACACTAAATTCAAACCTGAAATGCTTTTGGGGACATTATGGTGCTGTTTGATGCAGGTATCTATGCCTGCCTAGTTGGACAAAGCTTGGTTGTTGTAGTGGCAATGTGGGGCATGCTAGATATATAAACCTGTGCCAAACTATTTAAGGTTTTGGAGGGTTGCTACTTGAAATATGCATTACTCGCACAAAACTCTCCACCTTGTTTTGAAATGATGGTTTTACAGGCCTATTTACTATTTTACTTGATGCACTTAAGAAACATGCAGATATTAGGTGCTGTTCCAGTTTGGCGTTGAATTGATTGTAAAAAGCTAAAGTGGGTAAAGGATTTCTGTCTGATGTGCACTAACTTGATGATTGGCTTGGCTCCATGTGTGTGCGTTTATACTATTAATTGTAGGTTTAGTAGTATTATGGGTGTAATATCCTGCTACGAGCCCAACCAATTAGTAATGCACATATGAACATATTTTTCTCTAACATTGGTGATAATTATCGTTGATAGAAATTATAAAATTTCATGATTGATTTTCTATTGACATGTTAATGTCTTAATTGGTGAAACAAACAGGAAGTGCCTGAAGTTCAGAAAAGGTCTATGTCTATGCCATTGCCTGTTTTATGTGTGGAAGATGGTATGGTAATTTTACGCTTCTCTGAAATCTTTGGCATTCATGAACCTCTCAGAAAGGGAGAAAAGAGAGAGCATCGGCATTCTATTCCTAGAGGTACTTGGGAGAATCGAAATGTTTACCTGAATTTTGTTTTCATGTTTCAGAGTCTATTAATCCTCTAGGAGAGTTATGATTAAAAAACTGAAATAGTTGTTACACAATTTTTACCATATGTGAATGAAATTTAGAGTTGTCAATATTGATATTTGAATTGCAAAATGAGAGCTAAATTTCTGCAGTGTTTTTTAGTGTGGTTTCTGTCCTAATTGGCTTCCCCTCCATGTATTTACAGATAGATACAAGTCTTTGGATTTAACCGATGATTTTGTAGAAGAGGATGAGGAGGAATTCCTCAAGAGCTTCTCTCAGAGTCTCTCACTTACTAAACAGGTTTTTGTAGATCATAGTGATGCATCAGAAAGCAATGATGTTGACTTGGAGTTTCCAAAATTTGGATTTCTTCATGCGGATTCCACAGTGGCCAGGAAAGATAATCAACAATCGAAAGACTCATGTCATAGTGCTGAACCAATGAAAGGGGATTTTGCGGAAGATCTTTCCAGGGAAGATCATCCTTTCATGTGGACCAACTTTTATCCTCTTGATCAGCAAGACTGGGAAGATGAGATCCTTTGGGGCAATTCTCCTGTTCCAAGTAATAATAATGTTGAAAGCTGTGAAATTTCTGGACCTGAGTTAGGAGCTTCTGGTGGCAGTGAAATAGAAATTGAAAGTGGGGTCCACAATATTGAGATGGAGCGTCAGAAGATACTGGAGGATAAAGATCATAATGCCTTTATTTGTAGCTCTCCTGTCTCATTGGAGCCCTTTGGCTCAAGGGATTCTTCTGGAGCTAAGACCAATTTAACATCTAGAAGTCAATTTCACCCCCAACTTTTAAGGCTAGAATCCAGATCTGAAATGGATAATTCTAGTCTTGCAGATGGAAGAGAAGCAGAGATATCTGAGCATAATCAAAGTGGTCAGGTAAAGCGTTTTACTAAGGTTATATCACAAAACAGAGACATGATGGAGGGTTCTTGGTTAGACAAGATAATATGGGAGGAGCTTGATCAGCCTATGGTGAAACCAAAGCTTATCTTTGATCTTCAGGATGATCAAATGCACTTTGAAGTTCTCGATAGTGAAGATAGTACACATCTTCGCCTTCATGCTGGGGCTATGATTTTAACTCGTTCTTTAAAATCAAGTAGTGGGGACCCTTCTGAGCTACCAGGAAATGGAAGTCAATATGGATGGAGATATGTTGCTAATGACAAACATTATTCAAACCGTAAAACTTCTCAGCAACTGAAATCAAATTCCAAAAAACGCTCAGCTCATGGTGTAAAAATTTTTCACTCACAACCTGCGTTGAAGCTGCAGACAATGAAATTGAAGTTGAGCAAGTAAGAATTTATCTGTGTGGAGGGGATGGCATTTTTGGTTTATAACACATCTTACCTGTTGATACATTCTTGCTTAGTTAGAATATTATGTTTTTTGAACTAAAATTCTGGTACAACCTTACTTGCAAGCTTGTTTGATGTTTGTTTGGCTACTTGATAGTGTTTTTCACAAACCAAGGTTCTTTTGGAAAACAAATATATTCATCCACTTGGTGTAGGTTAATTTTTGTTGATACCACAATATTTTCTATAAAATAATCTGCATAGAGATGAATCCACGATTTGTGGACAAATAACTAGATTCATTATCTTTTCCTATGTCCATCTATGGCCACCCATGTCCTCTGCCTTCATAGCTTCAAATGCTGTAAAATGCTTGAGGCCTCTTGTCTGAACAGCAACAATTACCCTGAACTAGTGAGCCACGGTTGTCAGGAAGTCGCCATTCATCCTGTGCGCATGTCTGTGGCAAATACCACTTCCTGAACTGTGTTGTTCCATGAAGTAGTCCTGATAATGCCAAAATTGGGGTACAATGAAAAAATGAATCACAAAGTAAATTGCAAAAGAAAGAGAATTAAAGGTTAAAATGATAATGGTGCATGCATACACCAAGCTTAATAGGGTACATTGTTGAATTTTTCATTCTTAACTTATTATCCAAGATTAGGCTTCACAGTATATAATTAAAGAACATCCCAAAGTTACCCAAGATGTGACCTCTCATGTGAACAGTATTGACGGTCTTCATTGTTAATTTGATGCATTCCTTGCCTTGATCATAATCATTACCATTAGAGTAGTCCATTTGTTGATATGCTAGTTGCCTATAATAATGTTGGGATTTCTTATGCCATTTATCAAGTTCTTCGTAAAACCTTTGTTGATTTGTGTGTCAATGAGCAATCCAGTTCTTTAATTTTATTTGGCACTGTCTATTGTATGCATTTTCATTGTAGATTCTTTGTCCTTATAATCTTACCAACTCTTTTACAGTAAAGATATTGCAAATTTTCACCGGCCAAAAGCGTTATGGTATCCCCATGACAATGAGGTGGCTGTCAAAGAACAAGGAAAATTGCCAACTGAAGGACCTATGAAAATTATTATAAGGAGTTTGGGTGGCAAGGGGAGTAAACTGCACGTTGATGCTGAAGAAACTCTCTCTTCTTTTAAAGCAAAAGCTTCCAAAAAGCTAGGTTGTGAATTTTTTCTTCTACAATAAAATTTCTTATTTCTGTTTTGCAATTAAAATCATAATTAAGCTGAATGTTTATTCTAGTCTTCACTGTACTTTCTCCTCTTCTGTATGACTGACCTGAGATTTTTTTTGGTAGATTTTAAGCCATCAGAAACAGTGAAAATATTTTATTTAGGGAGGGAGCTTGAAGATCACAAGTCACTTGCTGCACAAAATGTTCAACCAAACACCTTGATACATCTTGTTCGTACAAAGATACATTTGTGGCCCAAAGCACAAAAGGTTCCTGATGAGAACAAGTCCTTGCGTCCTCCTGGGGCATTCAAGAAAAAGTCTGATCTCTCTGTAAAAGATGGACATGTTTTTCTAATGGAGTAAGTGACTTGAAACTTTATGCTGCTATTTCATGTTTGCTTTTCATTGAGGCAACATTTTCTTATTTTGTGTTGAAATTTTATTTTTAGATATTGAGGGAGGAAAAGAAATATAAGAAAATGAAGCACTGAATTAAAATTAACTTATATGTATTACAATATATTGATATATTGGATATATTCGAAATGTTTTGCAAGCATGCATATTTCATGTACTAAGTTTCTTGTGTGGTTTGCTACAACTATTTATTTAGCAAGCAAAATGTCTGATAAGTTTTTTGTTCACCATCTTATACCTGAGAACAATCTATTATTGTATATGTTTGTTTATAAGAATTGTTAAAGATTAGATATCATTTCCTTAATTATGATTAAATAGTAATTAAATATTTACTCCTTATTATCTGTTATGAGAGAGATCTTATGCAATCAACACTGATTATTGAACTTATTTGATCATATTGGCTCATTATAAATAAAGGCATTGTATGGTCATTGAGCACATACATTGACACACATTTATATGGTATCAGAGCCTAAACTAGATCCTAGAAACTTGAGTGTCTTGAATGCCTAAATTGTCTGTCGATGGTCATAGGCCACCGGTGGACCCATCTTCTGGTGACCCACTATCATATCTCTGCCTTTCTCATTGGTGGAACTACGGTTATATTGCTACCTTCCTTCTCGGAGACTCTTTCGAGAGACCCTTTCTGAAGACCATTCTTGGAGATCACCATGTCATCCATGTGCATGGCCAGCTCAAAACATCGTTACATGTGGCCCCAACAAGGGCTTGGTGTGTGAAGTTCACATACATGATGCGTGACACATTCCTAAAGACTTTTCCCAAAGACCATTCGTTGACCAGAAACCTTTCCAAAACCCTTCTCGGAGACCCTTCTTAAAGACTTTTCTCAGAGTTCCTTCCCAGAGACTTTTCCTAGTGTTATTCTCTTATTTTTTGCAAACCTTCATTGGCTTTCGCCAAACCATGTTTGTCTAGCACAATCACGTGGTTGGAACTGTCTTTGTTTTTATTTTTATTAGATTTACCACATTTGTAATAAGCTTAGTTCATATTACACATATGACATATGTTCTAGCTTGAAGGGGAGTGTTAAAGATTAGATATTATTTCCTTATTTATAATTATATGGTAATTAGATATTTATTTTTTATTATCTATTATTAAATTGATCTTTATTCATTATTAGAGAGATCTTATGTAATAAATAGTGAACCTATTTGTTCATATTGACTTATTATAAATAAAGACATTATATGATCATCCAACACATACACTGAACACACATTTACAAGAATCTTGACTTAGATAAAAGAATTTTATTTGAGAAAAAGAGAAGCACAACTATAGGGAGAATAATATTTTCCAAAATATACAAAAGGAGAAAGTGAGCTAATGAAGAGTAAAAACCCAATAAAGATATCAAGTATCTTGGTATACTCTATACTCATTCTGGCTGCCTCTTGCTAATGAACTGCAGAAGTGCCAATAAGAAGGGAAAGGCAGAGTTGATTCTTTGAGTTCCCTGGTGGACTTGTTGGAGATCCCACATTTACCTGTGATATGGTCAAAATAGTATATATAAGTGAGGGTAATTTTCACCTTACAAATCGGTTTGGTAGGGTTGAGTTAGATATAAACCTACAATTTCCAAGAATACTCAAAGAAATCTTGAGCAGAGTGTATTACATTAGAGAAGCCATATGTTATAAACAGAGCACATCAACATATGTGGAAATGGGTGACTGAGGTATTGCTTTTGCATACTTTCATGGTCAAGTAGCATTTTCTGGGTTCTTTCACTTAACAGCTGAGTATGAAAATTATGAGAGTTCATCTCTCTGTTGAAATATATTATATTTATGTAGAGGATTGCATAGGTAAAGAAAATATTACAAAACAGTACTCTGAAGCTATCAACTAGGATAGCTATCGAGTACCTAAGAAAAAGTAGATATACTCAAGCACATAACAAAAAATAGATTTATACTGAAAAATACCCAGCTTTTCAACATTTTCCACTCTGTTTTTCATATTTGTTGGGTGGGAGGAAGTGAAGGCTGAACGAAGAGGTGGTATATGATTATATTTATAATATTTATTATTTTCTATTTTTGGAGATACATTGCTGTTTTGATTAATAAGCAATAACATCCTTCCTATCTTAAGACCTCCAAAAGCAGTTAGCCAGAAAACTTTTTCTGTGCCTGATAATACTCGGTGATTGTTTTTCTGCACATATTACTGGTATCTTTTTATCTAGTGATTTATCTGTTTCCATGTTAGACTCCCTCTTGACTTTAAGCTAGTTTCTTGACCACCTTATATAACTAAGGAATTTCTTTTGAAGTTTTGGACTGCTGACTTTTGGTGACTTAATTTTGTAGTATCTATTTTTACTAAACAGCCCTCCAATTTGATATTCTGCTTGTTGTAATAGTAAATTCATGTGTTTATATTGCTTGATTGAAATTTAGGTAACCCTGAGATGGTACCGAGGAGTTAGATATAAGAGAAAGGAAGATTAGATGTGGTTAGTTAGAGGGGTTCATTAGAAATAGAGGAAAGAAGGGTAGAACTATTCATTTTTTTTTTTAGTATTTTGTGCATTGGACAGTGGCTCAATTGTAGAAAGGGGAAACCCTTGAATGTTCTCATCCAGTTTCTGGCTTCCTAACATACTGTGTTATTGTTAATCCTCATCTTAAAACAGAAAAATTATTTCAAGTATTGCAATTTATATTTTTTCTTCATAAAATATATCTCAAGCATGTTCTCATGACTCCAGGTCTAGATCCAAGAACAATGTTGTTTCAGCACTTGATTTTAATATTTTGCCTTCAATGCTGATTCTTTTGTTAGTGTGTTTCTTCTTTGGACTTCGCTAAATGAATGAGGATTATGGATAAACCACTGGGATTCTGGGAAGTGTGTTGAATATGTTCTCTTTGTAGGTATTGTGAAGAAAGGCCATTACTTTTGAGCAATGTTGGAATGGGTGCAAGACTATGTACATACTATCAAAAATGCTCACCAGATGACCATTCGGGCTCCTTGTTACGCAACACAGATGGTAGCTTGGGGCACATTATTTCTCTGGATCCTGCTGATAAATCTCCTTTCCTTGGAGATTTAAAACCTGGTTGCAGTCAATCATCACTTGAGACAAATATGTATAGAGCACCTGTATTTCCTCACAAAGTTCCATTAACTGACTACCTGCTGGTTCGTTCATCAAAGGGAAAGCTATCATTAAGGCGCATTGATAAAATCAATGTTGTCGGACAGCAGGTTTTTATATTATTGTTAAGTTCTTTCTGTAGAGTTAATTATCTTATTGTAATTTTTTTATATGTTATTGTTTTGTAAAATCTTAATGGACATGATGTTTTGAGTAGTCATATTCTGTGTTATTTATCTCTTTATTAAGTTTCCTTTTTTGATACTGTAATTTCCCTGCCAAAGTTCAAAGCACGTCTCTTAAAAATTTGATAATGGCATGAAAAAATACAATATATAATTGTGATATGTGCTAATGGTATGTAAAATATTCTTTGCAGGAGCCTCTCATGGAGGTATTTTCACCTGGAAGTAAAAATCTTCAGACTTACATGATGAACAGGCTATTGGTACACATGTGCCGGGAATTCCAAGCAGCAGAGAAGCGGCACTTGCCTCCTTATATCCGTGTTGATGAATTTCTCTCACAGTTTCCTTACCAATCAGAAGCATCATTCCGTAAGAAAATCAAGGAATATGCCAATTTACAGGTATAAGGTCACTGAGCTTTTTCTACTGAAGCAATTTATCGAAAATGGGAGCTTCATACAATTTCTTTTCTCAGGGCTTGTTTGGTTTATGAAAATGTCTTCTGTTTTCATTTTTTGTTTTAACAATAAAAAAAGTGGCTTTGTTTTCTGAGTTTTCTGTTTTCAAAACAGTGAAACAAAATTCTTGTTTTAATTGTTTTTCGTATAGATTATTAGATTTTTTAAAGCACAAAATAAAGTGAAAACAAGGTGAAATTTTTGTAATTATTTATGCAAATAGGAAATTAAAAATAAAAACACTTTCTCAAATCAAACTAGCCCTTATGTTTTCAAAAAAAGAGAAAAACGAAAATTTCTGCTAGATAATTTATGTTGGTATTACAATCTATTTTTTTTTTTTTCTGATCATGTTTTCTGTATACCCGAGTGTTTCATTCGATATCTATTACTGCAGAGGGGAACAAATGGACAGTCCATTTTGGTAAAAAAGAGAAATTTTCGCATGTGGTCAGAGGATGAATTGAGGAAAATGGTTACACCAGAGCTTGTGAGTTATATCATATGGCATTCAGTTTTGTCATTTGTAAATTTGTCATTTGTAAATTCATGCCTTTCTGTTGAAATGCACTTTGTTTATGACTTGAATTTAGCTTATATTTAACAGTTGGAAAGTTGTCATAAATCATAATTGCAGTCATCCCTAGCCCGCCTTAGTTGCAGCATCTGGGCTGCCTTAAATGCACCTTCAAGGGTGATAATTAGTCCCACGTCGATTAGTGATATAGCCAAAATATAATATATAAGTTGGAGGGAGGCAACCCTTACTTCACAAGTCAATTTTGTGAGATTAGTTAGGCTATAAGATCAAATTCTAAAATGATATCTGAATCTATCCTAGACTCGTTGTTGGACCACTTGCATTTGCCTTGCTTTAGGCTGGTAGCCCCCTTGGACATGAAAGGGAGTGTTGTAAAGTCATCTTAATTGCGGTTACCCCTATCCCGTAACCCCGCCTTAGTTCCATCATAAAACTTGGTGCCTCAACTGCATCATTTGTAGAATTCTTTTTGCTTCATAGACTATGCGTTGCTTTTGGGTTGTCGAAAAAGTGAGGCTTCAAAAAACAATAATGCATTTTATTGGATGGGGCTCAATGTGCTTGTGTATTCTTGCCCTGTATTATTTTTATGATTTGGTAAGTTTTAGTCTACAACGTACATGCTGCCTAGGTTAGGATGCGTTTTTGTTTTGAAAGTGAATTAATTGGTGTGTTCAGAATTTGGGTACTTTTACTTTATTGTTTCTGTTATGAGATGTATCTTTTATATTGCTTCATTTAATATGCTTCCTTCTTTGTCTTGCATTTTTTAAATCTGTTTTAGGTTTGTGCCTATGAAAGCATGCAAGCTGGCCTCTACCGGCTAAAACATTTAGGAATTACTGAAACACACCCTACTAATATTTCATCTGCAATGAGTCGGCTTCCTGACGAAGCAATAGCATTGGCTTCCGCATCACACATCGAGAGGGAACTGCAGATTACTCCTTGGAACTTGAGTAGCAATTTTGTTGCTTGTACAAGCCAGGTGATCTTTGTTAACTCTGATATGGAGTTTATTCAACGTTTTCATCTTTCTGGATTATGTGTTGAAAATTTGTTAATATGTCCATTTGTTTTTAAGGCTAGAACTGAAAAAGGGTTTAAAAAGTAAAAAGAAAAGAGGGCAGGAAAAATTAAAGAATAGAGGTATTGACTGTGAAGGATTATTGAATGGTCTCATTGTAGGTAGTCTTGTCTGATGTAATTCATATGTAGGTCCTTCATACGTTTGCACTATTTGTTTATAATTTTATACAAGAATTTGAAGCTTGAAAACATGCTATTGTTTTTCACTAAGAATCTTGTGCCAAGGCTTGAGCATTGTGTGCCTTCTTAAGATTTTTTAAAACCTTTTGGTAAACAGAGAATAATTTAGCATAGACTTAATTACGCTTAGTTTGGACTGAGTGTAGTTTTGATCCTTCAAGTTTTTTTTCCTGAGACAATTAACTTGCTTGGTTTTTAAATTTTAAAATGAAGCAAATTATCACTACAATTGTTATAGTGATAATTTGCTTCTATGTAGAATTAATTGGCTGTACATTATTTTTTTTAAATACTTTTTGCTTTTCAAAATAAGAATTATGTTTTCAGAAATCGGAAGATGGGGATTATTATGAATTATATCTTCTTTTTAATGTAAAGAAATTTTACTCCACCGCAATGAGTATCCTATTTTTATGTTCTAGTAGTTGACTAAATTAATCGTAGTTTCTACCTCCTTTGGTTAAAATTTTTGCAACAGGGTAAGGAAAATATTGAACGAATGGAAATTACTGGTGTCGGTGATCCATCTGGTCGTGGCATGGGCTTTAGCTATGCTCGCGCACCTCCAAAGGCACCTGTGTCCAGTGCAATGGTGAAGAAGAAAGCAACTGCCAACCGCGGAGGTACTACTGTTACTGGTACAGATGCTGATCTACGTAGGTTAAGCATGGAGGCTGCACGAGAGGTGCGAGGTGTTTTATGATCTATTGTGAACTTTATATATGTAGTCTATAGAGCTTGACATTACCAAAAGATTTTCTTTCTGGCGGGTGAAAATTTTCCTCTCATGTGCTTAATTATGTTATGAATAAAGCTGATATTAGTGGAGAATCTTGTTTTATAGTGAAATGATTTACGTGCTGCACATTGAAATGAAAATTAGTGCAGCAAAATGTTTTGATCTCTAATGAATATCTATATCAACAAATGGTGTCTGTGAAAAGCTGTGGATATTGATTTTAACGATGCCTTATTCTAGTAATTCATTTACTTGAATATGATTAGACAAGTAGCTGACATGTGCCTATTCGGTTGCCCTTCATTCCCTTATCCTTTTCATTAAACACAGTTACAATTGAAAACTGAGTTTGGTTCTGCAACAATATTTTGCTTATTGTATTCTCCTTGTTTCTATTTTCTGTATATTTTTCATTTTGTCCAGATTTTATGCCAAACACTAGTTTTTGTTTTCTCTTGCATTTATTTTTGTTATTGCTTAAGTAGGAAAATAAAATCTCACAACTCCATTTGGCTGGTCTGTCTTTATAGTGTCTAGCTGGCTTCTGACTGTAATAACAATGATGGAATAGCATTGCATATTTAATTCCCATGATTCCTGTTTTTAATCCGTATGCTCTTATCCAGGTTCTTCTTAAGTTCAATGTTCCTGAGGAAGTCATTGCAAAACAAACTAGGTGGCATCGCATTGCAATGATACGTAAACTTTCAAGTGAACAAGCTGCATCTGGGGTTAAGGTTGATCCGACAACTATCAGCAAATATGCTCGTGGCCAGCGAATGTCTTTTCTTCAGTTACAGCAGCAGACCAGAGAGAAATGCCAAGAGATTTGGGATCGACAAATACAGAGTCTGTCAGCTGTAAATGGTGATGAAAATGAGAGTGATTCGGAAGGGAACAGTGATCTGGATTCTTTTGCTGGAGATCTGGAAAATCTACTTGATGCCGAGGAGTGTGAAGAGGGAGAAGAGGGTACCAACGTCTTAAAACGTGATAGGGGAGATGGTGTTAAGGGTCTTAAAATGAGAAGACACCCTACTGTAGCTCAGGCAGAGGAGGAAATAGAAGATGAAGCAGCTGAAGCTGCGGAATTGTGCAGGTTGCTTATGGATGGTATGATATCTCATTGATTATCGGAGTATTATTTACAGATCTTCATTAGTGCTGAATGTGGGAGCACTGATCTTGTTCGGGCTGTTCTAATGCAATGACTATAAGTTGTTAATTGGATTAATATTTTTGAAATTGATGATGTTGCTTGTCATATTTGACCTGTATTTTTTGGGCCCATAATTTATCCAGATGATGAAGCTGACAGGAAGAAAAAGAAGAAAGCTAAAGTCATGGTGGGAGAAGCAAGGTTGTTACCAAAGATGCAATCAAAATTTGCCTTTGACAATGCCGAACAAGTTAAGCAAATAACAAATACTTTACAATTAGATGGAACCAATAACTTGAAAGAGGATATAACAGATCTCAGAGAGGTAAGACAATAATTAATTTATGAGGAGGACTAGCAACATTCTCTCTAACACACTCCTCTTAGCACACTCTCTATCATTGGTTGGATTTTATGGAAAACTAAAAAACTAGGAGAGAGATTTTTAATGACAAGCTAGTCCCACATAAATTCTTATTTTTAGATAAATTTCAACAAATCATAGAGGGTGTGTTTAAAAGATGTGTCACAGAGTGTAATACTTGCATTTGTCTTAATTTATTCACATTGTCCTGTTATTTGCATCTTGTTTAAAACACTTATTTCACAATTTATATAAAGATCTAATCATAAATGTCACGGCAAATTACATTAACAATCCTGATTTATTTTCCCCCATTACTTTGACCTCCTTTACAGGGTATATGACATAATGATTCTTAAACCTTAAGCTGTGCATGGTTAATGTAAAAAGGGTGTCAACGTAGTTTTTCAAAAAAAGTAGGGAAGGTTTGTGTAGAGGTGAAAAAGAAGGGATATATTGTGTAATTAGACAAAACTTCAAGAGGGTGCCATTTTAATTTGTTATAGATATTAAAGAATAATTACCTGTAAAGGGGGCTTACTTATTTTATTACATATGTTTTTGGCAGGAGGAAAGCTTTCCTGCTAAGAAAAGCAAATCACTAAAGGCCAATAAAGTCAAGAAGAATGATACTACACCTATCAGTTTACCCAATAAAAAAATCAAATTGAATATGGGAGAAGGAATTAAGGTAAGTGATCAACTTTAATCTGTTTCATCACTCTTTTATCCTCATCTCTCAAAAAAATCCTTTTAAATAATTGAGTTTACTTAAAATCAATATCATATGATATTTTTTTTATTTAAAAAGCAATAGTATATTACACTAAACTTTTTTGTATAGGCTAAAATACATTTTATCCTTCTATTAGTTGTATGTTTTCAATTATATGCAATTTGGTTTCTTATATTTTAAAAAAGTTTAGATCTTTATTTTATGTTTATTAGAAATGGACTTTTCCCCCCACAATTTTAGTCCTTAGATTTTAGAAAATTCACAATTTTGTATATCTTTATTTCTTTTATTTTTTACGTTTGAAATTATTTCTTGGTGGTACTTTAAATGAATATGTTAAGCCTAGAGTTCTATTGGGTCAAAATAAAAGAAATAAAATTGTAAGAGTTTATGGGGATTGTAATTGTGCGTTTAGCGCACACATGAAATTCTTATTTATAATGATTGATAGTACAATAAAGGAAAATAAAATAAATGTAAATAATGACTAAATCCCCAAAGATAATATACTATATAATGTAATCATACCTATAATATTCCCCCTCAAGCTAGAGCATCATATGAGCCAAGTTTGTTACATATACTATCAACATGAGAACTTTTGTGGGGTTTAGTGAGCATGTTTGCAAGTTGGTCAATTGAACTAGCAAATTCAGTGGTAATTTCTCCGGAGAGCACTTCCTCTCTAACAAAGTGACAGTCAATCTCTATGTGTTTGGTTCGTTCATGGAAGACCGGATTTGATGCAATGTGCATGACAGCCTGATTATCACATATCAACTTTGTACCACCAAGATCTCCAAATTTTAATTGTTGAAGTTGTCTGAGCCATATGATCTCATATGTAACCATTGCCAGGGCACAGTATTCTGCTTCAGTAGTTGATTTTGAAATTTTTTTCTGCTTCTTAGTCTTCCATGAGATCAAGTTTCCTTCAATAAGAACATTATACCCAGTAGTGGACCTTCTGTCTGACTGTGACTCTGCCCAATTAGTATCAGAGTAACAAACAATTTTAGAATTGTCTTTATCTTCATATATCAATTTGCGACCTGGTGCATTCTTGAGGTATCGAAGAATATGCATGGCTGCTGTCCAATGACCATCACAAAGCTTCTGCAAGAACCGGCTAAGCACACTAACTGCCAAATGTGATGTTTGGTCTAGTGACTGTGAGGTAACTAAGTTTGTCCACTAGGCGATGGTATCATCCAGAGTCTTTCAAAGGCTCCTTCTGACCTTGAACAAGCTTTACATGTGGGTTTGTAGGTGAGTCACTGAGGCGATAATCAAGCTTAACAGTCTCCTTCAAGATGTCTAAGACATACTTGCGTTGGGAAATAATAATGCCAATGGAGAATTGAGCAACTTCAATGCCGAGAAAGTATCAAAGTGGTACTAAGTCTTTAGTCTGAAAGTGATTATGAAGATGAAACTTGAGACGAAGGATCTCCTCAGAGTCATCGTCAGTTATAACTGTGTCATCAACATAGACAACCAAATAGATGCATAGGCCAGTGAAAGAGTGAAGGGAGAAAACGGTGTGATCAACTTCAGTACGAGTTATATCAAATTCTACTAAAGCGGAGCTGAACCGACTAAATTAGGCACGTGGAGATTACTTCAAATCATAAAGTGATCGGCGAAGTTTACAGACAAGGGACAATCACCGGAAACTATAAAACTAGGTGGTTGATCCATGTTAAACTCCTTCTGCAAGTCATCATGGGGGAATGCATTTTTTATTTCCAACTAATGGAGAGGCCAATGAAGAATGACACTCATAGCAAGAAAAAGGCGAATAGATGTGATTTTGGCCACTGGGTAAAAATTATCACCATAATCAAGCTCATAAATATGAGTATAACTCTTTGCCACCAAACGAGCTTTGTAACGATCAATAGTACCATCAGTTGTAACCTTCACTGTATAGACCCATTGAAAGCCAATGGTAAACTTCTCAGGAGGTAAAGGGACGAGTTCCCATATGTTACTAGCTTCTAATGCAGCCATTTCTATCAACATCGTTTGTTGCCAATTGTGGTCAGCCATGACTTCACTTGTAGACTTAGGAAAAGACAGATTTTAAAGAGGAAACAAAGGAGTAATAGGGTGGAAATGAACGGTCATAATTAATAGTAAAAACATATTTAGGATTAGGATTACGAGTTGACCGAATACCTTTATGAATGACAACAACAAGTTCTTGCGCAAGTGACGACATTGAAAGAACAATTGGAGCAGGGAATGATGATGGAGGATCATACGATGGTGGTGGAGCTTGTGTCTAACGATGATAGGTGAGTAGTGGAGATAGGGTAGGAGAAACAAGAGAGGCTGGAGTAGGAGCAACAACAATAGTAGGAGGGACCTCCAGAGGAACACTTGTAAGTGTGAAAGAAAAGAAGGGAGTGTTTTCAAAAAAGGTAACATTAGCGGAGACAAGGTGCCTTTGAAGTTGTGGACAGAAATATCGGTAATTTTTCTTGAGGCGAGAGTAACCTAGAACGAGAAATTTTGGAGACTTGACAGAGAGCTTGTTCTTACCTACGTCGTGAGTTAATGAACAAAACAAGTACTCCTAAAGACACGCAGAGGAAGTGGATGAACGTCCTGTGTAGGATAATGGAAAAGGAAATTTGATTATTTAGAATCGATGAAGGCATGTAGTTAATAAGGTGATAAGCTGTAAGGATTGCATCATCCCAAAAACATGATGGGACACTGCAATAGAGAAGGGTACAAGCTGTCTTCATCAAATGACGGTTTTGCGTTTAGTTACACCATTTTGTTGTGGTGTGTGAGCACATGAGGTTTGATGAAGAATCCCTTTTGAGTTAAAAAAAGACTGAAACTAGTATGACAAATATTCTTTTGCATTGTCAGTTCGTAAAATTTTAATAGAGCAAGTAAATTGAGTTTGCATTTCAGTAAAGAAACTTTGAAAAATAGAGAAGATATCAGAACGTTTCTTCATTAGAAAAACCCTAATACAACGGACAAAATTATCAGCAAAGGTAACAAAGTAAAAATATCCTAAAATTGAACAAACTTGACTAGGACCCAAAATATCATAGATCAAAAGCAGAAAGTGACGCAACACATTTATTGAGACTAACACAATAACTAGTACGGGTATGTTTACCTAACTGACATGTCTCTCACTGAAAAGAGTGAAAATTTGAAAAACGAGGGACAAGTAGACACATTTTCTTTACATTCGGATGCGTGAGACTTTGATGTTCAAGAGCAAGAGAAGCAAAGGAAACACAGACAACTAGAGGTGTAAGTAAGTATAATCCTCTAGACTCATGTCCTGTGCCAATCATTCGTCCAGTGCATCGATCCTGTACAAGAACAGAGTTATTAACAAATAAGATAGAAATATCAAGGATGCATGTGAGTTTTCTTATAGAAACTAAATTAAAAGGATGCATGTGAGTTTTCTTATAGAATTTAAGGAAAGATGTGGAAGTGGACGGGTTTTTCCGATGCCCCAGACTTTAATCTGGGAGCCATATGCAAAAGTAATAGAGGGTAACGAATCGGAAAAGGGTCAAGGAAAAAAAAATTGGTTAGCAGTCATGTGATCAGAGGCACCGGAATCAAGGATCCAAGGTCCAAGAGACGGGAATTGGGAAATGAAAGCAACAGGATTGCCCTACTGAGCCACAGCAGTAACATGTGACACAACATCTTTGGCTTCATTGGCTGTGCGCAACTGAAGGAGTTCATTAAACTCAAAGTTAGAGGGCGGAGGAGTAGCCATCAGAAGGAGAAACCAGACAAAAAAGTCAAAAAACAAAAACCAAATAGGCACTCACTGAAGGAGGAGCCAAGCAGCTCCGAAACGATGGCGGACGACGTGGAAAATGGCGACGGGAGGCTTGCTAGAGAAGGGGACAGATGGCGACGAAGGCGTGGCGGCAAACGGAGGTGTGCATGTATCTCACGTGAGGGAGAGAGGCGGCGGCGATCCAGTGTTGGAAATGGTCGCCAGAGAGAGACGGTTCCAACGGTAGGCTGCACGGTGGGTGGGTCTCATCGGAAATGGCTGTTCCGGGCTTCGCAGTTAGGACACCGGAAAAAAAAAAAAAGGAGAGAGGGATCAAAACCTTAAGCTCTTGATGCTATGTAAGAGTTTATGACTATAATTGTGTGTTTAGAGTACATATGAAATTCTTATTTATAATGAGTGATACGTACAATAAAGGGAAACAAAATACATGTAGATAATGACTAGATCCCTAAAGATAATAATCATAACATACTTCATAATGTAATCAAATCATATCTTGATATACTACTTAATATAATCAAATCATATCTATAATAAAAATGTATGCAAAATTGAAATTTAACCAAAATTGCAGAATTTCTAAAATTTAGTTGGGACTTAAATTGCAGAAATAAAAAAGGAAAAGTAAAATCGTAGATTAGGAATTACAAGAGTACTAACTTTATCATTTAGCCTAAGTTTTATCAGTAATTACTGTAATGGAATGGAACTAAATACATGAAAGTAGTCTTCTCTATGCTTGTTCAGATTGGAATGCATTATTGTGTTCAGCAGATGTGCTAAAAAGCTTATTGACTTCTCTATGAGTTTGTTTGTGAGTTTTGTGTTTGTATTCTTTAAGGAGGATTGAAATAATGTTTTAAATTTTACTCCGCCTCCTGAAATTATCTTTGGTTTATGTTGGGAGAACCAGGTGTTTAAGGAGAAAAAACCATCAAGGGAAGTTTTTGTTTGCGGAGCATGTGGTCAGGTGCGTATCTTGAGTTGGAGAAATGTTAACAATACTTTTTCTGACACTAACACATTCTGTGATTCTACCATTAGCTGAATTGGAAATCGCAAATTTTGGTGGATTCCACTTCTCATGTGGTAATCCTCCTAATTTTGAAGGGGGACATACCAAAATTTGTACTATTCAATGAACTTCAGCCAATGGAAATATGGAAGTGTGCCTTTAAAATTAGTTGATAACAACCTTCTTTAAAATAATTTTCATATGGCAACTCTCTCCTGATTTTGTGAAGTGGGACTTACCAAAATTTGTAATCTTCAATAAACTTTAGCCAATGGAATTATGGAAGTGTGCCTTTAAAATTAGTTTATAAAAGCCTTTTTTAAAATAATTTTATAATCACTTTTGTAGATGTGAAGTTAAAATTGTAACTTCAAAAGTGTATTTTGAAAACAAAAGAATTCTATATTTTCTACCTTAATAATTGCTAATAAAATGGTATTTTTAGTTATGTGAAAGTTTTGCACTATATTATTTGATATATTTTATTGTATTTGTTGATGAACCAGGTTGGGCACATGCGAACAAACAAGAACTGTCCAAAATATGGTGAGGATCTTGAAACTCAACTTGAATCTACAGATATGGAAAAAACATCTGGAAAATCCAGCTTGGTGGATCCCTCTAGTCATTTGCAGCATAAAGCTCCCTCCAAAAAGTCAATATCAAAAAGTGCAACAAAAGTTGCTCCAGTTGACAATTCAACAAAAATTCCACTGAAATTCAAATGTGGCTCCACAGAGAAATCTTCTGATAAACCTGCAATAGAAACCCTGCAGAGTTCTGACAAGCCAGTCACTTCTGATTCAGAAACTGCGAAGTCTGCTAAGGTTAATAAGATAATTTTTCCAAAGAAAGTGAAACCAGATGATACGCAGGCTGAATCTCGTAAGCATGCCATTGTTATACGGCCTCCTACTGATTCAGGTAGAGGTCGGGTTGATTCTCCTAAGTTCCCAATTAAAATACGCCCGCCAACAGAAATAGATAGGGACCAAAGTCACAAAAAGATTGTAATAAAACGTACAAAGGAGGTTATAGATCTGGAACTTGACAGTCCTGCTGGAAACACAGGACTTCAACACAGAAAAACCAAAAGAATTGTTGAATTGTCGAATTTTGAGAAACATAAAAAACAGGAGACCGTGTATGGAGCTGAAGGTTTTGTAAAATGGAACACTAAAGAGGACAGAAGATGGTGGGATGAACAAGAGAAACGGAGAAATGATTCGCGGCTTCGAGAAGAAGACAGAGCAAGGCATCACAAAGAAATCAGGATGCTCAAAGAACAAGAAAGGTTAGACGAGATAAAAAGATTTGAAGAAGATATTAGAATAGATAGGGAGGAAGAAGAACGACAAAAAGCTAAGAAGAAAAAGAAGAAGAAAAAGCCTGAATTAAGAGATGAATATTTAGATGATCCCAGAGCAAGAAGACATGATAAGCGAATGCCAGAAAGAGACCGGAGTGGAAAAAGGAGATCAGTTACCGAGTTAGGAAAGATTGGTGCAGATTATATGCCACCAACAAAACGCCGAAGAGGGGGAGGGGGAGAGGTACATATCTGTGCTTGCTATTTTCTTTATTTAGTGCTTGTTTTACCTCCACGAACCTCATCCACAATTCCTCATTCATGTCAAGTAGAAGCAAATTAGCAATTGCGACTTAGTCATTTATGACATTAAAGTACTAATTTATGTTCAGCACTTAGGAAATTTTACAAAAATTTGAGAACTGGTAGAAAACAGTTCTGCAGCCAAATTCATGCCATTGCCATGATTATTTTTGCTGTGGATTCAAGATTTTGTCTAGAATTGTAATTCAAATGCTAGCAGTGTTCTTTACTTTTCTTTAGTAGTTCAAATGAAGCTACAAATACCTTTACATTCTGCAGAATGAAAATGATAATGATTTATATTAGAGATGTCATCAAGGTTGACCTTTGAGAATATAACCTTCACCCCTTGACAAAGGCCTGCTGACCTTGTTTTCTTATTGAGCAGCTCTATTTGCTCTACTTTTCTTGATTGACTGCCATGTTTTGAACGAATAAACTATGCAAATACCCAAAGAAAGAATGTCATTCAATTGTGTGTTATGATTTATGTAGTAAAACTGATATATGATTTTGGTAGTGTTGAAGTTATTTGTATGGCTGCAGTGCTAGTCTTTTTTACAATGTTTTTATAGCATTGCTTGTGTCTCACTTAGCTTGAGCTCTGTGCTAACTTCAATTTTCCTATGAAGGTTGGCTTGGCAAATATCTTGGAGGGCATTGTGGACACCATTGTGAAAGATAGGTATGATCTGTCTTACCTTTTCTTGAAACCGGTGTCGAAGAAGGAGGCTCCTGACTACCTGGACATTATAGAGAGGCCTATGGATCTTTCCAGAATCAGGGAAAGGGTGCGGAATATGGAGTACAAGAGCCGAGAAGATTTCAGGCACGATGTTTGGCAGATTACTTACAATGCACATAAATATAACGATGGGCGAAATCCAGGAATTCCTCCGCTTGCAGATATGCTTTTGGAATATTGTGATTGTTTGTTGAATGAGAATGATGATAGCCTCACTGAAGCAGAAGCTGGCATTGAAACTAAAGATTTCTAAACCATGTCAAATTCAGATCATTATGTAGAGGTTAATTGTACTGTAAATTCTGGTTTAAAAAGATACCAAAAATGCCTCTTGTAATTTTTTAACGATATTCAAAGAGGGTTACAAGTTGTATATGGAAACAAGGTTGATTTATACCTAGAAATCAAACAAGTGTTAGCAGATTTATAAAAAATGATGTATCAACCGTAGTCCCTATAGCTCATTAGATAGTAAAGAAAAACGTGCACTTATAAGTTTTTTTTATTATTATAATCAATGTGTGAATTATGTTTCTCCATAGTTTTTTTTAAATGAGCTTAATTCTTTAATTCTTTTGATTGCTGCAATTATTTTTCTCATCATATTTGTTTTACAACAAACTGTTAATTTTTGTTTGTGTATAATTTTTTGTAAATTAAATGAATTGATTGGTGTTCAACATTTTCTATCAAAACTTATCTACTAAATCTCTTTAGTCCTTAATCACGCATCTTATTAGAATATATTGTTTTTCTATTCTAAAATTAGTTTTAACTTGTATTTTTAATTTATCATAATTCTTAATTATTTAAAAAGAAAATAAGATTTTGCGAGTGCTAGGTTAAAGAAAATTAGCAAGAGGCTTACATTTCTTTATTATTATATAAAAATGAAGATACTAATTTATAGAATTTAATATTTATTATTCAATTGTAATTTTATTTATACGATTTTTAAAGAGTATTAATTGAAAAAATTAAAAAATTAATATATATGAAAAGTTACGATTAGATGTGTTAAAATCTTTTATACTTAAAAGTGCATAAATTTTTTTCTCATTTAAATATTTGTTTGCTTTGACATTTTTTATTTATTTTACCTAATAAGTATTTAATTGCTTCATCTGTTTTTTTTTTATGTACTCCTCATCGGGTTTATTTGTGATCAAAGGGTTAGATCACATTATTATTAGCTGAAATAAAATCATCAAAAGATTTTATGTATAGGTAAAGATTTTTAAACTGTGGATTAATTATAAACCACATTAAATATAATTTTTAAAGTCATTATCAGAAAGTCAACTATATATAATTTATGAATATAATTCAATGTTAATATTAAAAGGTTCTATACTCAATAGTGTCTATGGAGTTTATTAACTAAAAAGTAATACAAATTATTTTCTAAAATAATTTGAAATTTATTGTTGTCTCATACTTGTTATTAGCATCATTATGAAAACAAAGGTTTTTTTCTGTTGTTAGTTAGATAAGTGACTCGATAACTCTTATTTCATTTTAGACACGAAACTCGACAATTTCTTCTTATACTTCTATAAATTTTTTCCTGCACCTCTATAAAATACCCTTGAGTGTTCTTTAGAATGGATAATCCAGATTTGAATTTAGGGTTTTTCCAAATCTGGATCACCTAATCCAAACTCATTAAAATATGTTCTTTCACAAGTCTTTTCACAAGTCTGGATTAGGTAATTCAGACTTGTAAAAGAAGCATCGGATTACTTGAGGTTTCTTACAAGTTCGAATTAGGTAATTAAAACTTGTAAAAGAATAAATTTTTAGGAATCTAAACTTGTGAAAAAAAGTAACTTCCGGATTAGGTGATCCGAACTTAAAAAAAATAATTTAACGAGTCCAAAATAGATGATCTAGATTTGCCAAAATCGAGTGCAAATTTGGTATAAACCAAATTTGAATTACCCATTTCAGAGAATGACTTGAGGCTATTTTTATCCTTTAATATGAACTTGTAAAGTATCCAGTAGGACAAATTACGAGTAAGGGGCCTAGTTAGGGTATGGAGCCACCTATTCATATTATGGAGGTGTAGGGATAGAAAGGCCCTAAAACTCCTTTCTTTCATAGGAATTTTTGGTTTGCATTTCACTTACTTTTAAAGTTGTGTAGGTATTTGGCCAACTCTAAGCCACTGGAGTTTTGCTCCATGCATTCATCAAATTACTTATACATTTGTCCTTTTCAAAAATACTCTCGACTTTAACTCTAATCATCCTAAAAAGCACTTGATGGAGCACAAGATCTTGGAGGGATGAGAATTAAGGTTGGAGATAGATTAAAGACATGAAAGGAGGGAACTATTGGGGGTGGCGAAAGCCAACGACACTGTTGGTGGGTTTGGGGGTTACTGGTTTATTAGGGAAGGGGGTTGTTGGATTGTTGGGCACATGGATGGTTGGAAATCGTATTTTGGAGAATTTATTCTTACATTCCAATAATTTCTTCCTACACATTCATAAATTTTTAAAATGACAAAAATACCCTTAATGAAAACATTAAAAATTTAATTACTACACTTTTCTTTCTCTTCCTTTTTTGTCTGCACTTCTCTCTCGTTCGCACGTCTTTCATTTGCTTCTCTCGCACGAATTTGTTTTTTTTCTCATTGAATCAATGACTTTCTCTTCTTCTTTGTGCGTTTATGCTCATCCCCTCCACGTTTGCTTTGTTCCTCTTGGTTTAGGTTTATGTTTATCTTCTCTCGCTACATTACGGAATCCAGTTTTTTGCATATTTTTTTACAAGTTCGAATACCCTTGTCTGGACTTGTAAAAAAATTTGCAATTTTTTTACCTAGGGTTAAATTTATTTTTTTGCCAGGGGTATTTGAGAATTTTCCTACATTTATGGAGGCACAGGGAGAAGTTATAGGGATTAAGGGGAAATTCTCTCGATTTTGAGTTCAAAAGCCAATTACGTATAAGGAAAATATTAGCACTTAACGTCATAAAAATAATTACATCTAATTAATTAAGTAATATTTTAAATATTTATCTCACCCTAAAATAACTAAAAATAAATAAAAAATTAACATGAGACTTTAATATTATAATATGCCACTATATATTTTAATATTAACATTTTAAAGAAAAATAAGTTAATATTATTATTGATTTTTTTAGTTTAACAAGAGTAGTCCCCTATTCGTACGTATCTCCTAGTATATTGGAAAATCAAAGTTTATGCAATTTTTTTCTTATTTCATTAGAAAATATTTTATGTGTTATTTTTTTTAATTTCTAATTTTATTTTATTAAACTTATGATTTATTAATTGTCACAACTCATACGTCTTAGATATTAAAACTGACAGGGGTGTACACACTTAAACAACCTTAGCCTCATCTTTTTCTTGTCTTTGCTTTCCCAGCTTTGTGTTAGCCACACTTAAACAACTTTTCATTTTCTGCTTGCTTTCTTCTTCTATTTTTGCTTTCTTGTTAGTTTTTTTTGCGATGTCCATTCATCATGCACTTTCTCTTTGTGCCATTTGGTGTTCTTGGCAAGCTTTTGCCAATTCTATTTTCAATCTTTTTCTTTTCTTCAGGGAATTTTTCCAACTTCTTCTTGAGCCTTTCTATATCATATGGGCTCATAGAGGGGTGTGCAGACTGATGTTCAATGATTGGAACTGAACCACAAAAATGTAGCTTAATTTCTTGTACCCTTTCTTCAAGCCATTGATTATAACTTTTATCTGTCACCTACCTTCCAACTTCTAAACCAACTTTATAGATCATTTTCAAGTTATGATCCAACCCATAAATAACAAAGAGTTATTGATTCCTCAGTTAGTTGATTTTTTATCGAGTTGCCAAATTGTCTCAAAATAAGGCATTGTAATTTATGCACCATTTGGTTCCTATGAGTGGTACATTATGAAAATCTCCATAACAGAAAATCAAATAAATTATCTCTAAATTACTTAAGCTCCAAGATATTGTTCTTTACGACGATTGGCAAGATCACGAGCTAGACATTTTGGCTTTTAATTCCTATCCAACCTTTTCCTTTGAACATGCTAGATGTTAATCATATGTACAATGTAGGTAAGTAACAAAGAATTATTCCACCATTCTTTTCGTGGTGCATGCTAAGAGTGTAATATGTGTCTATAAGAATAGCTAATTTCGAGTTTCTTCCTTATTGTTTGTAGGCTAGAAAGACATCGATAACTACAAAGTCTATAAAATCTTCAAGATTTAAAAGGATAACAATCCCACAGATAAGAAGGGTGAACATATTCATGAAACCATTCTATTCTCCATTTTCAGATAAATCTTGTGCATATTTTTCATTACACCCCCTTGAGAAACCATGGATTCCTTCTTTGATTTTTTTCTTACGCACTAGTTCTGTCACACCAATGTTCAAGAATATAGCAATTGTAGACAGTGAAGGATAATGTTATGTGTAAAGATAGGGCATTTCGTTACTTGAATAATCTGTTAAAACTCTTCCAATGTTGAGCTAATTTGGAAGTCCCAAAATGTGAAGCACCTTAAATGAGATCATAGAATTGGGTCAAGGCAATTAGAGCTTCTTCTTCAACGTCTACTTATAGCAGATCGAGAATATTACTATATTTTTTGACAATTTTTTTCATCAAATGGTCTTTAACCTGCCAGCAAGGTTCTTCAAGCTCTTTATATTAGGTTGTTTAACTTTCAACTTCAGAATTTTTCTTAAATCCAATTTCATGTTGCTCTAAAAAGTGCTTATGACAAGTATTAAGTTCTTATGACTCTTTAACAACCCGTTAAAATGCAACATGTTATAATGATCCTAACTATTATTTTTATGCATGATATTGTTTTTCATTAGAAATGTTTTCTACCATGTTAATACCACTTCATCCTTTTTATCTTTATTCTTTTTTATCTCATCCTTCATTGTATTTTTTACAATGAAATGGGATAACAGATATAGGTCATGAAATGAAATAATGAACAATATTTTTGCACATTTTTTTTTGCATGTTATGATATTTGCAATGCAAAGGTACGATATTGCTCCTATTATGTCCTACATAAGGTATGCTTAAGAGTTAACAACTCTAGGATCATTCTATTATGTGTTTCTCCTTAACATGTAGTTCTTAGGTTCTAAGAAAAAAGTCCCTAGAGTCAAGGACCATTTCCCATAATATTGATCACAACCATAAGTAAACTATTAGAAGTGATAATATCCTTGATAGAAGCAAACTCTAGGGGAGACCTTCATGATAACCAAACATGATGTACATCCAAAAGATTACCATTACTCAATATCTCAGTTATCTTAAGTTGCACTCAGGTCAAGTGTAAAACCTTATTTATAAGTGTGTGAAAATTATTTAGGTGAAATGTGTGATGAGAGTAATTGCAAAACTATCCAGCCTACAAAACAACAACACACATAGCATATAAAAAAGTTCTCACACCTAAGGTTCTAATAACTACATTTAGATACAACACATGCTAAATAAAGAAAAATTTAATATAACAAAAAGGAGAGAAAAGAAAAAAAGAAGATAAATATATTAAAAATAAAAAATATTTGCTTAATTAATTATGATAGGCTTGACTCAAATATACACAGTGGACTCATTATCTATTGACATGTGAGTCTCAATAAGATAGCAAAAAAATATTTAAAAACAAAAGAGTTGTCATCAATGTTTATTAAAGGAAACATTAGAATAAACCTTAAAAAATGGCCTTTGAAACCATGTTCGGAGTCGATTATGTGTAATGAAAATATTACACATTACAATATTTTTCATAAATACGATTACCTTTAACTAATTAAGCAAATTATTTATCTATTTTTAAATATTTATCTCACCCTAAAATAACTAAAAGTAAATAAAAACATTAACATGTGACTTTATTATTATTATTGTTGTTGTTATACACAAATATATTTTAATATTATTTTTTAGAAAAAAGGGTTAATATTATGAATTAATTCTTTTAGCTTGACATGAACAATCTTCTGCTTCTACCTATCTCTTAGTGCAATGGAGAATAAAAGTATACATAGTATTTTTTTTTATTTTCTTAGAAAATAAAGTGTTGATTTTTTAATTTCTAATTTTACTCTATTTAGCTTATGATTTTTGAATAATTACAACTCATGTGTCCTAAAATTTAAAATCCACAGTGGTATACACCCAAGCCAATCAATTAGAATATTTTATCTTGCAAATTATTTTTGACTACAAATTTATTTTTATAAATAGATTTAAGAGAAAAATTATCACAACTTATGTTTTAAAATCTCAAGATTAAAAAGATACTACATCTTATTAATCTTTTGATCTCTATTTAAAAAATTACAAGTAGAAATGGTATAAAGAAAGTTTATATTTTTATTATAAATTTATTTTACCAAATAATTTTATTATAATTAAATAATTAAGGGGAAATTTAAGTACACTAACTATCACAATTTGTATCCTCAAAATTTCAAAAGATAAAAAATCACATTAAACTATAACTAGATAAGTGTGAATATTTTCATAAGACAAACTTTATGAATTTTATTTTTTTATGAAATATATATAAATGAATTATTATTATTATTATTATTATTATTATTATTATTATTATTATTATTATTATTATTATTATTATTATTATTATTATTATTATTATTATTATTACCACCGTCGGTTCCATAACCTTTAATTCTAGTTAAATATGAATGACTAACTTGATCGATTTAATGACCAGAGTGTGATTTTGAAATCTTATATATATTATTATACATATAAAAATTTATTCTTTCTTCCAAATACTTCTTAAAGATACACAATAATATAGAAAGATAAATTATAAACCTAAAAGATAAAACATTTAAACGACAACATGTTATGGATAGTTTAGGTAAGTGTTCATTTCGGATTCTTTTGAGTCAACTTTTATTTTATACAAGCTTCTTTGAGTTAACGTTGAATAATATTATGCACTCAATATATTATGCATAAAAAATTCTATAGACAGGAAGAGAAAAAAAAATACTTTTTTTTTTTATTTAAAGAAAGCACAAATACAAAATTTCACTTTATAAGACTAGCCTTTCCAAGTTGCTCCTTACACTACGAGGTCTTGGACGGCGCAGATGGAGAAAAAAACTACTAGTTTGGTTTTCATGCTTTTATTGAAGAAATAGGGTTCCACTTGTGTTGTGCCACACTTTCGTAAAGGAACTCACAAATACCAGCGGATAATATCTCACTTTTGTTGGAATTTGATCATTTAATTTCATTCAACATTTTCTATCATACTAATTATTTTAAAAAATAAAAAAATGTTGTGATGAAGTTTCTATATAGCCTTCAATTAAAACCCAAAAATAATGTAACAATATCCGGGCAATGATTCTCATGACATAACTTAGAATAAGTTTGGAAGACAATCTTTCAAAATAGAAATTAACTTGGTTCAATTTGTAGGATTAAGCAAACGAGTAAGTATTGTGGCAACTAACCTTTATATTTTAATTATAATATTATCAACGTGTAAATGGGGAAACATGCACAACATATCTGTAAATATATTTTTAATTTACATCTTTCAAATTTCATTTAAATTAAAAAATATGTTTACATTAGATTACACTAGATAGTAGTATTTGCTAATGATGAGATACAAAAAGTAAATGAGTAAATCAATGGTATTACCATCAACAATTAGAATGCAAAAGAAAAAGGAAGGGGAGATGGCATATATAGGACTAGGAGTGATTCAATTTCAATGGGAGAGAAGAAGAAACAAAGAGAACCAACGGTGTATGAGAAACACAATAAGGTCCATGGAGATATGATGGCTTTTACGAACTAATTAGTGTATACCTAATTTTTAATTCTCAGGTTAATCACACAGTTTAGCAACCTTTTCATCCTATTTTGCTTCACAGTAGACACGCTATTTTTGGTTCCTACCAATAACAAAGAACAACTTTTAATGTCCTTTGGTTGGTTTCATGTTGGAGTTTACTGACATTATATTTCAGTATCTTTTTAATTAATGGAGTGTGCTATTTTACAGCCATTGATTTAATAAAAGTAATTGTCCTACCATATTAGTCTCTAATGTGTAAAATGAACCATGGCAACGTTGACAAGTCTAGAGTCATCCATCATGGTCGGTTATATCAGGGTAAATATGACTACTCATCATGTTCATCTTTATTAAAATAAGAATAATATTATTACTTGTCGATCAACTCCTTCATATTTCATTTGCATTGCACACCGTATTATGCACTTCAACGTACTATTCCTAACTTGTTTTGTATGTTATTTTTTTTTTTAAAAATTAGTGTTTTATGTTTATGAATTAACTTGCACTTTTAATTCGTCACTCCTTAGTGTGAAAGTGTGTAAATAGTGACGATTTTATATTCATTGAAAATACTAAATGATGATATACCTATCAAAACGAAGCCAGCCACTTAGATCTTCTCTCAACTAATCACGTTTTTATTATATTTTTTCGAAAGGCAAACTAATCACGTTCTTCTATAATTTTCACGGAACGGAGTATGAACATATTTTTAGTGAATTGGAATGTTAATTCCAAACAATAATTTATTAGTTCTCTTAAAAAGCACTTTTAGACTGAGTATTCTTCTTGAAAGTTTACTTTTAACATCCAAAAGTACTTTTACAAAGATCAGAAAAATAGTTAAGACACACGAAAATAACGTACTTCCTGGAATATATTTCCAAAGGGATAAAAATAGCATGTTATCTGATAACAGAATTCAACATCCGGATTCTCAAAATTTGTAAAGAATTTTTACCCAGTCACAAACTTCATAAATAGTATAAGGGAATAGGCTAATAAATTCTCTTCTTTCTTTATTTACATAAAAAAAATGTCTTCTTTCCGATTACTAAATTATACGTAGTACTACACTACGTGCTAGTATTATCCTGGGATGATCTTAATCAATTTTGGATTTTACTTTTGCGAAAAACAAACTCATCCAATCGCGTAGAGAACACAAAAAAAAAAAGAAAATGACATTTTAATCCAGTCCTTATAAGTTAGTTGGAACCAAGCCAAACATTGTGTACAAGGCCAATACAACTACCTTCCCTTTTGTTCTTCCCAATTTCTTGCAAAGCATAAGAAGCATGTCTACAGTTGCATTCGAGACTGTCTTCCCTCTTTGTCATAGTAAACTTTCACTTTATCGCCTCAAACATATTCCATTGAGACCCTTTTTTATCACTTGCTCTTCCAACCTTCATGATGCTTCCTTCATCTTCGGCCAACCTCAAAGGACTCTCTCTCCAGTGCATGCAGCTACCCTTACAGACACACCTGTCCTCCACTCCCTTCAATGCCCTGATAACACCAACACTTTCGAAATCGACCAAATCCAAATGGTCTCAGCTCTCCCTTCTCATTCTATATATAGATGTAGATATATCACCTTTTCAGGACTCATGAGAAAGTGCTTGGGGATACCCAAAGGGAAAAGTTTTGATTTTTGTGTTTTCAAGAGTATGTTTGGATCAAAGCAATTGTGGGGTGTCATAGTTGTTCTTTTCTTTGATGAGAATTAAAAAGGTTGAAGCTTTTGAATCAGTTGGATCAAATCTTATTTAGACAAGATTTAGATATAGTTTTCCAAATATGCTTTTGTTGTTGTTTCTAGAATTGGAGTTTCAATTTAATTTGCATTAAATATCAACAAAATTTACTACGAGGAAACTTCAATTATGACTAGAAAACAACATCAGAAAGCGCATAAGAAACTGTAGATAAGTTTTGTTTTTTTTTTTTTTGGTGTGCGTGGAGGGTAGGGAGTTAAACCAAATCACCATACATGAAAGACTAAAAGGGTATTTTGATTTTACTTTTGTTTTGTTATGTGTTTACGTAATTTATCATGTTTTGGTGTTTGGCATTGATGGGGTTATTTATGATGGAATAATTTAGGTGGAGGGAAAGATTTTTGTGAAATTAGATCATGGAAAGGGTTTGAGAGATAGGGAGCTTAGGGTGTCTTGCAATTTACCCGGAAAATGGATTCTTCACTGGGGAGTTACCTATGATGGTGATGTTGGAAGGTACATCACCTTTGATCGTGATTTTGAGATGCCTTCTTGTTATGTTTTAATTGTTATTATTGTAAGAGTCAACACATCTTAATATTAGTAATTCAATTAAATTTATATATAATGACAATGATGATGCAAGCTTGATTCTCTAGGGAGTGGGATCAACCTCCTCATGATATGATACCCTTCGGATCTGTTCATATAAAGGTAGATAATGGCTTTGTGACTTGACATGATCACATACGGCGCATGTTCATACTACCATGCAGAAAGTTTTGAGATGGAAGTGAATAATATTTCAGGACTATGCAATAGAGACCCCTTTGATGAAGTCATCCTTATCTGCTGAAGGAGATACACTTCATGAAGTCAGGATTGATCTTAAAGCCAACAATGGAATTTCGGCAGTTAATTTTGTTCTCAAGGTTTATTTCTAACAATTAGCTGCTGAGAATGCTTAAAAAAACAGGCATTGATTCTAAGAACCTTTAGACTGAACATTGTTCCTCCCTTTTGTCATTTCTCTCTGCTTCCCAATTTGGGTGGGCCTGTTGTTGATTCAGGATCAGGAAGCTGGAGTTTGGTATAAAAAAGGAAGAAGAGATTTCAAGGTTTCTTTGATCAACGACCTTAAGACGGATACTAATATTATTGGACCTACAAGGGGTTTTGATTTATGGCCAGGTTTTTCAAATCATTACATTTTGATTTATTTGCTTCTATAAAAAAATTCTCTTTTTTCTCTTCTTAATGTTCTAGGAGCTTCAAATAAACCATATTCTTGTGCGTTGTGATACTACTTTTTCAACAATAGGGAATTTTGGGCAATTATCTAAAATGTTCCTCAAGTCAGAAGTTGACCAAGATGACAGCAGTGAATCCCAAGATGACAGCAGTGACTCCCGAGTTTCAGAACAAGAAAACAATAAACCAGAAGGTTTTTATGAAGAACTGCCTATCACAAAGATGGTTATGGTCACTAACTCTATTAGTGTCTCAACCAAAAAATACTTCGAATCTGGGGCAGTTAAGGACCTTTTATATTTTGAAACTGATCTTCCTGGAGATATTGTCATTCACTGGGGGGTTTGTAGGAATGATTCAAGAAGGTGGGAAGTTCCACCTCCTCCTTATCCACCTGGCACAGTGTCATTTAAAGATAGGGCTTTGAGAACTCAATTACGGGTACAAAACTGACAAATCTGTCTTTTCGTATTGTCTTTTCTCGTTTGTATGTCCTTTATGATTATTAACAATCAGGTCCTGTGCTCTTCCCCCTCTTTTATTTCACTGCATTTTCTTTTACAATTTTTTATGATTTTTATGCCTTCTCGAATACATGTAGAATTTTGGATTATGAATGCATGCATGATAATTCAAGCAACAATTCTTTTAGAGCGTTTTACTTGCTCTCCCCCTTCACTCTTTTGGGAGAAAACTTCTAGTTTGGCTATCTTATTTTAGTCAGGATATGGAGGTATAGTATGCAGTTAATGTATATTTAAGTGTTTTATGATAGTGTATATAGAAACCTGTATACTTATTCCTCCTGTTTTGCAGCCAAGAGATGGTCTAAAAGGATCTTCAGCACTAATCACTTTAGAAGAAGAATTTTCAGGATTTGTTTTTGTTCTTAAGCAAAATGAAAACACTTGGTTCAAGTACATGGGAAATGACTTCTATATCCCCCTCGCAAGTTCTAGTTGCTTGCTTGATATTGGCAACAAAGAGGATCAGTCAGAAGGTGTGCAGAGGAAAGTGATTAGTCAAGAAAATTCTTTCTTTCCTTTTACTGATATTATACCCAATGAAATAAAAAATTTGGTCACAGACAATTCTTCTGGGAAGAGTCAGAAGACAAAATCCAAAATAGCACCACGAAACATTTTTCAAGAAATTGAAAGACTGGCTACTGAAGCCTATAATATATTCAGAAGCTCCATTCCAACTTTCTCTAAGGCAACTACTGCAAAACCTGAAGCAACTATTGTGGAACCTGAGACAACTACTGTGGAACCTGAGACAAGTATTATGGAACCTCAGGAAACAACTATTGTGGTATCTGAGGCTTCCGTGGAATCAGAGGCACTGTCCCTGGATTCAAAAATATGCTCAGGGACAGGTACAGGGTATGAAATATTATGCCAAGGGTTTAACTGGGAATCTCATAAATCTGGAAGATGGTACATGGAGCTTAAAGAGATAGCTCCAGAGCTAGCATCACTTGGTTTCACTGTGGTCTGGTTACCACCACCTACAGAATCTGTTTCACCTGAAGGATACATGCCAAAGGATTTATATAATTTAAATTCCAGGTACTAGATTAGAGTCTAATTATTTTACTGTTGTTGATGCTAATCTTCTCTTAATACTTTGATAGAAGGTTCAGTGTTAGGTAAATTGTTCATCTTAAACAGATTTTATATTCAACAGCATATGCCATATGCTGGACTTTCAAATATTATGATCATTCGTTAGCTTGATTAGCAGTCAGCATATTTTCAGCTACTTGTTTATATAATACATAAGGGGAACAAAACCTTATTCTCAAAGGATAGATAAAAGTCATAACATCATGATAAGGATCTTGTTCATATGATATGAATTGTTCCGAATTACAATTTGGTTTTTTGAAAATAAATATCAGATATGGAAACATCGATGAACTGAAAGATTTGGTGAAAACATTTCATGAAGTTGGAATCAAAACTCTAGGAGATGCTGTTTTAAACCATCGCTGTGCTCATTATCAGAATCAGAACGGTGTTTGGAACATATTTGGTGGCTCTCTTAACTGGGATGACCGTGCAATTGTAGCTGACGATCCATATTTTCAGGTTTGTTTGTCAAGATTTTGGATAGTTGTTCTGTTTCCTTGTTCTTTGACACTAATAAAAATAATCCTAAACAAAATAAGATAGATAAAAGGTTCTCTACTTTTCGTATGACAAAGCTAGTTTGTTTTAGGGTTCAAGTTCAATGCTTTGCGGTTATGTTTCATTGATAATTTTAAGAGTTTAACATCTATGCATTGATAGTATAAAAGAGTTGATGTTTAATCACAACCCTTTATTTATGTAACTTTTAAAGTATTAATTAGTAAAATCAACTATTGAATGTTGCTGTGAAACTTTTTACTCATGAAGTGTATAAGTGTTTTTCTCTAATTTTAATACTATTTTTTTCTGGGTGAACCTGAAAAACATATTGTATATCCTTCTTAACATACAGGGTCGGGGCAATAGGAGTAGTGGAGATAATTTTCATGCTGCTCCAAATATTGATCATTCACAGGAATTTGTGAGAAAGGATCTCAAAGAATGGTTATGCTGGTTGAGGTTAATATTGTTAAACCCAAATTTTCTTCAGTTTATTTTAAACAAAAACTGTTTTGTCAAAGGTATGCATCCAGTCAGTTTGTGAGTAGAATCAGTAGATCATAATTTATAATCATATGATATTAGAAGTAATGTTTCATTGGCAAGATGGTTTTATCGGAGAGATAAGAAATTCTGGCATAGAGAATGAGGTTAAAACTATCCTTTAAATTTTTTGTAAAACTTCCAAGTTTAAAGCTTTATGTTTCAGACTTCATTGGAGAGATAGAGCATTCTGGCATAGAGTAATGTACATGACTTGCCAACTACCATAATATAGCTTAACTAATTACAGATCTTTGTTTCATCTAGAGAGTTTGTGAGTGAGTGCTGACATCTTGATGCTAGAACATGCTCAATTTATAGGAGATTTGAGAGCTAAGCTGGTTTCTTATTATCACATTTATGTTGTTGTCTGTCTTTATCTTTGACATCTCCTGGTAATACAGATGTAAGACCCTTGTCTGTGAAGGCTATAAGCTTATCCGTTCAGGAGATATCAGACAATTTATCAAGTGTTATTGCTAGACAAGTAGACATATTCTTTGTGAAGCCTATTAACTTGGTTTGCTATGTGTGTATGTTGGGGGGGGAGGGGGGTGCTACTTCTCATATGCTTAATGGTATGATTATAAGTAATATAGTGTCTTACAGTATTGAATACTTATCTAATGTTGTGTGATTTCAGGAAAGAAATTGGATATGATGGATGGAGGCTTGACTTTGTCAGAGGATTTTGGGGTGGTTATGTAAAGGACTACATAGAGGCAAGTGAACCTTATTTTTGTGTGGGAGAGTACTGGGATTCTCTCAGTTATACATATGGCGAAACGGATCATAATCAAGATGCTCATAGGCAGAGGATAATTGACTGGATCAATGACGCTAATGGTACCTCTGGTGCATTTGATGTTACCACAAAAGGAATTCTTCACTCTGTAAGCATTAAATGTGGCACATTTTTTTCACAGCATTTGTTCAAATTTACATATTCCATGTACCACTTACAAAGTCAAAATTATTTTGAAATTATCTCTAGTTTCATTTATTTGTGCAATTTGTTGACAATTTTTTATTTTGGGAGCTTATACCTATTGGTGATAAGCTGTTTGCTGCTATGCCTGAAATAAGAGAGAATCATATTGAGACCGTTTTTTTCGTTCATAGTGTAATAATAATAAAAGATTTAAAAAATGGGGTGATTTTGCGTAAAATTCTCAGAATGGTGTAGATTTGGTCCAAATCGGCATTTTGGAAAAACGAGTCTTTGAAACCGGCAAGTCAAATGGCGGGTTCAGTGGGAAGATGACACTTGTCACGTATGAAAACTGGCAAGTAAGATGATAGTTTGGAGATGCTTTAATCACGCTGCCCTTTCAGCCAATGACATACTGCCAAGTCGCACCAAACCGTCAACCACCAAGCAAGATAGCGGTTTGGGTTTAATAAAATTCTCTAAATATATAAGGTCTAATCTGCAGGAGAAAGGAGATAGAAAAAACTTGTAGTAGCTCAAGAAAAAGATTGAGAATCGTTGAAAAATTTTGGTATAGAAGAAAAATAAATTTGTAAGTTTTTATTATTCCGATTATATTATTTTCTTTATTATTTAGATTATATTATTTTTGTTTATAATTCTGATTACTAAATACATTTTTAAATAAGTTATGATGAGTGTCTTACACTAAAAAAATATGTTTATAAGTTATACTAATTTTCTAAAAATATTGTTACTAATAAATAAACTAGTTTTTACATAAATTATCTTTTATTTGGACTTTCACATGAACACCAAACACACTAGATTTAAATTAAGATTTTAAATAATATTAAAAGACTAACAAGACTTTCTATTGTATTTAGAGATTATTTCATGTATTGTTTAGGTCTTAAAATATAATTTATCTCTTTTCTTTTCCTTAAATTAAATATTTGTATTTAAATTTATAAATTCTACATATTAATAATTATTTTTCAAAATTTTTAACTTAACAATTAAAATTTGTCAATATATGATTTTACTAGTTTTTTAAAATTATTAATTTAACAATAATTTTAATTTTTCTTCATTATTTTTCTTAAACATGCCTATTATTTCCTTTCCTATGTTATGTTGCACGGTAAGTCCAACTCGTCATATTAGTTGGCGTTTTAGGAACAGAAATTTATCTGCCGTTTTCCAACATCCTTCAAACTACCAACTCATGTGGCGGGTTCACCCAAAACTACACAATTTTGGGAATTTTTCACAAAATCACTCTATTTTTGTAATATTTTAACTTTTTAAATACTATGATAAGAAAAAAGCCTATTGAGACTGTAATCTATATGTATTAACTACCGAATAGAAAGAACATGTAATTCTCATATGGTATTCATGGATTTGACTTCTCTAAAGTGCATGTGCATGTGTATGTAAAGTTAGAAAATAAGAATGTATGTAGCATTTACCCTTGATTTAAGGTGGGTTAAGTATATGAGATTCTTTAATTCAAATTAATAGTAGATCATGCACACTTTTGAAATTTGCACATTTGCTCCCTTTAGAGGAGTTAAATTTGGTGTTCCTTTGCTGATAAGTCTGCTTATCATAACATCATATCTTCTTGCTATATTAGAGATATGCAATTGTATTGATTCTCTGTAAACAACCTTACATTAGCCTCTTAATTTGTTTTCCAACTCAAACCTGTACATCTTGAAAGAAAACACAAATGTCCTTTCTATCACATGGTTGCTTTACCCATTTATTCTTTAATCATGAAATGTTAAATTCTTGCTCAATGTAGGTATTGGAAAGATGTGAATATTGGCGATTGTCAGATGAGGAGGGAAAGCCTCCAGGCGTTGTTGGGTGGTGGCCATCTCGTGCTGTTACGTTTATAGAGAATCATGACACCGGTTCCACTCAGGTTTGAACTTCTTGTTTCTAAAAATATCATGCATGATTCATCTTGAAGTTTTTTCTAGGTTTAATTTCATTGAAAAAAGTCCGGTTTAATTGTACTTTATGACCCAACTTTTGTAAATCCTCATTTATAACCTTCAACTTTTAAATTAAGACATTTTGACCTTCAACTTTTAAACTTTCACAATTGATACTCAAATGGATATGAGGCTAATTTCATTTGACTATTGATTGATTCAATAAAATTTCATGATTGATCTCAATTTGAGTTTTTTTTATAAGCTCCTCAATTTGAGTATTAATTGTAAAATTTTAAAGGTTGAAGGTCAAAATGTCTTAATTTAAAATTTAGAGTTATAAATTGTGGATTAGTAAAAGTTAGGATCATAAAGGTAATTAAGCCAAAAAGCTATTGTCAACAATTTCATATAGAAAAGATTTGCTTGGCCTATTGTAGAATAAAGCCTTAAGTATAGTTTGATATTTCTTATTTCAAATTAAGCATTTTCCTTGGAATTTCTTCAGATTATTTGTTTATTCAGATTTAATTTATACGTTTTTTTAATATCTTCTCTTGCAGGGCCATTGGAGATTTCCCAGTGGAAAAGAAATGCAAGGATATGCTTACATTCTTACTCACCCAGGAACACCATCAGTGTTTTATGATCACATTTTCTCACAGTATAAAAATGAAATAGCAAGTCTAATATCTGTCAGGAGGAGGAACAAGATCCACTGCAGGAGCACAGTAAGTATCAGAATATTGTCATGTATACTAATAATCTAGTATCATGTAGTGTGTACTCAATATGTTCTAGGCTGGATGAATAAGAAGTAACTTTTCCTTAGCAAGTAAATGCAAAATGACAGATGACATTTCATAATATGCATCTATTGTTTTGGCTACAACTATAGTGAAGGTTAAAACAAGAATGATATTATTATATTTTCTTGGTGTTTGATATGGAAACTAGTATCACATGCATGCTTATATGAGTTATATCTTTCATGATTAGCTTATTCAAAATTTAGTGATGTTCTTTAGATGGGCATTCAGTGGCAAATGATGTATATCATGTTTAGAACCACGTCATTCTTTCATTAGACGCATTTGCTATTGAAGCTACTTATAATGTGTTTAGAAATATGTTGAGAAGAACTAAGATGTTATATTTTGGATGTAGAAACTATAATTATTAGCTTCTTAAAATCACATCCTGATTATCTAACCAAACATGCTGTAGCTTTTGTTTCAAATTCCATAGTTGGTGTGCATCCTAGTCTTCCATAATCGGTTCAAAACATGCATGCAATGCACCCAAAACAAATGTTTCTGTATATGTTGGAGAACTAATCTTTCCGGTTTCTTGCTCAAGCTTCAAATCAGTAAAGCAAAAAGGGATGTTTATGCAGCCATCATCGATGAAAAAGTTGCTATGAAGATTGGACCTGGACATTTTGAACCACCAAATGGTTCCCACGAATGGTCATTAGCCGTTGAGGGAAAATACTATAAGATTTGGGAAGCATCATAATCATAATATAATCATTTCTAGTTAGTATCTTACAAGTATGTATATATATAGTTCCTTGTACATTCTCTTCCATTCTTTACCTTGTTTTAATTATTAAGGAATAGATTGTTCTTAATTACACAACTTTGATTTTTCTTTCATGTGTTTCTCACATTCATGTGATATTTCACACATCTCTTACGTATGTGTTATTAAGACTTGTATCAATCCAAATAACCCCCACATTAATAATTAAATTTGATTCTTAAAATATACTACGCATACAATAGCCATAATTTACTACTTACTAAACATAATATGCGTACATATTGAAATAATCAATTTTTTTTATTCTAGCAATTATAATGGTCTCATGTACAACAATTGTGAAACCCCTTACATTCTCCACTCTTGGTGTTTTCATTCGCATTCATGTTCAATCTTCCATAATAAGTTTGACAATAGTTAAAATCTCAAATCATTAGCCGTCACTTTCACAAACTTCTTTTTATTTATTTTTTTTCACGAATCACCAAATGTGCAATACCAACAACAGCATATATAAGTGCTTTAGATTGTTGATGTTGAAAATCAAGAAATGGATAGATCTCCACAGATGTTGAATTGCGATTGGTGAGGATCACAAACAAAATTGCTTCTTGATCGAGCGTAAAGAACTTTCTTTTTATAAACCCCAAGGTTAAAGAACTAATAACCGAAAGAGATAGAAAACTCATCCAAGAGAGAAGAGAGTAAAAGCCGAGGTAGGAGTGTGTAGAATGGGAATTAGAGACACTATATATAAGACTCTGGCTGCACATCTAGCCTCCATAATCGTGAAATAGTCATGGGAGAATTTAATAACATTTAAAATAATAATCAAATAAAATTAATAGTTATATAAGTACATATAAATTACATTTAACTACACACATAAAAATTGACCACGAATATAACAACTTTAAACATAATTAAAAATTAAAACTTTACTTTTTTTTTTAATGTTATAAAACCCTTTCTTACAACAATATTTCTATTTATTAATTTATACTATTAAATTATACTATGATAGTATTAAAAAAAGGGTAAATAAATATTATTGATTCTAATATATACATCTATGTCTTTCAATATATATACATCTATCATATTCATCTTTCATCGTATTTTATAAACTTTAAGGATAACAATTAATAAAGGATAAAGAAAAATTGTGGGTTTAGAAAAGAAGGTAAAAGTAGATAAAAGTTGATTAAGGACTAAAGTGAAATGTTGAATTATATAAGGACCCTACAATCAAAATTTAAAAATTTGTCGGTGACCAACAACACTTAACACTTGTATGATAGGATTGCATTATATAAAAAGCCTTCTCATGACATGCCTAAGTGTGGCAAATATATATATGTAGGGACGTTTTTTCTGTGCATAATTTAGATTTCTCCTGACACTCCACAATGACTCATCCATGCACCTTCATTCCATTTCCATGGCTGTTTCGCCCGATGAAAAGAACGAATATGCCTCATCCTGGGCCTGGTATTTAGTCACAGCTCGAAAAGGCCCCACCACTTTAAGAAATTGAATTTCTTTTTCAAGTTAATTGTGATTCTGAGTGAAAAATGATCTGGGATGGGACTAATGCATATACTAAAACTATGGGCAGTTGTTTACGCTAATTTTTTTTTTGTAATAATATATAACTTATTTTACATTTATTTATAACTATTTATTTTTATAATAAATTTTAAATCTTATTCTATTATCAATATATTACAACAGTGAGTTGGTTTAGGGTTTATAATCACTATAAAAATTAACAAAATAAATTTGCTGTGATGATTTCAGAAGTTATAATTTTTATTTTTTTAAAAAAAACCTCTTTTTAGTAATTATAATTTTTATTTAAAAACATACTTTTTCAAGTAGTTATCATTGAAAAATATTTGTTTTGTTATCCAAACTGTTAAAATTAATTAATTCAAATATTTCATATAATAAATATCTGAATCATTAGCAGGTAATTTTAACATTTTTACGTAATAAAAATTAAAAAATATTTGTTTGTTTTAATAGTTATCAAGATATATACTTAAAAATAATTGAAAAGATAATAAGTTAATATTTTTTATTTAATAGTAATTAAAAAAATAAATTAATATCTTAATATTAAAGTAGTTAAAATTTTTACTTAAAAATAATTAAAAGATAAGTTAATATTTTCATATAAATAAGTTAATATTCTAAATTTGTTAAGACAAGTTTCTATTGATTAAAGTATTGTTTTCAACTTTGAATTTACTACTGCATTAAATTTTGTTCTTCTTTCATATCTAACAAATATTAATTCTCTTTTTCTTAATTTTCTTTGGATACTTATTTTTTATCTTAATAAATTTTTTCCTAGATAAATTAAATTACATTTTAAATTTCTAATTTAATAATATAATATTTATTTAGTGAAATTTTTTCTTCTCAAATTTTAATTTTTTGTCTCATCTTTATTAATTTTTAAGTATATATATATATATATATATATAAATAAATGTATATATATATATGTAAAGTTTTTATTTTTATAATTTCTGAATTCGTCACTTGATGGAATTATCAGATTCTTTTCACAACACAAGCACATAGGAAGGTGGTTGTGAATTGTGACGTGGGATGAGATGTGCGATGACACGAAGGGGATGAGAAGTGCAGTTGCAAGGGTGTATTTTTGTCTCTATAATTATTATTGTTCTTATATGAAATGACTGAAACTATTCCTTGTTGATGTAGTCGAAAGTACCCTTTGTCTAGATCCAAAGAAGGAGAGTACGTGCAAAAAAGATTCTAACACTCAAGTTAACGAGTGTTACAGAATATTTGGGTATTGTTGTGGAGGGTAATATTATTTATGAGAGGGGATAAGTAACACATACCTTTGCTTTGGTATCGCTTCCTATTTATAGTATTTAGTTAGGTTTTTACCTATTGGTTATTATTCATTTGTGAGAAGATGCTACCTTTATCTTTTGGTATTGCTTTTACCTACTAAGTTTTATTGGATGCGGTGATGATATGATGTTTCTTTTACTTAATTATAATTAGCTTCTAATTAATTCCTTTTTGTTATGATGCAATGTATGTCAGATTTTGGCCTTGTTGAAATCCAAAATGTCTCATTCTCATCTGCCTATGACTGGAAGGGGTATTTTGATCTTTTCAATATCCAAAATCCCTTTGCGTGTACAATTATGAAGTGCAAAGAGAAATCTATGAGGTGCATCAAGAAAAAAGCTATTTATGGATTATAGATGGATCATCACTTAATAAGTTCCAATCCGTTTAAGAGAATTTGAATTAGCACCTACTTCTATGTAAAAATACTAATATACCCTTAGTTTATCGCTCCTACAACCATTAATATATCAAATTAAATACAAGTACATTAACTCCGACAACCTTTCAGCGGAGAGTTATCAAGCATTTAAAAACCTACAGGAACATACTCACTTAATCAAAACATCATTCCAAGTAAATGTTTATATATGTTGGGACTCCGCTTGTAGATTTCTATTCCAAAAGTGGTTACTTAATTGATGCTCAAAGGTCATTAAATGTAGCAGTATGGACTTTTCTTATAAATGGGTATCATATCATGGACTAAGATCTTAAGTAGTTTTACTCTTTCACTCAATGCTACATCAAGGAGTTGTTCCAAATGCAGCTACTTTAGTTGGTGTTCTCTCAACGTGTAACCATGTTGGTCTAGTTGGTCAATGTTTGAGAATTTTTTACTCAATGCAAAGAAGATATGATAGGTCGTGCCATGTAAAAGAAGCTAAAGAGTTTATCACAAAAATGCCTAGAGGAGAGAGAAGAAGGAGAAAACAAAGTGAGGAGAGAGAAATTAAGGTTAGAGTTAAAATGGGTATTTAGAAAAAAAAATTTAAATGACTGTGAATACAAAATATAAAAAGTGTTAATTCAAATTCCACCGTTTAATATCATGCACTTTATGATCGATAAAAAAATTAAATAAAGATTAAAAAGTACAAAAAAAAAAGTTTACAAGAAGTAAAAAAAACTACTTAATTTTTAAGAGATGAAAATAAATTTAAACTAAAATTATAATTTTTTTTTAGTTTATTTTAGTAAACTTCGTACAGTCTCCAATTTAAGATTAAATTCTCTCTTTCAAAAAAGAAATTAAATTCTCAAGTTATAAGCTTTTATCAAGCAAGTTTTTAATTCAATTATTAATTCAAAGACGTTAATTGTGTCTAAACATGCAAGAAATATGAGCTGAAAACAGCTTATTAGCTCATTAAAATTTATACTAATTATTCACCAGCGATTATTATTAATCAAAATCACTATAAAACAAAATGTTATATATGCAAAAATTGCTTAATTTGAGATCAACATCGTATCTCAGGTAGTTGGTTAATTCTAATTTAAACAAAAAATACTATATATAGGCATGTAATATTTTATATTATCATCTAATAACAAACAATTTATTAATTTTTATTATAATTGTCTTAAAATTTTCACTAAAAAATTATATTTTCTTTTCTTATTTTATCCACAAGGTACTAATAATATTTTTTATTGATTGATAACTTGAAAGTTTTTATATTTACCGTAATGGCCATTAAATACAATAATTTGAAAATAATTATATCTACATTATCAAAACAAAAATTTTTTTGTTACAAAATTATTTAGGAGTATAAGAATAAGTTGCTAGAGTTCTAAGTAAGATGGTTGTTATAAACTCCATACTATCTTTAACTCCTATAAAAAAGATAAAAAATAAAAAGTAATTCATAATTACATAACAAAACCATAAATATTCATTTCAGTTATGCATTAACAAATCAATGATTTAATGGTTTATAAAAGCTTAGACTTTTACCTTTCAAGGTGAAAATCACTTTTATCCGGTAATTATCCAAAAATTTTGAAATAGTGAGACCATAATATAAATTTTTAAAATAAATAATAAAATCAAAACTTTATATATATGTATAATTATAAGTTGTAAATATACGGAAAAAAATTTGAAAAAAGAAAATCTTCTCCAAATTAATATTATATTATTAAATTAGAATCTACATATGTAATTTAATTTATTTTAAAAGAAGAATATAAGATAAAAGAGAAATTGATATTTAAACACGGGAGAATTTTTTTCTAATTTGTTTTGAAGGTGACCCTAGAAGTCGTCCCACCTAAGAATACCATCAAAATAAATTGTGACATTGCAATGTCAATTTCCTATGAGATTGCGGCAATTGGCAGAGTAATTTATGATTGTAGAGGTAGTTTTGTTATTGGATCCTCGTATAAGATTGTTGTGGAGAAGACAAAGCTTTCACAATTCTCCATACTCTTAAGGTGGCCTATAACTATGAATTCTAAAATTCTAAAAGCTCACAATTGAATTGAACTCTTTAGCTATAATTAATTTTTAGATGAGGGATGCATCATCAACTATAAGTTTCACATTGCAGAAAAAATATCTACAAGAAGATCCCGGAAGTAGAATAAATATTTTTTTCATTGTTGAGCATACAAGACCCTCTCATCAAAACATTGTACAAAAGACTTGACCCTGTATTAATTATTTTTTCAAGACTACCATTCACAAAAAAATAAGATAAAAGAGAATAACCAAAGCAAAAAACAAATCAATACTTTGTTGGAGATAAAAGAATAAAATTAAGTAGTGACTCAAAATTAGAAAACAATCATTTAATTAGTAGAAACTCATTTAATAAATTTAAAATATTAACTTATAAGTTTAATGAGTATGTACTGAGAAGGTAAAACTTTTTACATCAACTAACCGTTCATACTAATTAAACTCTTAACTTATTTAGATCAAATAAAATTCTTTTTTAATGAAGGTCTTATCTTTTAATTATTTGTAAGTAAAAATAGTAACAGATAAATAAAAATGTTAATTTACCTCTTTAATTATTTTTAAATAAAAATTATAACTAAAATACAAAATAAAATATTAATTTATCTTTTCAATTATGTTTAAGTAAATATCATCATAAATATTTAAATAAAAAATATTTTTATTCATAACGCCTTAAAAAATATTTTTAATAACTTCTAAAAAATATATCATATCTATAAAAATTTACTTTTTTTTTAGAAAATTTAGTTTTCAAAATTTAAGAAAAAATAATTAAAAAGACGTTATTGTCCAAAATTATAGCTACAAATAACTATAAAAATTGTAACGCAATTTGTGTTCCAGAAGTTATGTATTTAAAATCTGTTATAAAATTAAATAGTTACTGTCATAATAAATTATATTATATATTATTGTAAAATAAAATTAAAAAAAAAGAAGTTAGTGTTCAACTGTCTCCACAATCTCCGTCCATACGGGAACACACCTAAAAACCACCTGTTTTACTTGGTGGTAAGGACAGAAATTAATCTGCATGAATTGTTTCCTATGAATAGAAATGCAAGTTTTCTCCCTAAATATGTTCATTGATAGAGGTTAACCGTAGTTCCAGCCAATTATTTCTCCAAATTCACCCAAATATAGACAAAATATGAATATATAAAGAGATAGTAGTTTATACATTTAATTGCCAGAGGCCTCTTAATAATTTTCATCCCATTCGGCTGAGGTTAGCTTCCCTTGGCCACAATAACTCAAAATAAACAAAAAGCAAATAATAATAAAAAAAAAACAACCTATATGGCTAAATTGGTCAACTTCATCCTTTTAACCTTTTTGGCAGTCACTATACCTACTTTGCATGCCAATGTCAAAGAAGATGAAGTCTATTGGGTGAGGCAAAGTCAAGTACTTGATCATGATGCATATTGGAAGGAAAGAAAAATAGTAGCTGAAAAAGATAACGAAGAAGCTTATACTTCTGATCCATACTCACTCACCAGCAACTTGACTGATAGTATTAGCGAGTGAGTCATATCATAATGCCATATGTTAATTTTCATGAGAAAATGTTCACATGTTCATTCAATGATGGTTATATGAGTTTTCTTTTACCTCTCATAGAATAAGGCATGTTATTGATTTTGGTTTGTTTGACAAAACAGCATCATTAATAGTGATACTCATGGAAGAAGGAATTTGGGGGCACGTAACAAGGGTCCATGCATGGCAACAAACCCCATTGATAGGTGTTGGAGGTGTGACCCCAATTGGGCAAACAATCGCAAGAAGCTTGCAGATTGTGTGCAAGGTTTTGGCAGAAACACTATTGGTGGAAAGAATGGTCCCATCTATGTGGTAACTAGTCCTGCAGATAATGACAATGTAAATCTTGTTCCTGGTACCCTTAGGCATGCAGTTACAAGAAATGGACCATTGTGGATCATCTTTTCCCATAGCATGAAAATTAGGCTCAACCAGGAGCTCATAATGGCAAGTGACAAGACCATTGATGGAAGAGGAGCTGATATCTACATAATGAGTGGGGCTGGTATTACCATTCAGTATATTAAGAATGTGATCATCCATGGAATCAAAATTTTTGACATTCAGGTTGGCACTGGTGGACTTATTAGAGATTCTGAGAGCCACTATGGTATTAGGACTCAGAGTGATGGTGATGGTATTTCCATCTTTGGCTCCAGCCATGTTTGGATTGACCATGTTTCCATGAGAAACTGCAGAGACGGATTGATAGATGCCATTCAGGCTTCCACTGCTATTACCATCTCCAATAGCCATTTCACCGACCACAATGAGGTTGTCACTCCATCATTTTTTTCAGCATTTTGTTTAGTCCCTCCATACATGTTTTTAGTGCTTGTATTTTAACAAAAACATTTGTTTTTTAATCCCTGGTAAGGTACTAATTAAAACCACACCACTTTTGATATAAATGCAAAGACTAAAAAAATATCAAATTATTTTATATTTTGATAAACCAAAATCATACTATACCCTGATTATTTTCAGTTTGTTCAGCTTGTATTTTAACAAAAACATTTGTTTTTTAATCCCTGGTAAGGTACTAATTAAAACCACACCACTTTTGATATAAATGCAAAGACTAAAAAAATATCAAATTATTTTATATTTTGATAAACCAAAATCATACTATACCCTGATTATTTTCAGTTTGTTTAGATTTTAAATTTAAATTCCTGGTTTGAAATTGAAAATGTATCCTTGCCTGATTTTTGTGTATATATGTGATGCAGGTGATGTTATTTGGGGCTAGTGACAGTTATGATGGTGATAAGATAATGCAGATCACATTGGCATTCAACCACTTTGGCAAGAGATTAATCCAAAGGATGCCAAGGTGCAGATATGGTTTTGTCCATGTGGTTAACAACGATTATACTCATTGGGAAATGTATGCCATTGGTGGTAGCAAGAATCCTACTATTATTAGTGAGGGCAACCGATTCGTAGCCCCTGACAACACTAATGCTAAAGAGGTATGGATATTAATATCACCATGATACCATCACGATTAATTGTAGGATGAACTGGTTAAATTTAAAATATATATAAAAAAAAAAAGTCTATTAGACCATATGTTGTTATTCAACAACAGAAATTAAGGATCCAAATCTTTTCTCCTACATTTCTTCCAATTCCCCTCTTACCAGGCACATCATAACTCCAATTGATCTTTAGCTCCCATTCAATACGTGTGTGTGTTCTGCAGTTGACAAGCATTATTAGTATTCGAAAGCAATTTTTTCACTGTCCAAAAGAATTCTTACAATTGGTTTAGCACTGATCCTATGTTAAGCAAGTTTATTTTCTAAACTAGATGTCAACACCTTATGCTTGATTGTAAGGAGGACAATTTATGCTTAACTACTGGTTGCATTGCATCCTTATTATAAAAAACAACCTCAAAGTATTCCTATAAAATGTAGCTAGTTTTATCTTGTTAAGTAACACACAAAGAAAATGAAATAGTTGAAAGCTGAATGAAGGTGAAAAAAGTGATTAACTTGTTGTTTGGTGTTGGTGAAGATAACAAAGAGGGAGTACACAACAGAGCAAGTGTGGAAAAACTGGCAATGGAGATCAATCAATGATGAGTACATGAATGGAGCATTTTTCAGAGAAGGTGGGGCCAAGCTAACAGATAGGCCATTCTCAAGGCAAGACATGATGTCAGCCAGGCCTGGCTCATATGTGGGAAGGCTCACTCGCTATGCTGGAAGCCTTAGGTGCGTTGTGGGAAAGCCTTGTTAGAAATGAAACCCTAAACCCTAAATTCCATAAGTTTTCCTCATTGCTTTTTCTTCAGTTTATTGGAAAGAAAAAGGTGAAAAAAAGCTATGGGAATTCCACGTCTCATTTGTAAATGATGTACATTTACATACTCACCCACCATGTGCATATACGTACCACCGTCTCTTATTATAAGTTGGTATGTTAAATTTATTTATTTCTAAACTAGATTTTTATAACATAGCACCTACAATGTTGGCCTATGAGGAGGGTATCTACAAGTTGGGATTAAAGAAGTCTAGCTGGTCTTCCTTAGATATAGGGGATATGTTTTCATTTCTATGTTTCTCAGTCTCTAGCATTCTGCGGTTACCCTTTTAATATTCTGTAACCATCTTTATGCTTGACTATTTTATGTATTTCTAAAGATGTAATGCTGAACTATGATATTAGATCTATCGTATTAGTTTGCACCTTGGTGTTATAATTTCTATAAAAAGTTGTGTTGTATACTTCTTTTTTTTACAAAAACATCATTGTTAATTTTAACTCATAATTAAATGTTATCTCTTTATTATTTAAATTGAGGGATAAATAAACATCTATTAAAGTTGAATATAAAATTTAAAAAAACATTATATTTGAAATAAATTTGATACTATTACTTAAATTTATTTACTTTTTAATAAACATATAGTAGACACCATCTTATATAATTAGAGAAGCCAAGGTAATATTATATTTGCCCAATCCACGAAGTTCTAGTTGTTTATGTGTCAGTAATAATAAAAACCAAGGGAGTGACTGCAGTTTAAATCATATTTTAATTGGATCTTCAATAACATTTCTGATAGAGTTCTGTTAAATAAAAAAAAATTAATTAATTATTTTAAATAATTTAGGGAATTCGTCGATAGTTTAATTATGTAATAAATTCTTGAACTCTTCTTTCTTTTAGAAAATTTCTGAACTTTTTAAAATATTTTAACTCTGTATACCTTATGAAATCTTAACACAAACATAACTTAAATAGATAAGGAATGAGCAGTGATACAACGTAACCTACCTCCGTTACAAACTTTTTTTTAATTACTTTATTTATTTTTATAATATATTTATACTAATTATTTAAATAAATTATAATAAATATATTGTAATATACAATTTAGTTTTCGCATTTATCATTTTGATATTAACACCTCATTAATATTAGTTTCTAAGTTTATCATTTTGTTATTCATATAAAATTATTCTAAGTTCAAATTAGTTGATTAAGAATTTATTTCATTATTTTAGACAACTTTATCAGAACATGTTAGTTATATGTTACAAATTTATTAATTCAAAATACATTATTTGTATGAATGAATTGATTAGAATGTAACAAAAATAATTTATTTTTAATAATCTAAATAATTTAGTTCTGAATACACTACTTTTCATTGACTTAAACGAAATCTATGTCTCTAAGTTTTTTTTTTTTTTATTTGAAGTATTATGTCCATAGGTTAAAATTGTGACATTTATGTCTTTATATTTTAAAAATGTGTTTATTGGTGTCCGTCCCGTTAAGTTTAAAAGTGTTAACTACCATATGAATCAAATTTGGTGAAGTAGCAGTTAATTGATGGTTAATTGTGACGTTAAGTTAGTTAGCATTTAGGGCTAAAAAAAAAAAGTGGCAGAAGAGGTCATTGGGTTTTTGAGTTGAGCTCCTTGTTAGGGTTCCTTTTGCAAGAATGAAGGGATCAAAATGAAGGGGCTTTAGGGTATCAACTCTTCAAGCTCAAGTGATGGAAGGGTTGTTACTTAAGAACGTTGAGGCGTACCTAGAAAAGAGACTCGTCTAGGCAATGACAAGGAGAGTTGCCTTGAGGTGACAGCAAAAAGAGGTGTCAAAAAGAGAAAACGAAGAGAGGCAACAATGAGAGGTTAAGAAAATCTGGTATTTACCGTCAAAGTCAAATGGAACTCAGTGGATTATTGAGTAGCTTAGACATGATGAGGAAGGCATGGGTTGGTTTGTTTGATGGTGCTGTAAAACTCATATTGTAGCTTCTGCATAATTTATGTGTGGAAGAAGATGCTAAAATCTGCATAAGCTACTAAAGGTCCTCTAAAGATTATTTATGTGTGGGAGGAAATGCTAAAATCTGCTTTTTTTGAATTGGCAGAGGAACCCAACATTCTAGGAAGGAAATAATTTGGTCATTAAAATATTGTAGATTCGGGAAGGGATATTATGAGTGACTACAATTGGTAGAGGTTGTATAAGGAATATTATGCTAAAATCTAGAAGGGACATTATGCTAAAATCTACATAATTTTCTGAATTAGTAGAGCATTTGCAATCTAATAATATTGTACTTGCAAGTGCAATTAGTGCAGATACAAGTATCCAAGCACTTAATTAAGGAAAGCAAATTGATTATTCAGATGATGTTTCAGTTGGTAATGCATTTGCTAGTCTTTATTCTAGGTGTGGGAAAGTATGAGAAGCATACTTTGCTTTTGATAAAATATTTGTTAAAAATAATATATTATGGAGCTCATTGATATCTGGTTTTGCACAAAGTGATTGTTATGAGGAAGCACTAAGTCTATTTTCTCAGATGAATAAAACTAGATGAACAAAACTAGACTAGAAATAAACTCATTCACATTTTGACCTGCAGTTAGTGCTGCTGCCAGTGTTGCTAGTCTTAAGCTAGGGAAGAAGATTCATGCCATGACTACAAAAGCTGGCTACGATTCATAAATTGAAGGTTCAATGTTTTAAGCACACTATATGCAAAATGTTTAAAGGCCATTGAATAAAAAATAACTGTTTACCATAATGTATATGAAAATGTGTGCATGGCGACAGAACTACAATTGCAGCATACTTCCTCAAATCCACAATGCCACGAGAAGCATACTTCCTCAGACCCGATATTGCAGCAAAGGGTAACACTCTAATAATTCCATATTAAATTTAAATTAGAACTACAATTCCAATTTATTATTTCAATTTAGTTCTTCCCTGATTGTGACATAGAAACTAATAATCAAAATTGACTAACGGAAACCACTATCTGAATTTAACTCAGCTCCACAGGTTCCAATTCCAGTTCTGAACTATCAAAAATATCTTAACAAGCACCCTAAACATTCATTTTTAGTTCCATTTAACAGTCTCCATAACAAGCACCCTGAACGTTGTCACACCATATTAAAACATGTTTTGTCCCTTGCCATCCTCATAACCTTGACTACTGTTAACAACTAATAAGGCTTCCTTCACACTCACAATTTATGGGTGATGCTTGAAGACTTTTGGGGATTTGAGAATGTACAACAGAGAATCCAATTGCAAATGAACCTTTCACAGTTTAGTACCCTTCGGATTTTGCAAATCAGGAGCCTAAGACCCACATTCTGGCTAAATTTCAAATTTTTTCCACTTAAGACTAACCTTACATTAAATGCATGTTAAGATTTAGTTAAGACTAACCTTACATTAAACTTAATAGTCAACGTTTTAAACTCACAAATGAAGCATCAAATTGTGCATTTTTAAAATTTAGAGCATAATGTCTTAAAATTGAAAAAACTTGGGCGCATGAATTTTATTTAAGTCCAATTAATTTGGAATGTAAAAAATTATATTTATTCCATAATTCATATTTCCGTATCATTTAATTCGAAACCCATTTCACTATTTTATACGTGTTAATCCAGAGCCTATTACCAATATTATTTTCAGTTGAATTAATCCAGAACATAGTATGTAGATGTTTGGGATGAATTGTATTTTATTCATTATTTCTCACAACTTGATCTAGATAACAGCTGCCGTGAATGTAAAAAAAATTTAAAAAAATGTTAGGTGGTATTTCATTACCATTTGGGGGCGGCGTTTTGCTTGTGCCGCAGGGAGGGGTGACGATTGGGTGTTGTAGGGCTCTGTTTGGTGGGGACCACAATTAGGTGTGGCGAGGGTGGCTGTTTTGGTGACTGTTGTCAGCGGCACTACCACTGAGGGGCGTTCAAGAAGATGAGCCAGACAAGCTAGTTTGGGTAATTTACATTTCTTGGAACCACTAACAGCAAAGTGGTAGGTGCCAAAACTAAATAAGTAGATCCATATAAAAATTTTAAAATCTTCTTTTTGCACTCTAATTTATTTTTTTTTACACGGCCAAAAATATTTTCAAAATATCCTATATTGCAAATTTTGTAAAGTAAGTCCAAAACAACTTAAAAAACAGAAGGTATTTTAGGGATTTTAAAAAATCGGGTTGCAAAAGGAAAATAAAAAAAAGCCTACTTTTCAGTTCAAGAAATAATCCTAAAAGATCAATGCATATTGCTTTTAAAAATCAATTTAACAAAAATAGAAAAAAAATCTTAAAATTAAGGAACAAATTCAATTTTTCTCTCATCAGATTTGTCATTGCAAGTTTTAGATTAACTTTCAACTAATTATATTAAAAAGAAAGTCTAGCTCGATAGGATAATGTAAATTGTTATAGTCCTCCTTATATATCTGATAATTGAGTTTGATTTTTAAGAATCAAACAATATGCAAAAGCAATTTTGCAAAGAATTAATCTAATTTGGTTGATTATAACCAACTCAAGAATTTGTTCAAAAACTCTATTCATATCAAAACATGAATTCGCTCTGGCACACAAATGTATTATTTGAGATCGAATTCAATATAGTATTTATGATTTGAGACCCTTACAAATTTTAGACTCAAATTTCACAAAATAATAAGAAATAATAAAATGTCAAGAAAATGTTAAACATTCCTCTCTGGTTAGTCTGGTAGAAGTGAGGAACACCTGTTTCCATTAATTACATTACCAATTAATTGACATGGAACATATACAACTTAAATTGCTTACTGAAAAACATAAGAGTAAACTTGTATAAAGCTGGCGTCGTTAATCATTAATTAATAAAATCCATCTCATATTAGGAGTGGAAAGCTATCACAATTTTGGAAAAACAAACACAGCAGAAGTCATTAATCTTACGCCAAAAGCAACTCGCATAAGCTGGTAGCACCAAACAAATATACAGCTTGACAGCAAAATTTTACTTACAACGTAGAACCACAATTTGCTAGCTTGAATATATGATGTTATCCACTCTACAAAGACTATGTAGGATCAAATTTAATAAGTGAAAATCTTAATAGCTATCACAAATATGCTGTGAATCATGAACACGTGAACGGAAAGTTATTGCTGAACAAAATCAAGGAAGGGAAGAATGCTTAAAAGCTAGGTAATCAAGACTTAAGACCTTGTCATCAACGCCTGGTTGAAGAAGTCCTGCAAAATCACCGATGTATGAATCAAAATAATGCAAGCAGTTAGAGCAGTTACAAGCACAGCGAAGGAAACAACTATCAAGATCTCGATTTGGATGAAGGTTAACAGAAGTTCCAGAGATCAATCAGATTTCTTTCTCATTTGATTCTCATAGTTATCTGATAAACAGAAGAGAATGATTAGTAGGCAGAGAGAGGAAAATTTTCCCTTGGCCTTGTTATTTTGAGCTTCTGGACCAATTCTATAGCTAGTTACTTGGAAATAATGTAATTATTAAAGTAATGTAAAAAAGGAGGAATCACATGTCGAAAATATATATGTGCTCTTCTTTACAATTAAAAACAGAATTCTATCACGTCTATTTTTTTCTCTCTTTTAACATTAGTAAAGGAAATTTACTTTTAGTAGTAGTTTCATTGTTCTTTTTTTATCGGCATAGTTGCTACATTGTTGAAGCTGATATGAAATTATAAATGCTTTAGGCCTTTATCTACGAATACAGGTTTACAGCCCACAGCTCCAATCACTTTCAAAAGACACCTAGATTCTTATAAGGAACTTCTCTACTGTGTCAGGTTCAGTTTTTTTCCTTAAGAAATGTTTATTTGCCTATATATTTTTTGGGCTATTCTAGTAATGGAATACATAGTCTATATGAAGGTAAAAGATTATTAATATTAAATGTTTGCAATCTCGAGTTTTTGTATCATTGCACTTCTGCTTAAATAAAATTGCCCTCATGAGGAAAACAATGCACTTCAACCCTACCCTAAATTATGTTTCTATATATGAAGGTAACATTAACCAAGCAACGCTTAAGCAGTCAGTGAACAGCACATATTTTTAATCACATGAGAGCAGCAAATTGAAGTTATAATCTGTAATCTCTTTAGTCAAGCGCCCAGGTTATAGAAAAATATAATGCCACAGAAATTTATACACGTGAGTTAGAATGCCCAGCATGCAATGCAATCTTCTACATAGGGAAAAGATTCAAAGAACCAAAAATGAGCTAAAAATTCAAACCTCAACAATGGCCTTCGCTGTTGCTCTATTTTATCCACACCATCTGGCATGAAGGTATCTGAAGCTGACGGGTCTAAACCATGAGACAATGTTTCTGCAATGTCTTTAAGCCCCTGCAAGTGAAAACAGAATCAGAGTTTACTATAAGAAGCAAAAGTCAAATTAATGAATACATAAGGAATCAATATCCTATGGATATAAATACAATATTAAACATATTAGCATATTACGGCCAAACTTGTTTGCCAGTAGGAAAATAACAGTAGCAAACAAAGCACGAGGTAGAACTCTAGAAGAAAACCTTCAAATTTGAAGTTCCTTTGTATGTGAGCAAATTAGGGGACTTTCCTGAAAGTTTCAGTTGCTCCTACGGAATATTTAGCAATTAACATAGGATCATTATCTCAACAGGAATACAAATGATATAATTAATAACCAAGCTACCATAAAAACCAGAAGAGCCGAATAAGATGTCATTTTCTGTAATTTAAAAGTCAAGTCTAACTATAAGCTCTTTAAACTAATCCAGGTTTCTAATTGATACTTTAATACTGACAGCAGATAAGTGATAATCCAGACTCCAGACCATATATAATAATATAATTTGCATATTTAGCAGTCACAGCTAATTTGAAAGTGACAAAAAACAAAAGAGAGTATAAGATTACAACTGACAAATAATTAACAAAATCCAACCTGCAAAATTTCAGGCCTCAAGCCTTTTCCATGCACAAAGTCGATGAGATATGCCAATCCAAAATTTGCATAATCCTGCAACCACACTATTAAATCAGTATTTTCTTTAGGCATAACAGGAGTAACAATTTTTATACCAAGATCTTACATGCATACAAATTATTCTAGCACTTAAAATTTTTTACACCCATAAGAGATGTTCAAAATAAAACAAACAAAGATTTAAATGTTTATGGCAATTTTATATTTCTTTCCAAATTTAAGATGGACATGAAAAAGTTTTACCTGCTTAGAGCTCAATGTAGCCAACCTTTCACCCTGAAAAGGAATAATTATACAATATAAGAATAATTCAAATAAAATAGGTGGTAGACACATGCATATGAGTGGGTACAGGCTCATAAACATAATATTTACATTGTCACAACTTGATAGGTATTTTCATTCAAATGAAAATCAAATAATCAAGCCAAACTCCTAAATATCTTTCATCATACTCCTTTTGCTAGCAAGACAACCACGATATCAATCAACTAGCCACTACATGAAAACAAACACATTACATACCAATGTATCCACTGTTTGTTGCAAATAACCCACATCTCCATGCAGATTAGTAATAGTATTTCCAACTCCAGCAACCTGTGAAAGGTGTATCACAATTAACCACACATCTGTTTTCTTCCCATAATGTTTATAAATTATATTAAAAATGGATATGACATTATTAAACTGTGGTTTCACTTCCTTTATCCTGGACTATACAGTTGATTTCACTTACCAGCATTCCTATGTAACTTGAAAAATGATAGGCATGTAAAACTATTTAATCCGAAATATTTCTAGACTGTCTGTGGATCCTAATTACTAATTAGTATGCAGGAAAACTTCCAGATTTGTTTTCTTCAAATAATGTTTATAAATTATAATGCAAATGGATGTGGCATTGATAAACTGTGGTATATAATTTGTAGAAAGATAGGCATCCTGATTATTTCGTCAACAGGAGTATCTATCTCTCTCAACACTTTTTTTTCTTTTTTTGTATCATGATTATTTTCAAAATCAAACAAAATATCTTTGTGTTGTGCTGTCCCTTAACTTTGCGCAAATCAAATGATCTCTAAAGGTAAACACAAGAAGATTAGCTGCCAGTTTAAAAAAGGTAGAATTTATAGCAAGGAATCAATATAATTGGGGCTAAGTTATATGGTAAAAAAAAAAGAGTAAAAGGCGAGGAATTCATTAGTGTGCCTGGAAATATATTTCATTGCATGTATTTTTATGTAGGGACAGATGCAAGCATCAAGTTTGTATGTTAAAAAAGACATACTTCATCCTTTATTGACCTTGTCAACTCATTCTGCTTGCGCATTTTGTCATCCAAATTCTGAATTCTCTGGGTTAAATGCTTCTTGGCATCCTGCCATCAAAAGAATTGAGGGTAAATTATATTTGACTCTTAAATGCTTCTTGTAATTGTACAAGTTTAGAAGCATTAAATTTATATTTAACTCTTAGATGGTATTTTCTAATCCAACTCTACACAAGTGATCCTGTAGTACAAATTAAGACGGTAGCCACTAATATTTTTTGTCAATAGAAAACTCAAAGTGAAACGCCTTACCTGTGAATCATATTAATGAATGACGATTCATTGACATTATAATTCAACCTCATGGATGAAGTTATATTAAATTCTATATCAACGGGCCTCATAGATTTCAAGTGAATAAGTATGCAGAGGCTAACAAACATAGTTACATAAAAATATAAAATGAAAACCCCAAGCAGTAAATGGAGACCTACAGCAATGACATCTGAGGCATGCTGCAACTTTTTTGTTAAGTCTGCAACAGCTTTTTCCATACTCCGTTTAGTCACATACATGAGATCTGAGAATGAAATGCCCTGACATTGGAAAGGAGAAAACCGAAATCAGAATCACAAACAACTTTTTGAATAATTATGAGATGGATATCAATTTTCTACCTCTAAATGAGAGAAAATATAGAAACAAATACTGGTAAAAGTGAAATATGATATAATGTCAACCATAAACCAATGAAACTATTCAAAGAAAGCACAAGAATGCAAGCAGGTAAGAAGTTAGATACCTTCCACCACATGTAACCATAACCCAGTGCACCCAAAGCAGCAGCTGGAACGACAAGAGATGATAAATTACCTGTCGAAAAGGAGAAACACTTAGAAAAGCAAAGTACAGAGAAGACAAAACACAAAATATGCTCTAAGCAGATCAACCTATGACAGCCTACATAAGCGTGGAAGAGAAATATGAAAAATAAAGCACATCTTAAGCTGAAGCTACAATAGATAGAATGGATTGTATTACTTTGATCAGAACCCCCATTCAGTACTGTGATTGGCCTGCTTGATGTTAACTGCCGAACTTCATTCGCTAATCGACGCACCTAGAGCAAAATCAAGCAACAGTTCGTCACTAGAAAATTGAAAACCTCCTCCAAGTTCATGTTATAAACAAAAGACACTCAGACATATTCAACCAGTATGTTACCTGAGCAGCTATAGCATCAGCATATTCAACATCACCTTCAGCTTGCTCTCCAGATTTTTCCAACCCCTTCACCAGCAACTACAACCCAAAAAATATTTACATAGTAAAATTAAAAACCATTAAAAAAACTAATACCAAGAGTAACAAAAAACCTTCTCAATCCAATAATAAATCATAGAAAAAAAAAACTTAATATAAAACAGGCGGTGACGAACAGAACAAGTTATTTAGCTTTAGGTTGAGACAATAATTCCAAATTTGTGGGAACCAAAGCCATTTACGGTCACAACCGCTGATAATCTGATTAAGTTAAAAGGAATCTTCCGAAACCCTATCAGCGGCTAAAAACGAATCTTCTGAAACTCTACCATCAGCATCCAGCATAAACTAGTTTAATGACAAGCTCCTCGAGTTGAACGAATACTCAAAGAACGAAAAGAAAAGCAATGGCACAATTTTGTGACGCGGATTCCAAAATTAAGAGATGAAAGCAATTGTTAACGTGAAGAGAAGAGTGAAGGCAGTACCTGAAGTTCGCCGATCAAATCCGATAATTTGCCGTTTTTGATGAGGACGGTGCCGGTGTAACCTGAAGGAAGAGAGTCAAATCGGAAAAGTGATGGGAGTGGTTACTGATACGCGATCACGTGAGAGAGAGAGAGGTGTACCTGCTCCAGCAATGATGAGGACCTTGGAGATTCCGATTCCGCTCTGCATAGCCATAGCCATGGCGAGAAAGAGGTTGCGCCCTGAGCGTGATGCTGGTTTGTTAGTTAGGTCGCGTTGTACTATCAAATGCTCTGACCACTGACCCAAACACGGCAAGGGAGAACCGCCTTTCAAAACGACTTCGTTTTCTTTTGCTCGCGTGCACTGTCTGAACTCTCAACTCTAATGGGTAATGTCATACTCCTTTGCATTTACTACCTCCGCTTTAAATTTTATTTTTAAATTTATAAATATCTATAAAATTAAATTCTAGAAGTAATTATTTTATTTAGTTTATTATTTATTTTTAAGGAATAATTTTTTCAAACAAATATTACTTATATTTTCTTGTTCAATAAATTTATCTATAATTTGAAATACGTATTTAAACTTTATACAATAAATTAGAAATATTAAAAAAATAATAATTAATATATTTAGAGGTGGACATATTTTATTATATTTATAAAAAAATTTCCTTATTTATTTTTTATATATAATAAAAAATTCTATTTTTAAAATTAATTATCAACTAACATATATCAACTACCATAAATTAATTTAATAATAAAAATTCATACAAATCTCTCTCTCTTCCTCTCTATATATATATAATATCCAAAACATATTATGCATAATGGATTTTTCATGAGAATATATAATGAATATAATATATAGTACTATATTATTAATAAAAAAGTTTGACTCATCAATTTAAATTATGTTTTAATTAATAAATAATTATTATTTAAATATTTTTAAAATAAAATTATTTAAATAATAATCATTAGGTATTTTTATAATCTTAAGAAAAGTAACTACAAAATAAAATATAATTTTGTAAAATCATAATTTTTAGATTTTATAATGTTTACCATTTTTAGAAAATGAGGAAATAGATTATGCACATCTTTGTAATATCATTCAACCACAAATAGTTATGCATCTAATTTTTTTAGCTTTTACAACAATTATCTAAAAATCATATCAACAATTTTTTTTATTGATTGATAGTATAAAATTGTTCTATTACATTAATAAATTACCATTAAACTTTTTTAAAAAAAAAAAAACTAGTTTTAAAATTGGATTCGATTGTAAAACTAGTTTTGATGATGGACAGTAAGAACATTTGGTTTGGCATCGAAATACCCCTAAACTTGAGACCAATGGTGGTTAGTGGTCAAACGAGATTTTTCTGTTGACTGTTGAATATGGTGTTTGCTACACGATGAAAATGGGATTCAACAATTTAGATTCAAGTTTAGCTAATGCTCTGCTTGTATTATCTTTTACATTGGATCCAACACTTTACACTTGTGATTTTATAATAAAAACTTCGAAAGATAAATCACATTTCTTCCAAAATAAATTTGGTCAAAATCCATTTTGCAAATCAATATTATTCAAGACCAATTTTTCATCCCAACTCACCAAATGGGAGCCATTTTAGTACAGAAGGCACTGCAATAGATAATGCTGATAGCCTGATATATATGAAACATGGAATATTTACCGCAGTTTGAACTTACCCAATGTCTCAAATAATAAAGACGTTAATAAAATTCAAAAGGAATAACTATGCGGAACTTTGGTATCAACAGTGTTTCTGTTAGAAGTTAAAAAAAAAAATAAAAAAAAATCAAGATTCTGCCTTTAGCAAAGTATGTCATTGTAAGTATCTCATCCTTGTAGAAGATCAATAAGAATAGCTCAGCCGTCATGATATATTATTATAACACAAAAGAAGAAGGTGGTTTTTTAGTTTTTTTTAAGGCTTATTTTAATTAAATTTTATTTATTCGTTTGTGATTTAGGCTTAGTAATGACATTTTTTTGTATTTTTTATTATATTTTAAAATTTATTACATTTTTAGTATTTTTTTATGTTTTAGATATGATTTATTAATATTTGAAGCATTCTTGGATTGAATTAGATAATTGAAGTAAAATTCAAAACTTTGAAGGTAATTCAAAAAAAAATTAATTAATAAAATTATTAATGAAATTTAAAAGATTATATTCACATTCAAAATATGTATTTCTTTATATAATCAGTTTCGCTTGTTTTATTTTATTTTTGGATTGAGATATTAGCAAGCTCATTATTTTAAATAGGGCTTGGAGATTTTTATTGTGATAACATAAAGACGAAGACTTCAACTTTCTCCTTTCCCTTCTCACTCTTTATGTTCTCTAACTATGTGTGAGTAGACTTTTTTATTCTAAGAATTAAGGTTTAGTGACTCTATTGATGATAAATTGAGTATTTTTATGTTTTTACTAGGTTTATGATAATTTCTTCTCTATTGTTTTTACAATATAGTGGATCATTGTAATCATAAATAATTAGAAAAATGACTGAAAAGTGAATTTAATTTTTTAAACCTAAGGAAAGAAACTTAGGAATAAAGAACTTAAGAAAATTAATTGAACATATATAAAAATAGGAGTTAATTCAATTATATACATTCTTAACTTGAAGCTTACCTCTTTCTAGAGAACTCATGAGAGCAAAAAACTATTATTATTTTTAAATTTGAAACCCCTAATCCTGAAAGTTTTCTAAATTTAAATTTCAAAATCCTGAATTATCATTTCTTTTATTTTATCTTATCTTTCCTGATCTTCAAATATATAAAAATCACAAAAAATTATCTTTTATATTAATTAAGATATTTTATTTTAAATTTTATCCTTATTTTAATTTGTTATCTTTATTCTTTTTTTTTTTTAATTGTTCGGGCTAAGCTCACCCAAAGTTAATATCAACTATGGATCTTTACGTTTCTCTTGTAAATACGGTTCAAAAAAAAAAAAAAAAAATTTATGCTTTGTGGTGCAACTCTAATCTAACAAGTTGGTCATATTGGGCGAATCTCACTAGTATTTTTAAATTATCTTTATTTCCGAATCAACTATAGAACTTTGATTTTTTTAAAATTAATTTTAATTACTTCCAAAATTAATTACAATTACAACCAATATTTCTTTGTCTAGCGCATGGTTTTCTCACATCAAAGTCATCAACCAAATGCTACACCAATGCTCTTATGAACAATGAGAAAAATTTTGAAGGAATCAGGATGTTAGATAAGAATAAAGTACCAAAAGAAATTGATGAGTAGTTCATTAGTGACTAGTGAGTTTCATATAGAATGCCTTTTTTAAAGGTCAAATAGAAATAGCAGTACTAACGCAAAAGGTAAGTAAAGCAGACCATCCAATCACATCCTCAAATAACAATCAACTCATATGAACGAGCATATAGCAACTATTCTGGCCTGGAATGTGAAAGAACAAGAAAATGCGAGGCCAAAAAACCAACCGTTAATGCAATCACAAGGGAATGCAACGTTCACTCTGAAAAAGCCTGGGAATGGTCCTTGTTTTTTATGGTGTCATTGCTGTAGCTCACAATATCTTCAGCTTTTGAAAGAACCTGGGATTCTACAAGCTTTGATATATGTGTCAAGTTTCCTTCAGATATACAGGAGGAAGCTGGAGCTAAATCACGATCCCTTCTCCACTTGGATTCTGCACTAAACACTACAGAGGTCCATAACAAGAAGACTACTGAACTCTGGCAGTAATGCATGATGATTGCAGTCTCACAAACACACACATGGTGACATGGAAATACCAGCAAGTACCACTGCATTGCCATAATGTTTGCATGTTGAACAATAAGCTCGAAATCTAGCTTATCTAGCAATAGAACATAGGTAGTCAGAATCACAAAGCCTTCAGTTCAGCATCGACCAGCTTCAAATCATTTTTCACAAGAGTGACATTAGAATCTAGACACCATAACTACACTGACAAATTGAAAACCAACTTCAAAATACAAAGTTAGAATTTGAGTAATTGCCTCTTATTCAGTGTAATTGAAAATCATTGAATTCTAGATAAGGCAATTAGAGGATACAGTGTAATTACCTCTTATTCATATTTTGTTTGATGTTTTTCTGGAGAGCCCGAGAGGGTAGGATGAATTAAAAGAATTGCAGATTTGCAGTAAATATTTATCCCATATGAAAACCTATATACAGGTGCGTAGTAGACTGATACAAACTGACAGATCCTAATATTACTAGAGAAGATGAATTCTATCCTGAAAATTGTAGTGAGAACCATCATTTACCAAGCCTCACAGGCACATAAGAATCTGGTCTCTTCGATAACCACTAGAAAGTTATTGTCAATTCCATGAGAACAGCATTAACACAGAACCAAGTCACCTTCAATCCAAGCAACTAAAATTAATAACATACCAATCACCATTGAGGAAGCTGATACCCTTTCAAAGGACCCTTTCATTACCTTATTAGCAAACTAAAATTTTACTAGTACGACCAAGCAAAGTAAGCCCTGACTAAAAGTAAAAAACATTGCAACTAAATTCAGAATTGGCCCTCGAATTATTTCACACTCCACTTTCAATCAATGAGAAATTAAAGCATAAAAAACATTATTTGCATAATAAATCTAATTTTAGCATTAAGTTTTGCATTTCACTCCACACTCTCGGATAGATAAACATATAGGTATCATGCAAAAGAAAACAACTCCAAATGACTCTAAAACAACCACACACATTAAATCCATGGCTCTCCCAACAAAGAAAGATTTCATGAGCAAATCAATAAAATCAAAATCAAAACACAAATAAATGAAACCAGAAAACAAAAACATAAATAAGCTGTAGCTGTAATTTGAATAACAATCTCTTTAAAGCAGAACCAAAAGAATAAGTACATATAATTAACATTATGTCCAGATATCAAGATTAAGGTGCCTGAATTAAAAGATAAAAGTATTCATTACCGACCCATATATAAAAACTATATATACAAAATTCGCAGCAAGATAATATCTGCTGCTCTATATTATGATGGTTGTCTGGGAGAAAATGTCAATGGATGATTAAAACAGAAGTATATCTGAAACTTCCTACAAAACGCATGTATATCCAAAATCTCTTATACAATGCCAGAGTTAAACACGTGTAGATCCAGTAAAGTATTGTAATGCCCCTTCTCAATTTCCTCTTCCTTTACTTTATGAAGAACAAGGGTCTCGATAATTAAGTCTTCCCAGTCAACATCATCAACTACCATTCCTTTTCTCTTCTTCCTTCTTCTTTCAGGATAAGAGCTATCTAAAGGATCAGGAGTCTCAGTATCCCCCACATCAGCATCGAAAGGATGCATGATTCTTTTTATCCGCAACTTAGCAGCTTTGATTCTCTCCTGCCTCATTTTACATTTCAATTGGCCATTGACAAACGATGGGGGCATGTTATCCACTCCAATATCTTTCTCCAGTAATCGTTTAAGCAGAAGCTTTTTGCTCAGTTCTGATTTCCCATCCCACCACTCACTACACTCCAGCAGATCAACTCGTAAACTCTTTTTCTGAGCATTCCCATTTCCTCTCAAAGACTCCCCACGACGATATTCATCTCGAAACTTCTTATAGAGCATAGACAAGCATTCAGGCGAAATCTGCAACCTATCAACATCCCCACCTCCAACTCCACCAGCATTACCCTCTAAAAAATAATACCGCGAATCCTTCCGATGAGTCATGCCATCAACCCCATATTCAAATTCACCATCATTACTCAAGCATTCAGAAATCACATCCTCCAAATCCACCGGAGCCGGAGTAAGACCCTCCCCCTTCTCCCGAACCTCCCCAGGCTTCGACATGGCCTTCCTCTCCATATACTGTATCACAAACGGCGCATTCTTAACAATGTTCTTAACAGTAACATCCTTCCCCCAAGGCAACACCTGCGCAACCTTCACAAGCGTCTCAAGCAACTCCTTATACCTAGTCCTACAAGTCGAAACCCTAGCATGAACCTCCTGGGCCAACTCCTCCATCTCCACCGCAACCCCATTCAACTCCGCCACGAAAACCAACACCGCCACCACCAACGGCAGCGGCCGCCGACCGGTGCTCAGAAACCACTTCACCGCACACTGAATCAAAAACACCCCCTGTTTCCGCATCCTCTCAATCACTCCCCTCTCAACGGAAGCAAGAGCATTACAATTCCTAATCGTACGCTCCAACGAATGCACAATATCAAACTCAGGAAAATCAGGCCTCAAATCGAGAAAATCAACAACGCGCATAATCATCCGACCAATCTCATACACGTCGCAGCCCAACGCAGAGGCCACCTCCGCCATGGGCAAAGGCCGATCTGCTTTCCGCATGACGACATACGCGCAGGCGCCGATGAGCACCTGGAACCACTCGCCCTGCCCGAACTCACCCTCGGTAATGGTGGACACCATGCTTCGGACATCATCGCTCTTGGAAGATAACCCTAATATGTTGGTCACTTCGTCGATGGAGTTCTGCGCGGCGAAGAGCTTTCTCTCTTTGTAAGAGTAGACGCTGCCGGAACCGGTGGTGCCGACGTGGACGAAGGTCCCTTGCGGACCGTCGATGCCGCCGATTTGGGCGTCGAATTGGTCGAACTGCTGGACGGCGCCGCACGAGGAACAGATCAACTCGCCGGATTCATTGTCACGGATAAAGGAGGTTTTGCCGCAGTAGCTACAGGGAGAAGAGTTCGACATTGGATTAGCGAATTAGGGCACAAAATGCATCTATGTCTATGCGAAGGAGAAGATGCAAGGTAAGTGACTACTATTGAATGTGCAACTGCGATCTGTTCTAACTTGCAGCAGCTCTTCTTATATAGCTTGTGTTTCATGGCAAGCCCAGTTCAATCAATCTGAACCGTAAACTAAAATTAATGGTTGAGATGGCCGCGTTTAATTAAAATAGTGCATCATAAATATTCAAACAGATAATAAAAACAAAAATTAAGCCCTGGAATCCTGGATTCATCAATAAAACAAGAACAAAAAAGTCCAAAAGGTTTTTCTTGCCGATCTGGTTTCCTCCATATTAAAAACTTAACTGAGGTTGAAAATTTTAAAGGGAAAATTTATTTTATTGGATAATTTCAAATGTTTTATTATAAAAATTTTTAAAGAATTTTAAATCCTAGAAATTTATAAAAATATTTTGAATAGTTAAAATTGTAAAAATTTTTATTTTTTAAAAATAAAAATTTAAAATTTTTTATCTACTTTTTTCTTTCTTGAAGTAGTTAACGTTAATGGGTAGAATTTTTCAATCAAAGTCTGACGAGGTTTTTTAGCATAGGTCAATTAAGTTTCTTTGCTAAATTTTGTTGAAATTATCTTGTGGCCTACTAACTTTGTCTAAATAGATAATAATCAAGAAACAACAATCATAATAAAGTATATATAATTTCATTCTTACTTACAAAAAAATTGTCCTAATCAAATTTACACTTTTATGTACTGTTATACACTGTTGCGAGGTATATAAAGTTTAAGCCAATAGTTAGTGATTTATTGCATGTTGTTGCGTGAATTGTATTCACACTCAATGTGGCATATGAAATTCTAAAACATTAGCCACAACATCGTGTCCGACTTTGCACTACTTTGGAGCATTAATGACTACATTTGGATCCACATTTCTATGGTTGAGTCCACCATGTTGTGGAGTTAAATGCGAGGTATACAAAGCTGCTATGCATCAACCACATTATTGTGGCCTAATCCACAATGTTGTGGAAGATCTACTAAAGTCTTAGTGTAGCATGTAGAACTCCAAAGTCATAACATTGCGACCTACTCAATAGTATGTGGGAAACACATTGATTATGATTTCGTCCCACTCATATGGTTGAGCCAACAATGTTATGGGACTCGCATGTGAAGTATATGAAACTTCAATGTACTAACCACAATATTGTGACATATTACACATTAAAACGTAGTGTAATATGAATAGTTATCAAAATCATAACTTAACTCGAAAAATCATTCGGGTCTACAAACCCCTAATGAGTTAAATTACACATAGAATTAGAAGATTAGTAAACTCAAAGCATACTCGACGGGTAGACTTGATGTAAATTTGATGGAACCCAATAGACTTGAAGTAGACTTATGAGAAATTTCTAAAGTGTTACTTTCATGTGCTAACTCTAATTTGTAGTGTTTTGACTTTAATTTGTTTTTATGTTTGAAAAGAGTTTTGAATTTTGTAGTGTTGTGACTCTAATTTGTTTTATTTTGAGTTATTTAGACTTATTATGTAGATTTAAACTTTTATGTGATGGAAATTTTCCATTTTTATGTTACTTTATATTTTTAATAAAAAAAATTTTTACGATTCTATGAGGCGAGTTTATTGAACTCTTATGAGTTTATGTACAATCTTGATCTTGACACCTTTGATAGCAAATTTGAGTTAAAGAATATTTGACTAATGTTTACTGAAAAATAATCTTAACTTATATTACACAAAATAGTTTTGGTTGCCAACCAAAAAAATTGTGGCTAAAATAGCCTAAAAAATATTAAGTGACATTAACGGAAAACTTTTGTGAAAGTAGAAAAAAAAGTAATATGAGCAAAAAGATATTACTAACTGATATTTTTTAATTACTAAATATTTTTAGTATTAAATAAAATTTTATATTTAGTGAAAATTAAAATACTTTATTTAAACAAGAGAATTAAAATTCAATAAATTTAAATTGTTTTATCTAAACAAAATATTTAAAAATAACTCATTTGAGTAGAAAGCATTTCAAATTCAATATCTTTCAAATTTTTTGAATTCGTAAAATTTCCTCTCCAAACAAAGGATAAAAGAATTATTATACAAATATTTTTTTAAGAAAAATATTTGAATAATTAATTAGTCATTGCATAAATTCTATAATTTTTTTTAATTTAAAAAAATAAATTACATAAATATTTTTATAAAATTTAGTTGAAAGTATAATTTAAATATGACTGTGGTTGGTCCTATGTAAGTTGACGTGTTTTAAGTTTTAATATTTATAATTTTTTTATTTATTATTGTAATTCAACTTTTGTTTTTGTTTTTTTTTCTCTGATTTCTGTTGTCAACCTCCGTTACAATAAAATATATTTTATATTCCAAGAAAATTTTAAATACATTATATACATACTCCAAAAAAATTGTATTATTTTAGTCTCTCCAAATATATCACTTTGAGGACCAAAAATAATTTATTTTAAAATTGTAGGAACAAATACATACAAAATCTTTTTTGTAATGAAATAAAAGGCTAGCTCTTAAAAGTGAGTTGAATAGAACTATAAGAAATTTTTTCATAAATTTTTTTAAAATATTTTCTTAAGAAGCTTAATATAATGGTTTTAAAAGGATATTTTAAATTAAAAATCTTCTTATACTTCTAATAGAAGTAAAACAGATGGTATAAAAACTTGAAGTAATAAAAAGTAGAAAGATTCCACTATTTGTTTTTATATTAGTTCATTCCAAACTTAGCTACGTCCAATTATCTCTAAAGCATCTATTGGAAGCTTTTACTATTTCAACATAAATACTTAAGTATTCTTACTGTTACTTTTGACTTACAACGGGTATTTTACACTACTTCTAGTTTACGTTTAAACTCGTTTAAGTTTAAGATCAAGTACTATTTATTATTCAACTACTCCTAGCTTTCAACTGAATATTCTTTAAACAACTCGCCACTCCTAGGTAAATACAAGAAGAATTAATGACTAATTTTCAAGAATAACTCTCAAGGAGAGGATAAGCATGTTTCACTCACTATCTAACTTAACAAAGTGAAGGATATGTAATTTTGGCTTAGTTGAAGGCTACTTTTTCCTAAAGCTATTGATTACTCAAGATGAGTGAATCTTATAAGAGATTGTAGTGAGGAAGAGAGAATATTAAACATTAGTAGCTTGATATACTTCAATACTTTTATGTTTTCTTCTTCCTTGATCCTCTATTTATGGCTTTCATATGTGATTATTGCTTGTCTTCCTACCATTAAGGGATTTTGTGTGTGAGTTTGGTAAATGATCTTGACATTTAATACACTGAAGACTTATCACTAAGCTTGTCTCCTTTTCTTGATATTATATTTTATGTTTCAACTTTATACACCACTTTATTTTGATTAGAGGCTTTGCAGACACGGGACATGTCAAAGTAGTCTTCCTGAGGAGGATATTCGACTTTTACATTTTTTTTGGCTATATTTTGCTTCACCCACTTCACACAATTCAAATTTCACCTTTTGTGCCATAATCTAATGATTATTCACTAAGTAGAAGTCAACTTTTCTTTAGATATGGATGATCAAGGTACATGATGAGTTTCTAATCATACTCTGTTATGTTGTATTTTTTGTCCAAAAACAAGCTCGAACATAAAGATTCTTCTCAGCACTTGATATAAGATTCTTTTATCAAATTAACTTTGACTTACTTCTATGTTTGTCTAATTAACTTGTACTTCATTCAAGAGGTAGGATTGATTTGATCTAGATTTTGATTTTACGATTAGTTCATATCTGAGATATATCAGTGGTCTTTCGGATGATGTATCTTGACGATGTATTTTAGTGTATATTAGATGGTTACTTAAATTTTTCTTCTAAAGATGTTTGAGTTGGTTCAAGTCCTCTTGGGCAATGATCTATTTTCCTTCTTTGTCAAAAGTTCATCCTTAAATGATATTAGGAGAGAAGAGGTTTACTTCATCTTAACAATAAAACATGATATTTTAATTAAGATGTGATGCCTTAATCTTCTAATGTTCAATAAATGTTCTTGTCTCGTGATAGTAACTTGTATATTGAATGTCCATAATAGCTCTGGTCTTCTGATAGAAGTGTATCTCTTTCATCTTTGCACCTTCTAAAATAACATTAGTTGCTTCTACTTAGTAGCTCATTTCATGCTACAATCTTGTAGCACCTAATCTTGCAAAGACAAATTTTGTTTATTCCAACTTCTGATTGAGACCTTTACAACTCTAAATCTTCTCATATGATCTTTTGATTGCAATGTCTTCTTAAGCTCTGATAACTAGTGATGTGTTGCATTTTTATCTATTTTTAGATTTTATTTATTTTTATGTCATTCATGTTTAATATTTTCATTTTAGGTGTCTTTTAATTATAATTTGGAATTTGTTACACTTTTAGTCTTTTTGGTATTTTAGGATATAATTTGCTAGATTTTGATGCGCTATTGGACTTATTTAGAGCATTGGGGTGAAGTAGGAAGCTCTGGAGGAAATTCAGAAGAAAAAAAAATAATTATGAGTTAATTGATAAAGATTGTACTCCCGTGCAAAAATATGCACTCCTTTGTGTAATAAGTATATTTATGACATTTTTTGGGTTTAGATAAGAAAGACCTATTAGTTTAAATAGAAAGTTTTTATTCGAAACTAGGGTTCTGAACTTTTTATCAAGATGACATAGAGAACAAGACTTGAAGTTCTCCTTTCCCCTTTTCACTCTCTTTTTTCGAGTTTGATTATCTTTAATTTTTTGTTTTTTTATACTCATGGACATGTGTGAATAGACTTTTTTATTCTAGGATTGTGGTTTAACCTTTGACTATGTTGATAATTTATTAAGCATTTTTATTGTTCTTATATTGGTTTTTCTTGATTTCTTCTCTATTGTTTTTACCGATATAATATGTTTTTGTAATAATAGATAATTATGGAATGATTGAAAGGTGAACTTAATTATTGGAATCCTAGGGAAAGAACTTAAGAATTAAATCACGAAAGTAGGTTTAACTCTTTAAAGATTCAATGAATTAGCAAAAACACTTAGTGAGCTTAATTGAACATAGCTACACGAAAATATGGATTATTAAATTAGATATGTCTTCGTACCTTGAGAGAGGACAAAGGTTACCTTTGATTAATTCACCTTCATAGAGAACCAATCAGAGCATAAAAGATAATTTATTTAATAGGTAGTCATGTTATGATACCCCTAATCCTAGAAGTTTTCTAAATTTTGAATTTCAAATCCTTAAATTATCTCTTTCTTTATTTATCAAATATTTTTTGTTTTTTAAATATATTAAAAATCTAAAAAATCTGCCTTTTATTTTAGTTACAATTTTCTTATATCAGATTTTATATTATTTGAATTCGTTATCTTTATTTTGATTTTTGAATCACATAAATTTTGGTTTTATTTTCTATTTTTATTAATTATAGAATTTGAATCATCTTCTATTAATTTAAATTATTTATAAAATTAATTAAAATTGTAAACAATTATTCTTTATTAAACGCACAATCCATGTGGAAGAACGATTTTATTATTATTACTTGATGATATCGTACACTTGTAGTTTCTCACATAAAGTTTTTAACGTCGTTGCATGGGACTGTGCATCTTAGTTCAGTTATATTTTTTTTTTAATTCTAATTAATTTGTGATTTTAAATTTTACTTTATTTTATTTTTATTTTTTTATATTTTATTTCTTTATTTAGTTTTATTTATTTCTTTCCTTTTTTATTTTTAATTAACTTTTTTTTCCTTTTTCAGACTTCATGTTTTTCTCTCTCTTTCTAATTTTGCAAGGTGTTATCTATTATCTTTGACAAGCAAAACATACTAATGGCTGAAGAATAGGCAAATGCAAATAGACCTGTACGAAACTATGCAACTCCAACCATTCATAGGTTGTCTAGAGGAATTGCTCACCCCAATATTAGAAGTGCGAATTTTCAAATTCCTTTTGCGCTCCTTCATATGCTAAAGCAAAATCAAGTCCAAGGGTTACCTTTTGAAGATCTTGCAGATCACTTAGAGAGGTTGTTGGAGACATGTGAGAGCCAAAATTTCTAGGGGAATCTCACAAGATGCATTATGCCTACGCCTCTTCCTACTTACACTAGTAGGAAAAGTAAAAGCATGGATGAGGAATATCCCCTAAAGCAGTGTCACTACATGGGCTTTGTGTGAAAAGGCCTTTTTGGAAAAAAAATATTACTCACCTTCAAAGACAGATGAAATGAGGAGGAAGATAACAAATTTCCATCAAGGTGACATGAAACCTTTTCCTGGAGCTTGAGAAAGATTTTCAGAGCTCTTACTATCTTGTCCTCATCATTGCCTTGAGAGACCCTTAACAATTAATTTTCTTTCACAATTGATTAAATTACAACAATAAGATATTGTTACACTCTGTAGTGGGTGGATCATTTATGGGGAAGCCACTCGATGAAGTAATAAGTATAATTAAAATGGTGGTAGAAAATCAACACCAATAGGTTGAAGAAAGAAGCAATAACTCACAACGAGAAACCCGAGGTAAGTATGAGGTAAATAATATTGATCTTATTTTAGCAAAATTTGATGCTTTGAATAAGAGAGTTGGTAAATTAGAAAAAGGTAATGTTAGTGCAACTGGTGCTACTAATGTCTTTTGTGAGGTTTGTGATTTACAGGGACACTTGACCATTGATTGTCAAGTAGGGATGTCTGATAGTTAGGAAAATACCATGGGGAACATAATTGCAACTCATAATTTCTATAGTTATCCTAAGAAACAAACATTTGACCCTTACTCCAACAGTTATAACAAAGGGTGGATGAGTCATCCAAATTTCTCCTACTATAATAAGAAAGGTGGAGTAAACCAAGGAGTAGGGTATCCACAACAAAATTTGAGGCAAACATTTATTCTAACAACCAAGAAGGCTACCAACAAGGCTTCCAATCCTCACTTTCCAAGTTGGAAAGCTTAATCGAGGGGTTCGTGATGGGTCAAAAGCAAATTAATGAGATGATGAGAAATTCTATTAAAGAGTTCACCACTCGAATGGATAACATGGCATTTTATAGCAAGCAGTTAGAGAACCAGATTTCTCAAATAGCTCAACATTTTTCTTCTTCGTGCAATCCTCTAGGTAAGTTTCCTAGTAACAATGAAACTAATAATGTTGAGCATGCTAATGCAATAATGATTGGTTAAGAGTTAAAGGAACCTTTGACTAACAAAGCAAAAAAAAGAGTGGAGAAAGTTCAAGAGGAAATACAACTTACTATTGAGATTGAAAAAGAAGATATTTATGAAAAAAGGTTGAAATTCCACTTACTTCCTCCACACCTTACAACCACCTATACCTTTTCCCCAAAGGTTAGCCATGACAAAATTAGACAAAAAATTTAGTAAGTTTTTAGATATGATAAAACAATTGTATGTCAACATTCCATTTGTAGATGTTTTGCAAAAAATGCCTATTTATGCAAAGTTTCTTAAAGAGATCTTGGCTAGTAAGAAAAAGGTTGATGAGCATGAAACTGACTCTTATCCAAGCTATGTTACCTTCTATGCTTAAGGATCGCGGTAGTTTTTCTCTACCATGTCTAATTGGTAACAAAAAGTTTAATAAAGCCTTGTGTTATTTGGGGTCTAGTGTTAGTTTAATGCCGTTAGCTATTTATAAAAAGCTTGGTATAGGAGAGATACAACCCACCAACATGTCATTACAATTGGCGGATCAATTTGTCATACATCTAGTGGGAATAATAGAAGATGTTCCTATTAAGGTAAGAGATTTAACTATCCCATGTGACTTTGTAGTGTTAGACATCAAGGAATATGCCAATATTTCCATTATCGTAGGAAGACCTTATAGCTACTATTGATGTTAATATAAGTGCAAAGAAAAGACATATTTCCTTGACTATTGGAGAAAAAACTATTATGTTTGACTTTTAAAGATAATAATTTTTCTTTTGTTAAGAATTCTATGTGTAGGGTTGAATCAGTAGACCAAGTGGTGGAACAAAAGGAAACTAAATACCTTGTTAAAGATCCTCCTAAGTTACTCTCAATAAAAGGACATTTTGATAATGATCCTACATTGAAGAGTACTAATGAAATATGTAGGTCAAAATAGAAACCCTATATCCATTTGCAAGACGTGGATGAAGAAAACTACTTGAGAGAGAAGTCAAATTATCTTTCCCTCACCGTACCATGGGACACTAATTTTTTCTTCTTTATTGTCAAGCTTAAGACATAAAATGAGTGTTTGTTAGGAGGAAACACAACCACTCTAAGCTTTTTCTAAAAGTTATTGTTTATATTTTGTCATTTTGTTTTATTTTATTCATTATTTTTTTTTTCAATTTTATGTTTTTTGTTGTTTTTTTATGTTTTAGGAAAGACATGAAGAAATTGGAATAAAGAATTCATTAGAAAAAAATTATGAATAAAGATGCATATGAAGAAAAAAAAAGAAAAGAAGTAAGGCATGAAGGAAGAAAGTTGAAGAAATCTAGAGATTTGCACTACCGCACAATTAAAGTGCACTCCGAGTATAAATTTCGTAAAATTTTTCCAGAGAGTTGCACTCTTGTGCAACTAAAGTGCACTCTGGGTGCAAAAATTTCTTGAATCTAAAAATTTATTTTACAGAAAGTTACACTCATGTGCAACTATAGTACACTTCGAGTGCGAATTTTATGAAATTCATATATCCTTTTCATACAGTTACACTCTTGTGAAATTATTTTGCACTTCTGATATTCAACACCACACATTGTTCTTGGAGCACCTTTATAATATTCATATTCATGACTATCCAAGTCACCCACCTCACCCTTGACAGATTCTATCTTTTTTTTGTTTCATTCCCTTATCTTATATTTATATTTGGAACAATGTAACTTCAAGTTTAGGGTTGCTTAGGGTTTTAGTTTTATTTTATTTTACCTTGTTTTGGGAATTTTCTTTTTATTTTATTTTATTTTTGCAATTATCATTGAGCAATCCCAATTTTGTGTGACTGTTAGAATCATTAAATAGGACCCTTGCTATTTTTAAAGATTTGCACTAGTACATTACATTGGTTGATCTCTTAGCAAGTTGAAGAATTAATATTGTTCTCTCTAATATCATGTTTGAGGGGAATTTAACACCATACGTGAATTTTGAGCCAGCATAAGGGCACATCTTAACCCCAAAATTTTTTCTTGAGTGTGATTTCCTCTAAATTGCATCTTCTAGAACTTGTTTTGAAATCATGGTTGAAACTTGCTCCCTTTTAATTAAAATAAATACGATCAAGAAAATTAGTATTTTTCTTTCAAACTAACGACCTTGTGAACACTTTGCCCATTAGTTGTCGCATTGAGCCAAACACTTTAAACTTCATTGGTGCCTATATATCAATGTTTTCATTTATCTTAGTGCCTTATTATAAGTACATGTCACAATTTGTGTATGAAGTGTTAATGTGTAATAATTGTTTTATATAGTGGTTGATAATATTTTAGCATTGATATTTGAAAAAAAAACATTTATAAAAAGATATATAAAATTATTATGAACAAATGTGAGTTAAGGTTTAAAAAAAATAAGAAAAAGAAATGGGTATGCCCAAGTGGATACAGTAGTAGATGCAAAAAGAATTAATATTTCTTTCTTGTTGCATGATGCATTTTGTAATGAGCACTAAGATTGATTTATAGCCAAATTGTATATTTCGTTTTTCTTCCTTGTTTCCCACTACAATTTCACCTTGACCACATTACATCCCAATAAAAGGCCTTGTGATTTATTTTGGTTGAAAGAGCATAAGAGTAGAGATAAGGTTTCTCACCGAGCATATGGTAAGATGCTTATCTTTGAGAAAAATGAGAGAAATTGTTTTTGCCCTAAATATTGAGATTTGTGAGTTGAGTGAACTTATCATCTTGAGCATACTTTTGAGAGAACTGCCTCTAATTGGACTTAATCGAGATTTCTTCCACATGATTATTTTTTGTTGCATTTGCTTATTATTCTTTGGTGTCTTATTTTTGTGATCTCCATTTTATTTTGAGCCACTGTTATTGCTAGAGGACAAGCAAATTCTAAGTTTGGGGTTGTTTGATGCGTTGCATTTTTATCTATTTTTTAGATTTTATTTTAATTAAAATTTTATTTATTTTTATGTCATTTACATTTAATATTTGCATTTAGGTGTATTTTAATTATAATTTGAAACTTGTTACACTTTTAGTCTTTTTTGTGTTTTAGGATATAATTTGCTAGATTTTAATGTACTAGAAGAAATTTAGGATAAAATTATAATTTGGAGCATTGGAGTGAAACATGGAGCTCTAGAAGAAATTTAGAAGAAAAAAAATTAATTATGAGTTAATTAATAAAGATTGTACTCGTGTGTGTAATAAGTATTTTTATGACATTTTTTGGGTTTAGACAAGAATGACCCATTAGTTTAAATAGAAAGTTTCTCTTTGAAACTAGAGTTCTGAACTTTTTATCAAGACAACATGGAAAGCAAGATTTGGAGTTCAGTTTTCCCTTTTCACTCTTTATTTTTGGGTTTGATTATCTTTAATTTCTTGTTTTTTTATACTCATGGACATGTGTGGGTATATTTTTTTATTCTAGGATTGAGGCTTAACCCTTGACTCTATTGTTGATTTATTAAGCATTTTTATTGTTCTTATATTGTTTTTCTTGATTTCTTCTTTATTGCTTTTCTCGATACAATATGTGTTTTTGTAGTAATAGATAATTAGGGAATGATCGAAAAGTGAACTTAATTATTGGAACCAAGGAAAGGAACTTGGGAATTAAATCACGAAAGTGGGTTTAACTTTTCAAGGACTTAATGGGTTTAATTAAACCTAGCTACTACGAAAGTAAGAGTTAATTTAATTAGATATACCTTCGTACCTTGTTAGAGGATGGAGGTTACCTTAGGTTAATTCACCCTCATAGAACCAATAAGAGCATAAAAGACAATTCACCCTCATAAAGAACCAATAAGAGCATAAAAGTTAATTTACCCGAAATCTTAGAAGTTTTCTAAATTTTGAATTTCAAATCCTTAAATCATCTCTTCCTTTATTTTATCAAATATTTGTGGTTTTGTAAATATATTAAAAATCTAAAAAATCTGCCTTTTGTTTTAGTTACGATTTTATTCTATAAGATTTTATATTATGTGAATTTGTTATCTTTATTTTTATTTTAGAATTCGCATAAATTTATTTTTATTTTCTATTTTTATTAATTATAGAATTCGAATCCTCTTCTATTATTTAAATTATTTATAAAATTAATTAAAATTGTAGACAATTATTATTACTTGACGATACTATACACTTGTAGTTTTCTCACATCAATTAGCTACTAAAGGTGTTCAAAACTAATCAAACTGACTTAAAAATCGAAAACTATACCGAAAAACGCAAAATATGAGTCAGTTTTAGGTGGTTTTGTTTTTGTAATTTCCAAATTGTGTGGTTAAGTTCTTTTTACATTTGAGATGTTGAAACCAAATCGAACTGTGCTCACGGTTAGTTATCTTAGCAAATCTGCAAACAAACATATACAATTACTTGTTACGTTTTAAGTTTCTACGAGTTGAACTTGATATTTAATTAATATATATTAGTTGATGAATAAACATTTTAACAAAACTATTTTATTTAATTTCATTAGATACAATTTGAAGATAATAAGTAAAAATATAATGTTTAAACGAATTGATTGTTTATACTTTAACTTTAATGATTATTACTTTTATATAATTTTGTTAGTAACAAGTAAAGTTTTACACAATTTTGAAAATAAAATTTTCAATTTATCTTTTTAATACTTAATAATATAAATTTTAAACCGCAAAACCGAATCAAACCACAATGCAAAAAGAATTTGTTTTGTTTTATATTTTATAATTAATATAAACAAAATCAAACCACACCACACTTATTTTTTGAGTTTTGTTCAAACTAATTTTAGACTCCAAACCGCATCATGTTGATCGATAAAATATTTAATTACCTTCAACAAATACATAAGTTGTGTGCAATATAGCCTAGGGAAGTAACAAGGTCGGATCCACGGGAGCTTAAATGATACTATGAAAATTTCAATATTTTTTACTTATAATAAATAAAAGAAAAGTTTTTTACTAAAAACTACTAAAGACAAGATTTAACATAAGCAAGTAAAAAGGTTACAGAGGTAAGTATTTGGTTGGGTTTTGACTTAATTAAACTTTCCCTCAAGTGCATACATGAATTGATAATCATCCTTTAGTACTCATGTTTCCATCACCCATAAAAATATCCTAACCTCAATTCCTTACAACCAAAGACTAAGTTATTTGGGATTTAGATTATCAATTCCTTGCATTACCAAAAGTCAAATAATTTGCACTAAGAAAAGGAACTTAAGATGACCAATGAATTTTACACTATCCCTAACAATAAACTACATTGAGAGCTCTTCTCATTTTACTAGTCAAAATCCTTTTCCTAGCTCATTCAACACATAAAATCCACAAAAAATAAAGAAGACGAAATTCCTCTAGGCAGCTTCCCAGATGAATGAAATTCTTGAACCACCTTAACCAAATCTTCCCTAATTATATCCCAACAGAATCTATAAAAATTCATACCAAAGCCATCTAGCCCCGAGCTTTTACCACCTTCAGAAGCCCACACAACTGCCTTGATCTCTTCTTTAACAAAAGGAGCTTCTAAAGACATACTTTCCTCCACAGATAATCAGCTAAAATTGACCCTGCGAAAAGATGGCCTATTAGATTCATTCTCCTTAAACAACTCTTGGAAATGTCTCACCACTTCAACTTTCACACCATCCACTGACTCCACCTAACCCTGCTCAGTCTGAACAACCAACAAACTATTCTTGGAGCACCTCTACTTGAAACACTTATGGAAATATGTAGAATTTAAATCCCCATGCATGACCCACTTGACTCTGGATTTTTGAAGAATAGCTCTTTCGATACTCCTGGCTCGCCCCCAATACTCAGTTAAAAGAGTTTTTCTCACACTACCGTCAACGTCAAGCCCCTCTAATAACTTCTGATCAGTAACCTCCAACTCCTTTAATTGAGCCTCAAAATCCTTTTCATCCTTATTCAACACCAAAGAGCTCTACTCTTTGAGGACCCCCTTCAGACCCTTCAGCTTAATAAAGAACTTATACGCTTGCTACCCTGGAGCATTGTTAGACTCCCAAAAATTTTTTACCACTTCATAGAATGAAATGATCTCTAACCAGAAGTTAAAGAATTTGAATGGTTTAGACTTTAGCCCTCCAATTCAAGTGATCGACTTTTGTTAAAATCCAGCAATGATTAGAGAATTCCCTAGATCCTATCCATTGAGAACCAATGTTCCACACCTCAATCAAATCTTGAGAAAGCAAGAATCTGTCTAACCTGCTAGATGCAGCCCCATATGAAGAAATCCAGGAGAACTGCTTCCTATAAACTGGAATATCCACCACTCCCATCTGAGCTATGAACTGGCTAAAAGCTTCCATCTCCGCTCTAGAATGAGAATTTGAAGAACCCACCACTTCCAAACCATTAGAGACTGCATTAAAATCTCCCTCTAAACACCACCGCATCTCTAGGAAACCCCTCTTAGTCATGAGCAAATCTTCCCACAATTTCCTTTTCCCAACCATAGAACAAGGAAAGTAGATGTTAAGCAGTAAAATTGCTGGGTTCAACCCCCGAAAAGTTGGAAGCAAGCCCTAAAAAGCCATTACCTTGGATCTGCCACATAACATCCAATAACCTTTTCCTCCAAATTGTCAGAAGCCCACCACTTAGACCATTCGATGACACAAAATGTCACTCATAATCCTCGACTCCCCAAACCTCCTTAACCTCTTAGCTGGCAATGATAGAGCACTTTGTCTCTTGAAACAGACAGATGTCTACTTTATTCGTCTGCAAAATTCTCCTTATCTGACGACACTTTGCCCTATCCTGGAAACCCCTCACATTCAAAGAAAAAATCATCATACAAACTTAACCAAGAAAACCACCATCCCTCCCTTCTTTATGTGCCTTATCCCGCCTTTCCATTATATTAATTTGCTCCTCATACCATTCATTTGCTTGAGATCCTGCCACCCCAATGTTTTGTAAAGCTTTCCACATTCCTGCAAAATCTACTTTCTTCACCCTCTGACCTATACTAACTGACTCCTCAGAGCCAATTGAGTGTGAGACTAACACCTTCTAATTGGGTAAGATATTAAAGGAGGATTAGATTGAATGATAACATTAGCCGAACCGTTCAACCCTAAATTACTTCCATCAACACTATGCCTTTTCACTTTTTTCCACACCACCACTTCCCTCTTACCTCCATAATCTTCTTTTCTCTAGAACTCCCACTTTTTATGATTAAACGGTTTAGTCGAACCAGTCACACCACCACTACCACTTAGCTGAGAATTAGCTAAAGGGTTTGCGACTACTACAGAGGGCATCCGGACACCCACAGTGTTGGAAAGTAAAAAGTTAGAAGAGGAAACACACCCATTGGGCTACTACTCAACACACCTATGATGACTTGAAGAAGCACAACTACCCATTCCTCCTAATTCCATTTGGGCCACAGTTGAGTCACGGTCACAACCCACATGCGAAGCTTGTTCTTGTCCACGACTCACCCCGTCTTCATTTACTTCACGCACCCCTTCAACACAATCAACCTGAGAAGAAATAATCTCTCCCCTCTGCTGCACGTGACCAAAAGGATGCATGCAGGATGGAAAAACAGTAAACTCCCTTCTCTGCTCTCTAGACTTATTTAGCCATTTTGGTGCAACTTTAGCGTCAGGTTGGCTGCTCTGCTCTGTGATAAGGGAGCAGCCTTTGACGGAATCTTGGCATATTGAGGTTGCAACGTCTTCATCATGTCCAAAACCATGTGTCACCGCTTCCCACCGCCGTTTCACCGCCTTCAGCTCGGCCTCGTCTACACTAAGGTTACATAAGGAACCGATTGAAGAAGTGCGGCCACAAACTTCTTTCTTCCTTTCTACCAGCCCATCCTCCACAACCGAAATATAAAAAAATTGGTCATCTACCTGGACACGAACCACTTCGTTGATAGGCGTACACTCCTTTGAAGCAATGGCAACCCGCGATTCATCAAACCTAACCCTCTCCAACGTTTGCTCGTCCAGCTGGACATACTCCCTGAATAAGGATGCAAAAGACTTGAAGAAGGTGATGTTCCAAGCATGGAAAGGAACTCCAAAACACTTCAACTAGACCAGGTGTTCAAAATCTACCACAGATGGATCCCAACTTGTTATCTCGCTAAACCACTCTTTCACCCATAAGAAGCGCTCATTTATTACCTCTTTAATGTCAGAAGCATCCTCTAATTCGAGTAAGACCAGATTCATACCTAAAGGGGTAGCTTTAATCCTGAACACATCTTCTTCATGCAGCTTCTGTTCCGTTGAAAACGTGCACCCTATATCCACCACCCTACCCACAAAAGCTTTAGACAGATGTTCTGCATCTTCCATAGAAGATTTAAATCGAAGAAACTGGGATGAGGTCTTCACCGAGCCTTGGCCTTCTGCAGACACCTCGCCTTTACTACCCATTGGCCCTATGACGGCCTCTACATACGAGTTAACCCTAATTGAAGCTGCATTAGCACGAGCTTCTCCCGCCCAGCTACACCATGATCCTCTTTGTTGTGAGGCTTCTTCTCCTTCACAGTAGACCTGCCCTTACCGAAGGAAGCACTAAATCGAGGTTGGTTTACCCATAGTTTTTTATCTAACTGAAGAGCCAAGAGTCTCTCATCACCAACCCCTACAAACCGCACAAACCCAAATCTATCGCCACTTTGATCTAACTTAGATGGAATAACCACCTCCTTTATACACGCATAACACTTGAAAACCTCCCATATATCCTTTGCCTTGAAGTCCAATGACAAATGGGTAAAAAAGAAGAAAGATATGGTTTCAACACTTTCCTCCAGCTTATTGCTAACTTGAAACCTACTCCCTCCTGCCTTTCCCTTCGGTGCTCTTATGCTATACCTCCTCCTTCTGCCCACCAGATGCTACCCTTCTTCATTTTCTATCAGAAAAGAGCTCCTTTAGACGCCGACACTACCACCAGATGTTAGACTCTCTCAACAATCTGCTAAGTTAAGTTAAGTCTGATGTTGTGGAAGGAGTGTGATTTTAACTTCTGATTCAAACACGACTTTAATATGGATAGACATTTAGGGATCCCATCCCTATCCTCGATTTTTAACGGATATCCACACCCCTAACCTGAACTGCTAACTTGTTACAAATTGATGATTAATTTGTTTTTTATGCTTTTTCCTTGAACTGGAACCCGAACCCACGATTCCATTTAGATTTGTATTCACAAAAAAAAAAAATCTCATGATATTGAAACGGTCTTTTTTAAATTTCTATTTGCAAAACAAAATAGAATAAATAAATTTCTCTTTTCTTTTCACCTTAACATATGTATACTTTCTATATTATTTTTCTCTCACTAAATATCATTTGTGAAGTTTTTTACTAATATTTTTTTATAACCTAACAAGAACATGTAATATTGAAGCAAAATAACTAAAACTAAAGTATTCCATGCATTAGATCATAATCCATCATGTTACACTCATAATAATGATGAGTTGAGTCTGAGTCTTTTCCAAAAAAGAAACAAACATAAATGACACATTTTTCTTCTAAAACTTCATAAATGATTTCTCCGAATTATTATAGTGTCCCTCTCCAAGAAACCAAAATTCTAAGGCTCAATATTTACAAAATTGGAAAGTATAAGATCATAAAATTATATTGGCAAAATAAATTTAATTAAAGAATTGAATTTACCAAATAACAGGAAAAATGAAACACTAATCTTGCAATTGTAAGGTAACACCACTAATCATCAATCAACCTATTTTCAAATAAATAAAAATTAGAAATAAATAACAAATTTACTTTTTAAAATAAGGAAAATAAATATACCATCATCATCAGATTCAATTTCATTTATTACAGTAACTGCTTTTGCAATTGCTTTAGAACCTACAATTATGAAATATAAAGTAATAAGTAAAATGCTAAGAAAGTTAAAGTATCAACAAATTAAAAATAGATAATATATTAAAGAATTCAAAAATTACCTTTTTTCTGCATTTCACAACCAGCTTCTAGCATACATCAAAACCTCTAAAGTAGTATGATAAAGTCTACTATGATTGGGGCTTAATATTTTACCATCGATACTAAATGCAAATTTTGAAAGCAACTTTAGAGATTGAAATTGCTAATAAGTCCTTTGCAATTGCTTGTAGAGTTGGATATTTCACCCCATTCAATTTCCACCATATTAAGATATCAAAATCATTAGTAATAGGTAAAACATTTTTTTCCAAGCAATGATCCAACTCTATTTTTCATATATGTAGTTCTTGATCTCTTTTTAGCAGCCATGAACTGTTCAAACTCACTCAATGGATGAGTAGATCTCTTGTTCACATTAATTGATGAAGCCTCACTACCAAAGTTTTCATTCTTCTTTATTTGATATTCAAAAAACAAATCATAACATAATTGACGGATCCTACTAACTTGATCATAAGAGTCAAGATAATACAATTTACCAAAATAATATTCAAGTAAGTCCATTTATATCTTGGATTTAAGACTGTTGCAACACCCATTATGTCATTAATCGCATTCCAATAACTTTCAAATTTTTGTATCATTTGGTGTATCATATCCTTGATTATTACATTAGGAGAATTAATCCATTCATTTATAACAATCTTGATCTCACAAATTTTGGGAAAATAAATGTTAGCCGTTGGATATTGGGTTCCAAAAAATTTTCCGTAATGTCATTAAAAATCACCAACCTTCCACAAATATCCTTTGCAAATGCTCACTCCCTCTCAGCTGGCAAACAAGAGTATTGAGCTTCACATTGCTTTAAATGACAAAGCATATCCTATAAGATATAGCAATATCAAGCATCTTGAAAGTTGAATTCCATCTGGTTGGACAATCTAAAGCCAATTTTTTTGGGAAATGGATTCACAATTGTCTAGTTTTTTCCTCAAAATTTTCCACCCTTTTAGGTGTTGTAGACCAATAAGCTAGACTATCTTGGATTTTTATTAACCCTTCCTTCACAATTCCTAATCCTTCTTTAACTATTAAATTAAGGATATGTGCATAATATCGCATATTAGGTAATGGCCCTTCCTTAATGAAGGTTCCTAGTTGCAACTTATCCCTGATTTTGTCAATCATAACATCATTTGTGCTACAATTATCTAAAGTGATAGTTGATAGCTTTGTGTAAAATTATAATCTAACAGACAATCAACGAAAGCATGACAAAGTCTTTCTGTTGTGTGAGGTGCAAGAATATATATAAACCTAACATATAATTTATTCATGTCACTATATATCATACAAAATTATTAAGAAAATTCAACACAATAACTTGCTAAAAGCTTGAAATTATAAAATAGAGAATGTTTGTACCTTCAAACATGACTCTGTAATATCCAAGAGCTATCAATGAAGTGAGCTATGACAGCCATGAATCATTTCTTTTGATTGTTTGTTGTCCACATATCAGATGTAATTGCTACTCTTTCATAATTTGTATTTAACAATTTCATCACCGAGTCTTTTCCAAAATCATAGATACAAAATATTTCTTTCTTAATGGTGTTTATAGTAGGTACTTGAAACAATGGTTGAAGACCAACCACAAATCTCCTAAAACCAACATGTTCCACCACTGAAAGTGGATAATCATGCATGATTATTGCTTTAACAAGGTCCATCCTTAAAGATAAAGTACCAACAAACAATTCTTGTTTCCCCTGTGTTATCTTAGGCATTAATTAGAACTAATTGTCCCATCTTCCTTCTCATCATCAACTTTTGTTGTAAACGATTCTCCATATGAACATGGAAATACTTTGTTCCATTCTTTGCTTCTCCTCTAAGTAATTTACTACAGTAATTACACTTAGTTTTATCCCTTCCATCAACTTTTTTCTTTCAAAATTATTGCCATACAACACTCTTTAGTGTGTTGTTGACTCTTCATTGTCATCTTGCATCTCCACAACAACTTGTTCAACTTGCATATATAGGTTCATTTATTGGACCTTTACCTGTACTAGTAGAATTTCCAACAAAAGATGGATTTTGTAGTCCATGCGGCGAGGTTGTTGCGAAGATTGTGGAGTTGGTTCTTGAGATGGTGGTACTGGTTCTTGTAAAGATACTTGTTCAGTGTTCATTTTTTCAACAAATATAGTGAAATTATGAATTTACTAAGCTACTTGAAATAGTTTAGGAAAATAAGTTATAAACTACTAAAATAATAAATAGTTTATTCGAAGAGCTACTAATTAATACCTTGGATAAATCACTTAACCCGTCTTTGACTTTAGATAAAAATAAGGGACTACTAACACCATTAAGAAAGGACTAATAATTAATAAATGAAAATAAGGCACTACTAACATCATTAAGAAGGATTAATAATTAATAAATGGACAAGTTTATATAGCATAACCAAAATGTCATAACTAGATTGATGGAGTTTATATAGTGAAAAGAGAAGGGGAAATAAATGAAAATAAGGGACTACAACAAAATTGTAAGCAAGATTGTCGTTTGTGCTAGTGATGATCCAACTGTTTCAAGGCGATGCTGAGGGGCATCAGATCCTACAGTACATAAACTCTACCAAGTAAGCATCATCACATAATGAGTAGGATCAGAAGATATATATATATATATATATATATATAAAAGAGCAATGTGAAAATATGATCTGGCAAAAGGCAATCCAAAAACAAAAAAAAAATGAAAAAAATTGGGCCCTGATAACACAACAAAAAGCCTTATGCAAATTACATAAAAGTTTGACAGAAAGCCTTATGTGGCATTTGATTCCGGCAACAAACTTGTAAGCAAGGCATTTAACATGCTTGAGAACCAATTTTTGATAAGAATTGCAACGATCCAGGCATTATCTGAATACTAGTGACATAAAGTTTGGCAAAGAAAATAGCATAAAATGTATCAATAAATATTGAAGTGCAAAGTTGTCTTCAACTATTCACGTAACATTTTTGTCAACATTGTGTAATTAGCAAGTAATGTGTCCATTATGTGAAAAACGGAGAGAGAGAAGTGACAGAAGACAATAATCTTATAGAAAGGAGAAGAGATGTCGAGTTCATAACTTACGTTCCACCAACTCCTCTAATTGTTTTTGAGCTAACTGGATGAAACGGAAGCTCACAAATCCCCACCTTCAGACATAGGTTGCAAAATATTTAGATAAGATAACAAATAAAACCAGTAAAACACATATGACAAATAGACAACAACACAAGATTAGCTTAAATATTAAGAAAAGTTTAAGTCCTTCTGTATTAGTTATATTTTAGTATTTCGACACTAAAATAAGCACAACTCGTGCTTTATTAAGCTAGAGAATTACGATCTTGAAAAACAGTTCAAACATTTACAAAAAAACACCACCACCCTCCAAAAATTATAGCTTTAATATGCTTAGATCCTCAAAGACAAAACAAATTTAATAAGCTCGAATGGATTGGCATGCCTTTTGTAAGTGTTTGTTAACAAATCAATCAAAATATAATGGAAAAGAGAACGAAGTGATATTATCATAAAAAGTTCTTGTAATTTACCATCTGTTTTGAATTCACTATTCAACTCTCTGCATCTAGTGCGAAGATTAAATCAAAACCGCTCTCAAAATCCATAAGCCATCTAAATTGAATGAAAAATAGTATCAAATCATCTAATAGAGACAACAATCAAAGAGAAAGAAAACGAAAAAAATGTAAACACTAGAAATGAAGTAAAAATATAGTAAACTTGCATTGCGTAGAAAAGTAAAATTAATTTTCACTAGCATTCCTGCAACACTAACTAAAACAAAACAAATAGTACAAGTAGCAATCCAAAAACGAAAACATGGAAATGGGTGATATATTCCAAAAGAGCATAATACAATACTGATGATACTGTGTAAACTTTGTTCACTCAACCAAAATATTAATGGAAAACAATTAAAACACCATTTTCCTCCCATTACAACAAATATTTTTTGTTTAATCAAAGATGCAAAGGTTCAATGACATTAGTTCATTACCCGTACAAGAGAAGGCAACAAGGAAGGTGGCAACAACTAGAGGAAGGTGGCGATGATGTGGGCTCAGTTGTCACCAAGTCGGCGGCAGAGAACAACTTGGTGGCGAGTAAACCCTAGATCTACCAACGCTCCTCCTCTAGAGTCCAGACACACTCAGTGACTTTCACTGACAAGTCTAATGTCTGTAATCCCTTTTTCATATTCCCTTTCCTTTCTATTTTTAACTTCTATATGCATTTACTATACTATCCTATAATAAAACAATAAGACAATCTATCAATATATGGACATTATAGTAAATATATGTATCGGGAACGTGTATGGGTATAGGGTGGGTACTATACCTGTCCCCATTTCTATTTTTTCTAACTGGGTATTACCCGAACTCAAACTCGATCAACCCGGGTATTCCCTGTCAAACTCAGGGTGGGAGCGGGTTTCATTGCCATGCCTATATGTAACAATTTAATATGAGAAAATATGAACATGTAATGGCAAATAGGGGAGTTCGTTGGAGTGTATCATTTGATGACTTAATTTATTCAAAATAATCCAAATAGAATGAGTTATGTTTCTTTAATAATTGGATTAAACACAACTCAATTTAATGAAACTCAATCAGTAATGGTTGATGATATTTTAAATTAAGATCCAACTCGACTCAATTTAATCCAATCTAACTATTAATAGTAGTAGTAGTACTAGTTGTGCATTTTATTTTAAATACTATTTTATTCATTTTAGTTTTTTGTTTTTTTATTAATTTAATTTAATTAACTAATTTTACCTTTTAAAAAATTTAATATTTTATCAAAAAATAAATTATAAATAAAATTTAAATAGTGAGATCTATGGTATGACTCATACAAAATATCTTAAGATTCTAAATATGAGATCTTCCATTAGAAGGAAAAGAAGAGATACGATCTTAGAACGCATGTGACATTGTAAAGCCCACAAAAAGGTATTTTAAGATTTCAAATGAGATCTAAGAATAAAAATATTCTAATACAAGTGTTTAATTAGTATACAATGATAGTGTACAAGTTTTTACACTATCATTTAATTACAACTCTTTATTTATGGTAAAATTGTTAGTTTTACCTATTAATATTTTAAAAGTCATGTAAATGAAGAATTATGATTAAATGTTAGTGTAAAACCCTTTTACGCTATCCGTACATACTAATTAAAATCATAATATAAAGATAATAAAAAGATAGATGAGATCTTATGGTTATTCAACATATTGCACTATTTCTTATTTTACTTTTAGTTTAGTGTGTGTGCATATATATATATATATATATATATATCATATGAGAAAAAATCTTATTGTGAAAAATAAGAGACTTTAATATAACCCTATGATTAAATTTAACCATTTTGATTACATTATTTATTAAAAATAATAAGATAACTAGATTTAATAATAACTGTATATTAAATTTAATAGTTTTTATTGCATTATTAATAAGGTTAAAAACTTTATTACTTTTAATAATCAATGCAAGCAATACTTTTAAATTTAATCTTACCGTTATTATTAATTCCTGTAAACTTTTTTCTCACTTGATATGTCCTATATATGAACACATATCAAATGAGAAAAAAAAACTTATTGTGAGAAATAAAAGAATTTAATAATAATTGCATGATTAAATTTAACAGCCCTGATTATATTGTTTATTAAAATAATAAGGTAATCTACTATTAAAAGTAATAAGGTTCAGATTTAATCATAATCGTATGATTAAATTTAACGATGTTAATTGCATTGTTTATTAAAAGTAACAAGGATTAAACACGTTACTACTTTTAATAAATAGTGCAATCATCAACTTAAATTAATAAATTTAGTCTTTTGATTATTATTAAATCCTATAATTTCTTATAGTAAGCTTTTTCTGACCTAATATGTCCTCTCTCTCTTTCTTTCTTTCTCTCTCTCTCTCTCTCTCTATATATATATATATATATATATTGCATTAAGGTATAGGAATGATAATGGATAGAGTTTAAGAAAGATATTATAGTATTTATCTCCATACCCGTATTTAAAAATGTACTATTCCAAATCTTATACAAACATAGGTAACAACTTTGATTTTCATCCTCGTATCATCTAAGTACTTGTATATTCATATGTAGGGGCGGGCCTATGTTAAAAAGTTTATATTTTGCACTTCTAATTTTATCTGTTTGAATCTCTTTCTTTATTTTCATTTAAAGATAAATAATTTCACCTCCTATTTTAATATTATACCTCTTATTTATGTGTCTAAACCTATTATTTTTTATTACTTTTTTTATATATTTACTATTATTTTAATCATATACCATTTGAAAGTCTATTTTTGTCTTCAATATATATGTATATATGATAATTATTATTAGATTTATTTTTTAAAATAAATTTCTTCCACTAATCTCATGTCTTAGATCCCTCATTGCTCGTACCCGCATATGCGACTTGTACTTTACTTATTCATAGGGACAACAACTCAATGACATTTATATATAAGTAAAATTTTTCTATAATTACATGTACACCTCTTACTTTATTGATCATTACTTTCGCATGTTTAAAGAGTGTTAATGTAAGATTTGAGAAGAGTGTTTGTGTAGTATTTTCAAACATACAAGAGGTATTAGTAATTTTTAAACATAAAAGAATGCTAGTGCAAGAAAATGAAAAAATTGAATTATATGTAATTTGATAAAAATATATGAAGTATTACTGTAATTTGCTCTTAAAAATAACATCAAGCAAACATAAACTTTGTTGATATTCAAACATTACAAAGATAATAAATCAGCATAGCAATTAATAAATTTTATGTTGTAATTATTTAACAAAAAGTAAATATCATGTCATTTAAGTGATATTTTTCTATATTCAATATTAATTTATAAAAAAATGTCAAGGTCATGCATATTTATTTTAATTGTATGCTTTGAATGAATTTTTATTTTTGTAAAAATAATTATAATCATAAATGTTACATATTAGATTTTGATCATGTCATGAACAAGCTAAAATATTAATATTAATAATATTAAAATATAGAATTATATAACTATAAATATTTTAGTTATATAAAATTAATTTGGACATATTATAATTTAATATAAAATAATTCAATAACAAATTACTAGAATTTAATTTATACAAAGATGGTTAAATATTATAACTTTATTAAGAGTTTCTTTATAAACAAATTAATATATTATTGTAATTGTATTTTCATCTTATAAATTTGTATAAAATATATCATCTTTCTATTTTTATTTTTATAATTATATTAATACTAGCTACACAATTATATTAATAATTAATATGATCAAATTGTACTAACGTAAATATAACATCAAGTATGAGTATATTTTTCAAACACGAATATGATATGAATACTATAGTATCCTACATATTATCATCCGCTCATCCTAACAAGTAATGAACATTGTTAAAAAGTACTTAAGAAGTACTATGAGAGTCAACTCAACATATTTGTAGGCTTAAAGTAAGTATTGAGATACAACCTTTTAAATGTAACATTTTTAATAAAAATATTTTTAATTAAAATAATTATATTTTTATTGAAATTTATTTTTCAAGCTTTTAATAATGCAAAATTATTTTTAGAGTTTTTAAAGATGAAAAATTATATATATATATATATATATATATATATATATATATATATATTCTAATAGTTGTTTCTTTTAATTTATTAACTTTTTTTTTCATTGTGAGTTTTGGAGTTCATATGTTGTTCTTTAAGTAGTAGTTCTTCTCTATCTTCATTTTCTTCCATGTGTATGTTATTAACTTGTTCCTTAGAAGAGCAATTACTTAGGTGGCGTATATTTTTACCGTTTTGTGTTTTCATTTTCAGAGGAAATAGTAGTGAAAATATGTTTTATTATAATTTGGAAAATATTTTTGCTGAAAATATTTTCAAAAAACAACTGAAAACAGTAAAAAAGTTGTTTTAAATATTTTCAAAAGTTAGCACTATGTAAAAATTTAATAACAACATTATAATTATATAAAAATAATATATAAATATATTTTAAACTATATAAATAATTTATAATATTTTTGTTAAAATTGATTAAATTTAACAATATTATTTTTTGAAAACATAAAATAGCAAGTGAAAACAAACATATTTTCTAAATGTAGAAAATTTGAAAATGAAAACAATTTTTAGAACATGAAATAAAAAATGAAAATAGAAAACATTTTCTCAAAGCAAACATCAATTTATGTTTTGAAATTTAGTTTTCTTATTTCTTTTGATAAATCTATGTGTAGCCTCTTTTTGTTCATTCAATTAAAGCATAAATTCTTTTGTCTTTTTTTTTTAAAAAAAATTGCACAACCATATTCATATTTTGTTGTTTTTTTTGGAAAAAACAAAATTTATTAATCACCCCTATGTCACTATTCATAAGTTATGATAGTAAACATGAAAGGTTTTCAGCAATAATACATCATACACATAAGTCTTAGAATGACATCTCAGATCTAGCCCTATCACCTGGTAGCTAAAAGTTAAACCTCAACACAGTCCAGAATAAAAATATTCCCCTGTTAAGCCCATGATCCCTTATTATCATCTGATTCCACTTATCAATTACTATTACATACAGTAGTTTTCAACCCCCGTTAACTTTAACCTGTTTCATGCAAAAAAATGGTTGTAAGGACCATTCTTCAAATGAAAATGTTGAGCCCTGAAAGTAACTCTTGATCCATAACCAAGATCTCTGCATTGCTATCTGCCATACTGATGCATGTCTCCCTTGATCTTTTTCTAGAGGTTTTCTTCTTTGGTGAAATGGTTTATGGAAAGGTAAGAAGTGAGGTGGTTTTAGGCGCCACTTAAGGTAAGATAAGCCTAAGAGGGAAAGTTTGCCACAAGGGATGGAACTCTTGATAAAAACCTAAGGAATTCTCAAAGAGAGAAGGGTGGGCACTAAGAGAATTTTGGCCAACTCAAGGTTTTTCCATTCAATAAAGTGTAAAAAATATAAGAGTGTGAAGGAGCACCTTTTTATAGAGGGAACTAACCTCTTGGACAAGTCAAGAAGGAAAGGAAGGGCTAGGATTGAAAGGAGTCATCCAAGGGAGGAGGATTGAAGCCCAAAGTCCAATCAATCCCCTCCTTTAGATGAGAATTGGTGCCCAAGCTACCTCATCCAAGGGCCAAGATTACTCCTTTATTAGTTTTGGGTTTTATTTAGGAAAAGAGGGTGTAGTTATCAAACTACCCCCTTATTTCCTAAATAAAGGCCCAAAAGCTAATCTTACCCCTTCTTATTACTAAGACACTTCCTAGAAAATTAAATGGACTAATACATGTCCAAAATAAAATCCTAGGTTCCTAAAATAAAAATTACAAGTAAATAAGTCATGACTTGCATAACGTGATGGTCATATGGAGGTGAGATCTTCCTCCTTCTACTCTAACCATGTCTTCTTCTATTCTCCTAGCCATGACCCTAGTGATAGGGTCTTTGCTTGGGGAGAATACATCATCTCCTCCCCCTTAGGAAGGATTTTACCTCAAATCTGATAGGTCCTCCTCTTCTTCATCAGTACCTGCAAAAGGGATCAAATCACATACATTAAAGGTAGTACTGACACCGTAGTCCTCAGGGAGATCTAATATGTATGCATTGTTGTTCACTCTCTTAAGGACTTGAAAGGGACCATCTCCTCGGGGGCTAAACTTGGACTTCCTTTGAGTAGGGAAGCGATCCTTCCTCAAATGAAGCCATACCCAATCCCCTTCATTGAAGATAATTTCTTTCCTACCCCTATTGGCTTTACTAGCACACTCCTTTGAATGATGTTCAATGTTGGCCTTTACCCTTTCATGTAATTTTTTAACAAAATCTGCTCTTACTATTCCTTCTTTGTGAACAGAAGAAGGGAATGGTAAGGGGCAAGATATCAAGAGGAGTGAGGGGGTTGAAGCCATAAACAACTTCAAAGGGAGAATGCTTGGTGGTCCTTTGAACCACCCGGTTGTATGCAAACTCAATATGGGGTAGGTATTCATCCTAAGACTTGTGATTTCCTCGAAGAAGTGTCCTAAGCATAGTAGATAGAGATCTATTTACTACCTCAGTCTGCCCATCAGTTTGGGGGTGACATGTGGTAGAAAATAAGAGTTTAGTTCCTAGCCTTGCCCACAATGTTTTTCAAAAGTGGCTAAGGAACTTCACATCTCTATCAGAGACTATGGATTGGGGAATTCCATGTAAACAGACAACTTCTTTAAAGAAAAGTCTCGCGATGTTGCTCGCATCATCTATCTTGTGGCATGGTATAAAGTGAGCCATTTTTGAAAATCTATCTACCACCACAAAGATAGAGTCTGTACCTCGTTGGGTTCGAGGTAGGCCAAGGATGAAATCCATACTAATATCCAGCCAAGGTGCAGAAGGAGTAGGTAAGGATGTGTACAATCCATGAGCCATTGTCTTAGACCTAGCTTGCAAGCAAGCAATGCATCTACGACAATGTCTATAGACGTCTTTCTTCATATAGGGCCAAAAGAATTTTTCTTGTAAAAGCAGAAGAGTTTTGTTAATTCCAAAATGCCCCATGAGCCCACCCTCATGACTCTCTTTTGTCAACAGATTTCTCATAGATCCTTGGGGTACACAAAGTCTGCTACCTTTGAAAAGGTACCCCTCACTCACAAAGAACCCATTTTGGGTTTTACATGCAAATGTAGAGGCAGCATAAATGGATCCAAAATCCTTATCAGAAAGATACATTTCTATAATATTATCAAATCCAAGAATCTTTGCACTTAAGGTGGTGTAAAGGGTATGTCTACGAGACAAAGCATCAACCACCACATTATGTTTTCCTTTCTTGTATTTGATGATATAAGGGAAAGTCTCAAGAAATTCTACCCATTTAGCATGCCTTTTATTAGGCTTGCCTTGACCCTTCAAATACCTAAGTGACTCATGGTCACTATGAATGATGAACTCCCTGGGTACAAGATAATGTTCCCAAGTTTGAAGGGCCCTTATCAAAGAGTAAAACTCTTTATCATAGGTGGGGTAGTTTAAGACGGCTACATTTAGTTTTTCACTAAAATAAGCCACGGGATGACCACCTTGTAACAACACAGCTCCCACACCCACTCCCAATGCATCACACTCTAGCTCAAAAGTTTTAGAAAAGTTAGGAAGAGCTAAAACTGGTGCATGGGTTAGTTTCTCTTTGATAAGTTCAAAGGCTTTTTTGTTGTTTTTCACCCCAAAGGAAAAGAGTATCCTTCTTCACCAAATCATTGATTGGTGAGAAAAGTGTGGAGAAGTTAGGAACAAAGCGCCTGTAAAAGCTCGTGAGACCATGAAAACTCTTGATCTCAGTCACACTTTTTGGGTGGGCCATTCTTGGATGGCTTTGATTTTGTCGGGGTCCACTTGAACCCCATTTTTATTAACTATAAAACCTAAGAACACCACACTCTCCACACAAAAATTACATTTTTCAAGATTTTCATAGAGTTGGAGTGACCTAAGAATGCAAAAGACGCGCCTAAGATGACCTACATGTTCATCTAGGCTCTTACTATACACTAAGATGTCATCAAAGTAAACTACACAAAATTTTCCTAAGCAATCCCTAAGGACATGATTCATAAGCCTCATGAAGGTGCTTGGGGCATTGGTAAGCACAAAGGGTATTACCAACCACTCATAAAGCTCAAACTTGGTCTTAAAAGCGGTTTTCCACTCATCACCTTCCTTGATGCGGATTTGGTGATAACCACTCTTAAGATCAATTTTCAAAAATAATTGGGCCCCATGCAATTCATCAAACATGTCATCAAGCCTAGGGATAGGGTGCCTATATTTGATGGTGATGTTATTGATTGCTCGACAATCAATGCACATCCTCCATTGGCCATTCTTCTTAGGCACCAACAAGACTGGCACAACACAAGGGCTTAGGCTCTCTTGAACCCAACCCTTCTCTAATAGTTCTTGGACTTGAGATTCAATCTCCTTGGTCTCCATGGGATTAGTCCTATAAGAAGGCCTATTAGGCAGGCTAGCCCCAGGTACCAAGTCTATTTGGTGTTCTATACCCCTAATTGGAGGAAGTCCTTTGGGAACTTCATCAGGGAATATATCACCAAACTCCTTTAAAAGCTCTTGAACCTCTTGAGGTAGGTTCTCATGTCCAAGTTCTATGGCAGTGCTAGAACTAGAAGGGAAAAAAGTGGAGGGGGAAGAAATGGGGGATGCCTCTTTGCAAAGGAGGAGATAGAAAGGTCTGTTAGTTAAGGGGACTTCCTTTAAATCCAATTTTGTCGCAAATAAACTCCCTTTACTAATGACTTTCTTGGAAGGGGCACCAACTTCCAACTCAATCTCCTTACCCCTTTCATGCTTTAGGGGTAAAACTTTGCTTTTTTTTTTCTCCACATCTCTCTTATGTTTCATGATGAGTTGGTCCTCCGCCACTTGTGAAGGTGTTAGGGGACACAACTTAATGCGCTTATCCTTATGAGTGAGGATGATGTTATTGGAATGACCATGGTGTATGGATTTCTTATCAAATTGCCATGGTTTTCCTAGCAAGATATGGCCAGCTTCCATTGGGACTATATCACACAGGATCTCATCTTTATAAGACCCAATGGAAATTGGAACCTTGGCTTGCTCATTGACCTTCATTTCCCCTTGCTCATTGAGCCATTGAAGCTTGTAAGGCTTAGGGTGGGGAAGTGGGGTCAAGGCTAGCTTTTCCACCAACCTTGAGCTACAACAATTGCAGCATGACCCACTATCCACAATGAGAGAACATATTTTGTCATTCACCTTACAGCGAGTGTGGAATATGTTCTCCCTTTGAGATGAGGACACTTTCAAAGGTTGGCTTCCAAGAAGCCTTCTTATCATTAAGAGGTCTCCCTCACATGCATAAGCGGTTTCATCACAATCAGATTGGTATGCATGAACCCCTTCTCCTTCGCTCTTACTAGAGGAGTGTGAGCTAGACTCACTACTATAAACATCTTGGGCCTTCATGATGATGTTTCTCTTAGTAGGGCATTGAGAGGCAATGTGGCCTCTCCCAAGACATTTAAAGCATTTGATACTACTAACTTTCTCATGAGAGTTAGTAGTAGGGGTTTTTCTCTCTACATGTGATGTTTTATGCTCTTTGAAGTGCTTGGGATGTTCCTCTTTGGGGTAACTCTTGAAAGAGTTCCCCTTAGGTTGGTCCCTCTTTACATAAGGTGGGTTATCCTTTTTAAAAGTTTTCCTTCTAAGTTGATTTTCCACCTTGATGCAAAGTTGAACTAACTCATCAAGGGAATTGCATGAGAAGACCTCCACTTTATCACAAATTTCGGGGCTCAACCCACACAAAAACCTTACAATAGTGGCCTTGGGTTCCTCAATGATACCCGCCCTCAAGATAAGAAGTTCCATCTTTTGTCTATACTTTTCTATACTAAGGTTGGTTTGCCTTAGCCTTTGGAGTCTATCCAAAAGATCTCTTTCATACCAAGAGGGAATATGCCTTCTTCTTATAGCACTTCTAAGATCATTCAAATATCTTATGGAAGGCATATTGGTGCGGATTCTCTCATTGGTTAACCCAACCCACCAATGCATGGCATGCCCTTGGAAGCTAAGGGTTTCCATTGGAACCTTCTTTCTTCTCTTACCTTATGGCAAGTGAAGAGTTGTTCTACCTTGATTTCCCAATCAAGGTAGGCTTCCACATCTTCCCTCCCATGAAATGGGGGGAGATCAATTTTGGGCTCCCTTGGAGGGGCCCCATTATTATGCATGGATGAATGGGAGTTTCTCGTAGGATGATTGTAGTATTCTTCCTCACTTTCACTCCTATGGGTATGTCTAGATGGGGAACCTAAGACTATCCCTTTCATTTTGTAATTCTCACCATTCCCATGCTTTCTTTTTTCTTTTTCTTTCTCTTTTCTTCTTTCTCTTTCTTTTCTTTCTCTCCTTTCTTCATCTTCTCTCCTTTCTCTTATTCTTCTTTCTTCCTTCTCTCTTTTTTCTCTCTTTTCTTCCCCTCTTTCTTTTATTTTTCTTTTCTCCTTGGACTCTTTTTCTCTCCTTTTTTCTTCTCTTCTCTCTTGTTCTTTTGCCATCCACTCCCTAAAGTCCATGTTTAAGTTTTCTAAAGTGTAATCTTTAGAAATATTTATTTGGTTTACACTCTTGTTTGATGAATAACTATGAGCACTAGAGTGGGTGTGTGATGTCATTGTGCTTGAATTTCTAAGAGGAAAAAGGTGGCTAAAAACTTTTCACAAACAAACACTCCTCTCTTTTTGTGTTTTCTTGCCTAAAATGGCTTGATGAGTCTTTGGAACTCTTTAGCCTTCTAAGTGCTTTGAATAAGAAAAATAAAGCAAGAATTTTAAAGCAAAAATTCAAAAGAGAAGGGATCTAAATCGAGCTCCTAAGGTGTTGAAGGAAGTGTACCACTTCTTCCTTCTTCACCTAATTTTCGAGAAACTAAATAATTAACTAAATCTTATTACAACCAAAGGGAGGGCCTTAAGGGCACTCAAACTCCCAACTACAAAATTAATACACTCAAATTAAAGAAAAAGTAAAGTCTTCAAAAAATGATTCCCCAAATGCTCCCTCAAATCAAAGTCCTCATGGCTAGGTGTGTTTCCTTTTGAGGTGATCCCTTATGCTCTTAGTCCAACCTTCCAAAATATGCGACCTTTGTGGTAAGCTCCTTTTTCAAGCTTTCTCCCAAAAGTGGCACTAACACACAAACCAAAGAAACCAAAAGTAGCAAGGGGAGGTGCGAATAGAAACTCAAAAAGCAATAAAAGATAACACAATCAAAAGGACACTTAACCAAATGGTAAGAGTATATAAGACAAACTAGAAAGATGATTTAAAAGACAAGCAACAACTAAAAGGTAAACAAAAGAAAGAGAGCACACAATGGAATACCTAAGAATGACACTAGATTAAAGAGTAGAAAGACACAAATATCAAGTTCTAGTGTACCAAAAGTAATAAAATTTCTTTTAAGGTTCCAAGTTCAAAGTTGAAGCACTTGCTAATTTTAGGTTAGGTACATCAAATGAATTTTTCAAACTTTCTTTTCTTTTGTTTGTTCTCTTTTCTTTTTTTTTGAATCCTTCGTAGTTTTTTTTTTGTATTTTATTTTAGACTTTGTTCTCTTGTTTTTTTTTTTTTGAATATTTACTAGATGCACCTAAATTGATTGTGAATTTAATGCTTAATAACAAAGAGTTATGTGCTTGGAACAATAAAGAAAATTAAAAGCAACAATTTAGGAACTACTAGAAATGACTTCAAAATGCAAAGTAGCTATAGATGTGTTCAGGGTTTAGTAGTTTGGTGTGCCACTGGACTCAAGCTTTGTTAAGTTTTTAGTAATTTGTTGAACACAAATACCAAACTTACAGCTTAAGTTAAAGAACCCACAAACAAGAACTACCTTTACTACACAAATGAGCTACTAATTATACGTATAAGGAAAATAAAGACAAAGGGAATTGAGCAACTATTTTGGAATTTTTTTTTTAAGAATATGCTTGAACTTAAAAGCACATGAACCTCTAAAGAGACTTAGACATGAGGTATGACCCTCTATGTTGCTCAATTTAAGAAGTTTCAAAAGCTTTTTGTAAAAACAAAAGAGGCTAAACTTAAAAGGAATTAATAGACAAAATGGGAAACTATAAACATGACTTATAGACAACTATACAAGAGTATAAAAGTGAAAAATAAAAGCTAAAAATAAGGCAAAAACAAGGCAACTAGGTGCAAGGAAACACAAGAATTTGGTCTAAATTTCTTGACCACAAGGTTGTGGAATTCACCACAACGGCATAGATTTTTAGTAAGAAATTCTCAAAACCAAAATTCAAGCAAGAAAGCACCTAACTCAAAGCTTAAGCGTAAATTAATGAATATGGGAGAGACGTAGATGCAAAGAAAAGAACAATATAAATTGCATCAAGCAAAAAATAATTGGCGCAAATAAACTATAACTCAAAACAATAAACTCAAGACATAAATGGAAATGATAAACAATAATGGAAAGCTAGAAAAAATTTCGGAAATTAAAGATAAAATAAAATAGGAAAACGGAAAGGAAAAATAAATGAGGTAGGAAGAGAGTTTAGACCTCTAGAACCAATGCTCTAGATACCAAATGATGCATGCCTCCCTTGATATTTTTCTAGAGGTTTTCTTCTTTGGTGAAATGGTTTATGGAAAGGTAAGAAGTGAGGTGGTTTTAGGCGCCACTTAAGGTAAGATAAGCCTAAGAGGGAAAGTTTGCCACAAGGGATGGAACCCTTGATAAAAACCTAAGGAATTCTCAAAGAGAGAAGGGTGGACACTAAGAGAATTTTGGCCAACTTAAGGTTTTTCCATTGAATAAAATGTAAAAAATACAAGAGTGTGAAGGAGCACCTTTTTATAGAGGGAACTAACCTCTTGGACAAGTCAAGAAGGAAAGGAAGGGCTAGGATTAAAAGGAGTCATCTAAGGGAGGAGGATTGAAGCCCAAAGTCCAATCAATCCCCTCCTTTAGATGAGAATCGGTGCCCAAGCTACCTTATCCAAGGGCCAAGATTACTCCTTTATTAGTTTTGGGTTTTATTTAGGAAAAGAGGGTGTAGTTATCAAACTACCCCCTTATTTCCTAAATAAAGGCCCAAAAGCTAAACTTACCCCTTCTTATTACTAAGACACCTCCTAGAACATTAAATGGACTAATACATGTCCAAAATAAAATCATAGGTTCCTAAAATAAAAATTACAAGTAAATAAGTCATGACTTGCATAACTTGATGGTCATATGGAGGTGAGATCTTCCTCTTTCTACTCTAGCCATGTCTTCTTCTATTCTCCTAGCCATGACCCTAGTGATAGGGCCTTTGCTTGGGGAGAATGCATCACATACTTTTCTATAAGAAAAGGCTTCCCCTTAAAAATTACATCATTCCTAGCCAACCAAATGCCATATAACACTGGCAACCAAATGATACTTAACATGTGATTGATTTCTTTTCCTGAAGATTTACTCAACCACATTAACATCCAAAAACTCAGCTCACAATCCTGAAGCAACACTACCATATGCCCCAGCCACCTATAACAACTCATCCAAATCGAGCAAGAACGATTACAGGAGAAGATTAGATGACTCACAATCTTTGGTACAATGCCACAGAAGGGACATGTTGACTCAACCACTGGGAGAACAGACTGTTTTGTTAGCTCTGCTTTAGTTGGAATTCTATTCAAGGCAACCTTCCAAGAAAAAGCCAACACCTTAGACGGGGCTTTAGATTTTCATAACTTGTGAAAGAAAAGAGAATACTCATTAGCTTGACCCACCCTTTTAACCAACCAGTACGCCTTCTTTATAAGATACTCCTTTAAAATCCCTTGACTCAACCCTTCTTTCCGCCTATCCCCCTTATCTTATCTCACCCCAACCCCTTCCAGCATAGCTTCCAACTCTCTTACTTGTTCCACTTCACACTTAAAAAAATTCCTCCATCACCTTAGACACTATACCCACCTATTACCTCTTTATTCCCCCACTTCAGATATGCAAGCTTCACCTTGGCTAGACACCCCATACAATCTAGAAAAAGAGATTTAAGCCCCCCAAGCACCATTCAATCCCCCTCCCAAAACTTGAATAATAAGTCATTCCCTACTACTGGTTGGACTTCTCTAGTAAACCAATCACCATTCCTCTTTTCTGCTGATATTTTAAGAATATCCCTCCACCATTGAGAACTACCTCTACTACTAGGTACTATTAAATTCCTCTTAATATATTGCCCATATCTTGCCTCTAAAACTTTGATCCATAAAGTTGTACCTCCTTGTAGAATCCTTCATCACCACTTATCCAATAAAGCTTTATTGAACACCATTATCTCCTTGATTCCCAACCTAGCTCTATCCTTTTCTTTACACACTTGCTCCCAATTAATCCAATTATTTTATTGGAATCCTCTGATCCACCCCATAAGAAACACCTCTTTGCAGAGCCTGAATTTCGTCAACAACCTTCTACGGGACTTTAAAAAATGACAAATAACAGAGAGGAATCGCAGTAATTGTTGATTTAATCAAACAAAGTTGTCCTCCAAATGACAGGTTCTTCTCTTTCCACAGGGAAAGTTTTGCTCTTTCAACATGGGCTTCCATGCTTGTGCACACTGCATTTTAGCTCCTACTGGAATACCAAAATAAGAAAAGGCATCTGGAGCACCTCACAATTCATAATCTTGACACAATCTTTCACCTTATTTATCTTCACTCCAATCCCCCTACATTGCTTTTATGGAAATTAATTCTGAGCCCTGTCACCAACTCAAAGCATCTCAAAATACTCTTAAGGGTTAAAATGTTTTGTAATTCTAGGGAGATCATGAATATAGTATCATCCGCAAACTACTGGATTACCACTTGCAGGTCCCCATCTACTACTTTGATACCAGATATTAGATTCATCGAAAGTGCCTTCCTGATCAATCCCCTAAGCCTCTCAGCCACGATTAAGAACAAAAATAGGGTCACAGAGTCCCCTTGTCGTAACCCTCTATGCATATTAAACTCCTTTGTAGCACTTCCATTTACTAAACCAACATCAAGGAGGAATATAAGCACCCCTAAATCCAGCTCACCTACTTATCTCCAAACCCAAAACATTTTAGAATATAACACAGGAAGGTCCAGTTCATCGAGTCGTAAGCTTTCCCTAAGTCTGCTTTAAAAAGAAACATAGGTTTCTTGCGCTACTTAGCCTCATGAATCAATTCATTCGCCACCACTACACTATCTAACAGTTGCCTTCCTTTGATAAAGGTAGTCTAGAATTCGTCAATGATATCTGGCATCACCTTCTACATCTTGCACGCCAATATTTTTGCAATTATTTTGTACAATACCCCAATAAGCGAGATCGATCTATAATCACCTAATCCTGAAGGACACTCCTTCTTTGGTATCAAGGAAATGAATGAGGCATTTGTCCCTCTAGGCATCTTCCCGGATGAAAGTCCTCCATTACTTTCATGATGTCCTCCTTCAAAAGATCCCAATAGTGCTTCATAAACGACATATTGTACCCATTCGGGCCAAACACCTTTGAATTGTCACAATCGCAAACAACCCATTTGATTTCTTCCAAAATGAACTCATTTTCTAACTATTCTCTTTATAACTCTGAAAGGCTTTTAAATTCCACTCCATCCAACCTAACTCCTACCTCCCCCTGTTCTTTGAATTGACCCTTAAAAAAGTTGAAGACTTCCTGTTTCACAACCTTGGGATCCTCCACCCATTCCCCTTTTAACTCCGCCCCAAGTATCTTATTTGTTTTTCTTCTTCGGTTGATGGATGCGTAGAAAAACCTAGAGTTGGCATCACCCTCCTTCAACCATTGTAGTTTTTCCCACTGAGCCAATAAAGTCTGCTGGTATAAACTCCACTTTTTAAGCTCACCCATAGCCTCCATACTCTTCTTGATCCCTTAGTCCTCCAAATTACCTTCTTCAGCCTACTTATCGTAGTCAACTATTAGGTCCTTCAAGCTAGTTATTTTGATTTCCTCCTCTCCAATATTTTTTCTATTCCAGTGTTTTATCCCTACTTTTAATGCGTTCAACTTCTCTTTGAAGATGTATGCCCCCCTAACCTTTGACCTCCAGCTTATGGTTGCTTTGCTTGATAAATTCATCAAACCCATCACACTTCAACCAGTTGTTTATGAATTTAAATGGTCTAAGACTCCAATTTACTTTTGACTGCTTCAAAACAATGGGGCATTGCTAAGAGAAATCTTGCTTTAGGTTCAATTGGAAACAATTAGGAGTTAGATATAGCCATTCTTGGGATATAAGAAAATGTTTCAGGACACTGCACCCTTTTTCCCTAGCACTGAACCAAGTGAAGTGATCACCAATTGCTTGGACCTCTACTAGTTCCATCTGACAAATAAAGTCTAAGAATTCTTTTGTACCCCACCTGTTACCTCCAGTTAAACCATTTTCTCCAATTCGCTAGTCTGCTGATCTTACTGCATTGAAATCCCCTGCAAGACACCACAAGCATCCCTTGAACCACTTCCTGTGTTCCAATATTGACTCCCACATTACCTTCTTCCCTGTTAAAGAGCATGGAGCGTACACATTAACAACTATTTTGTCTATTAACTCCCTTTCAAACTTGCCTTTTTACCTCAAGAAAGCCTACTCCCTGAAATTGATCAGACATAACAAACTTCTCAACATCCTAGACACACTACAGACCTCCGACTTTATTGACTGTTGGAACAACTAGCCAATTTAAGTTGGAGTCTCCCCACAATGCACTACACACTCCTTTGTCAATGTTTTCCACCTTTGTTTCTTATACACAAAGAAAATCACCTCATGGACTGCTACTACTTTTCTCACAGCCATCCACTTCTACCTCCCCTTACCCCCAGATGTTATATGATAAGACACTAAATATATTATAAGCATTCTCCACCCTCACTGGAATCATTGAGGCCCACCTGCTTCCTATCATGTTCCTCCAATTCAACCAGCTTCTTGACCATCACTTCATTTGGCACACTATTAGACACTCCCATCTTTTTCCCAAGCACCCATAGAAAGTGACCTTCCCCATACATTTCAGCAGACATACTAATGACGCCTTGGTATTTCGGAACACCCCTAGCCAATCTAGCATCATTGGCTTGTGGACCAACGGTTTCTCCACTTAACAAGAAATTCGAATTATTCATTCCAGTGCTTGCCTGAACAATCTGGACATCATACAACTTAGCTCCACGTCTCGATGGTAGGTAATATGAACTCCTGCACCTATTCCTTTTACCATGCTTCCTTTTCATCTCTTTAACATTTACACCCGTGAGATGACCCCATGAGATAGGGGTCTGCACCAATGAGTTCGTTTGGGATAATTCATGCATCCCTTGTAATATTTTCTTTCACATGCCCTGATACGAATTCACTTCCCTTAATTCTGAAACTAATTCAATGCCGCCATTCCTCTTTAAGGGCTAGCACATTCCTCCCTCCACGTTGCTCTTCTTTTTGCTCTCCACTCTTCAAAGCAATGATGATTTTGCCCAAAATCCAAGCTGTTTATCTCATCATTGTTCTGCCCCTTTATTCCCGAGTTAGAAACACACTAACTCATCACCTGGAGGTCAATGATTTTTGGTTGATTAATCGCCAGCCTGCACAACCCCTTCCCAAACTCACCCTTTTGTTTATTATCTCATTCCCCCAACTCTACATCCTTCTTTATGCAACACAAATGGTTTGAGCTCCCCCCAACACCATTCACCTGCAAGTGCGCAAACAGCATGATCCAGCTTCCCCAATGAATATCCGATGCCACACTTATTCCGCATGAGACGCCATAGTTTGCTTTCATCTCCTCACACTTCCAACATGACCAAACAACCATGGACAATAAGGCAGTAAGCAAGGGGAAATTCGAGCATCAAAGAAACAGAGAGACGGAAGACAATTATTTTAAGAAGGATGAGTGATTTTGTAATATTTGTACCTGTAGCTATATACTCTTAAAAATTGTTCCAGACTTCTTGATTTATCAATATGTGTTTTTTTTTTTTTTTTTTTTTTTGCTTTTTAAAAAATGACTAATTAATTTTAAGAGGAAGAAAAATAACATAAAAATATGGGCCATTTTTATAGAAAATTATGGACCTTAAGTATACTACTGCATGTTAATCTTATACATAATTATATATTTTATGGAAAAAAATGAAAATTAATCAAATCTTTTTTTCTGTCTACTAATACATATTAATCTTATATAAAAAATTATTCAAGCTTATTATCAATTATAATTGCTACTAATGGGAGAAAAACGAATTGTTATCTCAACATATTATCGTTTTGTAGTGTTTTGTATGTTGAATTGGTCTATAAGATCTCCTCCATTCATTTTTTTGGGAGTTTCAGTGGGATCAATCTTAAGAAGTCAGCAGTATGAGGGTCGGTAATTGATCAATTCAAAAAGAGGTTGAATGTGTGGAGGATGAAGACTATGTCTATTGTAGGAAGGTTGGTGATGATTAACTCTATGTTAACAAGTCTCCCATTGTATTATTTCTCGTTTTATAAGGCGCCAAAGAAGGTGGTCAATGTGCTGAAAGGAATTCAAAGGAAGTTTCAGTGGGGAGAGGGGTATGAAGAGGAGAGGAAAATTGCATGGGTGAGTTAGGATAAGGTGTGTATGCCAAAGAGTGAAGGGGGATTGGGAATAAAGTGTTTGCAAAGGTTCAATCTAAGTTTATTAGCTAAATTGATATGGAGATTCCTAACTGATCAAAAAGCTATTTGGGCCCCTTTGCTACGACATAAGTATGGGGACTTTCAGCAAGTGCATTATTGTCAAGTTGCTTAGAGTAAGTGTTCTATTTGATGAAGGGATATATGGGTGTTGGATAGCACTATCGTGATTCTTCTAGGGTGGTTTGAAAATGTGTTAGCAGAGTGTTCGGTGATGGGGGGCCATACGCTTTTTTGGGAACATAAGTGGTCATGAGGGTCACTCTTAAGTGTAAGGTTCACTAGACTGTATACCTTGGCAAAAAATAACAAAGTTACAGTTAAAGATAGGAGTGGTATTATGTTGGATTTGATGGTGTGGAAGTGGGATTTGCGTAGGAGACTTTTTGTGTGGGAGGGAAAAGGGTTGTAGGATATGGAGGAGGAGTTACAAGGCATGGCTCTAGTGCAGCAGCAGCGGGATGAGTGGTCTTGGATATCAAATCCTAGTGGCATGTTCTTAGTTGCAGATGCGTATAAGGCGGTTGTGGGTGGATATGTCCAAAGTCCTAGGGGACATGGTTCCTCGAGATTATTGTCACGAATAGGGAAGAATAAGCTACCCTCTAATGTTTTAGCTTCCTCTTGGAAGGTGATCCTAGGAAGGGTGCCTACGATGGATAACCTACTGAAGAGGAGAGTACAGTTACTGCTAGAAGCACAAAATTGTGTTTTTTGCAAGCGTGTAACGGAGGATGTAAAGAACCTATTCCTTTCATGTCCGGTGTCTCAGGAATTGTGATATAAGGTTCTATTGTGGATTGGAGTAGAATCTCCTTTGCCAAATGATCTGTCTATATTATGCTATATGGCTGGGGATTGGGTGGATGGTAAGTATCGCAGGAAATGTAGATTTTTGTTTTGGCATGTGGTCATCTGGTGTATATGGATATATAGGAATTTCATGGTTTTTAATAATAGTACAATGGAGCTTCTAGATATGGTGTCTTTGATTCAGATGATCTCATGGAAATGACTGTTATATAGATTTAGCGCTAACAATGGAGTTTTCTTTTTTGATTGGTGTATTAATCCACGTAAGTGTCTGATAAAGATGTAGGATATGGTTAGGGTTATATGTGGTATATAGAGTGGAAATACATTTTTTGTGAGATTCGTTAGGGTCATTTCCTTTTTGTAATGTACAAATTCGATGAAACGTTATATTTCATTTTCTCTTTAATATATATGATTCATTTTGCTTTTCAAAAAAAAATATTATCATATTAAAAGTATTTGTTGCTATCACTTCAATTTAATTATACGGGGTCATCTTAACAAAGCAGGTGCCTGTCAAAAAAAGGTTGAGGTCAACCTAATTTAAGATCGTGTGCAAATGATTTTAGATTATCAATTTAAATACAAACTACTTGACCAGGATCTGTTGAAGATTGATCCACTTGTTTTTTCTTTGTTAACTTCTTTATTATACCCCTTTATTAACTTCGAAGAATATTAATAATTCATAAATTAAGTGATGGTCAAGTATTTTGAGTATTACTAAAGTCCTGCTTAGTTGCCTTTCTTTCTTTCTTCTTCTTCTTTTTTTCTTTTTTTTTAGGAACCAGCTTAAGATGCCTAGCTACCTTCTTTTTGAGTTGTCTGCATCTTGTCTTTTAATTAATCTATGATCAGTTGAACCGTCGTATTTTTTCTAAAAAAAATTTGAGTGGGTATTATTTTTTTTTAATTAATCTATGATAAGTTGAACCCTCGTATATAGCATGCCAAGTAGATTGTTAATTTATCTTAAACATTATTATCGAAGTATAAGCTTTACATAAAATATATGTTGACCTTATTCAAAAGACTTAATTAAGTAACCAAGCATAGAGCGATTAATTATTAATTTTATCAATGAAATAAAAAATATTTAAACCCTAACCCTAAATAAAAAATATCACTAGGATAGTTTATTTATCATTAAAATCACTCTTATAATATTTATTATCAAGATCACCCTTCAGTTAGTTTTCTTTATTCGGATAAAAGATAATGCAAAAGCACTATAATACTAAGAGAAATCCTATGTTGCAATCGACCCAAATAACGTTAAAAAAAAAAATTACAAAAAACGGGGTATAAACCAGATCCAAAGGCCTATCTCTAAACCTCCACAAATGAAAATTTTATATATTTCCAAAAAACAAATCCTCCCAAATAAAGCTTTTTTTCTTTCTTTTACAAAAAAAAAAATTACCAAAATTATTCACCTCACATTATTTATCTAAATGACATGTTTTACTATTCAGATTCAGAAATTGATTGTAGAAAATTAATTTCTCGATATACTTTATTTTTTTTATGTAAAAAACTATGAGAAATTGATTGCACAACAACCTAATTTTTTATAAGGTGTTTTTTGTTTACATTTGCTTTTACTATTTAGGCTGAACCTGCTTTATTTTTTTATGTAAAAAACCTATAAGAAATTGGTTGTTGGGCAACTAATTTTACAACCAATTTTTTCTAGGGTGTTTTTTTCACATTTATTTTTTTTAAAATTTTTTTTAGTTTTTTAATTTATTTTTTATGTGTGTATATTTTTTTAAAGTATAATTTAAAATATTTTTTAAGTTAATTTATATTTCATTTTTTTTTGTGTATTTTTTATGTTATATATGTTTTTTGTTATTTCAAACTTTTTTTAAATGTTTTGTAATTTAGTTTTTAGTTTAAAGTTTTTAAATTAAGATTTTTAAACATAATATTTCAAATTATTTTGGTAAAACATGTTTAAAAAATTTATGTAATTAAAAATTAAAAAATTTATTATTGGTAAACTTCAATAAATAATTAATTTCATTAAAATGATAATTAAAATTTATGTAAACTTAAAAAAAGTAGTTTGTTTGTCAATAAAAATTATACTTATCTACTTAATAAACCTAAAAATAAAATTTAAAAAAGAGTTTAAAAAAAAAATATTAAAAATTAACTGATACAACTATTAAAAAAATAATAAACAATGTCATAAAAAAGAAACATAAAATTAAATTAAAAAATTTAAATTAAAAAATATAAACTGAAAAATAAATTATAAAACGTTTAAAAAAATTAAAAAACAAAAAAAGATACACAACCTTTAAAATTAAATTTTTTTAGTTAATTATATTTTTTTTATATATTTTTATGTTTCATATGGTTTTTCATTATTTAATTTTTATAAACACTTTGTAATTTATTTTTCAGTTTATATTTTTTAAGTTAAATTTTTTTAATTATTTTACCAAAATAATTTAAAATATTAGATTTAAAAATATTAGTTTAAAAAATTTAAACTGAAAATTAAATTACAAAACATTTTAAAAAATTAAAATAACAAAAAAGATACACAACATAAAACTAAAACACATAAAAAATCAAAATAAAATATAAATTAACTTAAAAAACTTTTAAAGTCTTTAGAAAAACATACATACATAAAAAACAAATTAAAAAAACTAAAATAAATTTAAAAAAATAAATCTAGAAAAAAAAACACCATGTAAGTGTAACGTCATTCTTTACCGTAATAACTCATAATAAAAATAGTAAAGAATTTTAGGAAATAATAAATTTTGTATTTAAATACATGAGTTCTTACAAAAAAACACAATATAATCCTTAAATTTGGATGTAAAATCCTCAAATTTTTAAAATAAAAATTGTCTCATAATAAATAAATAATTATTATAGTTTAATAATATGGAGAAAAAGAAAAAAGAAGATAATAATTAGATGAATCAAATAACTAAAAGATTAAAGATAAATTGATTTAAGATAATATGTTTTTTAAGATAATGTGTGTTTGAATCATGAAATAGTATTAGCGTACCACTTTAATAGTATAAAGTATAAATGTATATTGTTTATGTTGTGCTAATTGAGTGAGATATCTCCATTTGAAATGCTTGTATAAGATACCTCCGTTTAATACAGGGAAGATGTTTTAGATACCTCCATCTGGGATGGAGAAAAGATTCTGGATAACTCCATAATAGCGTGAGGAAGACAGTGAGACGCCATTGTATGGAATATGAGCTCATAAGCCTTTTTGAAGAATTTACTGAAAACCTAGGTTCCGTGAACTGTAGAGTGAGAGCGAATGATCCTAAGTATCACTATAATTTTTAGATTATGTGTTTGTATAAAAAACTATTTTATCATGTTTTTATTATTGCTAGAAATTATTTGGGTTAAATCATAATTATATATAAAGACAAATACTTTTTATTACTACGGGTACCATGATTGTTTTTTTGGATTCCCACCGACTAATAATAACACTATTTGCGAACCCCTTTTAAAGATTTGTTTTATTCACTGAGATTATTATCTCATTAAAAGTGTTGTTTTCTGAGCTCAAGGGAGAAGTTTTGGAAATCGAAGAGACTTGAAGACCTAATTTATTATTAATCAAGTAGTATTTGTTTATAACAATTTTAGAATATGATGTATTTGTAATTATTTTCGTTTTCTAGATGTCTAAATTCGCGTATTATATTTTTTTTATTAGGTAAGAATTCATGCATTCAAATACACAATTTATTATTTGCTTTAAATTTTTCGTTATTTTATTATGGGTTATTACTATAATGACGGATGTTACAGGGTCTCTAGAAAATGAAAACAATTACAAAGACATTCATCCTAAAATAGTTACAAACAAAAACTAAAAGGGGATTTTAACTAATAAGAAATTCAATCTTCAAATCTCCTTCGACTCCAAAAATTTTTCCCTTGACTCTGAAAACAACACTTTTAATGAGATAAAATCTAGTTAATAAAACCAATTTTCAAAAGGGTTCACAAATAACATGGTTCTCAACTGGTGTGGAATCCGGAAAAATAACCATGATATCTGCAATAATAAAATGAATATTTTTCTTTATATATAAATTATGATTTAATCCAAATAAGTTCTAGCAATAATAATAAACACGACAAAAAATAGTTTTCGATGCAAACACACAATCCAAAAATTATAGTGATAGTCATGATCACTCTCACTCTATGGTTCCCGAACCAGTTTTTTAATAGATTCATAAAAATGTTTACAAGCTTATATTCCATACAATGACATCTCATTGTCTTCCCCACAATGGAAGTATCCAAAATCTCTTGTCCATCCCGGATGAAGGTGTCTAAAACTTCTTTCCCATATTAAAGAGAGGTATCTTATACATCCATCCCAGATGGATATATCTCAAATTTCATCTGCATTCCAAATAGAGGTATCTCAAACAATACATAAATAATTTCTAAGCATAAAACACATAAACATCAATTTTTTAAAAAGTATACATAGAAGGTTTCAAAAGTTGTTTTACTCACCTCTTGAAGCGAAGTCTCATCACTTTAATTTATTTTCTTCTACTCTTTTAACCTTCCTTCTCAATCCTTGAATAATCAACTAATGTATAATTCTATGAGTGAACTTAACTCTATATATAATAGCTTAAGGTTGATTTTTTCCTCTCTATATTTTCTTTTTTATAAAATATTAGTTTTTTGGGTTTAAATTCAAGATGATGTCAAATCTTTATTTATTCTATCTTATTTCTATTTTAAAGGAATATTATCTTAAATTAATTTATCTTTAATCTTTTAGTTATTTGATTGATTCTTATCTAATTATTATCTTTTTTATTTTATTTTCTCTTAAAAATTTAATATATTATTTTATCTAAACTATAATAATTATTTCGTAATAATAAACTCTTAATCTTTTAGTTTTGAACATAAATTCTATCATATCTTCTCTCGCTCTTTTTTTTATTCAAATTAATCTTTAATATAATCATTTCTTTATTTAAATCAAATAATAGCTTAATATTATTATTTACTAAGTAGGTAGATTATTATACATCTAGATAATATTTTGTTAACTTATTTTATGAGATAATTTTTATTTTAAAAATTCAAGAATGTTACAATAAGAAATGAGCAACCAATTTCATATTGGCTTTTCAAATAAAAAACTTAATCATGTTGAGAAATTGGTTCCTCCACAGTCAATTCCTCAACATGAATAGTAGAAGTAAATCTGAACAAAAAAACAACAACCAACTTCTTATAGGTTTTGTAAAAAAAAATAAAGTTGTTGAGAAATTTATTTCCCCACAACTAATTTCTCAACATGAATACTAGAATAGGTTATTTAGGTAAATATATTTTGGTAAGTCATTTTGGTAAATATTTATTTTTTGGTATAAAAAAGGAAAAAAGCCCTCATATAAAACTAGAAATCGTATCCCACCCAACAAAGTCTTTAACAAGAATTTCATAATTAATTGACTAATTTATATGCACCAATATTTTATTCCCTAAAAATTTAATTTTCAGATTTATTTTCTTAAATTTGTTTTTCATGGATGTATACTTTTCTAAAGTATGATTTTATAAATTTCTTAAATTAATTGGTATTTCTTTTTTTATGTGTTTTATTTTTATGTTATGTATAATTTTTTGTGGTTTTAATTTTTTTAAACACTTTGTAATTTATTTTTCAGTTTATATTTTTTAAGTTCAATTTTTTAGATGCATTTTACTAAAATAATTTAAAAATAATTTGAAACATTAGGTTTAAAAATCTTAATTTAAAAACTTTAAACTAAAAAATAAATTACAAAGCATTAAAAAAAATAACCAGAAAGATACATAACATAAAAATAAAACATATAATAAAATAAAATATAAATTAACTTAATTTTTTAAAAAAAAATATACTTTAATAAAACATACGTATAGTGTGTTTACATCTTTAACTCATTATAAAAAAAAAAAAAAAAAAGTTAGGAGGCAAAGGCCCAAAGGCATAAGGTACATCTATCTTATTTTGGGACTTTGATGTTCTACTTGTTTATATTAATGGCTGCATAATATGTTGTACATCTATGGGACAGCACAAATGAAACAAATGAGAACATAACAAATAATTAATTGTTTGTTATTCATAAATCTTGTAACAATTGTTTTCCATATACAATCTCTTTAAAAGATACGTATATCTCATTATCTGCATTTTCATATATGCTTGATTCACATTAAATATTCATTTGTATTTTCATATAAACTCTAAACCCTAAAAACAATAATTTAGGTTCGAGGTTCGGTTCATTAAAAGCAAAGTCAATTGAAAGACTCATTAAATATTAAGTAAGATACACATGTTTTATTTTAATAACTTTTAGTAAATCATAATAAAAGAGTTAAAATGTTATGCATAATCATTTAAAAAAATTATATTATCATAAAATTATAAATAATTATTTATATGAATTTTAAGATAATTAATGTAAAAGTTAAATAAAGCTATCATGAATATTTTAAATTTTAACCATTTGAGATGTTGTTTGAGCTTCTTTTATAGAACTTATTCTTTTTTCTATGCAAGAGAAGGTCAAAAACTCAAAAAACCATGAGGATATAACAGTTTTCCATTGTTAATGTAAAATAATTTTATATTAATATTTAATTACAATTTTTTATTTATATAATTTTTATAGTATTAATTAGTAAAGTAAGAAAACTTACCATTTATAAAAAGTTATGATTAATGTAAAACTTTTTATATTAAAAGTGTATAAGTGTTTTTCACATAATTTTTATTTAATGATAAGTATCTTCAAATAGAACTTATCTTAAAATACACATTTAAAATTTGAACTCGAGACTTTTAGTTAAACTTAAAAATTTAATTTGCTTTACACAATCAATGGTAAAGGAATAATTAATATGATTTTTAAATTTATGAACGAAAATTAAATAATATATATATTTTTAATTTGACAATAAAATAGCAACAGAGAGGGTATTAATTATATGCTAGACTTATTTTATGAAAACGAATTCCTTATAGGTTGCTACATAAAATTCTAGTAAAATTAAATTATATATTAAATAATAAAATAAATATCACTTAAAATGTTTGTATTCTTGGATGTTAAATGTTGATCCTGTAATTAGTTTTTAATTGGATGACATTCTAATGCCTTCTTTATACGATTACGATGTCATTTAACAAGAACAAGGGAAAAATATTAATCCATCGATATCCAATATTTCAAACCGCTAGATAAAATTAGGGTCGTGTCTAGGAAATTTGGGGTTTAATTTTTTTCAAAATAAAATAATATAAATTATTAGTTTTTTTACTTTCTTAACTTATAAATTTATTTATCAGTACTTTATAATTAAGTTGTTAATTTTTATTCTCTACATCTAACTTATTCATCTTAGGATATTTTTAAAATAAATTTAATTACATTTCATATAAAAAAAGAGTTTAAATAGTATATACTGACACTCTGATTATGTAAAAGAATTTTACACTTATGTTAACAACAACAACAACAACAACAACAACAACAACAACAACAACAACAACAACAACAACAACAACAACAACAACAACAACAACAACAACAACAACAACAACAACAACAACAACAACAACAACAACAACAACAACAATTTACCTTTTTAACTCATTATAAGCTTGGAACCAGCCATCATGATTGCACTATATAGTGCTTTTTTAAAGGCAAAATATATTCATTAATAGCATGATTTATCCATGTTATAAGATATGACAGAAGGATAAAATATTATAGATATAATATATGTCAAGATAGATGTTTAATTACAAACTCTCTCACAAGCTACACCATACATAAGTCATAAAAACAGATACAAATATCATAATAAACTACAATATTAGAGAAACCACCTCCAAACAAGTACAAGACCTCATTTTGTGAGAAGATCAATCAGAAAATGACGCCAATGGAGTTTTACAAAACTCTTTAATCCACACCCAACACCTCTCTAGAGATAATTGCCATACTATTTTTTCTTAAACACTACAACATTCCTAACTAGTCAAATTTTCCACAATGTTACTAATCAAATTATACTAAGTATGTTACTAATTAATTTTCCTTTAGATTTAGAAACCCCAAATGAATTAAACACTACAACACAATATAGTGTTTTTATTCAAGATGACAAGCAAAAAATTCTCATTCAGATTTCATTCTCAATGTCATCTGAATGACATGCAATTTTTTTTTTGCAAAATTCAAACATGCAATCTACATATACTAAAAATAATAACATTTGGTATATCTAAATTTCCGCAGAATTTAAATACTGCAATATTTTTTTTTTGCAGAATTTAATATAGACTTTTCATCATCAATTAACTGATGGAATAAGATGTTATATTCTTGTAGAATGTCGGGGTGAGGAGATATACTCATGTCTGTCCTTAGTACTCGATTTAAATAAATCGAATATTACCTAACCGAATCGGATCAATGGTCATATTATTAGAGATAATGAGATATTATTAGCACGGTTTGTTTTATTTTAGATATAAAATTAAGTTTATTTTATGACTTAAAAAACTACTACTCCCCCTATGTTTCTAATTAAGTGTTGGTTAAGGTTAAATTGAAATAATCAATAAAATCATTATTTTTTTTAAATAAGTATGATTAAAATGAATGTTGGAATCTTTCTCAATAAAAAATTACTTATATTGATAAATAGGTAATAAATATATTTTTTAAAAAAATTATTATATTAAACTATGACAACCACAAGCAAATAGAAAAAAATATTCACAAATCCAACAATAAAAAAATAATATTTAATTCAGTAAGATCACCATTTTGGGTTGGTTATTGACGATTTGGATAATCTAATATTTATTTGATAAGGATTTTATGAAATTATTTTTAGTATTTTAATATTTAAAAATTAAAAATTCATTTTATTATTGTTTTCTTAAAATAATTTTCAAAAACAATTTTGGTTTTTTAGTTTTTAAAAACTAAAAAATAAGAACAGTTATAAGTAGTCTTACTTTTAACTTTTCTGTTTTTTTTTCTGAAAACTCAAAATACTATGAGAATATGTTGTTTTATACTTTTCATTGATAAAATTTCCATAAATATAAACAAGTTTTCTCATTTTTACATTTTCAAATAATTCTTGTCAAAAAAAAATTTTTATCTCTTTCAGAAAACAATTTTTGAAAATAATTTTTAAAAACTCTTCTAAAAACTAAAATATAAAACAAAATCAATCAAGTTCTTATTATTCGATGGTAAACAATTAATTTGAATTGACTTGATCTTGTACAATCTGTAGTAACCTCTCATATATAACATTCTATGTATTAAGAAAGTTAGTTAATTTTGTTAAGATTAATAATTTTAAGGTTAAATTTCAAAACTCACTCTTAGAATACAATAGTTTTGTCGTTCCGGTTAAGTGTTGTCTATCTAATTAGTTTAATATATTTTAATTAATTATATCTTCCACTTAAGAGAAACTGAGAGAAAAAACATTTATCATAAAATAACTAAAATTTTTTTAATAAAAAATAATTAATGCATAAGATAACTTAAAAAAATCTAAAAAAAAATAAATTAAGAAACTTTAAAATTGTGTCTAGAAACAGAATAATGTTATATATGCAGTTTTTTTTTTTTTTTTATTTCACAAGCATCCCATACTATTACGAGAGATTAATCTCACTCCTTACTGCTCTTGACCAAATGAAAATTTACACATGGAAGAGTCTTAGTATTAAATGAATCATTTTACGATATGAATGCCATAGGGTCTTGTATCATTGTGCGAACCCTTAACTAACTAAAGTAATTTTTTTATATAATTTTATACATAATTTGTATTTAGGATAGTCGTATTTTGAACCTATTACACTGTTTTCGTGTTTCTAATATTGTATTTATGTTCGTGTAAGTAAAAATTGAGGTTTTGACACTCAAGAGGAGCTTTAAGTTCTATGCAGAAAATTAGGAAAGGAGATGGATTAGCATAAAATGGGAATGCTTTGTCCGAGTTCAACAAAGACAAGAGGCATTGGATAAAGTCATAAAAACTTAATTATGAATTGAAGTTGTGAATGAATTAATAATTAAACTGTTAAAAGTAGGAGCCGCCTAAGATCCCTCGCGTCATACTGAGCAAGAGCATGCTAGGCATATTAATTGTTTTTAATATCAAAGATTTAATCATCCATAATCTATTATAATAACAATATTCATATTTACTTAAACTTTTATATCTTTAAAGAATTAATAAATTTTATGTAACTTTTCTTTTTTTATGAAATTTTTTATTTTATAACTTCTTTTTTCTTTTCAGTTTTCATATTTTATTTTTTCTCTTTTATTTTTTCTATTTGATAATATAAAGAGAGCCACTAATTTTTCGTTTACCTTTTAACGTCTCTTAGTAATTCCTACCATTTCTGATATAGAGAGCCAACATCTGCCTAATATGAAAATCAAATTAAATTGTCAATCCAACAGTAATTAATTTCAATAAAGATTTTTAGACTCATGTAAATGATGATAAGGACAATAAGATAAGTTTGTAATAAAATATAAACAAAATAGCAGAAAGAAATTCCCTTATCTTGCAAGAATCTATAAGGCAATAACAAAAATATAATGCTAACCAATCACTACTCTTTTTGGAATAAGACACCAAGATTTTAACATGGAAAACCTCTTAAAGCAAGGGTAAAAACCATGGTTCGTCTAAACAAAAAAAAAATAGCTCCACTATTATCAATGAAGAGTACAAAAGAGTCTCAATCAAGTGTCAACACCAATTTCAAACAATAAAACAATAAGCTTACAAATACAGAACAAGAAAGATGAAAACCCCAAAAATATTGTTGCCATACAAACTATATATCTCCCAACTCATATTATTCTCAACAATTCAAACGGTCAGAATGAAGAAAAGCACATTCTGAACATGCTGTTCAAAAATCAGTCTGATCCAACAGTGAATGAATTTGCAATGGTGAATTTACGGTTGTAGCTCTATGTAAAAATGGGAATAACTTTCTCTCTTCTTTTCTCTTAAAACAATTGGTGTGTTTCAGGAATGTTATCTCTTTTCATCTCTGTCTACTCTCTTGTTTTAAAGCACCTTCTTTACTTAACTTAAATAAGATATCAAGTGGACTTCTCAATTTGGGTTTTTTCTCCACATAGGAAGAAAGCCCAATACCCAACAAATCTCTCCCTCACGACTATGTTGAGAGAACCGCCAAACCGACAATCTCACAATAGACTTCAAACTTTCCTCTTGACAATGTTTTAGTCATCATATCAACACCATTATCATCGGTATGAACTTTAACCAACTCCAACAACTTAGCATCCAAAACATCATGTATCCAATGATATCGTACATCAATATTTTGGACTTAGAATGAAAAGTTAAATTCTTACAAGATGGATAACACTTTGATTGTCAACAAGTAATAGATAGTTGTCTTGCACAAAACCAAGCTCCCACAAGAATTTCTTCAACCATAGCAACTTCTTGCATGCTTCAGTAATTGCAATGAACTCCGCCTTAGTAGTAGATAAAACCACACACTTTTGCAACTTAGATTGTCAAGCCACTGCTTCCCCTGCAAACTTAATCAAATAACTCGATTTAAACATTTTGGAATCAGTGTCTCCACCCATATTTGAGTCTGAGTAGCCACCAAAATAGCCTTATCACCTCCCAAATAAAGCTTCTTATCAATAGCACCATGAAGATACCTCAAAATCCATTTCAAAGCTCTCCAATGCTCTCTACCTGGGTTTGACAAAAACCTACTGACTATACCAACAACATGAGAAATATTAGGTCTCGTACACAACATTGTATACATCAAACTACCCACTGCAGAAGCATAAGGAATCATCTTCATGTCTAATTTTTCAGCTTCATTAGAAGAACTCTGTTTAATACTCAATTTAAAATGAGTTGCAAGAGGAGTGCTCACAACCTTAGCTTTTTCCATCTGAAATCTCTGTAACACCCTTTTAATATAGTGTTCATGTGATAACCACAACTTCCTTTTCTCTCTATCACGGATGATTCTTATACCAATAATATGCTTAGCAGCTTTTAAGTCTTTCATGACAAATGACTCACCCAATTGCTTCTTCAACTTGTTAATATTAGAAACATGTTTCCCAACAATAAGCATGTCATCAACATACAATAACAGGATAATAAAGTCATCATAAAAAAACTTTCTAACAAAGATACAATGATAAGAAGTAGTCTTCTTGTAGCCCTGCTCACACATAAAAGACTCAAACTTCTTATACCACTACCTCAAAGTTTGCTTTAAACCGTATAGACTCTATCTCAGTCTACACACATAGTCTTCATTTAACCTGAAAACCATCAGGTTGCTTCATATAAATATCTTCCTCCAAATCACCATGAAGGAAAGCAGTTTTCACATCCATCTGTTCTACCTCTAAATCAAGAGTAGCTGCCAAACTCAAAACTGTTCTAATGAATGACATCTTCACCAGGTGAGAAAATCTCATTGAAATCAACAACTTATCTCTGTCTAAAGCCTTTCACCACTAATCTATCTTTATACCTTGGAGACATAGAATTATTCTCATGTCTCACCCTGAATATCCACCTGTTTTCTAATGCCCTCTTACCCTTAGGCAATCTCACCAACTCATAAGTGTGATTATCATGCAAGGATTTCATCTCATCTTGCATTGCATCCAACCACTATTGTTTTTCTTCACTCTTCAAAGCTTCTTCAAAATACTCAAGTTCTCCATCATCAGTCAAATTCACATATTCATTAGAAGAATACCTGGTAGATGGTTGTCTCTGTCTATTAGATCTCTTGAGTTGGACTTGAGAGAATTCAAGTACATCATAAACATTCTCATCAAGTGATCTCTCATGCTTCTCCTGGTCATCATTAATTGGAACATCTAATTTATCTCTAAGTTTTTTATCAACACCAGCACTTTGTTGTTCACCATGTTCAACACTACCTTTAACATTATCTAGATTGTAAATATGCGATTGCATAGGATCAACATTTGTCAAATTTCTATCCTTTTCGGGTGTGGTATTCTCCACCTTATTAATGTCCTCAATGGTTTGGTCTTCAATGAACTGTACATCACGACTTCTATCAAGCTTCTTCTAAATAAGATCATAGAACTTGTAGCCAAATTCATTTTCACCATAAATAATGAAGATGCATTACCTTGTCTTCACATCCAACTTGGATCTTTCATCCTTTAGAATATGAACAAACGCTTTGCAACAGAAGACACGCAAATTATCATAGCTCACATTCTTCCCAAACCAAACTTTATTTAGAACTTCACTGTTCAGAATAACAGTAGGAGTGAGATCAATAACATGCACCACTGTGTACAATGCCTCACCCCAAAAATGCTTAGGTAATTTAGCATCTAAGAGCATACATCTCACTATCTCAAACAATGTCCTGTTCATCCTCTCTGCTAAACCATTTAGCTGAGGAGTTTTAGGAGGAGTCTTCTCATGTGTAATACCATGTTGCTTGCAATAAACATCAAAGGGTCCACAACACTTACCACTATTGTCAGTACGAATATGTTTCAGCTTCTTGTATGACTCTCTTTCAACCAAAGCATGAAATTATTTAAATTTCACTAGTACTTGGTCTTTTCTCTACAAGACATAGACCCATAACTTCCTGAACAATCATCAATAAAAGTAACAAACATCAAAATGCACCAATTGCAATAACTCTGATTTCCTTGAAGGAGGATGTTTCTTGAAGGATACTGTAGTTTGCTTGCTAGCCATGCAATGAAAACATATCTCCAATTATGAATTTTTTAGCCCTTGAAGAACATCCTTTTTAACTAAGCAGTTCAACCCTTTTTCACTGATATGACTGAGCCTTCAATGCCACAAATATGCCTCCATATCTACAACATTCACACTATCTTTTGTAATCAAAGCTTTTGTCCAATATAGTTTAGAAATCTTATCCCATCTAGCCACGACCAAGTTACCTTTTGTGAGTTTTCACTTTCTGGAACCAAAGTGATTATCATAACCACTATCATCAAGTATCTGCACATAAATCAAATTAAAACGAATATCAAGAGCATGTTTGACTCCTCTGAGCAACAACTGCACTCCCATGTTCGTTTGCAGCCAAACATCACCAACACCAATCACCTGAGCTACACCATCATTACCCATCTTTAATACTCCAAAATCACCAGAAGTGTAAGATGTGAAGAACTCCTTCCTTGGTGTAACATGTAATGTAGCACCACTATCAACAATCCACATGCTCTCATCTAATACAAGATTAAATAACTCATTGTCACAAAGATTAACAAGATCACCACAAGACATGATTATCATCATCATGATCCTTCTCTTTATGCTTACCCTTTTTATCTTTGTTTTCCTTTTTTCTTAAAAAACAATATTTCTGTATGTGCCCTATCTTATGACAATAATGACACTCACATTCTTGTATCTGGAGTTGGACTTACTCCTGCTCTTTTCTCTACCACCCTTTAGTTCCTTCTTTGACTTTTCCCTTTATTTTCAGTAACAAGTACTTCAGGATGAGATGAAGAACCATGTGCCTTCCTTCTCATCTCTTCATTAAGAGCACCACTTTTTGCTGCTTACAAAGAAACAACACTATTAGGGGCTGAGTTTGTAATAGAAACCTGAATGTCTCCCAAGACTCAAGTAAAGTATTAGTAGCCATAGTCCCAAAACTTCATCATAAAATTTGATACCCATACTTGTTGGTGTTCAAAATCTCACTCTTCTTCAGACATAGAATCTGGCTTCTGAGTAGCAAAAACATGAATATGCATTTTATTCACAAATAGAAAGTCTTTCATCTTGCCCTTCCACAAGTGATAATTAGTGTCATTCAAAGCAACCAATTTTGTATTTTCCTTCATCATTCAAGCAAGTCAAATAGTCCCTAGACTAAAACCAAAGAGCTTTGATGCCACTTTGATGGGGCAATAAGAAAATTTTGTAACAAAATGTAAACAAAGCAGTGGAAGGAAATCCCCTTATCTTGCAAGAATCTATGAGGAGCAATAAAAAAAATATAATGCTAACCAATCACCACTTTTTTTGGGATAAGACACCATGATTTTAATGTGGAAAATCCCTTAAAGCAAGGGTAAAAAACCACGGGTCGTACAGACCAAAGAAATAGCTCCACTATTATCAATAAAGAGTACAAAAGAGTCTCAATCAAGTGTCAACAACAATATCAATGTCAACACCAATTTCAAACAATAAAGCAATAGGCTTACAAATAGAGAACAAGGAAGATAAAAACCCCCAAACACACTGTTGTCATACGAATTGAATATCTCCCAACTCAAATTTCTTCTCAATGATCCAAATGGTCAGAATGAAGAAACATACATTCTGAACATGCTGTCCAAAAATGATCTGATCCAATGGTGAACGAATCTGTAGTGGTGAATTTACAGTTGCAGCTTTGTGTAAAAACGGGAATAACTTTCTTTTTTCTTCTTTCTCAAAACAATTGGTGTGTTTCATAAACGTCATCTCTTTTTATCTTTGTCTACTCTCTTGTTTCAAAACACCTTATCCACTTAACTTAAATAATTAAGATATCAAGCGGGCTTCTGAATTTGGGCATTTTATCCACATAGGAAGGGAGCCCAATACCCAACAAATCTCCCAATATTATAGAAGAAACCCAAATTACTTTCATAAAAGGGAGACAACTATTGGATAATGTGATAATGTGAATGAAATTAATCATGAAGCAAAATAGTCTCATAAAATGTTGCTTCTGTTCAAAGTTGACTTTGAGAAGGTGTATGACGTAGTCAGTTGGCCATTTTTTTTCTATATGCTCAAGAGATTTGGGTTTGGAGACAAATGGATTAGTTGGATTCAATGATGCCTCTATTCATCATCTGTTTCAGTTTTGATAAATAGGAGTGCAACTAAAGAATTTGAAATGCAGAGTGGTCCAAGACAAAGGGATCCAATGACCCCTTTCTAGTTTTTAATTGTAGCTGAAGGACTAGGGTGTAATTAAGAGTGCAATAGAAGCAAATCTTCTGTCTGGAGTAAAGATAGGTGTCGACACGTGGGTTTCGACGAGACAGTGAAAAATAACTTAAAAATCAAAGGAATTACCACCAATGTTCATTGAGAAAAGCATAAAAAAACCATTTAAAAATAAAAGATGGTTTCTAAAACCAAATTTTGAGTTCGGGAGTTGATTACGTGTAGGAAAGGTATTAACACCCCACAACATTCATCACAAAGCCGATTACATCTAATTAAATGTGCAAAATTAGATAACTTTAAAAATATTTATTTCATCCATACAAATTAGTATTTTTATTTTATTATTTGATTTTAACATCTCAACAAGAATTTTATTATTGAGAAGTTTTTTTTTAAAAAAAGGTTAGTAATATTTTTATCTTTTTAATTAATTTTTTTTTATGTTTTTTAGCTCGATAGGAGAGAGCTCCTGCTTCTATATCTTTAGGTGCAATAAAGAATAAAAATTTATGTAGTCTTTGAAAATATTGTTGTGTTTGATATTTTTTTTATTTAGTTTTATTAACACTTAAGATTTTTGAACTGTCACAACTCATATGTCTTAAAATTTAAAATTGATAAGGATGTACACCAAAGTCAATATATTAGAAGACTTTACCTTTTTTATCATTTTTATTATTTTTTAAATGTAGTTTTGACTAAATAATTTATTTTTAGATATGAGATTTAAGATAAAAAGTTGTCACAACTTATTATGCCTCAAAATCTCAGAATAAAAAATATGTCACATATAATTAATTCTTTTACCTCTACTAAAAAAGTATTACAAAAATAAAAATGGTAAAAAGAAAGTTAAGATTTTATATTTTTATTACAAATTATTTTTTTTAGAAAGAAAATATTAATAACTATGACAAGAATTAATTAAGGGAGAAATTTGAGTACACCAAAATGTCACAATTTCTATTCTCAGATTTCAGAAGGTAAACAAAAATCATATTTAATTAACCTTCTTTTCCCTTAACAATAAAAATAAATTGATTACTCTTCTAATTGAATTATAAAGATATGATTTTAAATTATTTGTTTTAAGATCAAATTATCATTATTATTAGGAGTATAATTTTGACTAACACTTTTATTTTTAAATATGAGATTTAAGACAATAAAATGTCATAATTTATATCTAAAAAATCTCAAAATATAAATATGCTATATCTAATTATTTTATATTACAAATAAAAGGGGTAACAAGTAAGTTAAGATTCTATTTTTTATTATAATTTTTTTTTAAAAAAGAAAATATTATCAACTATTATGAAAATTAATTAAGGGAGAAATTTGAGTAAATCAAAATTTTTTGTATTTTCAAAATTTCAAAAGGTAAGAAAATGTCACATTTATGTAACCTTCTTTTTTTCTTAACAATAAATTAATTTAAATCAATTATTATTCTAACTTAAATTATAAAAATACAATTTTTAAATTTTGTTAATAAAACTATCATTGTATTATTATTATTATTATTATTATTATTATTATTATTATTATTATTATTATTATGTTACGTTACAATCAAAACCTTTTCTTACAACCTTACAGCATCCTTAATCTAAAAAATATTCACTATTTAATCATATTATTAGTTTCTTTGATTTTTTTTTTGTTTAGAAATTTTAGCATGCATTAAAAGTAGACAACAAAAATATTATCTTAACACTAAAATAAGAAACAAATTTGACACAAATTAATCTAGCCAAAGAATAGAAACTAAATAAAAGAAACAAAAATATATCATGCTAATCATATTTATTTTACTCTATCTACGTATATGAACGTGAGGAAGTTTCTTTATTTAACTGTACCTATAATGAGAAGGAAAGTAATGAAAAATCAAAGAAAGGTAGAGCTAGGATATGTCTATTCATACCTCAATGGTGTATTTCTTTGCTACTATAGTTTTGTTTTGCTCTTGGAATCGCATACACTTTGGAAGTGATTGCTGTTATGTACATATCGGTGCTTGCAGCTGCGTGGAATCCAGCTGCAATCATGAAAACCCATCCAGCCACGTGTCCCCAGACACTGCATGACTGCTGAAGCTGCTGACATCTTGAAAAACCCTGGCAACGCTGAAAACGCTTGTAAAGTGAACCCTCTGCACGTGTGTTTACATGCTTCACTCTTCACTATGTAGAGAAACATTGTAGTCGCTATTCTTCCTGCCGAAATATATCTCGGTATTCTTTCGGTAAATTTATCAAAAATGTTCTTTATTTATAGAAAAGAACTTGCAAAAGAGGATTTCAATGTTTAAGAAAGATAAATAGTGTGTAAATTATGAAAGAGTAGAGAGTAAAGATCGCTTGGTCAAGTAGCTTACAGACACATATTGCAAAATTGACTATTCTGACTATTTACAGTAAAAGTATGAGTTTTTACCTATAGGTATTATATGTTGAAAGATAGATATTGTCTTTATTCATTGTACTTTGTTTTTATCCAACAAATATCTTGTCTAACTAGTTTAGCTTTATTGATAGTGACGTCAATTAGTGATTATAGTAATAAGTGTGTGATTAATTTAGTTAATTAGTTTATTATGGACATAAGAATTTCAATGAGCCGAAATCCCTCATATTTTTTTCATTGCTTTCTCCTCTAAATGAGGTCATCTTACTTTTCGGCATGTCGAAATCCTCTTTGCTCCCTATTCTAAGGGTATTTAAATTATTTCATTATCTCTTATTTCTTATAACTATACACTTGCCCCTAGGCTTTTAGCCAAAGTGTGAAGCACGAGGGTGAAATCTTTAGAAAGGAAATACACACTTCGACGTAGTGATGAGTATTCTAGGGTCAAAATGCCTAGGGATGAGTCAACATAATTTCGTGGGTTCTTAGATCGTTTCCCACCAAGTGATACCGAGAGCGCGAAATGGAAATGTGAACTGTAGTAACTATAGCAGAAGAGGGAAAATGAACAATTGTGTAATGTAGACCGTTGATCAAGGCGAGATCAACAGTAGTGATGCAAAGGGAATTTTCAAAGAAGCTCTTATATATAAGAAAGAAAGGGTGACAATTTTAGATACATTTTGCCATTTCTATGTTCTTTTTCCACTGAAATCCCTTTCCAGTCTTCCTTCCTTAGTCTCCCTACTTCAGAGTCAGGTACGCTCGTATTCTTTTTATATTTCAACCAAATGTCTTCTCTGCTTCTGATTCCGAAATCCCTTCTATTAATTGTGGTCCTTCTGGATCCACTGAAATCTCTTCTTCTGCCTCAAGAAATAATGGCGAGTCTGTGACTCATCCAGAGTTACAGGCGGATGATGCTAGACCTTTAGAGCCAAAATCTCAACCTCACAGGAAGGCTACCGTTCTAGCTAAAGTAGCTATAAAACGGAAATTCAAGGGTAATATGAAAAAGGATTACCCTCTATTATAATTCCTTCCTACCAATGGGTAGAGGGGAAGTAGGGGTGTTTTCATCTCGTTATTGGAACAGGCAGATACTTAGTAATTTTGTGAATAAAGTTCAAGTTTTTCACTTTGAAGATTGTGATAAGTTCCCTTTTCTTGTTTGACGATGTAAAGATTTTTTTGTATTGAACCCAATTTTGTCTTCCTAGGTCATCTATAAAGGATAAAGGGGATTTTTTCTATGTGTATGATTGCATATTTTCGGTTTTTCATGTTAGCCTTCCTTTGATGATTTTATTATAGGGATACTTCGAGTGTTAAATTATGAGTCAACTACATTTGAATGCTTGGGCTTACATCCAAACGTTTCGAGCTTTGTGTTTGTTCACCCCATCCTAAGGCTACACTTTGGCTTTTCCTTTGTCATTTTACCACTCAACCTCATGAGAAATGCAAGTGGGTTTCTCTCTACCGCAAGGTCGATAACCATTTTTTCGTGTCTTACACCACATCTTTTAAGGGGCTCAAGTCTAGGTATTTCAAAATCATGGTAAATCTTGAGGCTGACCGAAATCATTTTTATGACCAAAACTGATGTTGTTTATTTACTTTCTACTAGAAGCCTGTGCCAAGCAGGTATATAGATTTCCCGGATAATTTGCTCACTGATAAGGAGAAGGTCAAAGCTTCCAATCTAGAGTCACTTCCACGCCTTCTTCTAGTGGCAACGTTGTTGCATTTATATGCATCAACAATTCCCTTTATAGATTTTGAGAATGAGCGTATATATTTTTTATGCAAAACTTTTACTATGTTTTGTCGAAATGAGACTTAAGGTTTTGCTTTTTATTTTTGGCAGAGATCATGACGAAGGCTGGCGGCAAAGCTGTAGGTTTTTGTAAGTTACACCGAAGTCGGGACCCTTCGACTGAAGCTATCATCCCTAAAATCCAAGTCGAGCAAAACCTGTCGTCGAGAGTAGTCGACACCCTGCCTCTTGTTTTGGACTTTGAGAAGAGAAAAAAAAAAGAAAAGGAGAAAATAGAAGAAGGGGAGAAAGGGTAGGGGAAGAAGAGAAAACGAGATAAGATTCTATTATGTGTGAAATTTGGTTGCAAGGAATCATTTGGTGTTTAGGAGATACCCTTCAATGCTAAATAAGTCCGGTAGGAGATCTTGCAAAGATCTTGGTTATAGGTTCATGAGATCTATAAAAATTTGTTAGTTTCCTTTTATCAATAGTGTGCTCGGTCATTTTACTACTTTTCTTTGTTTAGATAGTGAATCTTTTATGGCCTTTGACTTTTTCTATGAAAGGGGGATATGTAATTTTTCTTTTGAGGTTTATATATTGTTGTTTATGTAATCCAAATTATTGATGCAATTCCAAAATCATATGTTTCATAATTTTAGAACTTAAATTGTCAATTTAGAATTGATTTGTCTTGTATACAAATTACCATAATGTATATTATACCCCAAATCATTCATTGAGGGGTATAAAGGATTCCCTTTAAGTAAGAAATAAAGTTTTTGATCAGCATATGAATCAAACAAAAGATCCATTAACTATTAAGGGGCCTGTGGAGCGAATCCTACTTTTAGCACTAAACTATACCAGCTGGAATATAATTATTGTATCTTTTTTCAAACAAAGCAATAAAATTAATTAAGAAATAAAAAGGCATTCTAATAAGTACAGGATTGACATGTTTCATTAGAGGGTTTTATAATAAAATTTTAAAGAAGGAATGAATTACATTTTAGGATTTTATTTTTTTTGAATTGATTTTATATCAAAGTAATCAATTTGCATCTCTTATTTATATTTTGTTATGTTTCTGTTTAAATTACAAGTATTTTAAATAAAAAAAATACTTGTAATTTAAACAAACCATTGTTCTTCAAAATTCATACGTACGTATTATTATCTCTGCTGTCTAAATTTTGTCTTTTTAAAAAAAGAAATCAAATTTGAAATTACTATCTAAAAAAAAAAAATAACACCGACCACTTTCACTTTCGCTTTTCGCATACTATATTCTATTAGAATTGACTTTGTTGTTTAACACCTTTTTTTGGTGTACTCACAAACACATATATAGCATAATTTTTATTTATTTGCTTATGTATTTCATATTTTAAAAATATCACTCTATGTTGGAAAATAAGTAAACGAAAATTTTCTTTTAAGTTGTGTTATTTAAAACGAATTAAAATAATACGTGTCAGTCTTACTAAATAAAACGTTGGACTTATAGAAATTTTATTCAATGATTTTTTTACACCAAATTTTGGTTCTTCAATGGTTAAAAAGTACAATGACAAAATTGTTTATATATAAAATGTATTTATTATTCTTTTTCTTTCTAAATTAAAGTTACTTGAATTGAAGTAGCTGTTTTGAAGCTTTAAATTTGATAATAATGTTGCTTCTGTATCAATATTTTATATATAAAGAAAATATACACAAGAAATAGAAACAGAAATAAAAATGTGTAATAAAATAATTAATATTAAAATATAAATAAATAAAAAACTCTAAAAAACTAAAACGTAAAACTCTCAATTTTTTTTAAGAAAATAAATATTTTTAATTAAGAAAATAAAAACTATCTTTCATATTTAAAAATTAGAAAAAATAAGAAATAAAATATTTTAAAAATTATAATTGAAAATAATATAAATTATATATTTTAAAATTTTAAAAATTAAAACTCTCAAATTTTTAAAATATGAAATAGAAAAAGAAAAATCTAAATAAAACTGTAACGTCACAAGGGGATGGGCATGAGAGAGAAAAAAGGGGGACAAGAGCAGATCAGAGAAAAGACAAAAAAAATTGAGAAGAGAAATTGATTTTCGAACAACCTATTTTTCAGCACAGTTTAAAAAAATCAAGAAAAAAAAAGTTCATGCACATAATATAAATTTATAAATATTTAATCACAATTATATATATATATATATATATATATATATATATATATATTAAAACAGTTATAAATAAAATCAATAAATTTATTATATATAAAATATTGTGATCGAATACTATTTTAATAGATATATAAATATTAAACTCTTAAAAAAAAATACAACTCTCATCAAATCATTCTTTCAACTAGCTAATTTCTTTGCATAATTATAAATAGGTGATTTATACATAAATAAAAGTTATTTATATAAATAATTTTGGAGTAAATTACTTACATAAATACTTATTTTTTAATATATTAAAAAAAGAAAAAAATTGTTTGTGTCTTTAAGCAAATATAGAAGATAGGATAAGAAAACATTTAGTTTTTATTAATATTTTAAAAAAGTAAAACAATGAAGATTGAAGATAGACACTTACTATACACCAAGTCATGGCAATGCCCGCCAAATGATTCCTACCCTAGAGTTTGGACTGCAAAGTAGAATAAGAAGAAAAAAAGTAGTTTATGTTTTTAAAATTTAAAACATTAATTAATTTCGATGAGAAACAATGCATGGACAAATTTAATTCAGGACAATGCACCCGGCCAAAATGGTACATATTTACGCATAATTATTTGTCACTGTTGTTTTGCTTCATCCACCTTTTAGGACAAGAAATTCTATGTTTTCTTTTCTTTGCTAGAGTCAGACCCTTTCAAAGAATCACCCAGACGGGTTTGAATACAGACTGGGAAACAAAATAAACGTGCAAACCGTCCATATACACGTATTTTGATTTTGTTCTATTGGGGAATAAGTAAGAGAAATATTTGTTCTATTGACCATGCTTGTATATATCTTATATTCTTATATATATGCCAGCTAGTAACTATAGTTCGAGTTATTTACATGGCTACATCATATGTTCAAGGACCTAAAATTATTAAATATTCATAGAGACGCACAAATTAAAGCTTGTGAAACATAATTATGTAAATAGTAACAATAATTAACATACAGTATGTACATCCAGATACTGCCGGCCATTAAAGTTCACCATATATATAATTAATGTTTTCTTCCATATATGCAGTTACAGCCTGCAGCAGGAATGGCTCTTCAGAGGTTTGGAATGGCTTTGAAAATTATTTGGACATATTCTTATTATCATTAGCTGGAATAATCAATAATGTACTAATGCTTGATCAGCAATTATTTAGTAACCATTGTTTTTCAATTCACGCACATTAGGAGTCAATTACTCCTACCTGCTCTTCATTAATTTATATAAAATATATACTCTTCGGGAATATTTTCTCCAACTAACATACATTTTTCTTTCTTTGCTTCCAAAAGTTTGATCCCTTCTTAGATAAACTACATCTATTAAATTTTAATCAAATCAAACTAACTTTTTGTAATTTAGTTTGATATGATTCGATTTTATTTATTTATATTATCATAATTTAAATTTTACTAAATGAATTTAAATAATTTTTTAATTTAAAAATGAATTTTATTATATTAATTTTTTTAATTGAATATTAGTTTTTTTTAATTGAATATTAGTTTTTTATTTAACATTATTCTAAATTTATATTATTAGCTCTTTTCATAAAATATTAGAAATTATACATTAGTTGATATTCAATACTTTTTTAACTATATTAGTAATTTTTTAACATTTAAAAATAATATATGAATTTTAAAAAAAATAGCATAAATTATTCAATATTTATTATTACTTTCTACAATAAAAATTCTATATTAAAAATAAAATTAATTATAGTATAACATACAATTTAGTTTGATTTTTTATATTAAGATTTGAAAATTAAACCATGCAAAACACAAAAATATGACTTATAAAACTTTTTCTTTACTGTTTTTAATTTATGTGTTTTATTTATTTTTTTATCATTTTTGTAGAATTTACAAATGATTTATTTGATTTTGAACATCTCTAAAAATACTAATTATCGAATGTTAAAACAATTGGTACAGTAATTTGAGTTTTTTTTATTAAATTAATATTTTTTTTGTTGATCATGTTAAGTTAAGAATATCTATCAAGGAACTTAGTGGTTATCTTTAGTGAAGTTCTTTGACAAATATCAAATTAGTTATTATCTTAGGAAATATATTTTACGTTGAATTTTTATGTGTTTTATTATATTTTAGTCTTAAAGTTATATGTTAGCATTTTTATATTAAAATGATATAAAAAACAAGTAAAAGGAGTGTTAAATGAACCTTGTCATGTTTTTATGTATGTTTTTTTTAAAGACTATATTTTTTTATTATTTTAATTGTTACATGAGCTAGTACTCATAAGGTGTGATCTATCCTAATTGGTTAATAAACATATTGTAAAGTGTGATAAAGTTAAGATTCATTGTATGACAAATTATGTTTCTTACCTTTCCATGTAAGTGTATGATCAAACTCTATGAACTTTCTTACTCTTTACTTTAACTAATGTTAGATTTTTACATGACAAATATGAATGTCCATTAAGAAGTTACTTGATCATGGGTTTGGAGAAGAAACTTGGTAATCCGTTATTAATATTGAAATTATATGAGATTAGTAATTAGGTCAGAAACATCCTAACATTTCAAATTTAACACATTTTTTGAACCATTGTTTTCTTTGCTTTATTTTTATTTTTTTATACAGTTTAAACGTTATCTGTTTTATTACCTAAAAAACATATCTCCTCTCTAAATCATGTTTTCTATATATACAAAAATCGAATTGATTACCTTATATAAGGGGGACAAAATCCATTACCACCAATATCTGGTGAACTGCTATCATGAGATCTGATTTAATTAATATTAAATATTTACTTTTCTACACCAAGTTGAACAGCTTAGAGGTCAATATAGGTTGAATTGGGTCGCATTTAGGCATATCTAAAACCCAACTTAATCATAAAACATTGGATTGAGTTTCATTTTTTTTTTATCATAAAACCCAACATAGTCATAAAACATTGTATTGCCTTTGAATAAGTTGAGTTGGGTTAATTGGGTTACAATTTAAAAAATTTAAAAATTCTTTTTTTATTAAAAAAATTAGAAATATTGTTTTGTTAGCTTTTTTAAAAAAATAGACTATATAATTGTTGTAAAATAAAAACAAACAATAAATTATGGTTACAAATTATATATCAAACTAAATCAAATTAAAATTAACATACAACTAATTTTAAGCAATAATGACTTAAGAAACATTTGTTCAAAATAAAAGTAAACATAATTTTTCAAAACTAGTCAAGTCATACAAATAAATACAAATTATACAATTTGTTCAAAGTAACAAAAAGATAATATCAAAAGAAGCACATAATTTTAAATAATAATATATAATAATTTAATATTATGGTCAGATTGGATTAAGTTGGGCCTTAGATTCAACTTACTGAACTTATCACTTAACCCATAGTAAATTGCGTTTGGTCAAATTTGACCCAATCACAAGAAAAACCCAAATCATGCTGTTTGGATTGGATTGGATCTTTGGATCACCCGACCCAATAAAATCTCTATCACAGACTTTAAAAATGCATGACCATAACATCAACAACAGAGTGAACCTACGTCGTATCTTAGAAACAACGATAGACTAAATCACCTAATCTCCTATTTTTGTGTTTTTTAATTAATATAATTTAAAATGATACTTCCGTGAAAAAATTAACAATTAAGTGAGAGAAAGTTTAATTACATTTAGAAAAGAGTGTAGTTTTTTTAATGATCATTTTTCACTTAAAAGTACAAGAAAAGTGAAAAAAAGGGACAAGTAATTTTAATCCAGTAAAATTCAGAAAATATTGTTTTTTTGAAAAGAATTCAGAAAATAATTAAAACACACTGATCTTTTCCATTGCAAAGTTTTGATGAAAAGTTTTGACGGGATCCGGTACCTAGTTCCCTTTCTAATATAACTTGATGATTTGAGAATTTATTATTATTGAATTTTTTATCATCTTATTTTTGTCTATTTTTAATTCATTTTAATAAGAATTTATTATTTTCTTAACTACACCCTTAAATATTAAATAGTTGTGACATTAACATTTTTATAATTGATTAATGCTGTTTGTTCATAGTCTAGCATTATGATTATATTATAAAGGAATTATAAGGTTACTCTAATAATGATAAAATTCACGTAAAAGTAGCAGAGGTTATAATTTTAAATCCCTTTATTATTAACAATTTATATTTTTTTTATAAAAAAACAAAGTTATAAATTATAATTTACTTATATTTTTATAAGTAATTTTTAAGTTATTAATGATATTATTTTAATTATTGTAATATAAATAAGAGTTTAATTGGTATACACTGTCAGTGTAAAAATCTTTACACTGATAGTAAATCACAACCTTTCATTCATGGTAGATTTGTTGACTTTACTCATTATTATTTTAAAAGTCACATAAATAAAAAATCATGATTGAATGTCAATGTAAAAATCTTTTACACTGACAGTATATACCAATTAAACTCTATAAATGATATATAGAAAATTCTTCAAATTAAATAAATAAATTTAAGAATTAAATTATATTTTTAATTTAATGTATGATTTTAACTTTATTATTAAATATTACTACAATTTAAATTTTTATTATATTAAGATAATTAATTTGTACTTTTAGAAATTATAAATAATATATATATATATAACAACTCAAGTGAGAAAAAGAGTTACAGTAAGAAATAAGAAAACATAATAATAACCGTAAGATTTCAATAAATGATTCAGATTGAGTTGTTAATTAAACAAGTCCATGTGATTCTTATACTCAGAGTTCTCTCCCACAAACCAAATACCAAACCCTAGCTTAATATGTCACTCTCTCGTTACTATCATGTGGAATTTTATGCAAGATCGTCATCACTACCACCACCATTGGTACTGCCATCACTGTCAAAGATACTGATGATGGTGACAGTGGTGGCAATAATGACATGGGTGGCAATGGCAATAACGATGGTGAGGGGCGACAACGATGGTGGTATCACTCACATCACCACTGCTACCATAGCTGTCACCACCCCTACCATCGTTGCCATCATCGCCAAGTACCACCACCCTCATCGTCGATGTTGTTGCAACCACTACTGTTGGTACCACCACCACCATTATACTAGCAATGGTGATGGTGCAATGGGGGTGGTGACGACCTTGTAGAGGATTCCATGGGTGATGAGAGAGAGTAGTGTGTTAAGCTAGAGTTTGGTTTGTAGGAAAGGTCTTTGTGTGAGAGAACTACGTAAACTTGTTTAATTAACAACTAAATATGAATTGTTTATTGAAATCTTATAGTTATTACTATCCTTTCTCATTTCTCACAATAGCTTTTTTTCTCACATGAGTTGTCCTCTATACATACATACATATATATGTGTGTGTGTGTATGTGCGCGTGTACGTATGTGTGTGTGTGGCATGAGCTAACACTGGAGGAAAGACAACAACAAACCCAAATATATGCTATGATATAAAGTATAAAGTAAACCGCCCAAAGTATCCCGCTCAATGAGTAAGCAAATACCATTAACCATAACAAAGGCCAAAATAACATTCTAAAGGTATGCAATAATATTAAAAGGCTAATAACTTAAATGACTCGTTCATAATGTATGCCAAATACACTAAGAGTACTAGACACTTCGTTATACCGAGTATGCATGAGATATCCAGAAAGAATCTATAAGGAATCAAGGAGTGTTAATTAACATATACTTATGAAACATTAGATAACATCGAGTTACTTTTATATTACCTAATCCTTAATCAATTGGATAAAACTCATGAGTCTAAGGCTCAATCAGACATGTGTAAATATGTGATAAGATATTAAAGTAGTTGTTGTTCATTCATCACTTTACACACGTTGATTTATTGCTTTGAACCAAACCCTTTTCTGACTTGAGCATTCTAATAGGTATCCTCCCACTCGATACACCAACAACACCCAAAAAGAAGATAGCTGTCAAGAGAAGGAGAAATACAAACTTACCCCAAGATAGATACTCCAAAAATATATTAATATTAGTATTAGTATTAATATTAATATTATTATTATTAATAATAAGAAAATCTTCTAAGATTATTGAAATTAAATATAAATTTTATTGTTTTTATATTTATATTAACCTATTTTACTAGGAATATAGTATAATATTTTTTTAAATAATTAAGAGGATTGTAATGTACTCCATAAAGGATATAATACGTAATATATTTTAAATCATCAATCAAGGGAATACAAATTATAAATAAAGAATGAGAAATATTATGTTTAATTTCAGAAAATTTTGGGAACTGTTAATGTATTTATTATTACTATTTTTTTTTATTATTATTATTATTACTATTTTATTATTATTATTATTATTATTACTATTATTACTATTTTATTATTATTATTATTATTATTATTATTATTATTATTATTATTATTATTATTATTATTATTATTATTATTATTATTATTATTGATACAGGAATTGAGGTCTGCGAAACTTATGACTATGAATGATTGCATATTTTATATTACTAGTGGTAAAAGGAGAAAATAACACAAATGTTTAAACACATACAAAAAAAATGACACAAAGCGAATTTGAGGACCCACGTATAGTCATCATTGTCAAGGGAGATGAATGCATGTGGTGAACTTTGACTGGGATATGTGACATTTTCCATACGATATAATCTTCAATCTTACCATATAACTGATGTGAGTTCTATATATCATAAAATATTTCTCCAATCTCTCTCATAAATGTTGAAACCAGAATTATAATAATATGTTAATTTCTTTCTCTCTTTTTATATTAAGATACAAGAAGGCCAACCAATATATATAGTATATATATGATAGAATATATTTAATTTATAGAATTCTTGTTCTTGAAGTTTATATATGCACTGTTGACATTACAGTGATTGACAAGGAAAGGCAAAAAACCTTAATGAATTTCAGCTTATACAATTGAAGTCAACATCTAAAGGTTTTAGCATATATAAGAAGCCAGGCTTGCATAGAGAAAATTTGTCGTGATAGAAAACTAGTTAGTTGTATTTGAAACTTTTCTCTTCTCCGAAAGATCACACAATGGAAGATGATAACTTGGATTCTAACAGTGTTGAAGAGATTGACAGCGAGAAGGTGTGGTTTTCTTTCCTCTAGCTATAACTTTTTATTGAATATAATGCATGTGTTTCATTCTTTTCCAAAAAAGCTTTTATGCTTTTCTGAAATTACTATGCATATCTATATATTCACACGCATACTCTGTCTCTGGGTATCTTTATAATTAGTTGCTTAACCCCTTTTCCAAAGGTAGTTAATTTAATTTAATTTACTTTCAATTAACACATTCACACGTGCATATCGATTTCAGCTTAATTTCTTTAACAGGACCATTGAATATGATCTATAATTCACCTCAAAATTCAAAGACATAACTTTATGTATTTTTCTGATGATTTGTGATCTTTCTCTACTCACGGGGATAATTATTAGTCTTTTTTTTTCCATTATTGAGTCAAATATGTCATACTTCTGAGAGTGTTAATGAAAGGTTTTGTGAGCTTCCAATAAGGGTAATGGCAGCGTGAATTATACAGTACCCAGGGAGTTAAATATGAATATTGAATCCGAATTTGGGTAAGAAAATATGTCAAAAGTTACCTTAAATTAAACTTTAGCATATGAGTCTAGTTGTATAAATATTTTACCTTTTATTCTCTCTATACTTAAAAATTATTCATTTTAGTTTTTATATAAACTATTTTGGATCCTTTTTAATTTTTATTAGTTTAGATGGTAGGAATTAAAAAAATTAAAAATAATGTATTATATTTTGTTAAATTTGTCACATTTGGATAATCTGGAGAACCCCAAAGAAAGAACCAACTGTCTCTTTTATGACTATGCCCATGATCATCAACCTCATAGGAAAGAAAGTCAATTAAAAAGCATATATATGCATGCAGGCATATGATGGTTCAGAAAATTAAATAATGGTTGTATACATGCATGTTGTCGACAGCACTAAAAAAAGTCGTGGTTTAGTTCATAATTAATCATGTGGCTTAGCTGACTCGATCATTGATATATATATATATATATATATATATATATATATATTAGTATTAATAACGTGCTTTTCTAACACAAAACACATTATGTATAATCTATGCTCTGAAAGTTTGAGTAATGGGTATGTTCATGCGTTAAGAGGGAGAAATACTTCTGATCTATAAAAAAAATACCTTATATATTAATTAATTGTTAAATATTTATAAAATGACTTAATTATTTTTTTTACTATTTTTTAAATGTTTAATTTTTTTGTATTATTATTTTTAAATGCAATGTTATTATATAATTCTCTAAATAATTTTAATGTTAACCCAAATTCCATTCCATAATTATTTAAATAACTTCAATGTTGTGTTGTTAACACCATTAAGTTGACTATTAGCAATGATTTTGAAATCTGTCCAACCATCCACAATCATTTTGCATTATACATATGTTTAACTTTCATACAAATTTGATTTTTATTAATTCATAAAAAAATTTCTCTTTATTAATTTTTATTCCTATTAATAATTATTAATTTAAAAATTAAAAATATTATAGTGGAGTTTTAAACTTTTGTGACTATCAATATATTTAAATTATAATTATATTTTTAATATAATTTAAATAGTAATAGTTTAAAACTTTCATTAATTAACAATAATTTTTTAGTAATAAAGTCGTAATTGATAATAAATATTAATGGTGTTAATTTCAATTTAACAAAAGAGATAATATTGAAGTTATTTAAAAATAAAAATTAAGAGAATGAAATTGATGTAAAATTAATGGTGAGGCCACATTCAAGCTAATTAAATAATTATATAATAAAATTCGATCAAATATAACAAGAAACGAAATTGAACAATTGTGGAACAATAAAAGGTAATTAAGTCTTATAAAATTATTTTTTTACTAAATTAATAATTATATTAGTGTTACTTTTTAATATATGAGTCACATTCTCAATAATGATTAGGGATAACAGTAGGTGGGTTTGTCCTTTCTGTCTTTGTCTTTGAAAATGTAAGTAACAATAAAAACAAATTTAAAGGAGGTAGATATGAAATTTTGATTTCCATTCTCATTTCTGTTATAAATAATCCGTTATATTATTTTTATAGTTTAATTTTACTTATAATTTATTAATATATTAAGTTATTAATTATATTTAATTTATTAATTAATTAAATAAATTATATATTAAATTGTTAATTATATTTTAGTTTTAATAATTTACAAAAATGTTAATTTATATACATAAATATGTGAGATTAAAAATATATATATGAAATATTATTTAATGTAGGAGTGGAGTAGAGTAGACGTAGACGCAAGGATAGTATATTGCAATTCAATATAATATTTTTAAAAAAAGGGTATATATACACACGTGTTGTATCTTAGTTGGTGACTTAGATATATCTAATATGTTAAATAAATCTTTTAATACAATGAGTAACATGTCTGAAGAATGTGACTATGATGGCAATCTTTGGTGTATCTAAAGGGAGGAACCATTTTCTTTTTGTAACAGAGACATTATTTAACTATTGTACTGAAATTATATATCTTAGAATATGCTTCTACTTTTCCTCCCTATTTTATGGAGAAATGTTGAAAAATTAACCAGGACGTACACACAAGTAATTACGTCAAAGTCGTCATTATAAGTTTATGGTATACGTGTGATGGTCACATCGACCCTGGAGTTTCAATAAGGGTATGATATATGAACAGTGTGTAATGTTTGTTTCACATTACTGTATATTTTTAAATTAGTGCAATGAGGAATAATAAGAAGGATTAATACGTTTATTGTTTTATTGAAATAAAATAAAAACTTGCTTTTTGTTATTAATATGTATATTGTCTTAAAAATTAATATGATAAAATGTATGAAAATTATAAATGTGCATTTTTTTCATGTAATGCATTTGTTTTGTTGATTTTCAAAGTATTTATAAATTTTCAAATATGAAATATAGCACTCCATTCAGTTCAAAGCTTTGAAAAAAAAATATTCTTAAATATTATTATTCCTTAAAAATTAACATTTTTATGTTTTTACTTTATTTCTATTTTTCGTGAAGGGTTTATATTATATTTTACATAACATGTAAATAAAAGTTATCTTATAATCCAATTATTAATTGATTTCTACTCGTTATTCTCATTTCTTTGGATTAATATTTAATTTATTTGAGCAAAACTAAAAAACGTAAATATATTTATACCAAAATATATTTTATTTTTCTCTAAAACATTATTCACCATAATCACATTTTTAAATAATATTCCTAAAAATAATCACATATACCTCAAATATAAACTCTTTCAAAACAGTGCTACATTTGTAGGATTAATTTGAATGAGTTAAATTTAACATCCCTAAAAATATAAATAGGTTAAATATTAATTTAGAAGCGGACTTTAATTTGTATATATCCCTATTTAATTAACTCTAATCAAATTAATTAAACACTTAAGGTGATAAGTAGTCTTAAATCAGGATAATAACAGTCTTTCAAACGCGCAGTGTAAGTCGAGTCAACCCAAACCAAGGAGTGTAAAAGAGGCACAATATACATACATTTGCACCAACATGATAACCCTGTTTTTTCAATGCACAAAGTATAAAGTAATCAATTGCATTTTGACCATAAGTGTTTAAATTAAAAAAAGAAATCTTAGTCTCCTTGCACTCATCACCAAAGATTAATATATACTTGAAATTACCTTCCATTTCCTTCATCTCTTTTCCTCTCTCATATCACACACAAAATTAGTAATCCCTTGCTGCTAATTAAGTTTATAGGCTTATGTATTTTGTCTTTGTATGTGTCATCATCATTGCATGAAGGATCAAAATCTTGAATCTAGGGAAAAGGAAGAGGCTAGAGAAGAAAACAAGATGCTGAAGTTCTTTGATATCCTTCAACAAGATAAACCTGAAGATGCTGCAAATGCTAATAAAGGTAGGTTTGGCCATGACGAAAATGAAGAAAGTGAACTTGTGTCACTTTGTCTTGGGATATCATCAAAAGGCAAGCCTACCAAAGATGAGAAAATGAATAAAAATGGAACTGAAAAGAGAGAAGATGAGGATATGGAAACGAGACTTGTACTTGGGTTAGATATCAATTTGGATCCTGAAGATCAAGCTGAAGGTGCAATTAATCTAAGCACTGAAAGTAGCGTTGGTGAGGGAGCTGGGAAGGAAGAGGAAGCAACTGAGATGTGGCCACCTAGTAAAGTTTTGAGGACAATGAAAAGTGTGGATAAAAGTGAAGCTTCTCAAGTTGATCAGCCCAAGAAGACTAGGGTTTCAATTAGAGCCAGATGTGATACCCAAACGGTTAGTAACATGTTCAATTGATGTTATTATTCATAAAAGATAGTAATATATTGCATATTCTTTACCTTATAGTATTGATTTTATTGCAAGAACACTTTTCAGTATATAGTCTTGAATTAAAAGAATTCAAACCCTAATTAAAACATATATTAGAAAAGAAAAGTTGTGAAGGTGTCATGGAGCAAGTTACTCTAAAAAAATTGCATCCGGATAATAACATCTATGTATATCTTGCAGGATTACTTTTAATTTCTTAACATGAAAACTCAGAACTTTCTTGAATTTATATACAGATGAATGATGGGTGCCAATGGAGAAAATATGGACAGAAAATGGCAAAAGGAAATCCATGCCCACGAGCGTACTATCGATGCACTGTTTCTCCATCTTGTCCTGTAAGAAAACAGGTACATACATTATTCTTTTTGGATAATTAAATAAACATAGCAGAATAGAATACATAAGAATATGGAAATTAAAAATTAGTCTAAATATAGATATGATGCATGCAGTCACCTATTACTAATTAATTTGATTTCTTTCACTTTTTTTATTCTTTCAATTTGTTTATGTAAAAAATGTTTACATGTATCTCAATTTTCACTACTACAGTGTGTTGCCTTAGATTAAATATATTGGTATAAATTTAGTTTGTAAATTGTGCCAAGAGATGGGAATTGAAGGCTAGCAGTAATGTACTCTATTTCCTCCAAACTTCGCTAAATTATATTATCACGCTTCAAATTTTAATTTAACTTCTAGCACAATGTACTTGGACATCCAAGTGATCGATTAGTTAAGAAAAGTAAAGATAGATTTATCAGGTTTGTAACTTTGAATAGTACTGCTTTTTATTACCTTTCATTGATTATTATGACATCAAATTATGCTCAAATCTTAAAAATGCTAGTAATTAACCTTATTTTCTTCTAATTAATTAATTTTCAGGTTCAAAGATGTGCTGAAGACATGTCCATTTTGATTACCACCTATGAAGGAACCCACAATCACCCACTTCCGATGTCAGCCACTGCAATGGCATGCACAACTTCTGCTGCTGCTTCCATGCTTCAATCTCCGTCATTGGGTTCACAACATGGACTGGTCAACTCAGCTATATCTTCCATTATCAACTCTAGTGGTCCTAATTATTACAACCCTAATGCTCTAAACTTCTCCACATACCAAGTTTCAAGACCACACCAATTCTACTTCCCCAACTCATCCATTTCAACCTTGAATTCTCACCCCACAATCACTCTAGACCTTACAGCACCCCCAACTTCCTCAAACTCAAGCTTCACTACTTGCATGCCAAAATACTCATCTACAAACCTTAGCTTTTCCTCAGGTTTCTCCCCTCTACAATGTAGCATGCCTCATCAAAAACCTTGGGGCGGTTATATTGGTTACTTCAACTCTGGACCACTAACTCAAAATAGAAACCAAGGTGGTAATTTCTTGTTAAACACTGGAAATCAACCATCGCTAGGGCATCACCATCAACCAATTTACATGAGCAACAATAACGTTTCTCAACAGTCTTCTCCTGATCCCATTTTTGCAGCAACCAAAGCAATCACAAATAACCCAAAATTTCAGTCAGCATTAGCGACTGCTCTCACAGAATATGTTGGCAATGAAGCTTGTGATGGTAGGTTAAGAGAAAATCATGTTCTTGAGAGTGCAGAACTGAACTTAAAGCTATGTTGTGAAAATAGCATAGGATGTGCATCATCGAAGTGCTTGAATATGTCTTCCTCTTCTCTTAAGTCTCAACAAGGAAACTCAAGTATATTTCCCCTAACACTACCGGAGCAATGGAAGTGAAACATCTTAAAGCATTTTTCCAAAGGATTCATCAAGCCTCACTATGTGTCTGTGTGTATTAGATTTTTGTAGAATAGACTTTAATTTTGTAATGTCTTGAACGTGATTAAGATGTATACCAATTTTAGTTAAAAATTTTATATTAAAAAGTGTTTCCTAAGTTGCTTAATTAGATACGGATACGGTATCATTCCGTCACGAGTACGGAGATAAAATATGAGATTTTTCAAGTTTTTTTGTTTTGTCCAGGAAAGGAAGGACATTGATGAGCAACTTTCAAGGCTGTTTGTTCACAATTTCCAAAATTCCATTGAGATTATAGGACGGTGTAAATGTAATACTGTTTCCCTTTGTAAAAGAAAGTTGTTATTTTGCCAATAACATTTCAGCCTTTAATTATTTATTTTTATTGTTGTTGAGTATGGATGGAATTTAATAATACTTCCTATAGTCTTTATTATAAAACATTTTGACATAATTAACATAATAATTAATATTTTTTATATTTTTAAACAAATGTTACTAATTTATTAATTTTATCTTTACTGATGTACTACTTACAAATATTTAGAATATTTAATAAGAGCAATTAGTAAAAATAAAAATTAAATACTACATAAAAATTGTGAAATATCTTATAATTTTTTTTAAAATAATATCTCATAATAAGGACTAGAGGGGAATATATGAAACATCCTTCCCATGAAATCTAGATTTATAAAGTTCTCCTGGAGTTTGATATATGAAGCGAAGCATCCTTTCCATGTTATATAATTATTTTTGGTAAGTGAACTAAATCCCTTTCCGTGGACTTGGTGTAGAGCTTGGGAACTTTTCAATTGTACTTAATATATTCTGAGAATAAAATTGATTGAGTTTGACTATTAAAGCAAATTTCTATTAAAATGTAAATTTAAAACCAAAGGAATTTGCTAAACGTCTGCCTATGAGGAGAAATTGTTACACAAAGGAGTAATTCAGTCAAAACAATGTGTGGCTTTTGTGGGATGGCTAAGGAGATTAGTGTGTTTCCTTCTTTATTCTTTATATGTGATGTATCAAAACGAGTTTAACAATTTATTTACAAATAGTGAGGGATATCTAGTCAGGTCTCACTACTATCAATTTTTGGGATTTGTGGTTGGGTGAAAAGGGATTCATAAACTTTGGACTCTAGTGTGGTTTGTAGGGATTTAACAATTATGAAGGATCAGAAATGCGATGGTTTTCAGAGTTCAGGTAGGAGACATAACAAAAATAATTCTGATATTTAGCACATTTTTTAGGAATAGAGTTTGATCAGCTACCCTCACTAGTCACCCTTTGGTGAAATGAGTCATGAACTCAACTCATTGTATTAAATAAAGGTGTGTGTTTTTGTCTTATGTTTGTATTTTGTATTTGGAAAATACTTCTTGTCCACTAAATAAATTATTTAATCGAACAATTGCGAGAAACTAATAGAGTAAAATTTAATATAGAGAACTAACACAATTAGGATTGAATTTCATGAAATCATAGTATGCACTCACTATTAATTAATCTAGTTATAAATTCATAAAAGTATTTGAAACTTTCATTTTTTAATATAAAATTATTTTTCAAGTATTCACATTGGGTGTTCAAGCCAAACATGAAATAAAAAAAATAAAATGAATAACAAACTTGAATTAAAACGCTTGAAGAGTAAATATAATTTTCATCTCAACTAATCTAATCCTAGCAATGATGAGTTTTAGCTTTTTATTGTCATGGGGATCTTTCACATGAATAAAGATTAATAAAAGGGTGGTTTTAAGTATTCTGCGTAATATCTCTTTCTCAAAGCAAAACTAATTGTTGAATGAAAAATTGCAATAAAAATAATTTAAGATGTCAATCAAAGTACAATTAACTCGTCCAAGAAACCATGCAATAATCAATTTAAGACTAGTGAAATTACTTAAACCATGAAATTGATGTAAAAGTAATAGAAATGTAAATAATAATTAAAATGAAAGTTAATAAAACAATTGATTAAAAATACATAATTCACAATATAAGTTTGAGAGTGTTAATAAAAAATTGTCAACCTATTGAAACCAACAACATAATTAAGTCTTTTTATATCTTCTTTTCCACTCAAAACTACTCTTATCAAACATAGTCTCAAGTGAAAGATAGGAATAGGAAAGAATATTAAAAAATGAAGTTGTATTAATTAAATTATATGATATAACAAAAACAAAGACACAGAAATGAAGCGAAAGAGGTACAATAATTTGCAAAATTCTTTTATTTTTTGTGTCATAAAGAGAGGAAGAATTTAAAGATAACATGCTGGTTTTGCCACAAATTGACTTTAAAAAGGGTTATAATGGAAGAAGGGGAAGTGATTAACATACTCACAACTAATATTTCTGTATAAAAATTAAATTGAATTTTTTTAAAAAAGTAAATCATTTATATATTAACATTGTTATCTAATAATAAGTCTATCTCTATATAGATATCATAAATTTATTAATTTTAATAATAATTTTTTTAAAATATTAACATTAATTTTAATTAGTTGATAATATTTTTGTACTCACAATGCATGAAAATTAAACGCTTAAAAAAAGAATAGGACTAAAAATTCAGGCTAGTGATTTTTTATTAGTTAAATAAAAAAAATATAAAGTGTAATGGAAAATACTCACATCTTTCAAGTTTTCTCTTCCTGCATCTTTATAAATTTCTCTTTGCATTTCCATAAATATTAAATGATAAATCACCTTTGAATGCTATTCAAAATGGGTAACTTGAACACCTGCATAAGCACGCTCCGAGTAACCAATCTAGAGCAGCCGTTGAGATAGAGATATGTTTTAGCATTGCCACACAACCATTACCTACTTAACGAAACACCAGTTCTTTCGTGGATTCATTGATCTCTGAAGCCATGATGGGCTCCTTCGAGTAAGCTCAAGCTTAACCACAGCTAAATAGATGGGAAAATTCTTTTAACACCTACCTCTATTTTTTCCCACCTACCATTTAAAAGTAAATCTTAAAATATCCAAATTACCCTTAATTCCTTTTAAGCTAATTCTACACTCTTCTCTTTTAAATTTTTTATATTTTAATAATATCATTTTTTATAATATAATATTTTAAAATTTTATTATTATGGACCATTGTACAAAAAAAACATTATATTTTATAACCTTATATTTTAAAATTTTTATTGTAAATATTAAAAAAAATTATAATATTTTAGATTTATATTTTTAAAATTTTATTAAGATTTTATATTTTAATAATATATTTTTTTAAAATATAATATTTTATAATTTATTAAAATTTTATATTTTAAAAAAATTTGACTACGGACCAAATGGTCTACAAGTCTAGATGTTTCATCCCTAAACTACATTGAAAATGTAGGTGAAAAACTTTTATGAGAACGAACTACATAGTTTGTAAGAAATTGTTTTTAAGCCTATGAATTAACAAGTTTGTAGATTTAAAAAAAAAAATTGCATACCTATGGACCAATTTCTTTTTTTAAACCTACAGACTAGCTAGTTCGTAGGTGTGTAAATTTTTTAAGCCTACAGACCAAATGATCGATAGACTTAAAAAATTTACACCTACAGACTAACTAGTTCGTAGACTTAAAAACATTGCACATCTACGGACAAAATGATCTGTAATGTGCAATTTATTTTTTTAACCTATGGATTAGTTGGTCTATAGGTGTGTAAATTTTTTAAGTTTACTGACCAATTGATTCGTAGATGTGTAATTTTTTTAAGTTTGTAGACCAATTAGTTCGTAGGTATGTAATTTATTTTTTGTGATACAGACTACCTAGTCTGTAGAGTTGTAAAAACAAATGCATTTTAAAAATTTCAATGACATGGTAGTGGCAAAAGAAATATAGTAAATATTAAAGGAATTTTTTATTGATGGTACTCCAAAAAGACTCTTCACGAGGTCAAATTGGAGCTCACAAGTTAATAATGTCTATTCTCAAGGATCACATTGTGAGCAGGGTCATGCAAGAAGCCACTTTCTCATGTCTCGCCATCAAAGCTTCCATCAAGCAAAAGCAGTGTTTGTAGCTTACTAGTGCTGAAAGCAGATATCAAGAGGTTACAAGATGGCAAAGAAGTGGAACCCGATCTTGATAGAGGAATTAGAGCCCTATAATTTGTTCGAGGAGGTGATGAGTAGGAATGACAATGGGTCCGGGTGGGCACGGGTAGTAGTTACTCGTAACTCGACCCACTACAAAAACTCGTCACCCGTTACCTGTGGGTTTTTTTAATATTTGCGGGCACCCAAGATACCCATGGATATTTAAAAAAAAGTTAAAATTAAATATTTTTTATAAGAATTTGTATCAAATAAATTATTTATTTTTTTGAAAATCTAGAAATAAAATTATACTTGTTTCTACAAGATTAATTAGATCTAAAAGTAAATTAATATAATATATTATAAGAAAATATTTAATACAAATAAAATCTTTATTTTATATTATTGAAATTTTTATAATAAATAATTTTATTAACTGTGAAGTTTTCATAAAAAAATAAGATTGATATCAATAAACTTTGATAATTAATATTTTAAATTGATTTATTTTCTAAATTTTTTTTTTTACTTATATATATTATTTAGTTTAGCAGGTACCCATGGGTAGAAAAAAAACCCATACCTGCGGTAACAGGTACCACTTATACTATCCGTGTTACAGGTTTTACCCATGAATATCTGCAAGCGCAGAGTTTTTTGTCATCCCTAGTGATAAGGAAGATTGAGAAGAATGCTCTTGTGATTCATTTGGAGAAGGAGCTTCCAAATGATAAAGTAGAGATACTCTGTAATATCTAATGGACATTTATTAAAATCTATTTTTTTTATAAATTTAAACTAGATAATTCGAAAGTTTTTTTTTTTACAAATCTTGATTCATTAAAATCTACCTTCTTTACAAGTCAAAATTAGGTAATTTAAAGTTATTATTTTTTAATTTGGATTACTTAATTCAGATTTAGAAAAATAAAATCTAGATTACTTAATATGAATCTGATTACGTAATCCAGATGCTTATAATTTCGAAGAGAGATTATCTAGATTTAGTAATCCAACTTATCAAAATACTAAGGGCAATAGAGGTGCGAGGAGAAAAAGCCCATATTTTGTCCAAAAACTTTGCACCGTCCGGTAGCTGCCTTAAGAAGAACACCATGATACATGGTCTATTGGCCTTAAAGATGAATTTTGAGCCTTCTCAGTTTACTGAGGTGTTTCCTGATTTGAAGATCAAAGGTAAGACATGATCAAACCAGTTTAGTGCTTCAAGGGATGAAAAGCAATGAGCAGTTAACAAATGGTTCAACCAGCCTTTGACACACGTCCTATAACAACACTTGGCATTTCTAGAACCCCATGCAGTCATTCAAAAAATCAGATATAAATGCTTTTCTAGTAGACCACAGAATTAAAACTCCCTGAATCTATTGGCATTCACATACTGACAGGTACGTCAAGTTCAATGTATCTACATGTATTTATCTTTTCATAGTTTCTTGATTCTATCATTCATCATGCATTATAATTTAGAAGCATCTCAAGATGTAAGTTCAATCTCTCGTCCATTTATCTTTCCTCGGTTTCATGATTTCAAATCGACACCCATTGTACATGCATTACAAATTTACAACTTTTAGATACATTTCATGAAACAATTTAGAATGTAAAATCAAGGATAAATTTCTCAACCAAATGTTGTGATTTAAATTCAAGCGTTATGATACACAATTATTTGATTTAGCCATGCAAAAAAAAAAAAAAAAAAAAAACAGCGAATAAAAAATCATAGTAGGTGGAAATGTCAATTCTGGCCTATCGTTCTGTATATAGATGAGTAATTACGATCACTAGTTCATCTAGAGGATGAATAGATCAAAGAAAATGTAGAGTATAACTTTCCAAGTCACTTTCCAATATGAGTATAACTTCCAACCAAGAAAACGTAACACATTGAATTGTCACATGAAATCATGTTGTCAAGCCAGCCGTCTAGGATTTTCACCTGTCATTTAATTTTCATATTCGAGAGAAAGAAAATACCGGGGGTGATTAAGATATAGAGATGAATGAACCAAAATGACAACTAAAGTCTGTTAAATCTTCACAGTTAAAAACAAGAGTTTTGTTGGGTGCTGTCCCAAGACGCTGTTGAAAAATGTAACCAGATCCCATGATTCCTGCTAACACTTTTTACACCAGAAAATGACAACTAGTAATTTCACGAAAATTATTGAAACATCACTTAATAGTTATACCAATTTGTGTCTTTAGTTCCAGATATGGCGCACGAGAAAGAGTTCAGATCAAGCACCACAATTTCAAAGTGTGATACCTATTTCGAAACCATCCAGTCCAGAAAGAAGCTACCGCTGTCATTGCAGGAGACCTTGACAGATGCATTTGCGAAGATTTCAGTCTCTTCTTTTCCATCAGTTCCTAATGGAAAAGGTAAGGGGTTCACCATAAAATAACATTCATTACATCACTATCACCTATGCATTTAATGTGAGTCAAGGATCTTCATGGCCAAAAGCACTACTAACATGTAAATTACTTCGGCAGTGATTGAAATTCTAGCAGACACGCCCATTGGAGAAGCAGTAAAGATTCTATCTGAAAGCAACATTTTAGCTGCTCCAGTTAAAGACCCAGATGCAGATAGCAGTTCAGATTGGAGAAACAGGTATCTTGGCATCATAGATTATTCAGCAATCATTCTCTGGGTACTGGAGAGTGCAGAACTTGCAGCAGCAGCTATATCAGCAGGTGCAGCAACAGCTGCTGGGGTTGGTGCAGGAACCGCTGGTGCTTTGGGAGCACTAGCATTGGGAGTGACAGGTCCTGCTGCAATTGCTGGACTAACTGCTGCTGCAGCAGGTGCTGCACTGGCAGGTGGTGTTGTTGCAGATAAAGGGATGGCTAATGATGCAGCTCATGCTGCAGATAACCTGGGAAAGGACTTTTACAAAGTAATACTACAAGAAGAGCCCTTCAAGTCTACAACAGTAAGCATGATAATGCCAGAGGTTCTGGAGTTAACTGCAAGAACTTGGCTTCTGTATTTATGTTAGCTTTGTGTCTTAGTATGAGCATTTTTCTTGCTTGATTGGGAAAGAATATTTTTAGGTTTGGATATCTCACTAATAAAGGAGGTCAGTGGCAGTATAGCTAGGCTAATTGGCTATTTATTTAGCTTCTGTAGTTCTTGTAGTTAGCCATATGCATTTCACAGAAAAATAATGTGTATTCCTGCATAATCCATTTAGGACTTTTTTTTTACATAAATTAAGCTAATTATAAGCCAGCTAAATTCTTTCCTTACCTCCACTTACAAATGAAAGGTACATTTGGGTTATTTCGGTTTCAGGTGCGATCAATACTTAAATCATATCGATGGGCACCTTTTGTTCCAGTTGCAAGAAATAGTGTTATGTTGACTGTCCTGCTGCTTCTCTCAAAGTATAGGCTGAGGAATGTACCTGTGATAGAACCAGGTAAACCAGACATTGTGAACTTCATTACTCAGTCTGCAGTTGTCCAAGGTCTCAAGGGATGCAAAGGAAGAGACTGGTTTGACTGCATTTCAGAAAGGCATATATCTGATCTGGGGCTTCCATTTATGTCTTCTAATGAGGCAAGGATTGGTGTTTTATGTTTTTCGCTTCCCTTGGCTTGAAGGTTTACAAACTTCAATTTTCTTCCTGTCCAGGTTATTAGCATCCAGAACAATGAATTGATTCTTGAAGCTTTCAAGCAGATGAGGGATAATCAAATTGGTGGTCTTCCTGTAGTAGAGGGGCCAAAGAAGAGAATTGTTGGAAACTTGAGCATACGAGACATCAGATACTTGCTGCTAAGGCCTGAGCATTTCACCAATTATAGGTAAGACTCTAGGTAAAAAAAATCTAGAACCTGCATTACAATAATTACGAATAGATATAGACCACTCTGTAAACTCCATAATCAGATGAAAATGGGTTTTACAGTTACAAGAATAAAATTAACAAGTGTTCATATGATTATCTACTTAATATACATGAGTGAGTGTGTCAATGAGGTGATTTTTATATTTTTAATTTAGGAAAACAAACAACCGGGTACACCACTCTGGTCATTACACAGGCTTGAAAGTGTACTAGTTACTTAACTGATAAGTTTCCTTCACTGCTCCTCTATTTTGGCTTTCAGGAATTTGACTGTGATGGATTTCATAAACAAAATTGCCTCTGCATCCCTAGAAACTGGAAAACTTACCCATCCCATAACATGCAAGTCTGACTCAACACTGCAGGACGTGATCCATACTCTTGCTTCTCAGTCCATTCACAGGATTTATGTTGTAGATGAGCAGAATGAAGTAGTTGGAGTCATTACACTAAGAGATGTAATTTCTTGTTTCGTCAACGATCCTCCTTACCATTTTGATGATTACTATGGATTTGCGATGGAGATGTTGAATCAGTGATTTGTATGGAACTTTAAATAGATGAAACATTTCAAATGTAACAAACTCCTGTGTAATCTGAAAATAAGTTCATTTTGAGTTTTTTTATGTAAGTATTTTTCAAGCAACTTCTATCATGCTAAAGCCAGAGAGTTTGTCCAACCCCTTATCTGTGATTATCTTCCTTACCCTTTCTACATCCTTCCATTTACGAAGCCCAGCATATATGTTAGACAAGACTACTAGAGGAGCTGGGTTATCTGGTTCGATATCTAGAAGCTTCTTGGCCATTTCTTCCCCAAGATTATCATCTAGGTAACACCTACAAGCACCAAGCAAAGAAGCAAAAACAGACGCAGGAGGCTCTGCTAATTCCTGTACCAGCTCTTGAGCTTCCCCCAACCGACCAGACCGACCTAAAAGATCAACCATGCAACCAAAATGCTCAGGCTTTGGCTGCAAGCCATACTCTCTTGTCATAATTCTGAAAACATGTAATCCTTTATCAACTTTACCTGAGTGGCTACAAGCAGACAAAACACTAACAAATGTTCCACCGTTTGGTCGAACCATTTCTTCCAGCATTTCATCAAAGACTTCAAAGGCGGAGTCATAGTCTCCATTTCTTCCATACCCCCCTATCATTGCATTCCAAAATGCCGAATCACCAGGTTTTGCATCAAACTGATCAAAAACTCTTCGTGCCCCAGAAACTTGCCCACATTTCATGTACATATCCACCAGAGAAGTGGCGAAAAAATCATCCCTATCGACATCAGTTCTTATAGCATACCCATGTATCTCCTTTCCATGCCTTAACACAGATGAATCTGCACACCCTGACAAAAGGCTAGTAACAATTTTCAAACACGGAGCCACACCAGCAGACTGCATTTTCCTAAAGTACTTAAAAGCTTCCCCACACACCCCGTTTTGCACAAAGCCATTAATCATGGAATTCCAAGTAGCCGAATCAGGCTTCAACCCTTTAGACTCCATCCTCCGAAACATATAAACAGCTCTCTCACTCTCTTTATTCATCATCATTCCCGCAATCATGGAGTTCCATGTGATCAAGTTCCTCTTACCCCCTTCCACTCCTGTGAAAATATAAACAGCACAACGCCAAAAACCACACTTTGAATACATATCCACAAGTGCAGTCACCACCATAACCCCATCACCCGCTTCAAGTTTCACAACAAGCCCATGAACCTGCCTCCCAAAACGAACACTTTGTAGACTACCACATGCAGAAAGAACAGACACTAACGTCACTGAATCGAGTTTGCACTCCACGCACATCTCCTTAAACACATCCAACGCCAGACGAGGAACCCCATTCTGCAACAAACCCGAAATGAAAGCATTGTAACTCGCCACACTCTTCACAGGCAATTTCTCAAACACTTTAGTGGCCAAGACTACCTCTTCACACTTAGAATACGCGGTGATAAGAGAGGTGGCAACGTACACATCATACTGAACCCCTAACTTCAATGCGCAGCAATGCATCAATGCAACATGGTTGGCAGCTACATGAGGAACGGAAAGCATGCACGCAATAGTGACCGAGTTGGGTCTCAAAGGGCCCAACCCAAATAGACTGAACACCCGCATAGCTTCTCCGGGACGTCCGTTTCGCGAGAAGCAGGAAAGCGCAGCGTTGAGAGAAGCGACATCTGGTTGGGGCATTTCGAGGAACACCTTGAGTGCGTGGAGAGGGGTGGCGGCGTAGGCCGCGGCGAGGGCGGAGGAAGCATAAGGGTCGGAGTGGAAACCGGTTTTGAGGAGAAGGGCATGGAATATTTGGGTTTGGGAAGGAGAAGAAAGGTTGGTGCAAGATTTGAAGAGATTGGGGAAGGTGAAGGAGTGAAGGGTTGGAGAAGAAGAAGAGTGGAGTTGGGAGAAGAGGGAGAGTGCTTCTTTGTAGAATCCATCAGCTACGAGTTTTGCCAATCTTAGGTGATCTCTCCTCATCTAATGCTGCTCTTTTGCTTCTATGCGTCAATCACACTTCCCCTTATAGCTCACCCTTATAGCTCACGTGTAACATTTAGTCACTCTTTTAAAGTTTGTAAAGATGCACATACATCTCTTTATTTTATACATATTTTTTTATTTTATATATCTTATCAATTTTTATATACTTTATCAACAGCTTTTGTTTTTTTTATCTCTTTCTCATCCTATATTTTTATATTTTCTCTTTTTTCTTTTTCTCACTAAGTGTGTAATAACATATAAGGTGTATATGTATCATTATTGTATATAACCTGAAAAAACTTCATTTCCCATACACTCATAAATATAATATGAGAAACTCATAATATAATTTTAAATCAAATTCATTTATATTTATTCATGAATTTTAAAAAAAATAAAACTTACAATCATAACTTTCAATAATAATTAACAAACAAATTTCATAAAGTTGATACAAAATTTTGTCCAGCCATCTCCAATCATTCATTTCATAATACATTTTTAAAGTAGTAAGATTAAAGTCAACAAATTACTCTTAATGAAGGGTTCTGAGTACATACTGAGACAGTATACCAATTAAACTCTTCTTTTTAACTTTTTTTATTCTTTAATTTGGATATTTACTCCTACCATTTTAATTTCAATTTCAAATTTTCAAATTACAAATATTTCCACATAACAATTATAACCCATTAAAAATAAAATCAACAAATAAAATAACTAACATAGTATGGTCTTTTAAGGTGATGACAATGACACTGTAACCCTCTCGGCACCATGGTCTTTTAAGGCTTCCGCCAAACCCGAAACAACAATGGCCGTGTGGTGGAGCTTCGCAGAATAATCACTATTGATGATCTTCTCCGATGATTCAACGATCACTATTCATCTCTTTTGCTATCTTTGACCCACACTATTGTTATTTAGGGATTACAATCCCTAACTTTGCCCTTTTGAACCGTCATTCCTATTTTATTCCAATGTCAATATAGGAATTTGTTTGTACATATGATCCTACACATCGTATAACCCCTTTTTTTACTTCTTAACTCTATGGGCTTGATGATCTTTTCCAAAGTTCCCTTTTTTATGTTGCTTTTTATATATTATTATTAGATTATAAGATGCATGGTTTTTCGTTACTTTTATTTTTTTATTCTATTTTTTATTTCTTCTTTTAATTTCTGATATAGAAATATTGATGTTTTTGCTTTCTTTCATATTATATTATATATATATATATATAATATTTAAAATCTCACTATTTAAATGCAGTTAGAGAAAATAATAATTTAAAATAATTTATTTAATTAAAAAAATAGAAGGTTAATCAAATGTGACATTTTTTACCTTTTCTAATTTTGAGGGTACAAATTGTAACAATTTGATATACTCAAATTTCTCCCTTAATTGACTTAGGTGTACATTCGTGTCAATTTCAAATTTTAGGACATATGAACTGGGACAATTTAGGAATCTTAAGCTTAGTAAAGTAAAATTAAAAATAAAATATTGCAACACACACATACTTAAGAAGAACTACATAAACTCTTATTTCCCATTGCACCAAGAGATACAACCCAATTTCATAAATGAGGTATTTTAGTTAATTGAATTAGTTAATAGAAATTTGGTCATTTATTGTAATATATTTCAAAGAAACTAAAGTATGTAAATATATATATATATAACTCCTCAATCTTTAAGTACATGACTAAAATCTATTGGTAAGTTAAAGTCAGTTATCTAAAATTACATGACCAAATCATTTATTAGATATAACTATCAAAGAAACAATACAATTTGTAAAATTAGAAAAATCTATTTAATAACAATACGCTCCTTCAAGATATAAAACTCAAGATTAATGCAATGTATAAAGTACTCACTAATAATTTATAAATTCAGAAGATTTGTAACCTTACTATTAAATCATGTATATTAAATTGTTATCTATTATTTCTATTACTATTATAATTTGTAACTTAGTATTTTTAATTTTTAATTTTAAAAAGTATTATTATTGTCCTATATTATCATTTTATTTTTATCCACCATCTATTTATTTCATTTTCCACCATATAACTTTATTAATTTATCAATGTTTATTTGTTTTACTTTATTCATTTATCAATTTTTTATTTATAAATAATATTTATTGTTTCATTTCATTTTCTTATTATTACCCATGTTACTATTATTTTTTCAATAATTTTTATAATTTACTAACTCTATTTATTATGCTTTATTGATTTTATTCTCTCAATGTTAATTATATTTACATCCAGATAATTCATTCTATCTAATTTTTACTTTACCCTTTAATTATACCTACAACAAATAATTATAAAATATATTTTTGTAATAATAATCAACCAAGAAATCTATGATGATAAGTTGGCATAGTCTTGTCATAAGAAATGCAAATGAAAATTCACCTTGAGAAATGTTTGTTGACCTCGTGCAAATCTTTACACTTATTTTCAAATTTATCTACTTCTCATGAAAAGGCAATATTGATTTTTTCCCTACAAATTAATAGGAGATATTTATCTTTTATACAACAAAAAGAATAAGAATTCAATAGAAAGATTTTTTTTTTTAAAGTGTTGCATTAAATTAAAGTGAAGCATGAAAAGTTGATTTTAGACATTTAAAATTTTCACTAAACTTTACAAAAATCAACATTAAAAAAATAAATAAGTTCTTAAATTAATTAATTAATTTAAAATTTTAAATATAGTGCAGTTACTATAATTTTATCTTAAATTTTAAATATAAAAAATAGCCTCTGATTCATTTAAACCCAAATTCAGTGGGAGACACTCAGCACATAAAATTTAAACAACTTCTATAAGTTTTGCAAGGGCCAGTAATAGCATTCTAATTGGGACGGTTAATGAGACAAAGTGAAAAATGACCTAAAGGATAGTAGTTTGCAACTAAAGCATAGCAGTTTTAATTTTATTATGCAATCGACTTGAAAAATGACCTATGATCCATTGGCATGATTCTTCACCAATTTATTCCCATGCAAAAAACAGTAACACCTGTATCCTTGGCCAATTTTATTTCTGTTTTAAATCAAATCAAAATCTTAACTTCTTCTCCATGAAAATCGAGCATTTTTTAAAATTCTAGTTCGCCACTTTGGAGAGTAAAAATTTCAACTTGAATCAACATAGTTACATAATGTTCAAAAGGAGTTTAATTAAATTTTACCGTAGTTTTTATTTTCTAATGACTTTTAGCAACTACAAATTTTTTAAAATTATTGTTGATCTTTTTTTCCTCTTCCCCTCATCTCGACCTCTTTTCTCTTGAACAATACCCCAATTCTCCCACCCCCATGTCATGACCCAAATTCAAGGTTGCAACCAATATACAGACTAACATTCTTAACTTGACAAGCCTAACAAGAATAGAACAATAAAAATAAACATACTTTCAAGATTCTATAGAATTTTTGACAGAGTCTCCTCTATATTTTGGATATCCCAAAATTTAGAAAGAAAAAACTTATTATCAATATAATTCACCAACCATTAAATATATGATATCTAAAAATAAATCTCATAACTAGACTTTCTATACTGCAGATTGTACAAATAACCCCGAGATAACATCAAACGTCGTCAACACAAATTTGGCCTACAAAAAAGAAATAATAGTAGATTAAAATAATTGAAGATGTCAGCAACCTGATATTCAGTTGCCTGAGAATCTTGATGAAAACAATAGAAAAAAGGTAAGTCATAAAGACTTAGTGAGATCTAACAAGTGCCATGAACTAGAAATGAATTGTTCGATAGAAACATTTTTCAATATAAAAACTTACTAAACAACAAGTTCAATAAATCCTACAATCACGAGTAGCTTATACCCAATATCCAAAATGTTATGTTTATCATATTCAAAACAATACTAGATTTTTCATATATATTTAATAAGGAAATTTGAAATGAAATACACACATAAAACATAAATCAAACAAAATATAAATACAATAGAGATCACTCGTGATAGAATCGAGAAGCAGTTTCATCTCGTTGATAACGTTCTCCTCCAAGAGTGACCTTTCTCTTGGGGCGGCTCCATCTAATGGATAACCCTTTCCTTCCAGAATCATATTATGTCTTAATATCATATCGTATCTCATATCATATCATATCATTGAGTGCAGCTCGATCTCGTTGATAACTTTCTTTACAAAGTGGTAGCTCCATCTAACATATAGTCATCTTCGTCTAGAATCATATAACTAGGTACAATTAGGTTATTATCATCTACTCATGACATACAGGGTTCTAACATGGATACCAATAATATAAATATCAATTTTTTTTTTATTTTCTCAAAGTCCCTTTCAAATTAAATCTCCAGTTTTGTCAAATATAATCAATTTAAATTTATAAACTCTCAGCCTTTGAAATAAATTTCATAGCTCAAATAAAATTTATAAGCATCATTAAAATAGTAAATTATAAAATATTAAAATAGGCCACATGACTGTTAAACTACTCACAACTACTGAGAGTAAACCAACCTGCTTCCCAACAACTTCAAGAGTATTATGCGAGGCAGAAATCAACAAATCAGAGTATCAATAAAGATTGCCAACATTTAGAAGTTTTTCTAAAGTTCTACCTATTTATGGGTAGCCATAAAAAACCTTCAAGCTAGTGCTCCACGCTCTAAAAATAATTCTATCTGAAGCTAACACCTACCAAAAGCCTATTTTGTAGGTTATGAGCTATAAGTTTACCTTAGAGATCCAAAACGAACAACCTTTATGGTGTGAGTATTCTTCTTCTTCCTGAGAACACTATCCTTAACACCAAAAGTTACCAAAACTTAATTCTAGAAAGAAAAGGGAAAGAGTAAGAATTTTGAGTTTCATTACCCTTTACTAGGTAAGGAATTTGAGAGTAAATATAACACAAAAAGATTAGAGGATATGAGAAGCAAAGAAAATAAAATAGGGAGATAAAGGGAAAAGGAATGATAGGAATGAAGAGGGGACCGGGGGGAGGAAAGAGTACAAGAACTTCCCTTTTTATAGTTTTATTTAAAAAAAAATGAAATAGAGTGTTTCTCCTCATCCCCTAAAACTATACCACCCATCCCTACTCATTAAATCTCCTTTTTCCTCCCTTGAATCTCCTCATCCTATCTCCCTTCCCCTCTTTAATACTCCCCCTAAATCGCTCTCATGTCATCCGCCTTTCCCTTCTAACCCCCCATTAATTGTTTATCTTCCCCTAAACAATTCCCCACCTATTAACCTACCTCTCCTCCCTAGAACACCTCTAACATCTTTATTCAAATGTAATAATATTTTTGTTGCATTTTATTTTTTATTTTTTAATTTGTGATAGCTAGAACTTACTTTTCTATCTGTATATTTATTAATAAATTAAAAATAAAGTCTTTTTAATGATTTTAAATATTATTAAAAAAAAACTTGTACATGGTTAATAAAAACATTTTAACTAACATTTAGTTACAATCTTTTAATTTAATAATTTTATCAACTAATATTTTAAATATAGTATAAACAATGAATTTCGATCTAATAACACGTAGAAAACTTTTTTTCAGACTTTTAAAAGTATAATCTTAATTATGATCGAGATTAGTTGAATATATTCACTTTGTTAATCTTTGCTTTCTTCCATTTCCCAAATCCCAATTCATAAATATGTACCTTATAATATTAATTATTGCTTCATGTATCATGTCCCATGCATTGCCGAAAGCATTTTTGTTCTGCACCAATGCAATTGACGAAAAAGTAAGATTCCCTCGAGAGAGATAAGTATCAAAGAATATATATATATATATATATATATATATATATATATATATATATATATATAGAATATGAGGAAACTGAAAATCAACCTAATTCTCCCCCGTATGAATCAGCACCTGGTCCGTCAGAATTTAATCAATTAAATGTTATTAAAAAATTCGAAATAAATAAAGATTTATTGAAACAAGAATTTTTGAATCCTGATAATAAAGAAAAAAGAGAATGGTTCTTCGAAAATTTCTCTCAAATAGAATTACGAGAATACAGAGAACATTATTATAATTATTTAGAAGAAAAAGAAGAAAATATTCTCTTTTTTAATTGGTTTTCGGAAAACTGTTTTAATAATCTCCAAATAAATGTTTTAAAAACCGCTGAAAAAATATGGAAAACATCTAAAGGAGAAATTATTAGTATAATTCCCCCATTAGAAGAAGTAAACTTTCCTAATATTCAAAATCATGAAGTAATAGCCTCCCCTTTCAAAATGATAACTGAAAAAAGAGATATTAATATAAAAGATATTCAAAATTTGCATACTCAGTTAAATTATACTAATCAACTGGTTCATATAATTGCCACAGAAGTAATAGATAAAGAATTACCTCCTAAGAAACTAGAAAGATCTTTAATTAAACCATTTAAGTTCTCAGAAGAGGAATTAAAACATATAAAATTAGGAAAAGATTCTATGCTAGAAGAAATAAATAAAAAATTGGATGCTTTAAAAATTAATAAAGTCAATACTATAATAATACCCGATGAAGAATTAGGAGAAATAAATAGAGAACAGTTTGATGATAATTTATTTAAAGTTAATAAATTAAGAAGAAATGCTAGGAGTAGCTCTTCCTTAGGTCCTACCCCTAGACCCACTACTAGAAATTATTATAATAGGCCCACTCTCCCTGATATTCAGTTTGAAGAATGGGAGCTGGAGTCACCATCCTCTTTTGATGGCTCTAGTATCTATGAATGGAACATAGACGGGCTAACTGAAATGCAAATCCTAAGAAAAACAAATGAAATAACCATGGCAGCCTCAGCATATAGAACTAAACAAGATGCGGCTACTACGGCTAAGCTGCTAGTAACAGGGTTCACTGGCCAATTAAAAGGTTGGTGGGATCATTACCTCTCCGAAGAAGAAAGGTTTAATATAATGAATAGTGTAAAGCAAGAAGCCGATCAAGTAATGCCTCTTATGGTGGAAACCCTAATTTTAGCAATTATCCATAATTTTGTAGGAGATCCTCAATTATTTGATCAAAGAATATCTTTAATTCTTCACACAATTAGGTGTAAAACCCTAGGAGATTTTAGGTGGTACCACGATAATTTTATCACCTTAGTCTTAACTAGGCCTGATTGTAGAGAAGCATTCTGGAAAGAAAGATTTCTAGCTGGACTTCCTTCTACTTTTGCCGATAAGGTAAGAGAAAGTCTACCCCGATTGTACAATGATATCCCATTAAGAGATTTAACATATGGAAGATTAAGTACGGCTACAAAATTAATAGGTTTAGAAATTTGTGACACTCTTAAATTACAAAATCAAATTAAAAGAAATCAGGAAATGGGAATTAAAGAACTAGGTAGTTTTTGTAGTCAATATGGTTATGAAAAACCTATTCCTCCCTCTGAAAAAAGAAAACGACAGTTAAGAAAACAAAAGAATTTTAAACCTCCTCAACATACCCAGAGAAATAACTTTAAAAAATTCTCTAAAAAAGTTAATAAGCCTAATAAATCCAATATAGTGTGCTATAAATGTGGAAGAATCGGCCATATGAAAAAAGATTGTAGGGTCAAAGAAAAAATAAAAGCTTTAAAAATGAGTGAAGAATTAAAAGAACAAATGGCTAATTTATTAATATTAGAAGAAGAATCTTCTGAGGAAGAAGAAGAAACGTTAGTAGAAAATAATGAATTAACTGAAAATTCTGATAGCGAAAATGAAGAAAATATTCACACCTGTGAAAATATAGATACTTGTAATTGCTCTTTCAAAATCAATATGATTAAAGCAGAAACTAAATTAGCTCTAGAAATGGTTGATAAAATGACTAACGAAGAAGACAAATTAGAATATCTATTAAAATTAAAAAATATGATGATAGAACAAGAAATAAGTAAAGAATCTAAAGAAAAAGAAAAATTCATGGGATACAATTTTTCGGAAATTTTAAAAATGGATTCCTTAAATAAACCAGTTACAATAAAAGATTTGCAAAAAGAAATAAAAGATTTAAAACAAGAAGTACAGGAATTAAAATTAAAATTAGAAAATTTAACAGAACAATTTAATAACAATATTGGTTCAACTTCTAATTCCAATAGCGAAGAAACAGAATTAATTAATCAAATAAAAATTCTTCAACAAAAATGGCAAATTAAAATAGCATTATCCATAGGAAACTCCTTTCATAAAAATTTTATAGCATTAGTTGATTCAGGAGCAGATTTAAATTGTATAAGAGAAGGATTAATTCCTACCCAATATTATGAAAAATCCTTACAAAAATTATACACTGCTAATAATTCTAAATTAAAAGTACAGTATAAACTATCTAATGCTAATATTTAGGAAAATGTTTCAAAAATAGTTTTATTTTAACTAAAGATATTACAGAAGAAATAATTTTGGGTACTCCTTTCTTAACCCAAATATACCCTTTTGAAGTATCTACTCAAGGAATAAGACATAAAAATCATCTTTTTGAATTTATAAACCCAATTAAATCAAAAGAAGTCTTAACCCTAAAAGACTTAACTGAAGAAAATTTTATAAATAAAATTGAGAGTAAAAATGAGCAAATTTATAAATTACAATTAGAAATAAAATATCAAAGAATTGAAAAACAACTAAATGATAATCTAATACGAAAGAATTTTGAAAACCTTCAAAAGGATTTTGAAAAAGAAATTTGTGCTGAAATTCCCTCTGCTTTCTGGAATCGAAAGTACTTCACTATTAAATTACCATATATAGAAGGATTTCATGAAAGTAAAATACCAACTAAAGCAAAATCAGTACAAATGAATAAAGAAACTCTTAAATATTGTAGAAAAGAAATACAGCAATTTTTGGATAAAAAATTAATTAGACCAAGTAAATCCCCATGGAGTTGTTCTGCGTTTTATGTCATGAATGCTTCTGAAATAGAACGAGGAGAACCAAGAATGGTTATTAATTACAAACCCCTTAATAATGTCTTAAAATGGATTAGATATCCGCTTCCTAATAAACAAGAATTAATAGGAAGACTATATCAAGCAGTAATTTTTTCGAAATTCGATTTAAAATCAGGATATTATCAAATTAAAGTTTCAGAAGAAGATAAATATAAAACAGCTTTTACAGTTCCTTTTGGGCATTATGAATGGAATGTAATGCCTATGGGACTTAAAAATGCTCCCTCTGAATTTCAAAATATTATGAATAACATATTTAATCCTTACTCCGAATTTGCTGTAGTATATTTAGATGATGTGTTAATATTCTCTAATACTATAGAACAACACTTAAAACATCTGAGAATATTCAAAGAAATAATAAAGAAAAATGGTTTAGTCATTTCGAAAAGAAAAATAAAAATAGGAAAAACTAAAATAAGATTTTTAGGACATGAAATATTTCAAGGAAAAATAACTCCTATAAGTAGAAGCATTGAATTTGCAAATGAATTTCCTGATGAAATAAAAACTAAAAATCAATTACAACGATTTTTAGGGTGCATTAATTACGTAGCAGACTTCATTCCCAACATAAGAATTAAGTGTCAGCCCCTGTTTACTAGGCTTAGAAAAAATCCAAAGCCTTGGACTGAACAACATACGAAAATAATTAAAGAAATAAAAAGTCTTGTCAAAACTTTACCCTGTTTAGGAATCCTTCATCCTAAAGCTAATATCATTGTAGAAACAGATGCGTCTGAAATAGGATTTGGAGGAATTTTAAAACAAACCTTTTCAGGAGAAAAAGAACAAATAATAAGATTCCATTCAGGATCTTGGGCAGGAGCTCAAATTAATTATAGTGTCATTAAAAAAGAAATTTTAAGCATAGTATTATGTATTAATAAATTTTAAAATGATTTAATGAACAAAGAATTTCTTTTAAGAATTGATTGCAAATCAGCTAAAGAAGTTTTAGAAAAGGACGTTAAAAATATTGTTTCTAAACAAATATTTGCTAGATGACAAAGTATCTTATCCTGTTTTGATTTTAAAATTGAATTAAAAGAACAAATAGCTAATTTATTAATATTAGAAGAAGAATCTTCTGAAGAAGAAGAAGAAACGTTAATAGAAAATAATGAATTAACTGAAAATTCTGATAGCGAAAATGAAGAAAATATTCACACCTGTGAAAATATAGATACTTGTAATTGCTCTTTTAAAATCAATATGATTAAAGCAGAAACTAAATTAGCTCTAGAAATGGTTGATAAAATGTCTAACGAAGAAGACAAATTAGAATATCTATTAAAATTAAAAAATATGATGATAGAACAAGAAATAAGTAAAGAATCTAAAGAAAAAGAAAAATTTATGGGATACAATTTTTCGAAAATTTTAAAAATGGATTCCTTAAATAAACCAGTTACAATAAAAGATTTGCAAAAAGAAATAAAAGATTTAAAACAAGAAGTACAGGAATTAAAATTAAAATTAGAAAATTTAACAGAACAATTTAATAACAATATTGGTTCAACTTCTAATTCCAATAGCGAAGAAACAGAATTAATAAATCAAATAAAAATTCTTCAACAAAAATGGCAAATTAAAATAGCATTATCCATAGGAAACTCTTTTCATAAAAATTTTGTAGCATTAGTTGATTCAGGAGCAGATTTAAATTGTATAAGAGAAGGATTAATTCCTACCCAATATTATGAAAAATCCTTACAAAAATTATACACTGCTAATAATTCTAAATTAAAAGTACAGTATAAACTATCTAATGCTAATATTTGTAATAAAGGAAAATGTTTCAAAAATAGTTTTATTTGAATTGTTAATATATAGATTCTTTACTTATTTGTAATTATTTCCAGACCCAAAGATTTTATTGATGCGGGGTAACGATCCCCGCGTTTCCACCATAAGAGGCATTACTTGATCGGCTTCTTACTTTACACTATTCATTATATTAAACCTTTCTTCTTCGGAGAGGTAATGATCCCACCAACCTTTTAATTGGCCAGTGAACCTTGTTACTAGCAGCTTAACCATAGTAGCCGCATCTTGTTTAGTTCTATATGCTGAGGCTGCCATGGTCATTTCATTTGTTTTTCTTAGGATTTGCATTTCAGTTAGCCCGTCTATGTTCCATTCATAGATACTAGAGCCATCAAAAGAGGATGGTGACTCCAGCTCCCATTCTTCAAACTGAATATCAGGGAGAGTGGGCCTATTATAATAATTTCTAGTAGTGGGTCTAGGGGTAGGACCTAAGGAAGAGCTACTCCTAGCATTTCTTCTTAATTTATTAACTTTAAATAAATTATCATCAAACTGTTCTCTATTTATTTCTCCTAATTCTTCATCGGGTATTATTATAGTATTGACTTTATTAATTTTTAAAGCATCCAATTTTTTATTTATTTCTTCTAACATAGAATCTTTTCCTAATTTTATATGTTTTAATTCCTCTTCTGAGAACTTAAATGGTTTAATTAAAGATCTTTCTAGTTTCTTAGGAGGTAATTCTTTATCTATTACTTCTGTGGCAATTATATGAACCAGTTGATTAGTATAATTTAACTGAGTATGCAAATTTTGAATATCTTTTATATTAATATCTCTTTTTTCAGTTATCATTTTGAAAGGGGAGGCTATTACTTCATGATTTTGAATATTAGGAAAGTTTACTTCTTCTAATGGGGGAATTATACTAATAATTTCTCCTTTAGATGTTTTCCATATTTTTTCAGCGGTTTTTAAAACATTTATTTGGAGATTATTAAAACAGTTTTCCGAAAACCAATTAAAAAAGGGAATATTTTCTTCTTTTTCTTCTAAATAATTATAATAATGTTCTCTGTATTCTCGTAATTCTATTTGAGAGAAATTTTCGAAGAACCATTCTCTTTTTTCTTTATTATCAGGATTCAAAAATTCTTGTTTCAATAAATCTTTATTTATTTCGAATTTTTTAATAACATTTAATTGATTAAATTCTGACGGACCAGGTGCTGATTCATACTGGGGAGAATTAGGTTGATTTTCAGTTTCCTCATATTCTGGTTGGGGAACAGTAGGATCCGACCTAGTTCCCACATATTTCAAAGACCTAGGTATAGAAAACCCAGATCTATCTAATGACCTTCTTGCTGTAGCAAAAGAGGTCTGCGGAGATCGATATGAAAGGGATCTTCTTAAGGGGGCAAAAGCTACTTCTACGGCCCCATCTCTAAATTCAATAATATTATTTAAAACAGGATTTTCTAATCTTTCCGGAGGAAGAATTTCTTCTAATTTCCATTTTAACCCTGAAGTTATTTCTTCATGTTTTAAAGTTCTAGGAACAAAGAATTAATAACATATTTCTTCATTCCCAACCTAAGAATTAAGTGTCAGCCCCTGTTTACTAGGCTTAGAAAAAATCCAAAGCCTTGGACTGAACAACATACGGAAATAATTAAAGAAATAAAAGGTCTTGTCAAAACATTACCCTGTTTAGGAATCCTTCATCCTAAAGCTAATATCATTGTAGAAACAGATGCGTCTGAAATAGGATTTGGAGGAATTTTAAAACAAACCTTTTCAGGAGAAAAAGAACAAATAATAAGATTCCATTCCGGAGCTTGGGCAGGAGCTCAAATTAATTATAGTGTCATTAAAAAAGAAATTTTAAGCATAGTATTATGTATTAATAAATTTCAAAATGATTTACTGAACAAAGAATTTCTTTTAAGAATTGATTGTAAATCAGCTAAAGAAGTTTTAGAAAAGGACGTTAAAAATATTGTTTCTAAACAAATTTTTGCCCGATGGCAAAGTATTTTATCCTGTTTTGACTTTAAAATTGAATTTATAAAAGGAATTAATAATTCTATTCCAGATTTTCTAACTAGAGAATTTCTTCAGGGCACTCCCCCTCCAAAATGAGACCCTCCGGAAAAACCGCCCTAACAAAAACCACCTCTAAATCAAAACCCTTAAGTATTGCAGATTTAGCCCCTTCATACGCAATGAAGTCCTCTTTAAATAGCCCAGATAATACCCGAGTATTACCCTCCTCTTTAACTAAAAAGACCTCAGCAGAATTATCATCAAAAGGTAATTTCCCTCCCCTAAAGACACCTAGCTCCTCTAAAAATCCAGATCCCATAAATGCTCAGAAAGATTACCATATAAAATCTCCCTGTACTCCTGTTCTACCTATCGAGCCAGAATGGGAAGAAGACGAGTCCTCCAACATAATTGACAGAATAAGCCCTAAAGGATGGGCGTGGATTCCAGATAATTTTGAAAAAACCATAAATTTTTATCAAATGATTTTGCTGGATACTAATTCTGTTGAATTAATTCCAGAAAAGGATCCAAAAAATCCTCTCATTACCAATTACTCAAAATTGAAAATTTTAAATGTTTTGTGTCCAACTGATTGGAACCAAAATTGGTTGACTCCGAAAGGCTTTTCTCGACCTTTTAAGCCAACCTCTTTTAATTACTTTGACTATCAAGAAGCTTGGAGTAAAATTCTTCTAAATACTAACCCCAAGCATTCCTGGTATATAAGTTTCAAAAATGAATTACCAATTCGATTACCTTCTTGGTTTATTAAATGGGTAATTGATTTTGGTCCAGTAAAAAGCATTTTACCCTCCAGAATTGTGAAAATGTACGATACTTTTAAAGAAAGATCTCCATCAATTCCTTCTAAATACAAATTAACGAGTTTTTTGTCAAAAATGGGAATTGGTTGGCTGATGCAACCCCAGTACCAGATACATCATCACATGGGTGACCCGTTTCCAAAACAAGTTTGCCTAACTGTGAAAGTATTTTGGTGGCAAAAGTTTAATGTTGACTATGTTGACACTAAGTTCCGCTAGTTCAAAGAATTCTCCGCCTAAAGCTTCCCTTACTCCTGCTTCAACTTCATCTTCTCCATTAAAGATTGAAGATTTGGTAGGCCCGACCAAAGATAAAAAAGAATTAAAAAAGAAACTGCTTGAAGTATTATCCTCTTTGGATTCTGAAGAAGAAACCGAAGAAAACGAAGAATTACTGTCAGATGACTGTTATGCCATCCAAATGGCACAAGACCCTAACTTAGACTCGGACTAGCAATTATTGACAGACCAATGCCTTTCCTGCCAGAAAATCTTCAGCTTGGTAAATGCTCTTCGATAATTCCAAACGACGGTTCTGTGCAAGACAGCTGTCAGCAAGTACGAGGACCCACCTAAAATAATTCTGTGGCCAGATTGTCAGGAATCTTTGATTTTTCAAAAAGAGACGGTAAAGTTTGTCGGCCTCTTTTAAAGATTCGAGATAAAGACAAGAAAGTGGAAGACAAAGTGGCGAATTATCCGGAAGACTTTAAGGATAAAGACAAGAAAGTGGAAGACAAAGTGGCGAATTATCCGGAAGACTTTAAGGAAATAATTAGTTTTAATAATTTTTGAATTCCGCTCGTAATTTATTTCAATTCCGGACTTCGCATCCGGCCCTTGTAACTCTATAAATAGAATTGAAGAAGAGGGGATAGACACAGCTCGGCAGAGCCTAAAACTTCTATCTCTCTCCTTCCAACCCTCTCTCCCTTGTAATTTCCCCATCCATCAATAAATTCCTTTGTATAGCTCTTTCCTCTGCTGTGCCTCTGTAAGTTCTTAATTTCTAAATTTCTTTTCATACTTTGCAAATCATACACGCTATCGTTTATTTAAGGAATCCATTTTTAAAATTTCCGAAAAATTGTATCCCATAAATTTTTCTTTTTCTTTAGATTCTTTACTTATTTCTTGTTCTATCATCATATTTTTTAATTTTAATAGATATTCTAATTTGTCTTCTTCGTTAGACATTTTATCAACCATTTCTAGAGCTAATTTAGTTTCTGCTTTAATCATATTGATTTTAAAAGAGCAATTACAAGTATCTATATTTTCACAGGTGTGAATATTTCCTTCATTTTCGCTATCAGAATTTTCAGTTAATTCATTATTTTCTATTAACGTTTCTTCTTCTTCTTCAGAAGATTCTTCTTCTAATATTAATAAATTAGCTATTTGTTCTTTTAATTCTTCACTCATTTTTAAAGCTTTTATTTTTTCTTTGACCCTACAATCTTTTTTCATATGGCCGATTCTTCCGCATTTATAGCACACTATATTGGATTTATTAGGCTTATTAACTTTTTTAGAGAATTTTTTAAAGTTATTTCTCTGGGTATGTTGAGGAGGTTTAAAATTCTTTTGTTTTCTTAACTGTCGTTTTTTTTTTTCAGAGGGAGGAATAGGTTTTTCATAACCATATTGACTACAAAAATTACCTAATTCTTTAATTCCCATTTCCTGATTTCTTTTAATTTGATTTTGTAATTTAAGAGTGTCACAAATTTCTAAACCTATTAATTTTGTAGCCGTACTTAATGTTCCATATGTTAAATCTCTTAATGGGATATCATTGTACAATCGGGGTAGACTTTCTCTTACCTTATCGGCAAAAGTAGAAGGAAGTCCAGCTAGAAATCTTTCTTTTCAGAATGCTTCTCTACAATCAGGCCTAGTTAAGACTAAGGTGATAAAATTATCGTGGTACCACCTAAAATCTCCTAGGGTTTTACACCTAATTGTGTGAAGAATTAAAGATATTCTTTGATCAAATAATTGAGGATCTCCTACAAAATTATGGATAATTGCTAAAATTAGGGTTTCCACCATAAGAGGCATTACTTGATCGGCTTCTTGCTTTACACTATTCATTATATTAAACCTTTCTTCTTCGGAGAGGTAATGATCCCACCAACCTTTTAATTGGCCAGTGAACCCTGTTACTAGCAGCTTAACCGTAGTAGCCGCATCTTGTTTAGTTCTATATGTTGAGGCTGCCATGGTCATTTCATTTGTTTTTCTTAGGATTTGCATTTCAGTTAGGCCGTCTATGTTCCATTCATAGATACTAGAGCCATCAAAAGAGGATGGTGACTCCAGCTCCCATTCTTCAAACTGAATATCAGGGAGAGTGGGCCTATTATAATAATTTCTAGTAGTGGGTCTAGGGGTAGGACCTAAGGAAGAGCTACTCCTAGCATTTCTTCTTAATTTATTAACTTTAAATAAATTATCATCAAACTGTTCTCTATTTATTTCTCCTAATTCTTCATCGGGTATTATTATAGTATTGACTTTATTAATTTTTAAAGCATCCAATTTTTTATTTATTTCTTCTAACATAGAATCTTTTCCTAATTTTATATGTTTTAATTCCTCTTCTGAGAACTTAAATGGTTTAATTAAAGATCTTTCTAGTTTCTTAGGAGGTAATTCTTTATCTATTACTTCTGTGGCAATTATATGAACCAGTTGATTAGTATAATTTAACTGAGTATGCAAATTTTGAATATCTTTTATATTAATATCTCTTTTTTCAGTTATCATTTTGAAAGGGGAGGCTATTACTTCATGATTTTGAATATTAGGAAAGTTTACTTCTTCTAATGGGGGAATTATACTAATAATTTCTCCTTTAGATGTTTTCCATATTTTTTCAGCGGTTTTTAAAACATTTATTTGGAGATTATTAAAACAGTTTTCCGAAAACCAATTAAAAAAGGGAATATTTTCTTCTTTTTCTTCTAAATAATTATAATAATGTTCTCTGTATTCTCGTAATTCTATTTGAGAGAAATTTTCGAAGAACCATTCTCTTTTTTCTTTATTATCAGGATTCAAAAATTCTTGTTTCAATAAATCTTTATTTATTTCGAATTTTTTAATAACATTTAATTGATTAAATTCTGACGGACCAGGTGCTGATTCATACTGGGGAGAATTAGGTTGATTTTCAGTTTCCTCATATTCTGGTTGGGGAACAGTAGGATCCGACCTAGTTCCCACATATTTCAAAGACCTAGGTATAGAAAACCCAGATCTATCTAATGACCTTCTTGCTGTAGCAAAAGAGGTCTGCGGAGATCGATATGAAAGGGATCTTCTTAAGGGGGCAAAAGCTACTTCTACGGCCCCATCTCTAAATTCAATAATATTATTTAAAACAGGATTTTCTAATCTTTCCGGAGGAAGAATTTCTTCTAATTTCCATTTTAACCCTGAAGTTATTTCTTCATGTTTTAAAGTTCTAGGAACAAAGAATTAATAACATATTTCTTCATTCCCAACCTAAGAATTAAGTGTCAGCCCCTGTTTACTAGGCTTAGAAAAAATCCAAAGCCTTGGACTGAACAACATACGGAAATAATTAAAGAAATAAAAGTTCTTGTCAAAACATTACCCTGTTTAGGAATCCTTCATCCTAAAGCTAATATCATTGTAGAAACAGATGCGTCTGAAATAGGATTTGGAGGAATTTTAAAACAAACCTTTTCAGGAGAAAAAGAACAAATAATAAGATTCCATTCCGGAGCTTGGGCAGGAGCTCAAATTAATTATAGTGTCATTAAAAAAGAAATTTTAAGCATAGTATTATGTATTAATAAATTTCAAAATGATTTACTGAACAAAGAATTTCTTTTAAGAATTGATTGTAAATCAGCTAAAGAAGTTTTAGAAAAGGACGTTAAAAATATTGTTTCTAAACAAATTTTTGCCCGATGGCAAAGTATTTTATCCTGTTTTGACTTTAAAATTGAATTTATAAAAGGAATTAATAATTCTATTCCAGATTTTCTAACTAGAGAATTTCTTCAGGGCACTCCCCCTCCAAAATGAGACCCTCCGGAAAAACCGCCCTAACAAAAACCACCTCTAAATCAAAACCCTTAAGTATTGCAGATTTAGCCCCTTCATACGCAATGAAGTCCTCTTTAAATAGCCCAGATAATACCCGAGTATTACCCTCCTCTTTAACTAAAAAGACCTCAGCAGAATTATCATCAAAAGGTAATTTCCCTCCCCTAAAGACACCTAGCTCCTCTAAAAATCCAGATCCCATAAATGCTCAGAAAGATTACCATATAAAATCTCCCTGTACTCCTGTTCTACCTATCGAGCCAGAATGGGAAGAAGACGAGTCCTCCAACATAATTGACAGAATAAGCCCTAAAGGATGGGCGTGGATTCCAGATAATTTTGAAAAAACCATAAATTTTTATCAAATGATTTTGCTGGATACTAATTCTGTTGAATTAATTCCAGAAAAGGATCCAAAAAATCCTCTCATTACCAATTACTCAAAATTGAAAATTTTAAATGTTTTGTGTCCAACTGATTGGAACCAAAATTGGTTGACTCCGAAAGGCTTTTCTCGACCTTTTAAGCCAACCTCTTTTAATTACTTTGACTATCAAGAAGCTTGGAGTAAAATTCTTCTAAATACTAACCCCAAGCATTCCTGGTATATAAGTTTCAAAAATGAATTACCAATTCGATTACCTTCTTGGTTTATTAAATGGGTAATTGATTTTGGTCCAGTAAAAAGCATTTTACCCTCCAGAATTGTGAAAATGTACGATACTTTTAAAGAAAGATCTCCATCAATTCCTTCTAAATACAAATTAACGAGTTTTTTGTCAAAAATGGGAATTGGTTGGCTGATGCAACCCCAGTACCAGATACATCATCACATGGGTGACCCGTTTCCAAAACAAGTTTGCCTAACTGTGAAAGTATTTTGGTGGCAAAAGTTTAATGTTGACTATGTTGACACTAAGTTCCGCTAGTTCAAAGAATTCTCCGCCTAAAGCTTCCCTTACTCCTGCTTCAACTTCATCTTCTCCATTAAAGATTGAAGATTTGGTAGGCCCGACCAAAGATAAAAAAGAATTAAAAAAGAAACTGCTTGAAGTATTATCCTCTTTGGATTCTGAAGAAGAAACCGAAGAAAACGAAGAATTACTGTCAGATGACTGTTATGCCATCCAAATGGCACAAGACCCTAACTTAGACTCGGACTAGCAATTATTGACAGACCAATGCCTTTCCTGCCAGAAAATCTTCAGCTTGGTAAATGCTCTTCGATAATTCCAAACGACGGTTCTGTGCAAGACAGCTGTCAGCAAGTACGAGGACCCACCTAAAATAATTCTGTGGCCAGATTGTCAGGAATCTTTGATTTTTCAAAAAGAGACGGTAAAGTTTGTCGGCCTCTTTTAAAGATTCGAGATAAAGACAAGAAAGTGGAAGACAAAGTGGCGAATTATCCGGAAGACTTTAAGGATAAAGACAAGAAAGTGGAAGACAAAGTGGCGAATTATCCGGAAGACTTTAAGGAAATAATTAGTTTTAATAATTTTTGAATTCCGCTCGTAATTTATTTCAATTCCGGACTTCGCATCCGGCCCTTGTAACTCTATAAATAGAATTGAAGAAGAGGGGATAGACACAGCTCGGCAGAGCCTAAAACTTCTATCTCTCTCCTTCCAACCCTCTCTCCCTTGTAATTTCCCCATCCATCAATAAATTCCTTTGTATAGCTCTTTCCTCTGCTGTGCCTCTGTAAGTTCTTAATTTCTAAATTTCTTTTCATACTTTGCAAATCATACACGCTATCGTTTATTTAAGGAATCCATTTTTAAAATTTCCGAAAAATTGTATCCCATAAATTTTTCTTTTTCTTTAGATTCTTTACTTATTTCTTGTTCTATCATCATATTTTTTAATTTTAATAGATATTCTAATTTGTCTTCTTCGTTAGACATTTTATCAACCATTTCTAGAGCTAATTTAGTTTCTGCTTTAATCATATTGATTTTAAAAGAGCAATTACAAGTATCTATATTTTCACAGGTGTGAATATTTCCTTCATTTTCGCTATCAGAATTTTCAGTTAATTCATTATTTTCTATTAACGTTTCTTCTTCTTCTTCAGAAGATTCTTCTTCTAATATTAATAAATTAGCTATTTGTTCTTTTAATTCTTCACTCATTTTTAAAGCTTTTATTTTTTCTTTGACCCTACAATCTTTTTTCATATGGCCGATTCTTCCGCATTTATAGCACACTATATTGGATTTATTAGGCTTATTAACTTTTTTAGAGAATTTTTTAAAGTTATTTCTCTGGGTATGTTGAGGAGGTTTAAAATTCTTTTGTTTTCTTAACTGTCGTTTTTTTTTTTCAGAGGGAGGAATAGGTTTTTCATAACCATATTGACTACAAAAATTACCTAATTCTTTAATTCCCATTTCCTGATTTCTTTTAATTTGATTTTGTAATTTAAGAGTGTCACAAATTTCTAAACCTATTAATTTTGTAGCCGTACTTAATGTTCCATATGTTAAATCTCTTAATGGGATATCATTGTACAATCGGGGTAGACTTTCTCTTACCTTATCGGCAAAAGTAGAAGGAAGTCCAGCTAGAAATCTTTCTTTTCAGAATGCTTCTCTACAATCAGGCCTAGTTAAGACTAAGGTGATAAAATTATCGTGGTACCACCTAAAATCTCCTAGGGTTTTACACCTAATTGTGTGAAGAATTAAAGATATTCTTTGATCAAATAATTGAGGATCTCCTACAAAATTATGGATAATTGCTAAAATTAGGGTTTCCACCATAAGAGGCATTACTTGATCGGCTTCTTGCTTTACACTATTCATTATATTAAACCTTTCTTCTTCGGAGAGGTAATGATCCCACCAACCTTTTAATTGGCCAGTGAACCCTGTTACTAGCAGCTTAACCGTAGTAGCCGCATCTTGTTTAGTTCTATATGCTGAGGCTGCCATGGTCATTTCATTTGTTTTTCTTAGGATTTGCATTTCAGTTAGGCCGTCTATGTTCCATTCATAGATACTAGAGCCATCAAAAGAGGATGGTGACTCCAGCTCCCATTCTTCAAACTGAATATCAGGGAGAGTGGGCCTATTATAATAATTTCTAGTAGTGGGTCTAGGGGTAGGACCTAAGGAAGAGCTACTCCTAGCATTTCTTCTTAATTTATTAACTTTAAATAAATTATCATCAAACTGTTCTCTATTTATTTCTCCTAATTCTTCATCGGGTATTATTATAGTATTGACTTTATTAATTTTTAAAGCATCCAATTTTTTATTTATTTCTTCTAACATAGAATCTTTTCCTAATTTTATATGTTTTAATTCCTCTTCTGAGAACTTAAATGGTTTAATTAAAGATCTTTCTAGTTTCTTAGGAGGTAATTCTTTATCTATTACTTCTGTGGCAATTATATGAACCAGTTGATTAGTATAATTTAACTGAGTATGCAAATTTTGAATATCTTTTATATTAATATCTCTTTTTTCAGTTATCATTTTGAAAGGGGAGGCTATTACTTCATGATTTTGAATATTAGGAAAGTTTACTTCTTCTAATGGGGGAATTATACTAATAATTTCTCCTTTAGATGTTTTCCATATTTTTTCAGCGGTTTTTAAAACATTTATTTGGAGATTATTAAAACAGTTTTCCGAAAACCAATTAAAAAAGGGAATATTTTCTTCTTTTTCTTCTAAATAATTATAATAATGTTCTCTGTATTCTCGTAATTCTATTTGAGAGAAATTTTCGAAGAACCATTCTCTTTTTTCTTTATTATCAGGATTCAAAAATTCTTGTTTCAATAAATCTTTATTTATTTCGAATTTTTTAATAACATTTAATTGATTAAATTCTGACGGACCAGGTGCTGATTCATACTGGGGAGAATTAGGTTGATTTTCAGTTTCCTCATATTCTGGTTGGGGAACAGTAGGATCCGACCTAGTTCCCACATATTTCAAAGACCTAGGTATAGAAAACCCAGATCTATCTAATGACCTTCTTGCTGTAGCAAAAGAGGTCTGCGGAGATCGATATGAAAGGGATCTTCTTAAGGGGGCAAAAGCTACTTCTACGGCCCCATCTCTAAATTCAATAATATTATTTAAAACAGGATTTTCTAATCTTTCCGGAGGAAGAATTTCTTCTAATTTCCATTTTAACCCTGAAGTTATTTCTTCATGTTTTAAAGTTCTAGGAACAGTGGCGCTAACCTTTTCTGGATTTACTAATAACATAGTAGTTACATCTTTAATGACATTATTAAGGCTCCTGGAGCCAATTGAGTTTTCATAGCTTTATAGTATAATCTGTATGCTATAGTTAAGGGAAAAGAACTTTGGTTCCATTTTTCTTCAAGAATTTTTATAGTTAAAATTATGTTATTATTTGTTTCGTGAAGACTTTTTAAGGCAATTGAATAATTTGGATAATTATTAATATATACCGGGCCTTGATGTAGGTTTGTTTCCATTAAGGCTAGGGTTTGATTTTCAAAATCTTTGGGTCTGTTATCCCTGAGGATGGCTAGTAAGGGCATATCCATACCTAGTCTGAACAGGGGTTTAATTGCTATTTGAATTGACCCTATATGCAAATATCGATATTCTTTTATATGTTCCATAATTAGTTGATTAGATATTAAAGGAATTTCTTGTTGAGTAGATTTTAAATCTATCTCTTTTTCTACTGTGTTTATTATATATTCTGATTTAAACATATCGGTAAACGAAGTTTTATAAATAGTTTTAATATCTAATTTAGGTATATTCCATTTATTTAATTCATTTTCTATTTGCGGAATTCTTAATTCATGATGAATCATATTTAACTTAGTTTCTTCCGACTCTTCTTTATTAACGTCTATCTTTTCTTTACCTTTTGAAAGCATTTTTATTAATCTAGACATTTTTCTGAGATAATTAGGAACGAACCGGGACCACCAGGCTAAACCAACGGATTTACTGCGTCTCTTACGACTGACTACCGGGACCACCCTTACCGGCTGACCAACGCTTCATCCTAATTACTAGATCGTGTTCTGGATTATTAAACTTGCTTTTAAAAGTTTACAGAAAATAGAGAAGTTAAAGCTGAAGATCTTGAAAACTCAGTTAATTAAGAAAATCATGAAGGCCGAATTTCACAAATGTTGCACAAGAAAATCTTCTGATGTGGAAGATTGAACTAGTCGCAACCACAGAGCATACTTATATATTTTCAGCAAAAACTTTTTTCTTTAGGCTCTGATACCATTTGTAAGCGTGTATATATGAATATGGAAAAACAACTGAATTAGGAATTTAAAAACTTACAGAGGCACAGCAGGGATAGCAGAGAATTAGAGGAAGCAAGTTTATTAATGGATGGAAAGTTTACAAAGGGGAGAGAGGGATGAAAGGAGAGAGATAGCAGTTTAAGGCTCTGCCGAGCTGTCTCTATCCCCTCTTCTTCAATTCTATTTATAGAGTTACAAGGGCCGGATGCGAAGTCCGGAATTGAAATAAATTACGAGCGGAATTCAAAAATTATTAAAACTAATTATTTCCTTAAAGTCTTCCGGATAATTCGCGACTTTGTCTTCCACTTTCTTGTATTTATCTCGAATCTTTAAAAGAGGCCGACAAACTTTACCGTCTCTTTTGAAAAATCAAAGATTCCAGACAATCTGGCCGACATAATTATTTTAGGTGGGTCCTCGTACTTGCTGACAGCTGCCTTGCACAGAACCGTCGTTTGGAATTATCGAAGAGCATTTACCAAGCTAAAGATTTTCTGGCAGGAAAGGCATTGCTCTGTCAATAATTGCTAGTCCGAGTCTAAGTTAGGGTCTTGTGCCATTTGGATGGCATAACAGTCATCTGACAGTAATTCTTCGTTTTCTTTGGTTTCTTCTTCAGAATCCAAAGAGGATAATACTTCAAGCAGTTTCTTTTTTAATTCTTTTTTATCTTTGGTCGGGCCTACCAAATCTTCAATCTTTAATGGAGAAGATGAAGTTGAAGCAGGAGTGAGGGAAGCTTTAGGCGGAGAATTCTTGAACTGGCGGAACTTAGTGTCAACATAGTCAACATTAAACTTTTGCCACCAAAATACTTTCACAGTTAGGCAAACTTGTTTTGGAAACGGGTCACCCATGTGATGATGTATCTGGTACTGGGGTTGCATCAGCCAACCAATTCCCATTTTTGACAAAAAACTCGTTAATTTGTATTTAGAAGGAATTGATGGAGATATTTCTTTAAAAGTATCGTACATTTTCACAATTCTGGAGGGTAAAATGCTTTTTACTGGACCAAAATCAATTACCCATTTAATAAACCAAGAAGGTAATCGAATTGGTAATTCATTTTTAAAAGTTATATACCAGGAATGCTTGGGGTTAGTATTTAGAAGAATTTTACTCCAAGCTTCTTGATAGTCAAAGTAATTAAAAGAGGTTGGCTTAAAAGGTCGAGAAAAGCCTTTCGGAGTCAACCAATTTTGGTTCCAATCAGTTGGACACAAAACATTTAAAATTTTCAATTTTGAGTAATTGGTAATGAGAGGATTTTTTGGATCCTTTTCTGGAATTAATTCAACAGAATTAGTATCCAGCAAAATCATTTGATAAAAATTTATGGTTTTTTCAAAATTATCTGGAATCCACGCCCATCCTTTAGGGCTTATTCTGTCAATTATGTTGGAGGGCTCGTCTTCTTCCCATTCTGGCTCGATAGGTAGAACAGGAGTACAGGGAGATTTTATATGGTAATCTTTCTGAGCATTTATGGGATCTGGATTTTTAGAGGAGCTAGGTGTCTTTAGGGGAGGGAAATTACCTTTTGATGATAATTCTGCTGAGGTCTTTTTAGTTAAAGAGGAGGGTAATACTCGGGTATTATCTGAGCTATTTAAAGAGGACTTCATTGCGTATGAAGGGGCTAAATCTGCAATACTTAAGGGTTTTGATTTAGAGGTGGTTTCTGTTAGGGCGGTTTTTCCGGAGGGTCTCATTTCAGAGGGGGAGTGCCCTGAAGAAATTCTCTAGTTAGAAAATCTGGAATAGAATTATTAATTCCTTTTATAAATTCAATTTTAAAGTCAAAACAGGATAAAATACTTTGCCATCGGGCAAAAATTTGTTTAGAAACAATATTTTTAACGTCCTTTTCTAAAACTTCTTTAGCTGATTTACAATCAATTCTTAAAAGAAATTCTTTGTTCATTAAATCATTTTGAAATTTATTAATACATAATACTATGCTTAAAATTTCTTTTTTAATGACACTATAATTAATTTGAGCTCCTGCCCAAGCTCCGGAATGGAATCTTATTATTTGTTCTTTTTCTCCTGAAAAGGTTTGTTTTAAAATTCCTCCAAATCCTATTTCAGACGCATCTGTTTCTACAATGATATTAGCTTTAGGATGAAGGATTCCTAAACAGGGTAATGTTTTGACAAGACCTTTTATTTCTTTAATTATTTCCGTATGTTGTTCAGTCCAAGGCTTTGGATTTTTTCTAAGCCTAGTAAACAGGGGCTGACACTTAATTCTTAGGTTGGGAATGAAGTCTGCTACGTAATTAATGCACCCTAAAAATCGTTGTAATTGATTTTTAGTTTTTATTTCGTCAAGAAATTTATTTGCAAATTCGATGCTTCTACTTATAGGAGTTATTTTTCCTTGAAATATTTCATGTCCTAAAAATCTTATTTTAGTTTGTCCTATTTTTATTTTTCTTTTCGAAATGACTAAACCATTTTTCTTTATTATTTCTTTGAATATTCTCAGATGTTTTAAGTGTTGTTCTATAGTATTAGAGAATATTAACACATCATCTAAATATACTACAGCAAATTCGGAGTAAGGATTAAATATGTTATTCATAATATTTTGAAATTCAGAGGGAGCATTTTTAAGTCCCATAGGCATTACATTCCATTCATAATGCCCAAAAGGAACTGTAAAAGCTGTTTTATATTTATCTTCTTCTGAAACTTTAATTTGATAATATCCTGATTTTAAATCGAATTTCGAAAAAATTACTGCTTGATATAGTCTTCCTATTAATTCTTGTTTATTAGGAAGCAGATATCTAATCCATTTTAAGACATTATTAAGGGGTTTGTAATTAATAACCATCCTTGGTTCTCCTCGTTCTATTTCAGAAGCATTCATGACATAAAACGCAGAACAACTCCATGGGGATTTACTTAGTCTAATTAATTTTTTATCCAAAAATTGCTGTATTTCTTTTCTACAATATTTAAGAGTTTCTTTATTCATTTGTACTGGTTTTGCTTTAGTTGGTATTTTACTTTCATGGAATCCTTCTATATATGGTAATTTAATAGTGAAGTACTTTCGATCCCAGAAAGCAGAGGGAATTTCAGCACAAATTTCTTTTTCAAAATCCTTTTGAAGGTTTTCAAAATTCTTTCGTATTAGATTATCATTTAGCTGTTTTTCAATTCTTTGATATTTTATTTCTAATTGTAATTTATAAATTTGCTCATTTTTACTTTCAATTTTATTTATAAAATTTTCTTCAGTTAAGTCTTTTAGAGTTAAGAATTCTTTTGATTTGATTGGGTTTATAAATTCAAAAAGATGATTTTTATGTCTTATTCCTTGAGTAGATACTTCAAAAGGGTATATTTGAGTTAAAAAAGGAGTACCCAAAATTATTTCTTCTGTAATATCTTTAGTTAAAATAAAACTATTTTTGAAACATTTTCCTTTATTACAAATATTAGCATTAGATAGTTTATACTGTACTTTTAATTTAGAATTATTAGCAGTGCATAATTTTTGTAAGGATTTTTCATAATATTGGGTAGGAATTAATCCTTCTCTTATACAATTTAAATCTGCTCCTGAATCAACTAATGCTACAAAATTTTTATGAAATGAGTTTCCTATGGATAATGCTATTTTAATTTGCCATTTTTGTTGAAGAATTTTTATTTGATTTATTAATTCTGTTTCTTCGCTATTGGAATTAGAAGTTGAACCAATATTGTTATTAAATTGTTCTGTTAAATTTTCTAATTTTAATTTTAATTCCTGTACTTCTTGTTTTAAATCTTTTATTTCCTTTTGCAAATCTTTTATTGTAACTGGTTTATTTAAGGAATCCATTTTTAAAATTTCCGAAAAATTGTATCCCGTGAATTTTTCTTTTTCTTTAGATTCTTTACTTATTTCTTGTTCAATCATCATATTTTTTAATTTTAATAAATATTCTAATTTGTCTTCTTCATTAGCCATTTTATCAACCATTTCTAGGGCTAATTTAGTTTCTGCTTTAATCATATTGATTTTGAAAGAGCAATTACAAGTATCTATATTTTCACAGGTATGAATATCTTCATTTTCACTAGTAGAGTCTTCAATTAATTCATTATTTTCAATTAACTCTTCTTCTTCTTCTTCAGAAGATTCTTCATCTAATATTAACAAATTAGCTATTTGCTCTTTTAATTATTCACTCATTTTTAAAGCTTTTATTTTTTCTTTAACCCTAGAATCTTTTTTCATATGGCCAATTCTTCCACACTTATAGCATACTATATTTGGTTTATTAGGCTTATTTACCTTTTTAGAGAATTTTTTAAAATTACTTCTCTGGATAGGTTGAGGATTTTTAAAATTCTTTTGTTTTCTTAACTGTCGTTTTCTTTTTTCAGAGGGAGGAATAGGTTTTTCATAACCATATTGACTACAAAAATTACCTAGTTCTTTAATTCCCATTTCCTGATTTCTTTTAATTTGATTTTGTAATTTAAGAGTATCACAAATTTCTAAACCTATTAGTTTTGTAGCCGTACTTAATCTTCCATATGTTAAATCTCTTAATGGGATATCATTATATAATCGAGGTAGACTTTCTCTTACCTTATCGGCAAAAGTAGAAGGAAGTCCAGCCAAAAATCTTTCTTTCCAGAATGCTTCTCTACAATCAGGCCTAGTTAAGACTAAGGTGATAAAATTATCGTGGTACCACCTAAAATCCCCTAGGGTTTTACACCTAATTGTGTGAAGAATTAATGATATTCTTTGATCAAATAATTGCGGGTCTCCTACGAAATTATGGATAATTGCTAAAATTAGGGTTTCTACCATAAGAGGCATTACTTGATCGGCTTCTTGCTTTACACTATTCATTATATTAAACCTTTCTTCTTCGGAGAGGTAATGATCCCACCAACCTTTTAATTGGCCAGTGAACCCTGTTACTAGCAGCTTAACCGTAGTAGCCGCATCTTGTTTAGTTCTATATGCTGAGGCTGCCATGGTCATTTCATTTGTTTTTCTTAGGATTTGCATTTCAGTTAGCCCGTCTATGTTCCATTCATAGATACTAGAGCCATCAAAAGAGGATGGTGACTCCAGCTCCCATTCTTCAAACTGAATATCAGGGAGAGTGGGCCTATTATAATAATTTCTAGTAGTGGGTCTAGGGGTAGGACCTAAGGAAGAGCTACTCCTAGCATTTCTTCTTAATTTATTAACTTTAAATAAATTATCATCAAACTGTTCTCTATTTATTTCTCCTAATTCTTCATCGGGTATTATTATAGTATTGACTTTATTAATTTTTAAAGCATCCAATTTTTTATTTATTTCTTCTAACATAGAATCTTTTCCTAATTTTATATGTTTTAATTCCTCTTCTGAGAACTTAAATGGTTTAATTAAAGATCTTTCTAGTTTCTTAGGAGGTAATTCTTTATCTATTACTTCTGAGGCAATTATATGAACCAGTTGATTAGTATAATTTACCTGAGTATGCAAATTTTGAATATCTTTTATATTAATATCTCTTTTTTCAGTTATCATTTTGAAAGGGGAGGCTATTACTTCATGATTTTGAATACTAGGAAAGTTTACTTCTTCTAATGGGGGAATTATACTAATAATTTCTCCTTTAGATGTTTTCCATATTTTTTCAGCGGTTTTTAAAACATTTATTTGGAGATTATTAAAACAGTTTTCCGAAAACCAATTAAAAAAGGGAATATTTTCTTCTTTTTCTTCTAAATAATTATAATAATATTCTCTGTATTCTCGTAATTCTATTTGAGAGAAATTTTCGAAGAACCATTCTCTTTTTTCTTTATTATCAGGATTCAAAAATTCTTGTTTCAATAAATCTTTATTTATTTCGAATTTTTTAATAACATTTAATTGATTAAATTCTAACGGACCAGGTGCTGATTCATACTGGGAAGAATTAGGTTGATTTTCAGTTTCCTCATATTCTGTGTATATATATATATATATATTCTTTGATACTTATCTCTCTCGAGGGAATCTTACTTTTTCGTCAATTGCATTGGTGCAGAACAAAAATGCTTTCGGCAATGCATCGGACATGATACATGAAGCAATAATTAATATTATAAGGTACATATTTATGAATTGGGATTTGGGAAATGGAAGAAAGCAAAGATTAACAAAGTGAATATATTCAACTAATCTCGATCATAATTAAGATTATACTTTTAAAAGTCTGAAAAAAAGTTTTCTACGTGTTATTAGATCGAAATTCATTGTTTATACTATATTTAAAATATTAGTTGATAAAATTATTAAATTAAAAGATTGTAACTAAATGTTAGTTAAAATGTTTTTATTAACCGTGTACAAGTTTTTTTTTAATAATATTTAAAATCATTAAAAAGACTTTATTTTTAATTTATTAATAAATATACAGATAGAAAAGTAAGTTCTAGCTATCACAAATTAAAAAATAAAAAATAAAATGCAACAAAAATATTATTACATTTGAATAAAGATGTTAGAGGTGTTCTAGGGAGGAGAGGTAGGTTAATAGGTGGGGAATTGTTTAGGGGAAGATAAACAATTAATGGGGGGTTAGAAGGGAAAGGGGGATGACATGAGAGCGATTTAGGGGGAGTATTAAAGAGGGGAAGGGAGATAGGATGAGGAGATTCAAGGGAGGAAAAAGGAGATTTAATGAGTAGGGATGGGTGGTATAGTTTTAGGGGATGAGGAGAAACACTCTATTTCATTTTTTTTTTTAAATAAAACTATAAAAAGGGAAGTTCTTGTACTCTTTCCTCCCCCCGGTCCCCTCTTCATTCCTATCATTCCTTTTCCCTTTATCTCCCTATTTTATTTTCTTTGCTTCTCATATCCTCTAATCTTTTTGTGTTATATTTACTCTCAAATTCCTTACCTAGTAAAGGGTAATGAAACTCAAAATTCTTACTCTTTCCCTTTTCTTTCTAGAATTAAGTTTTGGTAACTTTTGGTGTTAAGGATAGTGTTCTCAGGAAGAAGAAGAATACTCACACCATAAAGGTTGTTCGTTTTGGATCTCTAAGGTAAACTTATAGCTCATAACCTACAAAATAGGCTTTTGGTAGGTGTTAGCTTCAGATAGAATTATTTTTAGAGCGTGGAGCACTAGCTTGAAGGTTTTTTATGGCTACCCATAAATAGGTAGAACTTTAGAAAAACTTCTAAATGTTGGCAATCTTTATTGATACTCTGATTTGTTGATTTCTGCCTCGCATAATACTCTTGAAGTTGTTGGGAAGCAGGTTGGTTTACTCTCAGTAGTTGTGAGTAGTTTAACAGTCATGTGGCCTATTTTAATATTTTATAATTTACTATTTTAATGATGCTTATAAATTTTATTTGAGCTATGAAATTTATTTCAAAGGCTGAGAGTTTATAAATTTAAATTGATTATATTTGACAAAACTGGAGATTTAATTTGAAAGGGACTTTGAGAAAATAAAAAAAAAATTGATATTTATATTATTGGTATCCATGTTAGAACCCTGTATGTCATGAGTAGATGATAATAACCTAATTGTACCTAGTTATATGATTCTAGACGAAGATGGCTATATGTTAGATGGAGCTACCACTTTGTAAAGAAAGTTATCAACGAGATCGAGCTGCACTCAATGATATGATATGATATGAGATACGATATGATATTAAGACATAATATGATTCTGGAAGGAAAGGGTTATCCATTAGATGGAGCCGCCCCAAGAGAAAGGTCACTCTTGGAGGAGAACGTTATCAACGAGATGAAACTGCTTCTCGATTCTATCACGAGTGATCTCTGTTGTAGTAACTGGTTTATTAAAGGAATTCATTTTTAAAATTTCTGAAAAATTATATCCCTTAAATTTTTCTTTTTCTTTATGATCTTTAGTCGTTTCTTGTTCGATCATCATGTTTTTTAATTTTAATAAATATTCTAATTTATCTTCTTCATTAGCCATTTTATCAACCATTTCTAAAGCTAATTTAGTTTCAGTTTTAATCATATTAATTTTAAAAGAGCAATTACAATTTTCCATATCTTCGCAGGTATGAATATTTTCTTCACTTTCATTACTAGAATCTTCAGTTAATTCATTATTTTCAATTAACTCTCCTTCTTCATCCTCAGAAGATTCTTCATCTAAAATTAATAAATTAGCTATTTGCTCTTTTAATTCCTCATTCATTTTTAAAGCTTTTATTTTTCTTTAACCCTACAATCTTTTTTCATATGACCAATTCTTCCGCACTTATAACACACTATATTAGGTTTATTAGGCTTATTGGATTTTTTAGAGAATTTTCTAAATTTGCTTCCCTTGGTATTTTGAGGATTTCTAATATTATTCTGTTTTTTTAAGTGTCGTTTTCTTTTTTCAGAGGGAGGAATAGGTTTTTCATAACCATATTGACTACAGAAATTACCCAATTCTTTAATTCCCATTTCCTGATTTCTTTTAATTTGATTTTGTAATTTAAGAGTATCACAAATTTCTAAACCTATTAACTTTGTAGCCATACTTAATCTTCCATAGGTTAAATCTCTTAGCGGGATATCATTATATAATCTGGGCAAGCTTTCTCTTACCTTATCGGCAAAAGTAGAAGGAAGTCCTGCCAGAAATCTTTCTTTCCAAAAGGTTTCTCTACAATCAGGCCTAGTCAAAACCAAGGTGATGAAATTATCATGGTACCACCTAAAGTCTCCTAAGGTTTTACACCTAATTGTGTGGAGAATTAATGATATCCTTTGATCAAATAACTGAGGGTCTCCTACGAAATTATGGATAATTGCTAAAATTAAGGTTTCTACCATAAGAGGCATAACTTGATCTGCTTCCTGCTTAACACTATTCATTATATTAAACCTTTCTTCTTCTGAGAGGTAATGATCCCACCAACCTTTTAATTGGCCAGTGAAACCTGTTACTAATAGCTTAACCGTAGTAGCCGCATCTTGTTTAGTTCTATATGCTGAGGCGGCCATGGTCATTTCATTTGTTTTTCTAAGGATTTTCATTTCAGTTAGCCCGTCTATATTCCATTCATAGATACTAGAGCCATCAAAAGAGGATGGTGACTCCAGCTCCCATTCTTCAAACTGAATATTAGGGAGAGTGGGCCTATTATAATAATTTCTAGTAGTAGGTCTAGGGGTAGGACCTAAGGAAGAGCTACTCCTAGCATTTCTTCTTAATTTATTAACTTTATATAAATTATCGTCAAACTGTTCTCTATTAAAATGTTCTCCTAATTCTTCATCTGGGATTATTATAGTGTTGATTTTATTAATTTTTAAAGCATCTAATTTTTTATTTATTTCATCTAACATGGAGTGTTTTCCTAATTTTATATGTTTTAACTCTTCTTCTGAGAACTTAAAAGATTTAATTAAAGATCTTTCTAACTTCTTAGGGGGTAAATCTTTATCTATTATTTCTGTGGCAATTATATGAACAATTTGATTAGTATAATTTAATTGAGTATGCAAGTTTTGAATATATTTAAAAGAAATATCCCTTTTTTCAGTTATCATTTTAAAAGGAGAGGCCACTACTTCATGATTTTGAACATTAGGAAATTTTACTTCTTCTAATGGGGGAATTATGCTGATAATTTCTCCTTTAGATGTCTTCCAAATTTTTTCAGCAGTTTTTAGAACATTTATTCGGAGTTTATTAAAACAGTTTTTAGAGAACCAATTAAAGAAGGGAATATTTTCTTCTTTTTCTTCTAAATAATTATAATATTTTTCTCTGTATTCTCTTAATTCTTTTTGAGAAAAAGTTTGGAAAAACCATTCTCTTTTTTCTGTATTATCATGATTCAAAAATTCTTTTTTTAATAAATCTTTATTTATTTCAAATTTTTTAATAACATTTAATTGATTACATTCAGAAGGACCAGGTACAGATTCAAAATGTGGAGAATTGGGCTGATTTTCAGTTTCTTCATAATCTGGTTGGGGAACCGTAAGGTCCGACCTTGTTCCCAGGTATTGCAGAGACCTAGGCATAGAGAACCCCGATCTATCTATTGACCTTCTTGCTATGGAAAAAGAGGTCTGGGGAGATCTATATGACAGGGATCTTCTCAGGGGGGCGAAAGCTACTTCTACTGCCCCATCTCTAAATTCAACAATATTATTTAAAACAGGATTTTCAAGTCTTTCTGGAGGAAGAATTTCTTCTAGTTTCCATTTTAAGCCTGAAGTTATTTCTTCATGTCTCAAAGTTCTGGGAACAGTGGCACTAACTTTTTCGGGATTTACTAATAACATAGTAGTGACATCTTTAGGTGACATTATTAAGGCTCCTAGAGCCAATTGAGTCTTCATGGCTTTATAGTATAATATGTATGCTATAGTTAATGGAAAAGAACTTTGATTCCATTTTTCTTCAAGAATTTTTATGGTTAAAATTATATTATTATTGGTTTCAAGAAGGCTTTTTAAGGCAATAGAATAATTAGGGTAATTATTTATATAAACCGGACCTCGATGAAGATTAGTTTCCATTAAAGCCAAAGATTGGTTTTCAAAATCTTTTGGCCTATTGTCTCTAAGGATGGCTAACAAGGGCATATCCATACCCATTCTAAACAAGGGTTTAATAGCAATTTGTATTAATCCTATATGCAGATATCTATAATCTTTTATATGCTCAATAATTAACTGATTAGATATTAAGGGAATTTCTTGTTGGGTAGATTTTAAATCTATTTCTTTTTCCACCGTTTTAATGATATATTCAGATTTAAACATATCTTTAAAGGAGGTTTTATAAATAGTTTTAATATCTAATTTAGGTATATTCCATTTATTTAATTCATGTTCTATTTGCGGAATTCTTAATTCATGATGTATCATATTTAACTTAGTTTCTTCTGGTTCTTCATCATTAACATCTACCTTTTCTTTTCCTTTGGAGAGCATTTTTATTAATCTAGACATTGTTCTAATATAATTAGGACCAAAACGGGACCACTAGGCTAAACCAACGGATTTACTGCGTCTCTCACGACTGACTACCGGGACCACCCTTTCCAGCTGACCAACGATTCATCCTAATTACTAGAATGATTTCTAGATTATTAAAGCTGCTTTGAAAAGAATACAGAAAATGGTACAAGTTAAAGATGAAAACTTTGAAAACTAAATTAAGTATGAAAATCAAGAATACAGAATTTCACAACGTTAATTTACTAAAAGATCTTTTCTGGTATGGAAGATCGCACTAGACGCAACCACAAAGCATACTCAGACATATATATATATATATATATATATATATATATATATATATATATATATATATATGATTATACGTGTATATATATGATTATACTTTATAATTTTTTTTTATTGATAGGCCAAAGATTTTATTAAAAGATGTTATAATTAAAAAGCAGCAACATGTAAGAAATAATGTGAAGAAAATATAGATTGAATGTTTAAAGAGGATTCCCAAAATGTTATTGCCAAGAATTTTTTTCATCGAGTAATTAAATGCGGGAAAAATAAATGAGTAATATATTTTAGTCTTTCAAGAGTTTTTTTTGTCAGTGTGCGTTTAAGTTTTTATTATATATGAATTAAGTTTCAAAGTGATAAACATAATACCATGTTCATAATTTGGACAAGATGAGCTTATGGGGAATTGAATCGACAAACATACCAAAGTTAATATCAACAAAAACATTTCAAAGACCAAAACAACCAAATTATATATTTATTCTAAATTAAATATAGTAGGTGAAAAGAAAAGAGTTTAATTAAAAGAGTTTCTACACTTATCATTATTTATTTATATAATTTTTAAGTATTAATAAATAAATTTAAAATAATTTACTATTAATAAAAAGTTGTAACCCAAAGTTTGAGTAAAAATTTTTAAATTATCTATATATACTAATTAAATTCAAAATAAAATGATGATGGGTGTCGGGTGTTACACACTTTTCTTAAACCACTTTCCTTTGGAAAAGAAAAAAAAAGGGACTATTTTTTTATAAAAGAAAATATAGTAAAAACAATTATTTACGTAATCACGAATTTATAGAGTCAGTAGTCAACGCTTAAGTATAGGTGATAATAGGGTAAAATATCGGGTTTAATTTGGCACTGTTAATTTTATAATAATTATAAAAATTTCAACAATTTTTTTTACTAATTTTTACATTATCAATACATAAAAAATAAATTTTTATTTTTGATAAATATTACATCTATATTTTATAAAACCACTTTAATATTTTTAAATTAAATTTTACCAACAATATCAATTGATACGCATACTAGATGATAACTCTTATTTATATAAGTTTAAATTTTTTTAAAATAATAATGAAATTATTTTACTGTAATGTTAAGCTTTTAATTTTAATAATGTGGACAATTTTTTCAAGATGCAATGAGATATTAAATATGAATGTTTATTGGAACCGTGATTGGACTACCTCCTTCCACACCATGATGTCTATGGTTTGCTACTAGCAGTAGTGGTTAGTAGTTGGGCACGCTTGCAGATTTCTATTTTCACTGAGACATAGCGTGTGTATATATATATCCATTACTATGTGTGAAAGCCTTCAGTCATCAGAAGTGCAAGTTGCCAAGCCAATCAGTGGTATGCAATAGTACAATTTACAAGCGAGAAAATGACACACACACCCACCCTTTGGAATTGGAACCGCTGAAAGTTTTTTAATTTCCATACAAATCATATTGTAGTAATTAATAATATTGATGATGATAATAACAAGGAGAAGAATCTGTTTCTCTCACTGATAAGCATGGAAGCACTTTTCAATGACCAAATCCAATTCTCTGTTCATGATCACATCTTTTTTTAACCAGTTCCATCTTTCCCTTGGACTGCTCCCTTCACTCACAAGTCACAACTCACAAATCTCTCTTAGGTTCTTCTTGTTCCTTTTTTTTTTTTACCCCCAGTTTTGCTTAAAAATCTGTTTTTGATTGTTCTAGGAAGGTTTGTTTATTAAATTAAGTGATGCCCTTTTGCTTTGTAGTTTAGCTGGTTGTTGGTTACTTTTCAGTTTTTAGTAATCCTACTTTGGAAATTTTTTTATGAGGAAAGTGGAAGATTGATCTGCCGAGGATTTGGGCTTGCGGTTTTGAGAAACCTTGAGTATGTTGTGTTTTGTGCTGTGTAGGCATAAACTTGCTTCCCTCCACTTTGTGGTTTTGACTTTCTCAGTGAAAAGAATTCAGCTTTAAACTCACTGATGCTAATTAATAGGACTTTTTGCGGATCAAATAACATTTTCCTCTGTTGGAATTGGATTTCCATCATATATTCTGGTAATTAGGAATTTTTATCATTATGTAGTACTAGCTTGATTGTTGTGAACCACTGCAAAATTAATTCTATCCCTTACTATGTGTGGGTTTGAATTCCCTTAAACTTCTAATGTTTTGTGTAATAATTTGCTAATTGCAACTTTCTTCAATCAGTTGCTTGCTGATGTAGCTCTCTCTAACTCTCTCTTCTTTTTCTATGCACAATGGCTTGCTAATTACTGATTAACACTGCTTGTGTTGGATGTGATAGATATATAGGTTGTGACTTGTGAGGATGTCCACTCCGGCAAGGAAGAGACTCATGAGAGATTTTAAAAGATTGCAACAAGATCCTCCTGCTGGAATCAGTGGGGCTCCCCATGACAGCAATATTATGCTTTGGAATGCAGTTATCTTTGGGTATGTTAGTTAACTGAAGAATTTACAAATCCTGAGATTTTTTCTTTCCTTAAGGGGTTATTATTCCCTTTGTGGTTCAAATTGTGGTCTAATTATTCTTTTCTTCTTGTTTTTCTAGACCGGATGATACCCCTTGGGATGGAGGTACAGTATCTTCAACCTTATATGCTCAAACAAACTTTATATGTTGTTTTGATCTTCGTATGAAAATTGAGTGTTTATTATGTTGCTGAAAAGTACAATCAGATAATTATTTTAACATTCAAGTTCTAGAAACCTTCAACAAAGTTAGCGTGTCTTTATCTGTTATCCAATTTGGAAGTATCTAGAAAGGTGGTGTTCTTTTGTTTGATTCATGCAGATATTTCTAGTGTTAAATGTGTTGGTTGCGAATTTATGTCCTAGTCCCAACTTTATGCTTCTTTAGGTGATTGTTTTTTTGTTTGATAGATTCTTCATGTGTGAGTATTTTAATTATACCTGGTTACTGTGTCTTCTAATTTTTCGGTATGCTCTGATCTAATTTCTGTCTCTTTCAGGTGCATTTAAATTAACACTTCAGTTTACCGAGGATTATCCTAATAAGCCACCTACAGTGCGCTTTGTTTCTCAAATGTTTCATCCAAACAGTAAGTAGGAAACTAGAACTTGCCTTTTTGTCTCTCTTTCTGAGCCACCAGCCAACATGTGTAAGACCCTCCAACGGAATTGGAATGGCAACCAGTTGAACTATTTGTATATTCAGCACCTAAGGCTTACTATCCAACTTCAAAGTTCAAACAGAACTGAAAGTCGTTATTTAAATCTACCAAATTACTTTGGATTTTGGAAGTCAATGGAGAAACATTTTTAAAATTTGCTGATAGTGAATTTGTGTCTTCCTGTTACCTCTTTTAGAGAATTTAGGAAGTAAAACTTGTTAACTTCTGTGCAGGTTCAGCACTTATGTATGTTCTTGAGGCAGTTTGTGTAAATTCTTTTCCATGGTATCTTTTGGGAATAGCATGCTGAAATAAGATTATAATTTATTTATATTTTAGCTATATGATTTTTTTTTTTAAAAAAAATTAATAAATCCGTTTTCTAATAAATACATGCTAAACTTTTATGAGATAACATGAACAGAGGACGAAACGGTCCTTTCTCTATACATGTCTCTGTCTCAATTGGCAAGCTAGGTTTGTGAAATTTTTACGATAAAATAGAGTTCCTGAAGTTTCATATACATACCTGAAATTATCTATATTTCTTTGTTTCTGATTCCTAGCTTTTGTGACATAATGTCCATAACAATATTATGGAGGGTTTCAAATGCAGAACTTCTGTCAAAATATTTACCATGAAGAATAACCAGTTGAAATGGTTATTATGCATAATATATTAGCTTAAATTAGCTTACGTAATTATTCCAAGTAGTTATTTCTTTCTTGGTAAATATTTTATCAAGAGTTTGGTTTTTTGTTTCTTTAAAGGGATCAATGTATCAGTAAGGGAATAAGTCCTATTTGCTTTGGTTAAATTCAGTAATTTCCAGTTCTGAGCCCCTTTTCCTTTTCAATTTTAGTATATGCAGATGGAAGCATATGCTTGGATATTTTACAAAATCAATGGAGCCCGATTTATGATGTAGCTGCGATACTTACTTCAATTCAGGTCATAGTGATTCTCCATATTTTGGCAATGCTTTAATGCTGACATTTTTTTATTGTATTCCATCCAAAAATTTGTCTATCTTTCTTTTGATACCTAGACTTATTCAAATCATTTTCATGCTTGTGTGAATTTATGAAAGACCTCGTATGCCATGTTGCTTAAAACTTAAGGATTGTGGCTGTAGGAGCCTTTACAGCCTTGGTTGCTAAAACTAAGAAATAAGAATACTTCCTTTCAATTAGTGTTGCATACTCACAGCAGTTCAAGAGTGTATCATATATATTTAGATTCATATGCAAGTGTGGGATTCATCTGTCAAAATACAATTATCTGTCAGTTTTGGTCTTACAGTCATGTATCCTTTCCAACTCATTTTATTCTTCAAGTAGTTAAGAATTTAGGAAGTGCAACAAGGTTTAATAGCAACTAGCTGTATTGTAATCTCAGATATTTTTCTTCTTAAAGAGAAAAACTATTGCAGTTGGCATCTAGAAAACAAATATTGTCCTGTTTAAAAATTTTCATTCTCTCCATTATGTAAGATAAATGATTGTATTTATCTTTAGTTCTGTCACTGTTTTCTTTATGACAAGAGAAGGAAAAGAGCTAAGTTATATAAGAGGATTAGATTTCTACAATGTTAAGTATACAAGAAAAACACTTGACTAATTAGTCTGCATTTTGAAGAATATAATTAGTTGCTTCACTTGCTAGTGCTTTTGCTCTGAATGTTTTCCATTTACATGAAATTGGTCTTGTTGCAGTCGTTGCTTTGCGATCCAAACCCAAACTCTCCAGCGAATTCAGAAGCTGCTCGGATGTTTAGTGAAAACAAACGTGAATACAATAGAAGAGTACGAGAGGTTGTTGAGCAGAGCTGGACTGCTGATTAAAAGGTTGTCAAATGATAATGATCTGATATTGAATAACCTTAAGTACTTAAAAGAACAATTGTGTTTTGTAAACCTTGACAATGCGTTTGTTCAAACTTGTATGAATGGATGTTCTACCTTATGATCTTTATGTTGTGCAGAATCGTGTTTTGTCCAACACTTCCCACTTTGCTTCATCATTATATTACATAGGATAACTTCGTTGACAGACTATGTTGAACCTATGATCTATACAGAAGTTATCCCTGAAAGGTTCAAGGAGAGGAAACAAGGGATTGATTGGTAGGAATCTAAATAAAAAATTGATAGGTATTTAAACAGTAGAAGTATTGAAAAGAGCTGACCTGTTTTAAGGAATTACATATGAGTTTAATTAGTATACGCGGTCAGTGTAAAACTTTTTACATTGAAATTCAATCACAGCCTTTAATTTATAGAAAGTTTGTTGAATTTACCAATTAATATTTTAAAAATTATATAAATAAAAAAGTATGATTAATTATGCGTAGAATATTCTTTTACATTGTCAGCTAATTAAACTCATTATATATTTATAATTTCATTTTTGGCTTTGTTTGTTTACTGTTTTCAAAAACAGTTTTGTGTTCACTAAGATGTGTTTGTTTCCTCAACACATTTGACAATGTTTGTCCCATAAACACATCTATGTGTTTTAAAAATTTGTCCCCTAACCACTTGAACCATAGGCGTTTCTTGAAGAGGGTGAGAAAACATCTCTCAGCTGTTTTCAAAACTTCAAAGATTTGATACACATAACAAAATAGATTGTACAGTTTTTAATCCTCTGGAGAGAAGAAAAGGGAGATAAAAATGGACAGAGGAGGAATTCGTGGATAGAGATCCCATAGAAATTAACATGTCTGAAACTTTGATGCTGGTCTTTAACTAAGCCAAATCGCGTCACATGATTAATTACAAAATACTGTAGAATTATTTTAGCAAACAACTTTTTTTTAAAAAAAAAGAAGTGAGAAGTGAATCAAGCAAGCTCTTATTCTTTATGATTAAATATTGTATGAACTGTGAGCAAACAATTTGTTACAGCACGTTTACATTTTAGTAAAGAGGTTTAAATCACTGATCCTTGGCTCTTGAACTTGCATGGAGTACAGCAAATTCCAGAGAATATCCTCCATTGAAGGGCGGTTACTGGAAACCTTGTTGAGACAACTGATGGTTATCTGAACTGCAGTTCTCAATGATTCATACACACTAGTCTCCTGGATGGTAGAATCGGACAAACCCTTTAGTATTGGTGATGCATCCCTTAGTGATGGTGATGCAGCTAAACATCTCTCCATCTGAACATGATAAAGAGGGAATTAGAGATAGGAAAAACAAATCCTATAGTACATGCTTGAGTAAGAATAAAATGTCATGCATACCTCATCCTTCAGCTTCTCTACTTCACTGGAAGATGTAATTAGTTTGCCAGTAATAACTTCAAGTAGAATAACACCAAACTGATAGATGTCTTCCTTTTCTGCATTGTTGGTGCTGCATATCGGTATAACATGTTATACTTCGAGTGCATCACATCATCAATGGGAGACAGATACAGATAACTAAACTTTATACCTGCCAATTTGATTGAGGGCTCTTTGCTCAGAAAGGTTGCTATCAAGACTTATCTAAAAATTGACAAAGGCAGATTTCATTGAGATTAGAGACTTTGAGAGGCACTCAATGCAAATATTACTGAGAACTAGTCAATTACATGTATTCTGTTTTAATTCTAACCTTGGATGGCCATGGAATGCTGTATCCACTAACTTTTGCATCGAGGCTATCATCCAACAGAATATTCTCAATCTTTATATTGTTGCCAAATATGCCATGATGAACTCTAGTGTGTAAGAACTGGATTCCTCTTGCAATGCCTATGCAGATTGCCATTCTTTGTGGCCATTTCAACATTTCCTTTCTTCTCGTATCTGTGGAAGGGAATTTCCACGGTACATTTTTTGGTCATAGTAGTGTTAATTTGCTCTTGCAGTTAATTCTGTGTGAAAGTTTTGTTTACCTGCAAGGTAATCCCTCAATGACATGTTTGAGACATGTTCAAATACAATGAATATTGTGCTTATCATTTGGGGACGGTCCTGATGAGTAACGACACAGTGTCCTAGCACACTCACTATATGTCTGTGCCTTAAATAGGGTAATACCTTCAAGCTCTGAATATTGTTTTTGTGCAAACTCTTCTGCTTTAGCTTAACATGATTAACCATGACCATTGAACCATCTATGAGCCAACCTTTATATAGCTGTGTAAATGCACAAGTATAGGCCATTACCACTTGGTCTTGTAGAGTTATCATTATGAAACTAATGAACAAATATAAGAAATCTTTTACCTGTCGCTGTGATCCTTGTGCTATAAGATTTGATGGGTCAAAGTTGTTTGTAGCATCTTCAATTTCTTCTAATGAGAAATTGCAGTATGGTGGGAATCCAAGAACTGATCGCCTCCTTGGCAGAGGAACACGTCCTATTTAAAATTAATTATTAAAAATAATAATAATTAATGCAAGAGTCCTATAAAGGAGAAAGGGCATTCCAAATTTAATATACCCAGTCACTTTGGATATCTTAAAATCCTTTTAAATACTCTAAAGTAAAGAAACTCACATTTTTTTATATATATTTTTTAATTTTAATTAATTGAGTTTGAAATAAAATTATTACAAGAAAAAATAATTTTTAATTGTTAGAAATTATATCTTGCAGAAAATTTTTTTAAGAAATTCATCAATCTTCAATATAATATTTTAAAGATAAAATAACTTGAATTTAAACAAGCCAAGAGAAAGAAAGGGAGATAGTCTAAACTCTAAAGAATATTTTATTTTTCAAAATTATCCTTAATTTTATTGGAATATTTTTTCTTTCTCTTCTCCCCTTCTAACCTAATTAATTAATATACCTTAACCATGTAATTGATATTCATAAGACATCTATTATAAAGTAATACTAAGATTTTTGGTCAGAAAACCATTAATGCCCAAGATATCTTTAAAGAATCTTATAAAAAAAATAAAGAAACTTTAAAACTATGTATTATATATAAATACAAATGTAGTATTAAGGATCACATAAATTACGAGAGTGATAAAAATTATGATCTAAAATTAATGTATGCATAATTTATCATATCAACATACAATAACCACCAAGCTTATTTTATCATATCATCAAATTAAAGATAAATAAATTATCTGCGTTCCATTCTCCTAATGGATGCTTAAATTATGCTGCCTATAATTTTAAAATCACATGCTTTCTTTTTGAGAAGGGAAATGTATTTTACATTTTAGTCTCTTTCAAGGTAAACAATACTCTATTGCTTTGTTTCAATGAGACTATTAGATACTTGATTATTTTGATTTAGGAAAGGAAGTTTATTACACTCTTGATATCATCTACTTGGAAACATTTATAACAATCTTAATTTATATTCTAAAGTTTCTACAAAGTTGATAATAGAGATTCAAAACTAAGTTATCAGTAATGTCAACAATCATATCGTTTATGTAAATATTGATCAGAGTGAAAAATACATATTAATGTCTCAAGGAGAAAAGTGTAATATATATAAACAACTCGACAGATGGGAGTGTTATTTATTTAAAAATAATAATAATAATAATAATAAAATGTCCTTACTTGCATTAGTATTTGGTCTTGGATATGCATGGACAGAAAGTTTATCAGCAGAAGAGATGCCTATGTTATAATTACTGTCTGCCTTTTCTGGCCTGAACTTTCTGAAGATGCACAGAAATAAAAGAACCAGAAGCCCAGAGATTCCCACAACACCTCCAATTATTCCATGTATTAGTCCTAGTTGTACCTCTGACTCCTTCTGGCTTCTAATTGAAGGCTTAACAGCTAAGGCCTCCACTTTCTGGCAATAAGAAGATTGATGTTGATCATTTGAGCTTCTGGCTGACAAACAATTCCCAGAATAAAGGTACTGTTCGGTTTAAAGCCTTTGAAGCAAGACAAGATGGCAATGTTCCCACCAAGAGGTTGTGTGAGATATCAATAAATGTCAGAGCAGAACTACATGATACATTCATAGAAAGGGAACCATTTAGTTGGTTTGCAGCCAAGTTTAGGTACTTTAGGAAAGGAAGAGAGAAAATAAATGATGGGATATTTCCAGATATTGCATTGGAAGAGATGTCAAATAGCTGAAGTTTATAAACATGAATGAGTTTGAGAGGAATTCTACATCTCAAAGAGTTGTTTCTCAAGACAACCCTCACAAGATTCTTGCTCAGTGAAGGGAATTCAGGACCCAATTTGTTGCCACTCAAATTGAGCTCTGCAAGAGAAACCAGTCTTCCAAGATCAGGCACACTCCCACTGAAATGATTATCAGCCAAAACAAGACTCCTGAGACTTTTCAAAGAGGTGATTGATGATGGTATTTGCCCATAAATGAGGTTTGAGCTAATGTTCAGCACTTCAAGATGCCGGAGCCTGTCAATCTTGGAAGATAAAGGACCCCACAAACCAAGTGATACCAATGACAACACCTTCAGATTTGAAAGCTTTGTCAAGACAGTAAAGAAAGTCTGGATGGAGAATCTTTCTGAGAGAGTCTCAGATGAATTCCAAGATACAAGTTGTTGGGTTCTGTAAGCAGAAGAGGAGGTCTTGTTCCCAATGATGCTTAACTCTGTTACATGGCCATCGGAGCACACAATGTTGAGAGAAGCTGAGGGAGAGAGGGAGCAGAAGTTGGTCATGTTGGTCCATTCTTGAAGAGCTTGAGGATATTCAAGGAGCTTCTGAACTCTCAGAAGGATTCTGTTCTCACTTGTCGTTAGTTGTGCACTGGGGATTAGAGAAAGCAGCACAAGAATCGTTACAGGAAACAAGTTGTACAAAGAAATAAAGAGATTCTTCATTTTCTAAGGGTGAAAAACCTGTGTAATATGACAAAGAACGGTGAATGAGTCTCAGAATCAGAAAGAACAGAACATAACTATATATTGCAGTGTTGAACTTGAAGCTAAAGAATTGAAATATGCCTCCCAGGTGTATAACCGTATCAGCAGCAGTTATTACTCAAAATATTAATGATCTCTGTGTATTTTTGGTTTCTACTTGTAATAGTATCATTAGTAGAACTAGTAATACTTTTTAAGATATTTCTTCTAACAATTTTTTATTATTGATTAAAATTTAAGAAAAACTAAAAAATTATAAACGGAATCATTAAATAAAGTGTAGTACAAAACTATATTAGTGTGTTTTTTAACATTTCTATTATTTTTGTTGTTATAATATTGCAGTTGTAGGCTGTGTAGTCACTTACACAGAAAAACTAATAAGCAAAAGGCAGAAAAGTTCTTTTTCATCGCATAATGGTTCCAAGAATAGATTTTCTTTGCGTGATATATGAGGATAAAAAGTTTCAATAACGTGGTAAAGAGAACAAGGGATTCTAATAAAGAGTGGGATTTTATGATTACATATAAATATGTAATAGTAAATAGTGCAGAGTGAAGCCACTAAAGTTGTTGATGGAAACCTTTCTAAAAACAGAAGAAATAACTCTGATCAGATGCTACGCAGACTACAAGATCATACAATCGAATTGGATTTTATATGCTGTCACGTGGCCAAACGGTTCAACACAGTTCCAAAATCGAATTGCTGCATGAGGCAGGAACATAGGTGTTGCCATGATATTGTGTGATATTGTGGACCTGCTTATTATATGTTATTAATTATTGACCCATTTTTCTTTTCCCATAAAAGAAAAGATCCATGTGAAGCCACACACACACGAGTATCACGATTTGCTGCATGATACGTGATTTTACGGTAATGCTACGTAACAACGCAGCATTACATTGCAAATCAAATCACGGAAGGACTATGTTTTACTAGTACGGAAATTGAGTTAATACAATACAGGCACATTGTAATTTCAAGATATTTTAAAATTATTTCCCTTTCCTTGTTTTCTTGGTATCTATTATGAATACAATAAGCCTATCATCAATTTTGAAGCAGTAGCACATGGGTGCAGGTGACCATTTTTCTCTAATATATTCTAGATAGAGTATATTATTTTTTTTTATGATTTTTTTTTGTTAATTATTTTTTTTTAGTTTTTATTATATTTAGCCCTCACAAATTAAAAAAAAAAACTATTTGTATTATTTTCTCTTACCTACTCTTGGTAACTCATTTTCATGTGTCCTTCTATTCCTTTTTTCGCATAGTACTCTTTTCCGCTTAATGCCCGTTCTGCCTCTGTTTTTCCACTTTTATTTCATAATATTTTTAAAATTTTTCTTTCATAATTTTTTTAAACACAACATTACTTTTTTAATTAACTTCAAAAACATATTTTTGAAGATTATTACAAGACATGTTTTTTTTCTCAAATATTTTTAAACAATATATATATGTATATAGCTTAATCAGTCAACAAAAAGTTTGTGTACTAAACCATAAGTTAGAAAAAGTTCATATACAAAAAACATAATTTACCTTATATTTTAAATTTGAGTTAATACTTATGGACATTTAGTAAGGTTGACTTTATTAATTAATATTTTAAATGTTAGTGTAAAAAATATTTTATACTACTAGTGCTTAAGTCTTTATTTCTTTAAAGTTATGCTAATTTAAATTAAACTAGAAAAATGTATCATGCTTGGCCAAACATAGAACGAACCTCCAGATCTTCCACTTCTATATAACGAATTTTTCTCCCCTCACCCTTATATTTTCTCCCTACATCTCTGTAATCTTATGAAATATCTAAAATACCCTTAGGTAAAAAAATGCTTAAATCTCCTTCTCTATTCACGCACCTATCTTCACCTCCATATCTGATTTCTTCTTTGTTCGAACGGTTTCCTCCAAGCTCACATACCCTTCGTCTTTGTAGTGCACCTTTCCTCCAAGGGTCTCTGGTCTCCCAATGCCGTCCAGACTTGTAAAAAATTTTCCAAATTTTTTTACAAGTCCGTACAAACTCATTCAGACTTGTAAATGAGTTGAGATGATTGGAGTTGAGATGATTGGTGGATTTGGATCAGAGGAAGGAGAGAAGTTGATCGAGTGTACGACCCTTAGAGCCAGTAGTGATAATACCTAGAACAGCGTGTAACGACAATGGAGAAAAAACCAGGTTTTTATTCACGGGTTCTTTCGACAATAAGTGTTTTGTCATGCTCAGAGTAACGTCGATTTAGTTGATGATTGATTCACGGAGGTCCATTGTTGTTTGAATTTTCGAATAAACTAAGCCTCTCAAGACTCTCAATTTAATTTAACGGAGGACAGTCATGTCAAACTCCCAGTTTGACATTTCACACGTCTCTCTACGTGCCTATGTGTTTTCCACAAGTCTAGATGAACCTATTTAGACTTGTAGACCCATCCAGACTTGTAGACCCATCCGGACTTGTAAAAAAAAAAATTACTTTTTTACCTATGACTATTTTTGGAATTTTCAAAAACTATAGAGTTGCAAGAAAAAATCAGGAAGAAAAACTCCAATATAACTTAACTTCCGAGGCAAACCTAGGCATATTACTTGACACTAAAATACACTTAGCTAAAGATAACAAAATGTACTCAAACCTTATGAGTTACCCGTAAAACAAATTCAAACAAGACATAAAAATTCACAATTTGAGTCTGTACACACTACAAGTTTAGATCCGTAAAAGTCATATGGATATGGATGGTATAATATAAAATCACGTTACAATATAAATTTTTTAAAAATCTAAAATACTAAAAATATTTATTTTATATAAAAATATAATTATAAAATTAACGTACTAAAATACTGCACTAGCTAGTTATGCACATAAATAATACTTTCAATGGTGGGAAAATAGCATTTTAAAAATGATAAAGCAATGGACGCAGTGACAGATTCATATTCTAGTGGGAGAAAACATTCTTTTTGTCTTTTAAATGTTTTACGTAGAAATTTAGAAATACATAATTTTTCTTGATGCTAATAAAATGTATTATTTTTAAAGTTATTAAGTTTCATATTTTTATCCCTTTTATTTTTTTTACTTTATAATATTTATATATATATATATATATATATATATATACTTGTCTATGTTGTGTTTGAAACTAAAATATAAATAAATTTTAACTAATTTTTCTATTTAATGACAGTGTATCTATTATCTATAATTTAATTAGAGATTTTATCTCCTATAATTTTTTTTATCAATATGTAATTAATGTAAAAGATATTTTAAGAAATAAACAATTTTTTTTTATCATTGAGATCATTAAATTAAAAAATGGCAAATAGAAAATACATTAATTACAATTATATAAGTGATACCGCCATAGATAAAGGTACAGCACAAAAGCCAAAATGGAATTTGGTTGTAATGTATAGTGGTTGCAAAATTACCGATATATAAAACAATCAAAACCATAATGGAGTAAGTGACCTAGCAATACCTCCTAGTCAAACAGCCATAAAGATTAGTAATTTACATACTAGTAAAATATATGTTACCTACTATTTGTCAATAAAATAAACTAACAAAATTCATCATCCAAAAACTAGACCCTATTACACTTTCATTTATAAACAAAAATGGATTGGAACTTTATTTAAATATAAAAATGGAATAAAAACATCTTGATATTTTATCCATTTTCGGGCTACAACCTAAATAGAATTCATAACATAATCTATATCCACCTAAAAATGACAATTTCTCAAAAGTCAGATGTGTCAAACAACTAAAATCCATAGGAGTCACAAAAGTTTCCTTGCTTTATTTTCTCAAATGAAAGCATAGTGTTGCCACTAATATAATTATGCATATGCTGGAAGGACTATAAAGATTCCCATAGATTTATAAATATGTACCAAACAACTATAAGACATTGCACATGAGAAGAGAAGATGATCACTTGTTTCAATTTTAAATATAGGCCAAGATCAACTACTGGAGTTGAAGCTAAAATATCTCTTCATTAAATTTTCTTTAGTTTGAATCTTGTTAAGAAAACCTTCTAAGAAAATGCCATAGTTTTAAATGGATCGATATGGATCACAAGCATTTGAATAAACTCCTTTTATGAAGTTTCACTAGTTGGTGTATCTTTTTTAGTAGCCAATGATATACTTCACCAAGAACATTAGAGCCTTTGGAGCAAATATTCCACCTCCAATTATCTTCCAAAAGAGGTTAACAAAGAAACCTATCTAACAAAAGAAGAAGTTGCTTAAGTTGTTCTTTCTCCCACTCTAAAGGTTTCTCCAACAAATTTCCAATTTCATACCCCACAATACGAATCCCCCTGATAAATGAATTTATGTTTTTGACTAGAGAAACAGTATAACATAGGAAATTGTTCACTCAAACATTTTTGTTCTGCCCAAATATGTTTCGAAAATAAGCTATTGACCTCATCCCAATCCAACTAGACATTTTCACTCTCATCAAACTACCTTCTTCCCATCCATTTTTCTTGATGTCTTACCACCACATAGAGTCAAAATGTTCGTCATTGCTAAAACCAAGATCTAAATCCTTATAGTTGGCCTTGACACCCTTACCCACAAGCTATCATATTCATTAAAAATTCTTTACCCCATTTTTCCTAGAAAAGACTTATTAACCATAACTATATCTTTCACCGCTAATCCTCTCTCTAGTTTTGGTAAATACACCTTGGACCAGCTCATCCAAGACAATTATCTTCTCACCACTCCCCTCCAAACGAAGGTACTCCCTATAGACTTATACATAAACCAAAAATACCTAATTTCACACATATTAAAGAACTTAGTTAATTTCATTTAATTTTATTGATTTGATAAAAAAACTAAAATATTCTTTCCAAACTACCCTTAATACTTTTCTTCACATGTGTGGAACATTTGCATAGGAGACAATTCATTTAATTCAATCTTTGTGGCAGATATTAATATCATGACCTTATCTCTTCCTTGAGTGAATATTGTGTTCATGTCATTTTCTAGAATTAAAAAAAAAGGTAGCTAAAAGAACAAAAGTAATTATTTGTACTCTATATAAAACATATTGTGACCCTTCATACTCTAGTAGTCTAGTGAGACAAAAAAAAACACTTTTTGTGCTTTGTACAAAGTAGAATATGAGAAGACAAAATAGATTTTTTGTTGCTTATATTTATGAGCTAATTTTTCTTGGGAACTCATTTCTTAAGAGCTTGAAAAGATAACATTTTTGGAAAACTTAATTAAGGATATTTTTGAAAAGTTAGTATTAAATATGATCCAATTAGTTTGAATTTGCTTATATTTAAGTCCAAAAAAAATTTCTTTTTTTTTTTGCTTATATATAAGTTCAAAGGGAGTATATCCATGGTTTTGTTGTTAAGGCAAGTTGCCATTGAAGCCAACAAAGATTCACCCAATGACACACCTCCCATCTTACTTTTGAAGAAATTGACTTTTAAGCCAATTACCAACTCAAAAATTCATAAAATGGTCTTTATTGTGAGAGCATTTTCCAAACATTGTTCATCTAGAAATAAAATATCATCAACAAACTGCAAAATAGAGACCCCAATGGCTTCATCACTAGCTTTACACCTTTGAACATATTTATCTCTAAATCTCTTCAAACAAATCCTCCCATCCCATTTGCCACCATAATGAAGAGAAATGGTGAAAATGGATCCCCTTGAGGGAGGTCTCTCTTCACTTTAAGCACATATGTTGGACATCCATTTACAAACATGAATAAAAATTCAAACTCAATGCATGTCTTAATCCACGAGATCCATTTATGGTAGAACCCCATGAATATTATATTATCTATCTATCTATCTATCTATCTATATATATATATATATATATATATATATATATATATATATATATATTTCAATCCAGAGAGAATAGTATTTTTTTGAATCTTAATGAATTAGGTGATTGATTTTTTTAGTGATTGATTTTTTTTAGTTCAATTGAAAGTATCCTCTACCAGAGACAAATATGTTCTAACTTCTAACCTTATAGGACTACTATGAAAGCTAAACTCTATCTTTGATTTTTTAACATAGTTGTATATCTAATACTTAAACTTAAGACTTCTAGTTAAGTTAGAACAACTCATACTAATAAGTGGTGTTAATTAATTGAATATTATAAATAGATAAAGACATTATTATTATTAATATATATATATATATATATATATATATATATATTAACATTAAAAGGCTCAAATTGTCACTTGTCTCTCAATTATTAGTATAGTATGACACATTCTTTAATGTGCTCTGAATTAGTGACACCTAATCGTCCTATCTTCGTCTTGTCTATGTTCCCAACATAAAAAACTATATATAAACCTGAAATTTTGACACATCACTGCCACTAGTTGTAGCATATACAACAAATTGCCATTAAGATTGAAGTTCAGTATGGCAATTATAGTATGGTCTATTATGTCATTAATTATGGACATAAGATTTGTCAACTTTCTATGACTTCCATTTCAATTTTTATTTGACTGTAATAAAGGTGAATCCATTAATATCTGTCAGCTTTCCATACACATAGTAGTTATTAAAAGAAGAAGAGTGGAAGCAAAAGAAGTGAAAGCGTTGAGGATCTGTTCACTATAAAGTCTAATGTGAGAAACGTGGTGATTATCATGGGGTCAAGGTAGCAAGATGCACAATGGGAATAAGAGTGAGAAGCAGTACAACTGAGGTTATGTATGCTAGTGAGGGCAGAGTCAGAGCAGTGGCAAATGTAAAGGAGGAGAATTAAACAAATTCTCTTCCATTTATGTGAGAGGGTGTATTTCAATGGACTAGATGAAGGTGGAAAAAAAGGTACTAAAGACATGGAGAGGTTGCTAGAAAGAGGGAGAATGAGAAGGATAAAGTTTTTGTGTGGTACATGTTTAATAAGTGTCGACACATAGGTCTTAACCAGACAACAAAAGATGTTTTGAAAAATCAGAGGAGTCACCACCAATGTTTATTAAGGAAACCATAAGAAAAATCTTTAAAAAAAATTATCTATGAAACCAAATTTTGAGTTCGAGAGTCAATTACGTGTAGGAAAAGTATTAACACCCTACAATGTACCTCTAATTAACTAAGCAAATAATTTTTCTTTTAAAATATTCATCTTACCATAAATAAAAAAACTTCATTATGACCATTATTATTGTTATTATGTATCTTATCAAGAAAGAGAGTTGATATTATTATTTTAGTTTATGTATCTCGACAGGAGTGGTTTCTTGCTCCTAGGTATCTTCAGGTGCAATGGAGAATCAAAGTTTACATAGTTTTTTTTATTATTTTTTCCTTTTTAGAAATGATTTTGACTAGTAATTTATTTTTTAGAGATGAGACTTAAGACGACAAGTTGTTACAAATTATGCCTTGAACTCTGGATTAAAGAGATGTTGCATCTAATTATTTCCTTCATATAGAAAACGACATGTTTGATTAATGTAGAATTTTCAAAGAAACAAGTAGAAAGTAAAATCACGACATGGTATTGGAAATGGTGAATAAAAGGACATGGAATAAAGTAAAGATTAATTTCAAACTCACAGAGAGCGTGATACAATCAGTGTTGAAAGAAGAACTTCAAGAAAAATCCCAATGAAAGCTCCAAGAATTTCTCTCAAAACCTTCCAAAATTCTCTGCTAAACTCTCTCAAGAACTTTTTCTAGATCTCTCTCAACAAAGCAAAGAAGACTCCAAAGTTTCAAAATTTCTTCCAAATCTCTCCCTAGCACCTCCCAAAGTTCTTAGAAACTCTCTCCTAAGAGCTCTACCAAGCCTTCCTAGACTCTCAAGAACAACCCTTCAAGAGACTTCAAAATCCTCTCCTAGAAATGAAATTGTGACCTTAATCCGTTGAGCAAAATTAAATCCACTGAGCGAATTTTGTAAATTTCTATTAATTTCTTGGGTGACCTTTGGGGCGTGATTTTTTCGTGCATTAATGAATTTAAGCTGTGAACAACAACTCTTTTTCGTCTAATGGTATGGTTGGTTGAGGTTTAGGCTTTGGTTCTTCAATTCACATGAATCAACGCCCTCTTTTGGTCCTACAATTCACATGAACCAATATTGGGATTCGTTCGTTAGCATCATATCATCCTTTGCTACTCCTTATTTCTTGCTTGTGATGTGATCTTTGATGATCACGTGCCCAAAGGATCCTTTCTAAGGTTACTTGGAAGGGAAATGGATTTATGGAAAGGAAAGGAATGGGGTGAGGCGCCACAAATACTAGGTTTGATAAGCCAAAAGGGAGAGGCCACAAGGGAGGGGTCCCTTGATAACTCTTAGAAGCTCTCACAAAGGAGAAAGGGGGACACTCAAAGGTAAGAACCTCAACCAATATGGTCTCTAGGATTAAATTCAAGTGTAAAAAATACAAGTGAGGGAGGAGCTCCTATTTATAGAGGTAGCTAACCTCTTGAACAAGATAACCTAAAAAAGAAGGGCTAGGATTAAAAGGAGAGATCTAAGGGAGGAGAATTGAGAAACAGTTCCCTCCTTAGATCATCAAACTTGGTGCCCAAGTTTCTCAAACCAAGGGCCAAGATTCCTTCTTATTAGCTTAGGGGGTTTATGTAGAAAAGAGGGGTGTAGATATCAAGGCTACCCCTTATTTCCTTCATAAAGACCCAAAAATCTAAATCCACCCTCTAAATTCCTAAGACACCTCCTAAAAATAAAAAATAGACTAAATACATGTCCCAAATTAAATTCTTAATGCTCCTCAAAATTAAAATAAAGGAAAACTACATTTTATTAACTAAAGCCTCTAGCCTAATATCTTCACTCTCCATAGGAGGTGAAGTCTTCCTTTGTCTGCAAGGGCTAGGTCTTCTTCAATCCTTCTAGCCATGGCCCTAGTGATAGGTCCTTGGCTAGGCATGGTCACATCATCTCTTCCCCCTTGAAGAGGATTTGACCTCAAATCCATGGGGTCTTCGTCATTTTCAGCACCTACAAATGGAGACAAATCAGAAACATTAAAACTGGTGCTTACCCCATAATCCTCTAGCAGATCTAAAACATAGGCATTATTACCGATCCGCTCAAGGATTTGGAAAGGTCCATCTCCTCTAGGGCTAAGTTTGGACTTCCTTTGAGAAGGAGATCTATCCTTTCTCAAGTGAAGCCATACCCAGTCGCCCTTTTCAAAGATGACTTCTTTCCTCCCCCTATTGGCGAAAGTAGCATCTCTCAAGGATTGACGCTCTATGTTAACTTTAACCCTCTCATGTAATTGTTTTACAAAAATGGCTTTTGCCTCTCCTTCTTTATGTACAGCAACAGAAAGAGGAAGAGGTAAAAATCTAGAGGAGTACGAGGATTAAAGCCATAGACCACCTCAAAAGGAGAATGCTTGGTGGTTCTATGAACCACCCGGTTATAAGCAAATTCAATGTGGGGAAGGTACTCATCCCAAGACTTATGGTTGCCTTTAAGGAGAGCCCTCAGCATAGTGGATAAAGATCTATTCACCACTTCTGTTTGCCCATCAGTTTAAGGGTGACAGGTAGTGGAAAAAAGAAGTTTAGTTCCCAGCTTAGCCCAAAGAGTTTTCCAAAAATGGCTAAGGAACTTCACATCCCTATCTGACACTATTGAAGAGGGTATACCATGCAATCGGACAACCTCTTTAAAGAAAAGTCTTGCGATGTTGCTCGCATCATCCACTTTGTGGCAGGGAATAAAATGGGCCATTTTTGAAAATCGGTCCACCACAACAAATATGGAGTCTGCACCTCATTGGGTTCTTGGGAGCCCAAGGATGAAATCCATGCTAATATCCTCCCAAGGTGCAGAAGGAGCAGGTAAATGTGTGTATAGTCCATGAGGCATTGCTTTAGACTTTGCTTGCAAGCAAGCTATACATTTAGAGCAATGTCTATGGACATCTCTACACATATGGGGCCAAAAGAATTTCTCTTGTAAAAGCATGAGGGTTTTTGAAATCCCAAAATGCCCCATGAGCCCACCTTCATGACTCTCTTTTGTAAGTAAGTTCCTAATTGGTCCTTGGGGTATACAAAGCTTACTCCCTTTGTAAAGATACCCTTCACTGATGAAGTACCCATCATGGGCCTTTAATGCAAATGCAGATGCAGAGGTAGCAAATATGGGGCCGAAATCCTTATCAGACGGATACATAGCCCGAATGTCATTAAATCCCAAGATTTTTGCACTCAAGGATGAATAAAGTGCATGACGCCTAGAAAGAGCATCAGCCACCACATTTTGTTTTCCTTTCTTGTACTTGATGACATAAGGGAAGGATTCAAGATATTTCACCCACGTTGCATGCCTTTTGTCAATTTACCTTGACCCCTCAAATATTTTAGTGACTCATGGTCACTATGAATGACAAACTCCTTGGGAGCAAGGTAATGCTCCCAAGTTTGAAGGGCCCTAATTATAGCATAAAACTCCTTATCATAGGTGGGGTAGTTGAGGAGGGCACCATTGAGTTTTTCACTGAAATACGCAATGGGGTTCCCTCCTTGCAACAAGACAGCCCCCACACCTACACCAGAGGCATCACATTCAAGTTCAAATGTTTTAGAAAAGTCAGGTAATGCCAAGACTGGTGCATGGGTCAGTTTATGCTTAATTAGCTGGAAGGCTTTCTCTTGTTTCTCACCCCAAAGGAAAAGAACTTCCTTTTTCACCAAATCATTTATTGGTGCAAAGAGCGTGGAGAAATTAGGCACAAAGCGCCTATAAAATCCAGCGAGACCATAAAAGCTTTTGATCTCTGTCACACTCTTTGGGGTGGGCCATTCTTGAATAGCTTTTATCTTTTCAGGGTCAACATGAACCCCTTTTGTGCTAACTACAAAACCTAGGAAAACTACACTATCTACACAAAAAGTGCATTTTTCTAAGTTACCAAAAAGATGATTACTCCTAAGAAGAGAAAAAACATGCCTTAGATGTCCTAAATGATCATCTAGGTTCCTAGAGTAAACTAAAATGTCATCAAAGTAAACTACACAAAAAAATTTACCAAGGCAATCCCTTAGTACATGATTCATTAAGCGCATGAATGTTCTTGGGGCATTAGTTAGCCCAAAAGGCATAACCAACCACTCATAAAGACCAAATTTAGTCTTAAAAGCAGTTTTCCACTCATCACCCTCTTTGATCCTTATTTGGTGGTAACCACTTCTAAGATCTATTTTTGAAAATATTTTTGCCCCATGCAATTCATCCAACATGTCATCAAGACGGGGGATTGGGTGCCTATATTTGATGGTGATGTTGTTGATTGCACGACAATCAACACACATCCTCCATTGGCCATTCTTCTTGGGCACCAACAAGACTGGTACAGCACAAGGGCTTAGGCTCTTTTGAACCCAACCCTTCTCCAACAGCTCATTCACTTGAGACTCAATCTCTTGGGTCTCCATGGGGTTGGTCCTATAGGCAGGTCTATTAGGTAGACTTGCGCCAGGCACCAAATCAATTTGATGTTCTATACCCCTAATGAGGAAGTCCTTTCGGAACCTCATTAGGCAGTTCTATACCCCTAAAAGGAGAGATCTAAGGGAGGAGAATTGAGAAACAGTTCCCTCCTTAGATCATCAAACTTGGTGCCCAAGTTTCTCAAACCAAGGGCCAAGATTCCTTCTTATTAGCTTAGGGGGTTTATGTAGAAAAGAGGGATGTAGATATCAAGGCTACCCCTTATTTTCTTCATAAAGACCCAAAAAGCTAAATCCACCCTCTAAATTCCTAAGACACCTCCTAAAAATAAAAAATGGACTAAATACATGTCCCAAATTAAATTCTTAATGCTCCTCAAAATTAAAATAAAGGAAAATTACATTTTATTAACTAAAGTCTCTAGCCTAATATCTTCACTAGCCTAATATCTTCACTCTCCATAGGAGGTGAAGTCTTCCTTTGTCTGCAAGGGTTAGGTCTTCTTCAATCCTTCTAGCCATGGCCCTAGTGATAGGTCCTTGGCTAGGCATGGTCACATCAGCTTGTTTCAAAGGGAGATTTTACCAATTATAAAGTTGGGTTATGCAAAGTGTCTTCCTTAATTTCCTGGTTGAATAAGTGTCATAAAGATACAAAGTTTTGTACAAAATGGATACTTATCAAAGCTCCCAATTTTTATGCAGTTTTCTTTTCTTATCTTGGCTTTTGGGTTAAAAATCCTCCTCGAACAAAATTGGGTGTCTACAGTTATCACTCTTTATTATATTTTACCAAATAATATAAGAACCTAAGTTCATATATTATTTTAGTAAAATATAAATAAAGACATAGACCGTAATTTTAGCAGATGCAAAGATGTGTGAGAATTGTGTACATAACAAGCACATGGGCATGAAGCGTGATGACTGAATATGGGGAGAACATTCTCTAAAATGTGAGAAGTGACTGGCACGGGAAACCAAGACGTAACAGGGATTTGGTGCTCAAATATACATGAGTGAACACAATAGGCACGGAAACCCAAACGACCAATGCGACAAGCATAGAGACCTGTGATGTAAAAGTAATGGTTATGAGAGCTCGAAATGCTTGAATGTGAAGGGCACAGGGATTCGAATGCAAAATAGAGTGGGTACAGGGATCCGAATGCAAAATAGAGTAGGCATAAAGACCCAAATGCAAATTAGACTGGACGAGGGGGCCCGAATACAAATTAGAATGGGCACGGGGACCCAAATGCAAATTGGAGTGGGTGCAAGGACCTAAATATAAATTGGATTGGGCGCAGGGACTCGAATGAAAATTGAAGTGGGCGAGGGGATCATAATGCAAATTGGAGTGGGTGCGTGGACCTGAATGCAAATTGGAGTGGGCATGGGACCCAAATGCAAATTGGAGTGGGCACGGGGACCAGAAGACAAATTAGAGTGGGTGCGGGGACCTAAAAGACTTGAAAATGGGTAAAAATATCTAACATGTTTTGAAATGGTTACAAAGACCTGAAAAACTTGAAAGATGGGTGAATACCCGATATACTTGCAAGTGGATGTGAATACCTGATATACTGGAATGGGCACGAGGACCCAAAAGACTTCAAAATGGGTAAAAATACTTGACATGTTTTGAAACAGGAACAATGACCCGAAAGGATTGAAGGATGGGTGAATACTCGATAGACTTAAAAGTGGGTGCGAATACCCGATATACCGGAATGGGTGCATGGACTCGAAAGACTTGAAAATGAGTAAAAATACTCGACATGTTTTGAAATGGGTACAAAGGCCTGAAAAGCTTGAAAAATGGATATGAATACTCAACATTTTGAAATGTTGAGGTAGGTAAGACAAAGTATCAAATACAGGGACTCGAGACAAAGAAGACCCAAAAAGTAAAGTAACAGATAGAGACAAAAATGTTGGATACGAGTATTCGAAAAAAGTATCAAATACAGGGACTTGAGAAACAAAGCATCGAGTAGATACTTGAAATGAAAGACATCGAACATGGAAGTCTGAGAAAAAAGCATTGAGCACAATAGTGTTATCCGTGGTTAATGTCAATGAAAATATGTGATGCATGATATGCATTATGACATGAATTTTTGTTGTACTTATTTTTCCATATTATCATTTTTCCAACCTTTGACCTCTTAGGAACTTTAGTGCCTAAGGATTTGAGATCGCCGTTCTTTCGATCTTTTCTGCATGCTTTGTGTTTGAGACTTCTTTCAAGGTTAGATGGCTACAAGAGTCAAGATCCTGATTGCTAATTACTAGCATCTTTACTAAAAACTGGTTAAGAATTAGTGATATTTCCCATGATTCTTAAGATTGTTCATCATAATTATAACACTTTTAAATGTTAGTGCATGCTTTATTTTGGTATATAACATAACAAAATGCAATGATGAATGGTGGACGATAAAAGAGATATTTTATTATTTCAAGAAGCAAATAAGGGATACATCGAGGGTCTTGCATGAATGCAAGGTAAGCCAAAATGGGTGGTCATTAGGTATTCAAAGTAACAATTCCAATTCTCATGTTTACAGTTTTTTAGCATCTCAACTATTAGCTTCCAAGGGCATTAGATGTTTGGAGGAACTCCTTTCTCATTTTCCGAGTCGCTTCAATCTTGGATTATGACCTCAAGATGCCAAGTTGTTTCTGTCCGTATTTTGACATTTTTTTTTTTATTTTGAGTTACTCTAATTTTTGCTTAGGCTGCCTTTCCAGGTTTTCAGCCTAGCAAGCCTTTCATTTTCATTTTCCTTTTTGACCTTATCTTTTTCCTTAGCTGCTCCTTTTAGAGTTTTTAGCCCACCAAGTAATTCATTTTATTGCTTTTGTTTTGTTCAAGCATAATATATCTTTACTGTGCCAGAGTTTATGGGGAGCAGTAACTCATCACCATACATACTTGTAAGGATTAAAGCTCATCCAGAAAATGCTTTCTTTACTACATAGGGTCCTTCATAATTTGGTGTCCATTTCCCCTTATGATCTTTTTAAATTAGCAACATTTTCTTGAGCACCAAATCAACCTCTTGAAATTCCGGAGGGCAAACTTTTTATCATGAGCTATTTTTATCCTTCTTTGGTACAACTAACCATGACATAATGAAGTCCAATTGATCATAGCGAGCTTGAACCCATTCAGCTTCATTAAGTTTTGTTTTTGCTAGTACAGTGTGAGAAGGGATTTCAACTTTAATTAGCAGCACGACCTCCATTCCATACACCAAGGAATATGGGATTGTCCTACTTAAAGTGCATACATAAGTATGATAACCGTGTAACGCAAGTGGGAGCACATCATGCCAGTCTTTATAGGTTACCACCATCTTTTGCACGATCTTCTTAATGTTTTTATTTGCTGCTTCTGCTACTCTGTTTATCTTGGGACAATATGGTGGAGAGTTGCGATTGAAGTCAATGCATAATTCATTCATCATTTTGTTGTTCAAATTGGTCTTATTGTTAGTGATAATGTGGCTTGGCAACCCATACCAACAAATTATATCTCTTTTCATGAATTTAACCTCTATATTTTTTGTTACACTGGCATACAATGCAATTTTAACCTACTTGGTGAAATAATCAACGACAACAAGGATGAATTGGTGCCCGTTGGAAGCCTTGGGTTAAATCGATCCGATCACATCAATTCCTCACATTAAAAATGGCTATGGTGTAGCTAGAACGTTTAAAGATGTTGATGGTGCATAGATATTGTCAGCATATGCCTGACATTTATGACATTTCCTCATGTAGCCACAATAATCAGCCTCCATGGTTGACCAATAATAGCCAACTCTTAAAATCTTCCTTTCCATTTCCTATTCATTTGCATGAGTTCTAAATGAGCCCTTATGGGCTTATTCCATTATTTTTTTGGCTTCATCTGCATTACCACACATGAGGAACACCACATCATGGTTTCTTTTATAAAGGACATCTCCATTCAAGAAAAATCCCATGGTCATCCTTCTCAAGGTTCTTTTATCATTTTTAGATACACAAAAAGGATATTCTCTATCTTTCACATATTGTTTGATGTCATGGAATCAGGGTTTTCCATCTCTTTCTTCTTCTATCATTTGATAATAAGTCGACTGCTCTCGACTTTGTATCCTTATGAGTGGTACCTCCAGTTCGTGACTCATCTTGAACATTAATGACAAAGTGGCTAGAGCATAAACTAATTGGTTCTCTTCCCGAGGGATGTGATGGAAAGTAACTTCGTCAAACCACTCCATAAGTTCCTTAATGTAAGAGTGGTACGAGATTAGCTTTGCATCCCGAGTCTCCTATTCTCCTTTAAGTTCATGCACAACTAGGATTGAGTCTCTATATAGCTCCAAAATTTTAACATTGGACTCGAGGGCGGCTAAGATCCCTATTGTACATGCTTCATATTCTACCATGTTGTTCGTGCAATCGAAACCCAATCTTGCAGTGAATGGGATAAATTGATTTTAGGAAAGATTAGCACCACTCCAATCCTATACCCCAATGCATTCGAAGCACCATCAAACATCAATGTCCATATTTCCCTCTTTAAAGATTTTTCTTTAAACAATGCCACTATGTTCCTATCGGGGAATTCACACTACATTGACTAATAATCTTCTATGGGATGATGAACCAAATATTTGGCTAAGACATTGCCCTAGATATCCTTTTGAGTGACATACAGGATATCATATTCGGACAATAAAACTTGCCACCGAGCAATATGGCTAATAAGAGCAAACTTCTCAAATATATACTTTATTGGATCCATTTTGTAAACCAATCAAGTAGTGTGACATAACATATATTGCCTCAGCCTACAAGCAGTCCAGGCCAAAGCACAACATGCTTGCTTTAACAAAGAGTATCTTGTTTCATAGTCTATGAACTTTTTACTCAAATAATATATGACATGTTCCTTCCTGCCAAAATTTTCATGTTGCCCCAGCACACAACCCATAGACTTATGGAGCACAGTTAGGTACATAATGAGAAGTCTTCCTCATACTGGTGGTATAAAAATTGGAGGTTCTTGCAGGTACTTCTTAATACTTTCAAAGGCTTTTTGATAGTGCACATTTCATGCTACTCTTTGGTTTTCATGTAAAAATTTGAAGAGTGGATTACAAGTATCAGTCAATAGGGATATGAACTAGCAATGTAATTCAATCTTCCTATGAACCCACACACTTTCTTTGTTGTGCTTGGTACCGACATTTCCAGAGTTGCTCATACCTTGTTAAGACTGACTTCTATGCCCTTCTTGCTAACCAAAAACCCTAATAACTTGCCAGACCTTACTCCAAAGGTGCACTTAGCAGCATTCAATCAGAGCTTATACTTCCTTAGATATTCGAATAGCTTTTGTAGATTGACAATGTGTTCTTCTGCTGTTCTTGACTTAGCAATCATGTCATCCACATATACTTCAATCTCCTTGTGCATCATGTTATGGAACAGGATCACCATTGTCGTATGACAACCCAAAGAACCTCACTTTATAGAAAAATGTTCCCCAAGGTGTTATGAATGTGGTGTTTTCGATGTCTTCAGGCACCATTTGATTTGATTGTATTCCGAGAACCCATCCATGAAGGAAAAGAAGAAGTGTTGAGCAGTGTTATCAATAAACAAGTCTATGTGGGGTAGTGGAAAGTCGTCCTTAGGGCTAGCTCTATTCAGATCTCGGTAATCAACACACATTCTGACTTTTCCATCTTTCTTTAGGATCGATATGATATTAGCAACCCACTGGGGTATTTGGCTACCATAAGAAATCCATCATCAAATTGTTTCTTAACCACTTCTTTGATTTTCAATGACACCCGTGGCTTCATCCGCCTTATCGTTGGCTTGACTAGGGGATACTCTAGCTTTAATGGAAACTTATGTTCAACTATGTTTCGATCTAGTCCAAGCATATCTTGATACGTCCATGAAAAAATGTCAACATAGTCAACTAGAAGTTTAAACATCTTGCCTCGTTCTTTCCCTTTTATGGTAGTACCAAATTTGATTTCTTTTTATCATTTTCATTTCCCATATTAACCGACTCAATTTCTTTTTCTTGGTAATTCGGTCCTCTTGATCTATTAACCACTTAACTTAGGAGGGGTTTCCATATCATCAATATCCTCATCGACTTGATAGATATGATGATGAAAGTTGTATCATGGATATTAGTACTATTATTTTTTGAATGATTATTTTCAGATCTGCAATTTAAGGTTTAATTAGGAATAAGGGAAGATAAAAGGGAAAAGGGAACAAAAAAACACATGAGATGATAAGAAACTGATGCAAAATGAATTTCATTAAGATCATATATCAAACATTAACATGCATGCCCATCCTAAAAATTGATGCTAAGATATGGGCTTAATTGCAAATTCATGCATTACAATTACTTTGAAAGTGAATTCAAACCATAGGAACTTCGAAAATCTTCCAGTTTTTCAATTATTCATAGGGATCGCATGGATACATTAGGCTAGTGTGATTATCGACATCTTGCTCTTCTTTAGTCATAATTACTTGACCCGGCTGAACTAGTCCTCCGCTTTTGAAATTCTAGTAGAGGTTACCAATGGGAATCCTTTTGGTCTTTGGTTTTCAGTTCTCTAATCGAGCCAACCTCATTTCTTTCTTTTCTTCCATCATCCTTTTCTTGGCACCCTTAGTTGGCTTAAATCCTAATCCATGGCGATTTTTATTCTCAGGTAGTTCTACTATCTTCGCAATACCTTCTTGCTTTTTTTTTCAGTGCATGACCAGGCTGATATCCCTCACTCAACATGATTTTTGCTACCATTAAAGTTGCTCTCAAGGTTGTGGATTCTTTGGCCAGGATTCCATTTAAGCAGTGCTTATTATTTTTAGAGATTGAAGAGTTCTCAAAGGCTTCTTTCACTGCCTTGATATAGTGAGCGAGGAAGGGGTTGTTCATTATGATATCGTCAATAATCACCAGCTTATCATCTACTACAAATTTTAGCTTCTGAAGTAGAGTAGAAGGAACTGCCCCAACTGAATGGATCCATGACCTGCCTAACAAGCAATTATATGTTGGCTTGATATCCATGACTTGCAAGGCGGTCTCAAAAGTGAAAGAACCAATCTGGATAGGGAGTTCTATCTCACCCATCACTTCTCTATGGGATCCATAAAAATATTGTACAATCATGGAGCTTGACTTTATGTGAGTCCCATAACAAGGTAATCGCTCTAAAGTCGAATTTGGCATCACATTTAAAGAGGATCCATTGTTGATCAACACTAGCTATGACATGATCCATGAATTTTACTGAGATTTGCAAAGCTTTATTATGACCTCTTCCCTCACTTGGTAGTTCATCATCAGTAAAGGTAAGGTAGTTATTGGCAGTGAGATTTCCTATTATACCCCTGAATTTGTCCAATGTAATATCATGAGCCACATGTGCCTTATTAAGAACATTCATCAACAATTTGATGTGATTCTCTGAGTTCATTAATAGTGTCAAAAGAGATACTTTTCTCAGGGTATGATTCAATTAATGAATGAGTCTGTACTCACCATGCTGTATGAATTTGAGAAATTCTAAAACTTCATCATCTGATATCTTCTTCTTTTTTTCATTGGTTACTTCATTGTGAGTAACCTTTTTCTCTGTCACAACCTTTACTTCCACGACTTCCTTTTATTTCATTTTATTGTCCTTTTATCGGATATTTTCTTCCTAATTCCCCAAAGGCATAAATTTTTCCACTACGGGTCATTCCACTTCCCCCCCATGATATTCGTGACAATAGTTCCCTTAACACAAGAATCTACCTTTTGTTCCTCACTCATTCCATTGGTTGTTTCCAATTTGGAATTGTACTTCCATGGAACTGTTTTGGGATCCTTGTAAGGAAATGCGCTTAGCACTTCCACAACAATTGGTTTAGGAACTTTGGGAATGTTTCTTGTAAAGTGAATTATTAATAGCTTTGGAGTACAATCGAATTGTTTCTCTTCTGACTGGTCATTAACACATCTCGATCCTTTTGCAAATAATTAATTTGTACTAAATCCGATTCCCTCATGCCCTGTAGCATTAACTTAAACTCACGACAATATTTAATGAAAATTTCAGATAGAAAATCATAACAGCTATATATAACTTTAGTCTCCCTTTCTTTCTTAATTTTTTCCTTTCACTCTTTCTCTCTCTCGCACGTCTCTCCCTTTTCTGTCAAACTTTTCTCCTTTGCATGTGACACCTAGAGGTGTCAGATTTTAATGCGATCTCTTCAATTGTTTCTGATTCTTAAAGTTGATCCTCAAAGGTAAGTTTGACCTAATTTCTCAGATATTTTACTATTTGTTTTTAACTCGATCGTCCCCGTTGAAGGGAGATTTCCTTGAAATCCTATTTCTTCTTAAATTCTTTCTTGGAATTGGGATTTTGTCAACTTTTAAGTGATTTCTACTAGGGAATTCTCTTCTATCTTCTAAATAAACTTTTTTAAGGAGAAATATGTAAGAGAAACTTTTTTGTAATTTTTGTCAATGGATCAGTGATTTGGTAGTTGAAAGATTTAAGCTATTTGAAAGAGTGAGCATTTTCACTATGTTTTGAGCTATTTAAGATAACATGTATTTTAATTTTGTTTTGAGTTATTTAAGATAGTGCGTATTTGATTTTGATTTGAGCTAATTAAGATAATGTTTGCATTGATTGCATGATGAAGCTAATTAAGATAACATGTATGTCGATTATAAATGTGTAGTGAAGAAGTGTTGCATTGTATGCATGATGATGTATTGAGCTAATACTTGCTTTGAGAATTGGCAAGTGATTGTTGATAGATTATGTTGTGATTCATATTGCGGTGATGTATATGAAATGAGATACTATGTTGATATGATGAGTTGTTGGAACTGTGTTTGTGGATGATTGGAGATAGTAATTCACTAATAAAGAGTATTAATAAGTTGTGTTGTGGACTGTTATGACGAGGTAACAAAGCTCTTGAGGTGATGCATTGAATTAGAGAGGTGGATAGGTTTAAGTGATCCTAGTTCTAAGACCCTGTTTAGGGTGATGACACAGTGTTAGAGCCTTATGTCGACGATGATACACTGGTGTTAGGGCCCTGTGTCAGGAGATGATACACCACATGATATAGTCGAATAACAACATGATGCATTGCTACAACCATGTTTTTGACGATGATACACCAGACATCAATTAATTATTCAATGAGTATGCTCAGGCTTCACTTGATTATCAAATGGATAAGATAGATGCTAGATACTAGTGTGGGGAAGGTCAAATGAGTTGCTACCTTGGTATCCATGTAGTGAGTCTTTCCGAAAAGCGTCAACTAAATGTTGTCAGTGCTTATGTTCAGGCAAAACATAAGTGTGATTGATTGATTGCTAATGCTTATGTTTAGGTGGAGTATAAGTGTGATTGTTGTGAGTGCTTATGTTTAGGTGAAGCATAAGTGTGATTAATTTGTTGTGAGTACTTATGTTTAGGTGGAGCACAAGTGTGATTGATTGGTTGTTATACTTTGTGAGTGAATAAATATAATTATAATGTAATAATGATATGTCTTTTATCCTATGCTTACCTTTGCATTGTATGTGTATTCTATATAACTGTGATGATCATGCTTTGCACGAGAGTAGATATTAGTGATGATGGTGGAGGTCGGAACTAGCAGGGTTGGTAGAGGATCAGAGGCAGCAACGGATGTTACTTGTTTTGTATTGGAAATAATTTAAGTTATGTAACATAGTATGTATATGTATATAAGTTAGACCTTTGAAGATGCTAAATGTATGGATTGATTGAAACTAGTACTTATGTTTTTATATATGTCCAGAATTTACTATAAGTGACATGTTATGTTTCCATTTTGTATGAGCTAGGTATTACTTATGCTTTGATGTTGGAATGACACGTAATGTACTGTGTGAATAAGGTGTTATGATTTTGGTAAAAGATAAGGAGTATGTGTATGTATAATTTGATTGCATGAAACAAATTTGAATTGATTATGCAGTAGAGGTTCTCCTATTTATAGGGTTTCACTGGGCGAGCTACCCTGGGTCTCGTCGAGCAACAAGGTTCGATAGGCGAGATATTGTGGTTTATTGTGTTATATATTGTTTAAAATTTTGAATACATGAAAAGGTGTATAATGTTAGATTAATTATATTATGACAAAATTTTATTCTATAGTGTTTGGATTATAAATTACATTGAACATGGATTACATTACTTGTTTAGTTAATATAGAAAATATGCGAAATTTGGGATGTTGCAATTATGGTATCAAAGCAGTTCGTTCTTATACACAGACTTGCGAGGTTTACTATGCTTTTAGTGTGTGGTGTGAAGTGTGAGTGTGTGTGGATGTGTGTTTGAAATGTATGAGAATATAATGTGGCTTGATTCGTGTGACTTATTTTGTATGACATATGATTACTTGAATGTGTGAAGTATTTCTTTTAATTCTCTTTATATTCAAGCAAGTTGAAGTTGTTTGAAAGAAAGGATTTATGATAGAATTGTGAGAGGCGCCCTTAGAATTCCATTGTAATGTTACGAGTTCATTTTCATGAGATAGGAAATAAGAAAGATATAATATCATAGATGGTCAAAATTAGGTTGAGTAAATGTAAGATCAAGGTCTAACTTGATCGGTTAGTTTGGATGAACATGGATATAACCCTAGGGATGGACTGATTATCTACCAATCACATTCTAATAAATTGTGCTCAACATGTTTTAATTTTCCTCAACATTAGATTAGTAGAGGTGGTGTTTGCACAATCAACACATTTGGATTATAAAGAAGGGAAAAAGCTCAATGTTCAGTAATTTTGTAAGTTAGGGAGTCAAGGTAGAAGGGGAATTGTAAGGTATATGTATGATGAAAGATTTTCATAAATGGGTTAAGAAGACGTACTAGAATTGGATTTGATGTTGAAAGTTGAGTTTGTTGAAGATTTGGTTTTGGATGTGGGTCAAAGGTATATAATTCCTTATTGCTTAGCAATAGACATGCTGGTTGAGTTGAAGAATTCAGTTGGACGTTCCCCTGAGATAAAACAGATGTTGGAATCTAATAAATTGCTAGGAAGAGGAAAGATACTACTAATAACAAAAGATGACATAATTGTGTATAGATTAAAAACAAATGGATTAGTTAATCATTAAAGACAAATGTTCGTTGCTTAGGATGGTTACTGTGATGGATTAATGACATGGAGGCAAGATGTTTCCTAAGGCCAGTATGTGGTTTGTATGTCGTCATATTAATGAGAATGTGTAAGGCAATTTTTAAGTTTAGAATGAAAACTGAGTACATGGTGATGTTATTTAGAGTGACAAATGATTCAACTATGTCAAAAGTAGTTAAGTATAATGTTTGAAATCATGAGGGAGCGAAGTACTTAGGTTAGGTGATGTCAGCTGAGAAGAGGATAACCAATCCAACTACAATGAGGGGTAATGTAGAATGGGAACATTTGAAGACCATATTGGAAACCAAAAAAAAAAGTTTATCCTCAGTCTATATTATTGGAGATTCAAAAAGGAATTCTAGAAGGTAGTAGCTACCTTGACCTAACTTATCAGTAAGGATCAACCTTTGGGTTTGGAGACTGATAATTGAGAGTGGAGTTCGATGCAACTGGTGCAAGGTTGACAAGTTCATTTGTTTAGTAATACTTGATTCACGTGAAGCTTTCTTTAAGGTATTATAAGGCATCGCATCGTTTGGATAACATATTAATGCAAGAAGCAAAAATTGTATAAGTTTGCATGTGAGCAATTGAAGAATTTGATACTTCGAATATGGTGATTTGTTAGTGTGTTGGAATTTGTGATTTAGTAGTAGAAAAGGTACGAATAAAGTTTAAGTGTATAGCAAAAAATCCTTAAATTTACCATACTAGATGAGCATGTGATGGCAAAATTGGAAGTAGAGGCCAATATCTCTAATATGTTGCTAGAGCATATATTTAATATTGTACCATACCCAAATTGATAAGTGTTAGCTATCCAAATTGAAATAATTTAGTTAGAGCCAAAATTATGCATTTTAGGTACCTCAAAAGTGAACAAGTAAGGAAAAAGAGGCTAACTTTGGCATTGCATAACTTTCTGTGTAGGGTGATTTTTGGAACGAAACTTTTTCCCATAGTTTTGTATTACGAAAATATAGTTGCTTGCCATATGTCGTAGTCAGTTGACTTGTGATACTCATTTTGGACCCTTAGGTTCATTTTGAAGCAAAAGTGGTTTATATAGTGACTTGAAAAGGCTAACTTTTGATGCAAAAGGAATTTTAACATGAGATCTGTTTCTACAACCTTGATTTGTGGTTTAGGAAATCTATTTTGAGGTTTTTCTAGGTTTCTCCTCATAGATTTCAAATTCACTTTTGCAAACTACTCATTTTCTAAATTGTACATTTACCCGAAAATTGAAATGGGCATAACTTTCTAACCGTTTGAGCTTTTCAAGTGAAAGGAAAACCCACATATTTGTTTTAAAACTCTCTAAATATGTTTTTGGGTCTTTTAGGAGTTTGAGCATTTTTATAGAAAATATGGCAGAAAACCCATTTTTTAGAAAACTTGATCTTTTGCAAACTTGATCATAATGTTGTCATCCTCAACATGATAATCACGAGCGAACTTTCCAGCAACATGCATTCGTCCTTTTTTGTTGCCACCTGCAACTTCAATCCAACATCAAGTCCTAAGACCCTCTAAAATAGGATTAAGAGGACTAATATTGAAGCAAAGAAATTAATTATTTATAATATATAGGTTGTAGGTTTATCAAAATCTATTAAAGATAAAAATGAGTGTTATAATTTTTTTTTTCTTTTTGATATCATAATTTCTACTAGATAACAACTTCTTATCTCTTACATTTTAATCAATTTTAATGGAGGATTCATCTTTAATTTGCACCATACCTCATCATCTTATTGTTTAGATTATGACTAATTTTTCTTTTAAAAAATTAATCAAATCTTGTTTTTATATTTCTAAATGTTTTGGTTTGAATACAATATTTGTTTCTTTATTTTTTTAAATTTTCAATTTTGTTCTTTTCTTTTTATCTTTATTTAATATTTTTTACTTAATTTTTAAGATATTTTTATTATTTCTCAAAAGTTTTGTCATTTATTTTAAAATAAAAATATTCAATTTCTGAATTTTGTAAATCTATTTATATTTCTGAATTTTGTAAATCTATTTATAAAAAGACATTATCTTGACATGACCTAAAATCTCTCAAATAAGATAGCAAAATTATATTTCAGTCAAATATTTTTTATCTAAAGACGGAATGAATAAAAATTATATTTATTTCAAATCATCTAAAATTATTTTAAAAATACTATATTTGGTGCAAGTTAAATTTTTTTGTACATGTCTATAGTCATTTCATAAAATATTACATTTTAAGCACTTATGTGTAAATTTTCAGCAACATCTCTCCTTCTAATCACATTTTCTCCATACACATAAATCAAATACCTTGCTTTTGGACACCAAGTTCAATATCATTAAGAACAATAACTTGTTGGTTGTTAAAAGTGATATGATAAGAAAACATATATTAATATAAAATAAATGTATGTAATAGAAATTTTTTATAGCAATAAATGTATTATATTAATATAAAATAAAAACATATATTTTTAAATAATTGAAATTATGAAAAAATTAATAAAATTCATGAAATCAATAAAAATGGTTAATTTTGACGTACTAAAGGTACATTGGTCAAATTGTAGGGTTAAAATTAATAAGCTTAAAAAATAACAATCCAAAAAAAATTAATTGATTTAATATGACCAATTTTCATGCTTTGTTATGATGAGTAAGTGCTACATTTTTCAACTCTAAGTAGTGTCTGTTTGAGTAAGTTTCTCTACAAATAGTTTAAAAAGACACAAATGCAAAAAAATATAAAAAAACTTTTATAAAAGATACAATGTTTTCTTAAAACTAATTTTTACTAATATGTGTAGAAGCTATATACATAAGTTAAAAATTATTAGCTTGTAAAAAGTCTATTCACATTATTTTAAAATAATATCGTATTATTATACATTAGTAAACACATAAAATCCACTTTTAATATTTGTATTTTTTAACTTTAAAATTACCCACTGATTATCCATTGGTAAATTTCGTGGGTAAATTAAATTTACTTATGAGTTTTGTTCCATTAGTATAATTCCGTTGGTAATAATATATTTTCCAACAAATATTATATTTATCGATAATAAATTTTTTGATTGATGTATAACATAGGAAAGATTAGTCGATAATTCGTAGGTAGATCAAATTTACCTATAAATTTTTTTCTATTAGTAAAATTTCGTCGAAACATATGATTTTCTGGCAAATAATGAATTTGTTAGTAATATTCCTTCGGTAATGTAAATTTACCGACAAATTTAAATATATGGATAAAAATCTATCAGTAATTAACATTTTTTTGTTGTGTAAATTTTAACTAATGATGAAATAATGTAAGAAAAAATATCAAAATGTCGTGTAAATAATGAATTTGTCAGTAATATTTCGTCGATAATGTAAATTTATCGATGAATTTAAATCTGTGAGTAAAAATCTATCAATAATGAGTATTTTTTCTTGTAGTATAAATTTTAACTAATGATGAAAATAATGTAAGAAAAAATATTAAAATGTGTTAAAATTTTCTCTAACGATCAAATGGTGTCATTTTCATAACTAAAAAAAAGAAGTTGAGTAGTCTTAAACGACATTTCATTATTGTAAAAAAAAAAAAATCATTAAAAACGGAGTGAGTAAACATATTGAAAAATATATTCGTCGTTTTATTGAAACTCTGTTAATTATTTGATTTCTATTTTATTAGTGTATTATCTTGTATGTATCATATTTTGAAGTTTAATAAATTATTTACAAAATAGAAAACTATAGAAGGGAAATAAAAAATCAAAACTAATAAGATTTTTTAAATTTTAGTTAATTTTTCTTTTTATTTTATTTTTAAGTTACAAGTGACACATTTAAGTATAAACATAATTATATAAATTCTCATATTATTTACACTTCCTACAATTGATTGATATAATTTTATTATCATATTTATATATTTGTTTTATATATTTTTTAAAATATGTTTATAATTATTTTATTTCATTCCTTAAGATAAGGCCATATTTCATTTACAATATTTATTCATTTTTTCACACCATTCATAACCTATCACTTACTTCCTTGTAAAATCCCATAATATACTTTCTTTTGTAATATTTTCTTTTAGACAAATATAATTCTATTTTCCATCATAAATTTCTCATCCATTGTATACCATATTCCTTTACCACAAACTCTATCCACCATCACGCACTCTAATCTTTGGACACCGTCATCGATTTGCAACGGTCATTTAGAAGAAATCAATTATAATCTTTATTTTGTGATTCAAAGATATATTTCAAAATTTCAATTATGTAATGTGAAGTAGAAATTTTATAATCATATTCAAAGGTATATTATTTCATTTTTGACATATTGATCACAACTATAAAATCGTAAATAGAAATTATAAAACAATACTACATTGTAGATGAAAGATTCCTAATAAAGAAAATAATATATTTGTCGAAAAGAAAATATTTATGAAAGAAAGTAGTGTATTTTGAAATTTTAAAAGGATGGAAACTATGAGATTTTGAAAAATGTAAAAAAATGATTAAATATAAGGAAAAGAAACAAATGTCAACCTTATGTAAAACAAACATAAAAATAATATAAAATAATCAACCCAACCTATTTAAATTGTGGAATGGGTTGTTCCAACCCTTATACTTAAGGAAGCTTTTTTAGCACCTATCATTTGTTATTTGCACCTTTTAACATTATATTTTTTTGCAAAATCTCAATATACTCTTACCTTCTTTTATTGTAATTTTTTCGACAAACTAGTCACTCAGGCTTTACGGTTGCGTGCACACCCGTGCCTACCTCTACGAATGAGCACATTGGCTTCTTTATTTTGTTCTCATCAAGCCTTGTCTCTCTACGTTACTTTCTTTTTCTTCGAACATATATATTTTTTCATTCCTATTTTTAGGAACTTCCTTTGCCATGTTTCCTTTACCAACAAAACAAAAAAAAAAACATTTAAATTTTTTAAATTCACACAACATTTATGATCACATGATCCAGAATTAACATAATGCATTCCGGATTAATTGATCTAAAATATATTATATTAATTCTTGATCAAGTAATCTATAATGCAATAACAAACTTGACAATTGTATTCTGGACATGCTTATTTAGAATGTACGTAATGTATTTTGAATTAGTTGATCCATAATTAGTATTTTGGATCATCTGATTTAGAACATTAATTTTTTTTGTGTTCCTTATTATTTGATTTAAAATATACAAACCAATCTTAATCAATAAAAAATGTCAAGAAAATCATATCCAAACGAAATTGAGTTTTTCCTTTATAAAAATTTACAAGAATATACAATAATTAAAGATATATAACAAGACATAATGTGAGAGTTTTAGGCACAAGAAAAGAAATGAGAAAGATCTTACTCAAGACACAACAAGGTAGAAAAATAAATTCCAGATTTTAAAATTCAAATAAGGGTAAAGATATGGTAGGATTTTTCAAAATATTTACCCTCTAATTCTAGATTCCACAGGAGCAAAAAGCTAAGCCTTACTTTAGAGAGAGAAAGATATTTTATATTCAAAACATGAAAGTTGTTAATTTTTTCAAGCACATTCCATTAATGAAAATACTGTACAAATCAACGATAACCTGTTTAAATATTTGTACTTTTATCATAATATAGTCTTCTAAAAAATATAATAATATATGATAAAACAAGAAAAAAAATGGTTGTTATAGCCAAAAGCTATTTGCTTAGTGAACAATCATTGTTTGGTGTTATATATCACTACTTAGATCAACCAGTAAATATTCCCTGTCGTCGCAGGTTTAAATATTAATTAATTTTTTGTTGAAATTTAATTATGAAAATTAATAATTTGTATATGTAAAATTTATAATATTATTAAACTATTGCTAATGTTTTGTGTACAATAATTAAAAAATAAATAAAAATATAAAAATTATTTTTATAAATTTAATTAATATACACTGACATTTTTATTATATCATTCTAAATAAAAACTCTTCTACACCTAATTAAACTCTATTTTTATCTCTATCATTTAAAAATTGTTTTGTTAGTGTGTACCTTAAATACAAACTCGTAAGTTAGAAGACAAACAAACCAGTGTCAATGTTTTTGAAACATTTTTCCATTGCGGTTACAAAGTGGATCCATATATAAATTTCGTAACATAATAAGACAGATCTCATGTGCCATATGCACAATTATTATGTGTTTTTTTATACTTAGAACATAAGTATTGAGAAGAAGCATAACAAAAGGCATTATCATTGTCATTATTAATCTTTAAATTTCAAATAATCAGTAATTTGTTATTTGTTTTAGAAAAATACGAGGATCTATTTTCTTCAAAGTTTAAAACCTCGTAAGAGGAATCTATGACGTTGTTGCTTTTCACCTACAGCCATACTTTCTCTTCCCTCTATGTACCTTCAGTTTCTCACTCTTCCCTCACTTTAACCAAAAACGGTAACTTTGATCCAAACCCCACCTTTCTTTTATAGAACCGTTCAAATCTATTCTTCTTTTTTCTCACTCTCTACTCTCCTCAAATCTCAATCTTCATAACATTCACCCATTGGAGTTGTAGGGTTTCCTGCCTTTTCTATTTGTGGGTTTGATCCTCTTTCCCTTCCCTTGCTTTTATGTGTTGTTGATCTGAATCTGTAGCATTGTGTTCCACCTTGACTTCACTGGGTTGTTTGTTTTTATTAAGAAAAAAATTTATTGCTTTTATTATTTTTGGGTTGTGGTTTGCTGAGTTTAATGCTAAATTTAAGGAAAGAGTAAATTGACTCTTGGTTGGTGCTGTGTAGAATTAATTGTAATTTTTGTTTGTTTGACTTTTAGTTCTATTTTTGTCCTTTTATGAAAATAAGCTACAAGGTTTGGATTTTAATTTCTAAATTCCTTTATGGTATTTTCTATGTACATAACAGCGTGGTAGCTCATGTTTCCATTATTTATTATACTTGAAAAAGGAATTTATGTTAGGGTATTAATGTCTTTCTCATTAAATTCAAATTTATGGCTAGTGAATTTAATTTAGTTTGGCATCTGTACATGCTTCTTCCAGATTTTGATGCTTGAGTTCTGTGGTTTCTAAAGCATTGACATGGGGAAAGGAAGAAGTCCTGGGAAATGGTTCAAGAACTTACTCTTGGGTAAGAAATCGTCCTCAAAGTCTACTTCGTCTAAGAAAAACGATATTTTGGTAAGTATTTTGGGGTTGACAACCATTTATTTTTATTATTTGTTATAGTCAATATCTGTTATAGAGTCAGAAAATCTCATTGTTGTTAATTTCCCATGATCTGTTACTGTGAGTGCATAGACTTTTGAAATTTACATGTTTTAATTGTTATTTCATTTTGTGTGTAAAGAAATCTTCAAGTGACAAGAATGCTCTGGTGTCTTCTGAGGTACATGTGTCTGATTCAACTGTGGATTCTCTGCTGATATCTGCACCAATATCTGGAGCTAATGACACTAAAGGAATCCTTTCAGAAAAGGAGGTAGTTAGTAGGTCATCACATGATAAGGATGTTCTTTCAGCTGGAGATGAAGAATCAAAGGTGCAAAATGCTGCTAATTTTGAATCTCAGGAGGATCTTGAGAAACTCCAATTTACGGAAGCGGCTATAAAAGTTCAGGCTGCTTGTAGAAGCTATCTGGTAATCACTCGTAATTATACAATTATGTTATACTAATTGATATGTTTAAGTTATAAAATTGTCTGAAAGACATTGTGGGCATTCTATGTATGAATGAATTAGAAATATTTACTGATACAAATGCAGCCACAGCTATTTCACTTTAATATATTAAATTTTTAGTTTCAGAGAAGGAAAACAGGTATTTTGCTTATAGTTTTGTGCGTCATATTATTAATGCATCCTTATTTGCAATTCTCTCTGCCCATTAATTCTTAATTTGTATGCTATCAAATGCCAATTTTATGAGCATTGATTCTTCCTGGGAACGGGGGAGGTTTCTTCATATATGTTAATAAAGAAAGTCGGGGATAACTTTGTTGAAGGCTCGTCAAGCATTTCAAACACTAAAAGGTGTCATACAAATGCAAGCCCTTATTCGTGGCCACTTGGTTAGAAGACAAGCTGTTTCTGCTTTATACTGTGTGAAGGGATTAGTCAAGTTTCAAGCATTGGCTCGTGGTTACATTGTTAGACGTTCTGATATTGGGCTTGCTGTCCAGAAAATTTGTAAGGTAAAAGTTCTTTAACTAATTCATCAAGTCAGTGATCTGTGCATTATTGTCCCAGCCTTTCTGTTGTAAACATTTCCCATTTCCCATTTTCCGTTAAATTAGTATCCAGAGGTGTTTTCTACCCATGCAGCTGGCAAGTTTAGTGATTTGTAGATCTTATTCCATGGGGTGAATGAAAAAGCAAATGTCTTCTATTGCATTCTCCTTGTCCTTGTATTACTTCACTAATTCCTTCATCGTGTTTTTGTCAGGATACTCGTTCAATTTCTGTTCGAGTAGTTTCATCCATACAGGAAGAGAAGGTGTCTGAAAATGTCTTTGTTTGCAAGGTAAGAACTTATATATGGTGCCTACAATACATAGATGATAAATATATCCTTTTAGATATTTCTTGTATCTGAAATATGATTTATTTCAGTTAGTTTACATTAGAAGATATTATTAACTGATAACAATGATGCTGTCATGTAGATTTCTTCCCTTGATTATGTATGAGCTTGGTGCTTTCACTTTCTCCATGAGGAACTACTTTTTAGGTTTAAAAAAGGGATAAAGTTGTTTCAACTTTTGGTCTGATAAAATTGTCTCTAGTAGTCTAGTTTGATGTGCTGTGATGTCGAAGTTGTCAACTTGTTTTGATTATATTTATAGGTTCATGATATTGTTTTATACATTATATTCACTGTGTGCTTCAGCTGAAGTTTCTCCATTCTGTAATATCTGATTTTTTTTTTTTCAATTGTCTTTGTGATGCATTTTGGAGAATGATGTTAATGTTCCAGTAACTATTAATGTTGAATGAAAATGCTAGCCAGTTTTTTTGCTCACTGAACCAGTGAACCTCTCAAGTGTTTTACTTCACACACTCTTTTATTGATATGATTTTTAAATATGAGTGGTATAGCAAATGTTGTGAATGACCATTGTACTTTATTTTTTATTGTTCCTTTGTTGTTATGAAACTGTTATCTCATAATATTATTTTGGTTTTGATTAATGCTCATAACATATGTTATCCATTTTAGCTTCTGGCTTCATCCCCATATGCAGTTCCTCTATTGCTCAACAGTGATCCAGGAGAACCTAGCATGGCTTGGAGGTGGCTTGACTATTGGACACGGTCACACTTTTGGGCACCTCTTCCTGAATTGAAAATGAAACTTGACCCAGTGTCTGGCGAGAAAAGTGGTAGTTCTCAGAAAGTTCTAAAGGGACAGGTTAAAAAAAATCCTCGTAAATCTCCAGCTGCGAAAGCTGACAATGGCTCAGATTCAGGTTCTAACAAATATAAACATCGCCCAAAAAAGGACTCAAGCCACCCATTGCCTTCGGCTCAGGAAAACCCACAAAAAGAAACCGAGAAAAGTAGTTTTGAAAAAACTCACGTGCATAATGTTTCAAATGGATCTGAGGTTGTTAATGGAAAAAGAAAACCCAACAATAAAAAGATTTTGGATCATGCTGTAACTGATGTTTCAGAGCAGGGTTTAAATGTCTCTTCAGAGAAAAAGAAAGATTCAACCATGTCGAAGTCAAAAGAGTTTGATCCTGAGAAAGGTCAAGGACAGCAAGCAAAAGAGAAGAATGATAATGAGCCACATAATGATCCTGTTGCTGTTTTAAATATTAGTTTGAAGAAGGGTGAAAATGAAAAGGTTCCAGGAGTCAGTGAGGATTTGAATGGTGGTGACAGTTGTATCAGTATTAACAATTGCCAAAGAAGAGCTTCGCTACCTGCTAACTTTAATGATCAAGATAATGAGTTATATAACACTCCTATTACTCCAAGACTGCCCAGTTATATGGCTCCTACTGAGTCTGCAAAAGCTAAGCTAAGAGCACAAGGCTCCCCAAGATTTGCTACTGATTTGGTAGAAAAAAACAGTACAACCAGGCGGCATTCTCTTTCATCCTCACTTAATGGCAAGTCAGGTTCATTTTCCCCAAGAGCTGAAAGGCTGATGGCTGTGAGTGGCAGAGGAGGAGTAAGGTCCGACAGATCTTTGTCGTCTTCAAGGGATGGAACTGGTAAGCCATTTAAGATTTTGCATTTTTTCTTTTTATTTTTTAATTAATTGATTTGTTGAAGCTCTGGTTTAATGTCCCCTCCCCACTAAAAAAATGACACAACTTACACAAGTATACATGTACATACATACTTTGCCTAAATTATTTGCTTGCACAGTGTTCCCTATGCACCGAAAGAAAAAGAAATTATGATAGACATGCTTTTGGAATACAATACAGTGACATGCATAGACACAAGCATTCATCTGCATAATACATTGCTTTAATTAGTTACTAGCATGTTTTTTGTGGTGAGGAGAATTTTTTCTATTCTTATCAATAACTGACTACAAGACTAAAGCTCACTCGCTAACAAAAGTCCAAGTTGCATTTTCACTTCACCCTAGCAAAGCAAGAATTTTACTAATAATACTCTCATGGGAATGAAAACACAAGCAATTAAATAGATGGAAAACACTGGGTTAATCTTCTGAAATTACACTGGATGTCTCCAACATCTCTAGCTTCCTCTTCTCCTTGGCTGCTTGCTTCCATCTTATAATCTTCAAAGACACCAAGGCTATTAAGTTTGCCTACTGTCATGCCTCTATGTCCTTTGCCAATCTTGAAATAGTTGAGTTAGGGAAACCTATCGATAGATAATTTGTAGATAACTAGATACTTTTCTTGTCTTTCAAGCACCACAAGAATTTGGTCAATCACATTTTTGTAGGGAAAGTTATGCTTGATTTACTAAAATAGGTACAAGAGGTCGAGAGCAAACAAATTTCCTTGAGTCATGCCAATCAAATCTTCATTTCCTTCATTTTATTGATTTTCCATGTATAGCAATACAATCTCCTTGGTAAACCTGTCCGTGGAGATTCTTGCAATTAGAATGATTACTTCTACACCTATTAAAGATCCAGAAAATTTTAGGATACAGATTTTGATTTGGTCAAATTTGTTGGTAGCCATGCACATAACTTTTTACCCTCCTGAAGCATGAACAAGTCTGAAGTGTTGGCATGCATATTGAAGGTATTTTTCTTAACATTCTACAGACAACTAAATCAGCTAAATCTTTTTGTAGCAAGAGTTACTATCAGAACAGTGTGCAAGGTTTGGAAGTCTCTTTCTTAGAATTTAGGTAATTTTGCTTAATTTTTCATAAACCCCCCTAAGTTTCTAGAAGACACACTTAATTTAATAGGCATAAAGAATTCACTTAAAAAAGGTTGAATTACTTGATCTTCATTAAAAACACTTTGTGTTACTTAAATATTAGAGCACTCTGATTTTTACTTGCCTTTTTCTTTCTCCCTTGTTCACGGTGTTCTATGGATATTACCGTTTTCAGAGAAGTTGACCCAACCTCAGTGGAGAAGGTGATCCTATGTCATTTTTCAAGGCAAAGAAACACTACATGGAGGTAAAAACTTGAATAGGAAAAAACATGCGGACTTACATTACAACCTTTCTTTACTTTTCATTTTCTTTGCTATTTATGGTCATGGATACAGAAAGGGATTCCATATGGCATATTGTGATCGGCGTATTGTGTCAAATTTCTTTTGATAGGAGTAGTTTGGTGGGTATATATTTACGGATCTAAGCTTTTGTTTTTTTTTTTTTTTTCTAGCTTCAGTTATACATTGCTAAAAAATTATTATCATACTTTCAATTTTTCAAAAGTTGAGAAAGCTTTTTCATATCGAAATTCAGAAATATCAGAGGCATTATGAGCAATGAAAGAATTTGAACTTGGAAGTGATGCTTGCTTCTACGGTTGATGAGCTTTGAAGTGGTCCAACGGTGGATCACTATTATAATATTAAAATATAAAGGATGGGGATTAAATGATTAATTGATTTTTACTGGAACTTTATGTATTGTAAATACAATCGCAAATTTCTCATTAGACCAAACACGCCACCCATACACAGCATGTTTGATAAGAGTTAGGATCTTGTTCAATAAAGAACTTGACTTTTTTCAATGCAAAAATTCAGAAAAGTGTTACCTTGGATTAAAAGCTGGTTGGAGTTGAACGTAAATCTAATCCAAACACTACGCTCAAAGTCATAGACCAGGACAGATTCCAACTGTTGAGAGTTGCACACTTATTTATCGGAACCATTCCTTCCAAATTCGAGAATCAAAATGCCAAAACTTTGTTGAGAATGAAAATGCCAGATGTACTACGTGATCGTGATCGTTCCATAGAAGCCAACATGACATGCTTGGTGATGAAAGAATGAAGAATGCTTGTCAAAATTTTCGACGCGGATCATCACCTTGTCATTTGTTAACATGATTTTGGTATGGTATGCTTTGAGAAATGAGCCATGGTGAAGTATATTTGAAATTTAGGGTTTGGATGGTTTGATGGAAGGAATTAGAGGCACTTGCGATGTGGTTCTTCTCCGAACAAGAGGAATTATAATTAGGACTAGGTCTTGAAATTGGTTGTTGTAGACCAAGAGAAAACCGTCGTTATAGATAAGAGATAAAAATGGTATCGTAAAGTTAAATTTCTATGCTTGTGTGGTTAGATACTTAGATGAATTTGTGGTGCTAAATCGTAAACGACAGTGTACATACACAATTGGTGACGAATTATTTAAATACATCAAGCGCATGACACAATTTATAGTTAAACTTTTCCAAAGCAAATCTTAATTATAAAACAAATTCTTAAGAAAATGTTCAAATAAACGGATTTTAGATTTACCAATACATCGCACTTATAATGATCCATGCAAGTGTCATTCGTTGTTCTAACTTAATTAAATATTTTGAGTTCTGGTTCCTTTTATATTTTGAACAATGAAAAGTATGAAATACTGTTTGAAGTCGTTGAAATGACAAATCAAGTATTAACTAACAACAATGGAGAAAATGAGGTAGAAATGGAGGAACAGACAGAAATCTCAAGGTCATAGTTGGCTAGGTATAAAGTAAAGGTAACAGATTGATATGCAATATGTAATCCTGAATAAAAAAAAAAAATGTACATGGAAGAATTCCAGAAAAAGAGAGATTAAGGAGAGAAACAGAATGTACACTACACATTGAAACTTTCTTCACATCATGATCCATCCCAAGGTTTCAATTGTGGTTATGGACACACTTTTGGTGATCCTTGACATTGCAAGAAATTGCAGATAAATGAAGTCCATTCGGCTGCCGTTGTGGTTGTGATGTAGTCACAAAAAACCCTAAAACCTTGACGTTGTGGCTGTAATAGTGGACGACTATTTTTATGAATTTACTGTCATCAACTTCAAGGAGACGATGTCGTTTACGAACTGTACTGAAGTGAATCCGTACTTCATTGTGTATCATATGACACTCCTGCTCCGTAAATTGAACATCTGCCATGTTTGTTTTATGTTCCTGTACACAATTTACTCCAATCCATTTAATGTAACCTTTCAAATTTATCACTGCTAAATTCGAGCAGCAGATCAGACAGAATTGTATGATCTGTCTGAATTGAATATTTTAAGACTGGGTCCAATTTACACTTAAGCAGCCTTCCAAAAACTCCAACAACACAGAGTAATTGATGGCGACTTGTTACAGAACAAGAACTGAAGGGATGGATCCCTGCTACTGTAATTCATTCAACTTGGAATAACTGATCATGGGAATTTGAAATGTGTACCGCCACTCTTATGTAGTTTCTGTCAATTACATTTAGAAAAATATGGGTTTAGGCATCCTAAGTAAGGGATGAAAATCTTTGTCCCCAATCTCTTGCTTTTGCAAATAAAAAATCACCATGATATGTACCGAGCTGTATAATAGATAAAAAAGATTTATTAAAAAAAAATAAAATCAAATGTGACTTATTAAATTACATGACTAATTTTGATTGAAGTGAATGGATAGGAGACACACGAGTAGAAGATTTGGTGCAACCTTTAAGGTGTTTATCCATGAATCCTCTTTAAGTTCTTCCCAATCCTTAAGCAATGGTGGTGAAGAGATGAGAAAATGGTGGTGGATGACACCACTTCTATGGAAAATAAGCCATTGGAGAGAGCTTGCTACAAAGGAATAAACCTTTGATAAAAACTTGTGATGAACTCTTCTCTAGGGAGAGAGAATTCGGAACACTCAAGAGAGAATTCGGAACACTCCAAGCAAGATGTGACCAGCCTCCATAGGAACAATATCACACATTATTTCATCATTGTATGTTCCTATTGAGATTGGTACTTGCTCATTGACCACCATTCCACCATGCTCATTGAGCCATTGAAGTTTATATGGTTTTGGATGTGGAAGTGGGGTCAAGGTTAGCTTTTCTACCAATCTTGAGCTGCAACAATTGCAACAAGAACCACTATCTACAATGAGAGAATATACCTTATCTTTTACTTTACATCTAGTATGAAAGATGTTCTTTCTTTGAGACTGTGTTAGCTCAGTAGGTTGGCTTCCAAGAAGCCTTTTGATTATTAAGAGGTCTCCCTTACATGCATAAGCATCTTCAATGTCAGAATTGGATGCATGATCCTCTTCTTCCTCAGTCTCACTAAAGAAGGAAGGTGAGTTACTCTCACTACTATACATGTCTAGGCCTCTCATAATCATGTTCTTTTTAGTGGGGCATTGAGAAGCTATGTGGCCTCTACCTAGACATTTAAAACATTTAATACTACTAGTACTTTTATGGGAGCTAGTAGTAGATGGTTTCTTCTCTACATGAGATGCTTTATGATGTTCTTTATGCTCATGATGTTTATGAGGTTCCTTTTTAGAGGAGCTCTTGTAAGAGCTCTCCTTGAGTTAATCCTTCTTTGCATAAGGTTGAGAGTCTCTTTTAAGTCCTTTCCTTTTAATTTGATTTTCAACCTTTATACATAGTTGGATCAACTCATCTAGGTTCGTGTGTGAGAAAAGCTCCACTTTCTCCGTTTTTATTTAAGAGCTTAACCCACACAAGAACCTAGCCATGGTGGCCTTGGGTTCTTCAATGACATTGGCCCTTAGGATGAAAAGTTCCATCTTTTGCTATACTCCTTAATGGTTAGGTTTTGTTGCCTAAGCCTTGGGAGTTTATCCAAAAGATCCCTTTCATAATAGCATGGGATATGCCTCATTCTCAAAGAACTTCTCAAATCATTCCAATATTTAAATACATGCATTTCCCTTTAGGCCTTATCTTTGACCAACCTATCTCACCAATGCAAGGCATGTCCTTGGAAGGTAAGGGTAGCCAATGGGACTTTCCTTTCCTCCCTTATCTCATAACATTTAAAGAGTTGCTCTACCTTGACTTCCCAATCAAGGTAGGCTTCCACATCCCCTCTACCATGGAAGGGAAGAAGTTCTATTTTTTGCTTCCTTAGAGGGGGGACATGCTCATGATGATTATTATGATTATGGTTGGATCTTCTTGATCTTTCATAAAAATTTTCTTCTTCTTCATTGTAAGTGTATGTCGGAGATCCTTGCTCATACACTTTATTTTTCCCTTTATTTCTTTTTTCTTCTTCCTCTTTCTTTTTTCTCTCTTCTTCCTTTTCTTTCTCTCATCCTCTTCTTTTTTTTCTTCTCTCTTCTTTTTCTTTCCTCTCTCTTTTTCTCTCTTTATCCCTCTCCTCTTTTCTTTGTTTATTCGCCAACATCCACTCCCTAAATTCTAAAGCAAAGCTCTCAAGAGAGTTAACCTTAGGTGAGTGCCTTTGGTTAACATTCTTGTTACTTGAGGTACTAGTGTCTGAATGTGAAGACATAGTGTGAAGAGATAACTAGGCGCGACAAAGACTTGGAAAACACTTCTCCCTTTCTTGTTTTCTCTCCTAAGTAGGTAAGCGAGTCTTCGGAACTCAAGCCTTTCTAAAACGGATTGTTGCAAGAAAACTTAAAAGACAAGAAATGTAAAAGTGTAGGGTTCTAGCCGTGCTTCTAAAGGTAATGGAGATGGTGTAAAACTTCCTTTTCCTTACCGTATACCACGAGAGACTAAGGGATTAAAAGAATATTACAAACAAAAGGGGTAACCTCTAGAAGGTATAAACACTCCCAAAGCCAGCCATAATACATCCAAAAGAAAAAGAATTATCCTAATTATAAACCACTAAAATTACAACTTAATGAAAAAAGGTCTTCAACTCCTTGCTCCCTCAAGTGTTTACACTCAAGAATGTCTTGTTATTCCCTTGGAAAGGTTCAACCAAGCTTTAAAATTCTTCCTAAGATGCTACCTTTGAGGACAAGTCTCCAACAAAGGCTCACCTACAAGAAGCAAACACCAAACCACCAAACCAAAAACAAGCACCAAGATTACAAGAATAGAAGCTCAAAGCAATAAAAGGATTTCATAACAATTAGGAGACTATCCAAATTGAAAGAATATCATATGGCAACTTCAAAGAATGTTTAAAGACAAAACTAGGATTAAAGGAAATGAAAGGAGGGAAGTACAACAAAAGAATTACCTAAGAATGGTTCTAGAACAAGATTAGGGACTAAAAAGCAAAAATATAAAAACTTTTCACAAATTGCACAAGGACTAAATCAGAATGGCTGAGAGCTATTCAAGGTGTTCTCAAGCAAATACAACCAATTTTGAGCACTCTTTTTTCAAATTTAATTTGTTACTAGTTATACATACTTTGCACTATTTTTCTTTTAGTTCTTTGTATTTTTTTTTTTGCTCTTTTTTTTGCACTTTCTTTGATTTCTTTTCTTTCGTTTTTTTTATTCTGATCTAGGTGTACCTAAACATGTCTTTATATTACAAATTTTATGAGTGGATTAGAGGTGGTAAATGCTTGAGAGAAAGGAAATAGCTAGGGCACTAAAATTTCAAACACAAGTGCAATTCATGAAAATTAGTAGCTCAAAGTGCACTAAAATTTTAGAAGTGATTTTAAGCACAAGTGATTCTAAGAGCTTTTTTGCCACTTGTTATACAAGTCTCAAGTCTGAAACAAGTTCAAAAAATTTGTTCAATAAGGTTCTCACACAATCACCTCAAGGTTAATGCACAAAAGCTACTAAAATTGAATTAATGAACAAAGACTCTAAGATGAAATTGAGCCATAAAATTTTGAGAAAATTTTTCAATGAATCATGCTTGATCTAGAAGCATGTACACTAAAGAAGAGACTCCAAAATTTACAGCTCAAAATCAAGGAAGTTACAAACACCAATTATATGAAGAACTCAAAATCAAGAGGTAAAACCTAAAGAATTTTAATGTGACAAAAAAATGACTAAACACAACTCTAATTGACAATAAATTTCAGATTTCAAAATTAAAAATAAGTCCTAAGAACAGAAAAAAATTATAGAATAAAAAACAGCCAAAAACAAAACCAAACAAATCGGTCACAACGTTGTGGAAAACACCACAAAGGTGTGGACCACTCAGCTAAGGCACAAATGAACTCAAAACATTTGGCTAAAAGCAAGAACTACTTTCTAACACTCAAGGAAATGGTTCAATGAAAGAAAAACAACAATTGAATCGAACAAAAGGTAATTGAAAGAGTAAAGAATCAAGCATATACAAAAACAAGACAAAACTTGCAAGACAAGCTATCTAAAATTATGAACAACATAGAAGCTATTTTAATATTGAAGAAAAAATTGAACTGAAAACTAAACACACAAAGCAAGAACAATTTGAATTAGGTAAGAAAAAACCTAGAAGAATAGGCTTTGATTACCACTTGGTGCAAGCTTGAAGGTGCTTGTGCATAGATCCTCTTCAAGTCTCTTCACTTCCATTTCTCAAGGATCTTGAAAAGGATCCATGGACAAACACCTTCAAGGTTGCACCAAGATTCAAAACATAGATAAAATACCTGATTCAATAACAATTCCTTAGAGTGGGAAGTCAATGAAGAGCAATTGATAGCAGAAAGATATTTTATGTTTGGTGGCAAGATTCTGATTTCGTAAAGCTCATTGCATTCATTCAAAAATAGTTCTATTAAGGAGAAAAATTCACTAATGGAAGATGGAAGTATGGTGAGATTGCTGTAATTAATGGATAAATATGTCACATTGCACAAGCAAGGAAAGAGTGTAGTAAGAAATTTATCTGTCAGATTACACTTGTTAAAACTAACATCCTTGACATTTGAGGACATAGTTTCATGATCTTGATCTTTGGCATTCTGCATTTGTGCAAGCCCCTCACAATAGTTAACTTCCAAGCTCTCAAGGTTTGCCAACAGAAAAATACTACTTGGTAGTTCAAGTAACCCGTTGCATCTATTTAGAGACAAGAGTGTGAGCCCAATAAGATTTCCAATTGAAAAAGGAAGGTTACTTATGGCACTACCACTCAAACCAAGGTATCTTATGTTTTCCATCTTTCCTAAAAGTTCTGGAAAATTCACGAGACTTGTGCAATTCCTAAGGGACATGGTTTTAAGGGATGTTAAGTTCATGCTACAAGGAAGAATCCTAAGACTGGTGCAATGATTAAGGTTCAAAAGTTCAAGTTTATCCAGGAATCCAATTGAATCATGAACTTTGACTAAATTTTTGCAAATATCAAGACACAATTTTTTCAAATTTGGTGCTCCAGACATGTCTGATACTTCTTTTAGTAATTCACAGCCATTCAACTTCATTTCAGTCAAAGACTTAAATTTCTACAAAATGCAAAAAAGAAGACTAAGTAACAAATTTACGATATTTCAAATGGACTTACCAATATTCAAGAACAAATAATCATCAACATAGTTAGATACTATAATACCATGTTCAATTGATTCTTGAATGTAAAGAAACTCAAAGGTAAGTCTAATATGGAAAGTTTCTTTGGATCAAATTGAGAAGGTAGTGATTCAGGATATCCACACCATTTTAGCACGCTTAAACTTTCTTGGAATGCAATGGGTCCTCTAGAAAACGAGCATTTTATACAACTAGTATTTTGAAGTTTTCCATTTTCCCCTTTGAGATTCCATCCCATTGCACTTTTTTTTTATTTGGGTAAATGCAACATGATGATCTCAATTTTATGGGATCCTTTTAAGCCAAAAGGATTAAACTAACATCAACTTTGCAAATTACAAAACATGTTATCTTAACACTAAAAGATTGAGTTAAAATAAAAAAATGAAATGTAGAGGGTCCACAATTAGAGGTCTTGCACTATGCATTTGTTTAAAATGGAAAAATGAGGAATACGAGAGGAACATAAGCATTGCAGAAAGCATATACCTTGTTCTTTTTGGAAACACGAAGAATATCTTCAGAGAACCATAATCTACTGCGTTGACCAGGGTTTGATGGTGATTTTTGCCAAACAATTTCTCGACCTATATTTTCAATCAAATTATGAATTCTTACATGACATTGAACAATTTTTATCAGACACTTATCAATCAACACCCTCATAGCGTAGTCTGGGGCTAAGCCACGACCACTATGTAGTATGTTTGTGACATCACCCAGTTCATATCCTTTAAAGAAGCAAGTCACATATAAAAATATTTCCTTCTCAAATTCCTTTAGGCCATCATAGCATACTTTTAGGATTTCAAGAATATTTTCACGAGGAATTCTTTCATAAATATTTAATATTGACTTCCATTCTAGCAGTGTTTTACCAAATAAATCAGAATCCATAATCTCCAAAGATAATGGAAGGCCATTAGATTGCTTTATTACTCTCTTTGAAATGCCTAGATAACTAGGATTAACTAGTTTTGCTTTGAAAGCATTCTAGCTGAACAACTCAAGGGCTTCTTTATGATTTTAATTCCTCTACTTCATGGGTTCTTTCAACACCATAAACAAGCAAAAGATGTTTATCTCTTGTCGTTATGATAATTTTGCTGCCAGAACCAAACCAATCAAGTCCACCTGCAAGTACTTCCGATTGCTTTAATTTGTCAACATCATTCAAAATCAAAAGAATTTTATTTTTACAGAGCCTTCTTGTAATTATTGGAATTCTTTTCTTTACATTCCTCAATTTAATGTCTCTCTGATGCATCTACTAGGTGTACTTCCCTTGATCTACTCCCATGGTGTTTAAGCCTTTAAAGAAATGGCGGATAGTAAGTAAGGCAAGGAAAGGAGGGGGAGGCTCTACTCATAAGGGGATAAGCCAATAGAGAAGGAGCTTGCCATAAGGGAGAAGTCCCATGATAAAAGCTCTAAGAATTCTCTCTCAAAAAGAAAGAAAAGAGACACTCAATAATAGAAGAGAAACTCTCAAATTATATAAAATCAAGTGTAGCCTTACAAATGAGGAGGAGGTGTGAATTTATAGTGCTAGGATGGATTACGAGAGGGGAGTGGATGTCCACCCACTAATCAAGGCCCAAGGAGCTTAATCATGTGTTAATTAGGCAAAGCCAACTTAAGCACATGATTAAGGAAAATGAAGATCCAAACATGACCCTAAATAAGTAGATCTATGCTCCCTTAATTTGAATTTAAATTTTGGAGGGAATCCACATGACACTCCAAAATTTAAATTCAAATTTGGTTGGTTAGGAACCAACCAACTCAACGCCCATGTGGAGGAGATAGGTTTTAGGCACCACTTTGAGGGAACAATGGGATCCACATGTCTCCTAGTTGGTTAGAGGGGTGTTAAGATGATTTTTGGGGTGTTCTTAGAAGAAACACACGACCAAAAATTTCCTAAAACCCATCTAATCAACTCACACCCTTTAAGTACTAAATGAACCTCCTAATTACACATTAAAGGAAAAATAAGGCCAAAATACATGGCCAAGCTCAAATACAAAGGAGGTAAGGAACTATGCCCTAAACAAGTGGGCGCAAACTAAGACAAGCTCTACATAGGAGGAATAATCTTCACTTTAAAGAAGAGTTGGTATCTTCCTCCTTCTCTACTTGTTAAATCCTTCTCTATCCTCCTAGTCATAACCCTTGTGTTTGGGCCCTTGTTATGGGTGAATGCATGACTCTCTCCCTAACTATATCACAAAGAAGTGTCTCTTGAATTTGTACAAGCTCATGCTTAGCTGAATTTTCTCTAATGCTGGCAAGAAAAGAGACACATTCAAATTGATCAGTAACCAAATTATATACTTCACATGCAAGTGTTGTCTTTCCAATTCCACCTATTCCATAAATCCTTACCATATGGACATCATCATTTGAATCAACATCAAGAAGTGACTTTACCTTCTGTACACGAGACTCTAAGCCAACTAGGTAATTAGCAACAACATATAAAGGGCTATGATTGATCCTTTTAGAGACCTCTTGAATGATCTCTTGAATGAATTCATATTCGGACCAAGCGCTAAAAGTTTAATTGTCTGTTACTCATTGAGATTCTAATATCCTAAAAAGATAATAAAATTTATGAGGAATGAATATTGATGTAGGTACCCTTGTTTGAAATGGAAACCAAAACAGACTAACAACTTCTTGCAAACCTAACCTCCCTTTTTCAACTTGTGCTTGTGAATGATTTCCTTTCATGCTCAACTAATGCATCTGCATAACTTCTTGTCTGATTACGCACATATGATGGATCCACTTGATAAAAAACAGGCCAAACCAACCTGCCTTTGTTTCTAAGCACTCCATGATATTCACAAGTTCTTCTAAACAAAAAGTTGATGATGCATAGTTTGGTGAAAAGATCACAATGACAATCCTTGATTCTTGCATTGCCTTCAATAGAGTTGGTATGATTTCTTCTCCCTTCCCGTAAAATTGGTGTGGGTATCCTCACCACGAAAGCTCAGGAAAACATCACAAGTCCATTGATAGGCAAAGGAAGTGGAGGAGAAGGATGTTCGCTTAGCCATGGTAGCCACAACAATGTTCTTGAAAAGTTTGAGCAAGCAACAATTTCTTTTTTTGCCTAGTTTTCTAAGCAAAAATTTTTGAAGTAATAAAGCGAGTGCTTACCAAATAATTCACCATCGAAAATATCAAAGAAGAACAAAAGGCAGACGTGTTAAACATTTTAAACTTCTATTGAAATGTTCGTCCTTGGTTTAACGGAATACACTTAGTAACTAACGAATCAAATTAAGCATAGAAAGTACCTCCCAAAAGAGCGTTTGAACAAAAATGGTATCAATTATGTAATGCACAATGTGACATGATTGCTACACATCTTTTATGATCTACTGCTACTTGAGAAAATGAATAATTTTAGCCCTTAAGATTAACATATACCTTCCCTACTGTCAACCTCTCTCACCAGCTTCACTGCAAAAATTTTGCCTCATTATTTATTCCTCCATTACTGCTTCAGAATAATTGCACTCGATCTGCCATTTTCTTCTTTTACAATCATGTTGATGTCTCTTCTACAAGTCAGTAATTTGATTGAGATTAGTTTGCTCATACGGTGATTCAAACATAGAAGTTGGTAACGGATGTGTATTAAAATTTAAAACCAAAAGTGATTAGAAATTAACATTCTTGATGATTGTTCTCTCCTTTGACTTCGAAAAATACTATGATTTCCATGAAAGCTACCCCGACCAAAGATATAGAAAGCAAAAACCATAGAATCTGTGACCAGCAAGGTCCCAATGCCACGCGCCACTGCACTACACTGCACCACGTTATATTTTCACACTTTTTAGCTTTTTATTTTCATTTATTATGTTAGTCATATTTGTGTTGTTTTAACATGACGTTGAATCGAACATGGGGTTGGGCCACTTGGTCTTGGGTGACGAGATCTGGGCTTGTTCCTGTGTGCATAGATTGAGAATTGGGCGTTTTCTGTTAGCATTCCCATTTTTGCTATTTCCACACTCTAAATACCACTTTTCTTTTCTTTTTTTTTTGAAGAAGGCAAAAATTTTATTCAATAATAACAATCATGTCACAAAGTATAACAAAGTAGACAAATACTTACAGATATAGTACAAACAGGTCCAGATAACCAATAAAGCTAAACATTAAAAGTCTAATAGAGATATAAGCATAACTATGAATCAGAGACACCCCACAATCAAAGACGGAGCTCCTGCTAATGACCATCTAAGCATTCCTATTTTTAATACTATCAAAACATAGTACCGAGAAAGTAGACCATTTAAAGAAAGACACAGACGAAGCATTACAAAATCCTTTAATCCATTCCCAAGCCCTTTGCAAAAACAATTGTCATACCTTTTCTACAGTAAAGGATTCTTCCTTAAATACGGCAACATTCCTAACGATCCAGATTCCCCAAAGTGTTGCTAACCAAATTATACCAAGTATATTACGGGGTTAATTTTTCTTTAATTTTAGAGACATCCAAATGTTGCCAGAAACTAGATTGACACTCTGATGGCAACACAGAAGAGTACCCTAACCACATGTAGCTCTTCATCCAGACTAGATAGCTAAACTTGTAAGAAAATAATAGATGACTTACTGATTCTGGTTGTATGCAGCATATTGGAAAAACATCACTAAAAGAGAGAGAAATATTTCTCTTTGCCAATTTCACCCTTGCAGGGATCCTGTTGTGCTACATTCCGAGAAAATGTCACCACCTTAGACGGTGCCCTTGATTTCCATAGCTTCTTGAAGAATGGAGAGTTGTTATCTTAAGAGATTCCAAAAGCTTCCTTCACAGAGTACTGAGTAGAACTTCCCTTATTACCAACCCAACCCTATCCATCTTCCACCTCTTTCCTCACACAAACTCCTTCCAAGACTCTCTCCAACTCCCTTACCCAAACTTCTTCCCAACTGAATAATGTCCTTTTCCAACTAAACCTTCATTCCTGTCCATCATCTCCTATCCCCTAACATTAGATATAACAATCTCTCTCTGATTGGAGAGTTGGAATAATCCAGGGAATAAGGATTTAAGCCCCTTTGACACTCTTCACTCCCTTTCTCAAATCATGACTTACCCCTACCAAGGGTTTAACTATACCCACAAATCATGACCCACCCTTTCATCAAACGTCACCTTCAAAATATCATTCCACCACTGTAATCCCCATTTTTTCTGCTTAACTGCTAGCTCCCGCCTAATACACTTCCCATATTTAGCCTCCAAAACTTTAATCCAAAGAGAATTACCTCCTTATAGGATCCTTCAACGCCATTTACCATGAAGAGCTTTGTTGAATACCCCTACATCTTTTATTCTAAGATCTCCTTGATTTTTGTCTTTACATATCGTCTCCATTTGATCCAAGCTACTTTGTGGCAGTCTTCCGATCCATCCACAGAAAACTGCCTTTGCATAGATTGTATGGAATGAGCTACCTTCTTCAGAACCTTGTAAAAAGACAAAAAGTATAGAGGAATAGAAGAGAGGGTGAATTTGATCAGACAAACCTACCCCCTAGAGACAAGTTTTTCCTTTTCCATGGTGTTAATTTTGCTCTCATTCTATCTAGAATTGGCTTCCAAACATTCTCACACCTCACATTGGCCTTCACTAGAACTCCTAGATAAGAAAATGGCAATTGCATAACCCCACAATTTAGGACTCTTGCAAAGGACAACAATTTCAGTGGCTTCACCCCCACACCCGCCAAACTGCTCTTGTGGAAATTGATCTTCAATCTTGACACTAATTCAAAGCATTTAAGAGCACTCGTCAAAGTATAAACATTTTGTAGCTTCAAAGACACCATGAAAATAGTATCCTCCGCATATTGCTGGATCACCACCTGAAGGTCATGTTCTCCCAATTTGATACCTGAAAGGAGATTACTGAAGATAACATTTTTTATCAAACCCCCAAGCCTTTTAGCCACTATTAGAAATAAAAAGGTGGCCATGGGGTCCCCCTGTCTCAAGCCTCGTTGCATGCAAAACTCTTAAGTGGTGTTTCCATTAACAAGAATAGATACGGATGATGATTGAAGACATTCATGAATCCAACCAATCCATTTATCGCCAAATCCAAAACACTGTAACATATAAAACAAGAAAGACCAACTAATTGCAGTGTATACCTTTTTCAAGTCCGCTTTAAATACTAACAGGGGTTTCTTCCGCTGTTTTTCCTCATAAAAACTTTATTTACAATAACGAAACTATTAAGTAATTGCTGTTTTTTTATTTACAATAACGAAACAATAACGAAACTTTATTAAGTCTTGATGATTATAGGTCCATCTCTTTATTAAGTGCTTGATGATTCTCAGAGCAATGAACATTCTATCTCAAACTTCACTATTTCAGATAGCAATGAGAATCAAAATAAAAAAAAATACAACTCACTAACAAATCAGAATCAAATTACTAATCTTAACACATCAACACATCATAAGTTTAGAATCAGAGTATAGCAATAACAATCAGACTTCAGAGAAATGAGCAATGAGCATTTTATCTTAGAATCAGACTTCACTATTTCAGAATCAGAATAAAGAGCAATGACTCAATGGGCAATGAGCATACGACATAGTTGATAAGGTGTGACAGAGGGGACGAAATCTCATAGGCTAGTGCTGAGGAGAAAGGAGAATTATTGCATGACTCTCAACTCTTGAAGGCGTGCTTGACTGAGGGAGATAGAGGTGCAGCGACGAGCTTGCCTGATTGATGTCAAGTTTTGAACAAACCGCTGCCAAGGCATGGTAGACAGAGGAAAACCTTAGATGTTGGAACACGAGTTTGATGTGTGGAAAACTGGAAATGGAGAAATAGAAGAGAAAGGGCTTTTGTGTAAAATGCACAAAGTAGACTCGCAAACTTGGGTGTGGAATCTCGATTCTGACTGATTCTACCGAGTCTGCACGAGTTTGCTCTGAGTTTGGTCACCACTCAATTCTACATTTAAGTTAACCAGTTTAGGGGTAGTAGACTCGTAGAATCGGAAGATTCTACAAGTTAAAACATGATTTTGATAAAATTACTCAAGACCTCTAGGACATTCCTTCTTGGGGATCAGAAAGATAAATGATGCATTTACCTCCCTAGGAAGCTTCTCATTTTGGTGAAAATCTGACAATTCCCTAATGATATCCTCCTTTAGCGAGTCTAAAAAATGTTTTAAAAACTTCATATTATAACCATCAGGCCCCAGAGCCTTGAAGCAATCACACTCCCAAATAACGGCTTTTATCTCTTCCTCTGAGAATTCTCTTTCTAGATTACTCCTTTGAGCCCTCGAAAGACTATTAAATTCCACCCCATCTAATCTCACACCAACATCTCCTTGGGACTGGAATCTCTCTTCAAAGAAATGCTTGACTTCCTGTTTGACTTTGAATGGATCCTCCACCCATTCTCCTTCTGCCAACAAACCATAAATTCTATTAGTTTTCTAACTCCTATTGATTGTTGCATGAAAAAAATGGGAGTTGGCATCTCCTTCTCTAAGCCACTTATCTTAGCTCTTTATGCCAGCAAAGTTTCTTGGAATGGGCTCCATTTTTTCAATTCCCTTGTAACCTCCATCCTTAACCTCACTCCTTCTTCCCCAAGATTCCCGTTTTCTGTGCTTTTATCTAGGGTTGCAATTTTCTCTTTTAATAGACTAACTATCTCTTCCACCTTTCCAGTATTCCTTTTATTCCAGCTTTTGATCTCACCCTTCAACTAGGCATGGCAACGGGGAGGGGCAGGGATAAGTATGACATTTCCATCCCCATCCCTGCTTTTGAAATTCATTCTTGTCTCCATCCCCATGCCTAGCGGGTATGAGATTTATGTCCTTATCCCCATCTTTGTCGGGTATCAGGTATACCCGCAAAAAAAATTATAATAATATTTTAGTAGAAATAATTTATTCAAATAAAATGATATTAATTTAAAAGTTATCTAATAAATAAAAAGTTTATAATTTATTAATTAAATATCAAACCTTTCTTCTTCCTTTTTTAAGATAAATGAATATTTTAACAATTAAAATAAGAGTGGGGTGAGGCGGGTACAGGGACAGGTATGGGTACGGGTACAGGGTGGGTATGTATATCCCCATCCCTGTCCTCGTCCCTATTCTCGACTTAATAAATTGGATATTCCCCATACCCGTACCCGATCAAACCGGAGATTCCTCGTCAACTTTGGGGTGGGTTCGGGGATTACCCATGGGTACAAGTTTATTTGTCATCCCTACCTTCAACGCTTTTAGTTTTTCTTTTAAAACAAAAGCACCCACTCTTGCACTTCTATACTGCTATACTTCTATTTAATGAAGTTTTCAAATCCATCACATTCTAACAAACCATTGATGAACTTGAATGGTTTGGCCCCCCATTTGATATTTGATTGTTTTAGGACAATAGGGTAGTGATCTAAAAATTCACGCCTCAAATTCTGCCGGAAGCAATTAGGAGATAAATCTAACCACTCTTGAGAAACAAGAAATTGATCTAAGACATTGTAATTAATACTTTTAGCATTGAACCATGTATATTAGTGCCCAACTACTGATGAGTCGTTCATGATTTGGCCACTTTAAAGGATGTTATTCATGATGGGCCCTTTCATGCATTAAGTTCCCAAGCTGTACCGTTTCATTAACTTTCCAATAGGAGAATCATTATTGATCACATAGGGAGGCTTCCCAATCTCCTTGTTAAACATGTGAGAATTTATATTGCAATTCACATGCCCATCATGCAGTGAATTATGCACTTTAATCCCACCTCTGTTTTGGGAAGCAATTAATAAACATGTTCCATTTGGATGCTGCTTCCCTGCCCATTGATCTCCTGATCCTTAAGCTCCACCATCACCCTCCGTCAACCGGCCACCATGATCCACCAAGCCTTCAAATTTATCACTGACTTCTAATTCAGACCATTCATCCAACACCCCTTCTCATTTTGACAGTACCAAATTCACGAATTCACTGAAACTAGACTTTTCGAATCTTTCCCCACCAAAAGATTTGCAACACTTGCACATACCGTATGCAGTCCTAGGGTCATAGGTGGGACCTCCACTATTGAAATGAACACAAGTAACCCATTAATCATCATCACTTCCTTTGTCCAACTGAGTGGAAGCATCAACTTCGCTTTAATTAATATCCATGCATACTCTGAATTTTCCAGTAGCAAAGTCTCAATCGAGATGTCTACTAAGGAACCTACTTCATTTGCAACCTTAGAAAGACCTTTTGGGTTCCAATAATGGAGCGAAACACCCATGCATTTCACCTATATCAAATGACTATTGATGTTAAGAGTCGAAGTCCAACGTTGAATTGTTTCGGACATTTCCATCCACCAAGCATCTTCAGAATCACGGAGGTCCTCTAAATCAACATTTTCAAGACTAGGTAAAAGCACCATATCACCCCTAGGGCCTTTACCTTGACCGAACCCAACCCCTAAGTGTAGAATTCTTCCTCAACAAATGGAAGTTTCTTCGGATCTTTGAGCTTACCGACTGTACAATTATGAAGCCAGTCGCCATTAGTCTCCTGAATTATCCAAGCTTGAGTTTCATTGCCTAGTTGGGCTTTCTTCACCTCCTTATCCTGAACGGGTTCCGTAGACCACTGCCGTAAAGATGCTGGCATGACACTTCCCTTCATTTTTGAAAGCCTTGCACACTGGAATAAGAAGGACCCAAGGACTTCCGAACCACTCCCTTTTGGAACCTTGGAATATTAACGCACATCTTGGTATTTCATATGTAGATTTGATCAAGCTCCCGCTCCAAACGCCTTGTTTTCTTGACATCAATCTAGCTCCATCTTTCCTCTTATGCCTCTCCAAGAAAATATCTCTAACCTCACCTCACCTTTTGAAAACTTTGAGTAGAGCCTTTTCGTCAAAATCATCAGGAAAATGTGAGAAGTAGAACTTCGTCAAATATTAAACATGCAAAGTCATTTTCCATATTCCATCACTCACCTTCCCTCTTACTCTCTCTCTCATCTCTCTTCACATAATAATTTTGCTCTTATTTTATGTATTCTAACAACCAGCCCTTGGGCTTGGACTCATAATGATACATGTTTAATTGTTTTTTTCTTTGCCCAATAGTATAGAAGAGACATCAGGACTCAATTCTAAATGGTTTTTTGGAACCTGCTATACTACTTCCTTGAACTACTCTTCTCTCTTTGGCAGTTTGTGGCAATGGGATGGAAGAAGGGTGGGGTTGGAGGATTGGGATGAGAAGTGTAGAAGGAATGTAAGAGGTGACCATGAAGAAAGGATGGATAGAGAAGGAAAACTTAATATAATTAAAGATGAAATTGTGTTTTTTAGAAAAAATACTTTAAATGTGTTTTTCGTTTTATAACATTTAATGGATTTGATTTAGTGTGAAATCAAATCCACTTTTCTAATATTTAATTGATTTCGTTTAGGTTGTGTTTTAAAATTTTGTATGTCTAATTTAAAACCAAACTAATTTGACTAACATCATGCTGGTTTAGTGTAGATCTTCATATATGATAAAAGAATGTTATATTTTTTCTGGTCTATTTTATAAAAGTAATCTTATATTAATAAAGCATAAAAGTATTTCTGTTTGTTTAATGTCTAAATATTTATTTGTTTAATGAGTAAAAACAAACTTAAATTTACCATATGTACAATGTTGATTATTGACATGTATTTCCACATTAGAAAATATTAAGTTCACGCAGTTAATTAAACGTATGCACAAAAAATAATGTTTTATAATTTGTTTTAAAAGAATAGGTTTTATATTTAAAGAAACTAAAATAAGATGAAAATCTTTAGAAGAATAAAACAAAGACAATTATTGTATATATATAAAGCTCTGATTCAATGAAAGCATGCCAACGACTAGAAAAAATAAATAGAGAGCAATGATGGTGCAAATGAAACCCATCATAATAAAGGCATGCACTTGAGCAACTACGTAATAAAGACTTGAGAAAACCTATCATAATAACTGATGAACACCTTTTTAATTAACTTTTCGAAAAAAAAAACTTTTCCATTAACAAGCATCAAATGCCTCCAAGAGTTCCCCCAAACACTTCAATAGGGCCAACTATAAAGCCTCAATGTTAGTGAAACCTAGCTAAGGTTGCTAATGAAGTGGTCAGGGGAATTCAAGAGAACAATTGACCTTCCTTTTTTCCTGGATGCATGCTACATTTTATTTCAAGGCAATGAACTGTGTTACTTACAATATTCTTATTTATAGTGATGTAAATTTGTTGCTTGCCTTTCTATTTTGTCGTATCATTGGCTTTTCGGTTTGGGAACAGTCGTCACTAATTGAGAAAAATTCTAGCATAATTCATAAATCATCATAAATTACAAAAAAATGTTGTCAGATGTCTTTTCAAGGGAGAAGTATATTTAGTTATATATTGCAATTTCGTTGTCATTCCTTTTTGACCTATTGAGTGATACTTTAGTGGTCCATCTTTATGGGTCTTTGGATAATTTTTTAGAAATATTCTAAGAAAAAAAGAGTCAAAATAACTTTTTTCTATGGTTTTTTAGAGGATGTGAGATTTTTTATATTTTTTGTAAGGACTTTTGAAAAAACTTATCAAAACATATCCTATGTTGCATTTGCTTGGCTCAAGATCGATTTTATAGAATTCTCAATTCTGAACTTTTTTCTGTGTGTATTCGTACCAGATTCTTTTTGTAAAAAAAGAGTTTATTCTTTTGTCTGAAAACGAAGCCTAAAATGATGGAAGAAAAAGAAAGAACGTACATTTTTTATATGTTACTATAAACATTTTTCTACAAAAAAACATTATACCATCATGTGTTAATATATACTTTAAAGTAATTATTTTTCATCAGTAAAAATAATATATATATATATATATATATATATATAATCAAAGAAAACGCGTAAGATGTGCTAAATTCTTATATGACAAAAGCAAAGTTAATTCACATTTATCATAAGTGTAAGATAAAGGACTCATGTTTTTAACAGTTAAAAATGACCTGCCAAAATAATATTAAAATTAAGTTTAATATCCACGCATCTATAAATTATATAAAGTTAAAAAAGCTAATACTTTGACATGAAGAAGTTTTTTCAATTAAAGTTATCAAACTAGAGAGTTTATGAAAAATTTATGTAAATTTGTGAAAATTTCATAGGCTCAACAACTCGACTTGTACATTTAAAAAAGTTTACTTTATATAAAAATAATAACAAATTAAATATTTATAAATAATATACTGATTAAATATTTAAATAATATAATAAATCAAAATAGTAAATTATAAATTCTACAATAATTAAATAACTATGACTATAGCAATACATTACAATATTTGTAATAACTTGTGAAAGTGTTAGTAACAATTGTCTCATTGATAGTTGTTATTGTTAAGAAATTAATGTTTGATGTTCTTAAAGACGAATGTGTTCTTAGATTCATGAACAATACATTTAATAGAAGTATGTTAAAGTTTAAATATATAGAAAACAAACCCTAACTCGTTAACTTAAGAGTCTACAAAGTTTACATAGAGTTTATTAAAAAATAGAGTTTGTACATGAGTTAACTAGCAGGTAAGTGGATTTATAAGCTCGTAAAAGTTAATAAATTAATTCAAGATATTAATAACTATGAATCTCAAGGTTGGATTCATTTTCTACTTTTATAATTTATTTTAGTGTCTAAATATAAAAAAATTAGAAATATGCACTAATATTTTACAATTTTAATTGGTGGTGCTTATAAATATGCAACTAATGGGCAACACTTTTAATATATTGTGTTATGTGTGTGCTAATTTCTTTATTATAATTCCTTTTAGTTTATGGTATCATACCTTATGAACGTGAAATTAGTTTTTTTAGGATATATTAAGATGAGTTTTATTACTTTTCTTATGTTTTAATGTTAGAATTATATAATTGTTCTTTATTGCATGTTAAAGTCTTTATATTTAATTGATGTGAAAAATAAATAAAACAAGTGGATTTATGTGCTTTTAAGAAATGAAAATGAACATTCTTATTTTAGAATTGTCATGTTTAGCTCATGTTGCAAGACCTATAGATTTGAAGAAAAGAGCAATTTCACTAGAATTATATATAAAGCAATAGAGCATTTTTCTTTATTAAGATTTTTTCCCTTTTGGTTCTAGGTTTTGTTTCTGTATTATGAAGGTTTAACCCTAACTTAGAGCAACATACTTAAGGATGAGAAGTGAGATTGGGCATATGTAGGGACCTTGTCTATGAGACTATTTTACTATTATTTTTTTTTGTAATTGTTTTGGATTATGATGTAACTCTATATGACTAAGGTGAGTGAATGACTAAACTGTCAATCATATCTAGGTAAAGGTCCAAAATATGTAGATTTGAGCTACGTACAAATACCTTTTGTGTTAACTTTAAAGAAGTGTATAGTGACAATTAATAACTTGTTATTTAAAATTTTTCTTACCTAAGGATAATTACATTTGATTGTCTAAAAAATTGATTTTTAATTAAAATAATTTTATTTTTATATTATATTTTCTTTAAAATAAAACCATCCAAATAAAAATTACACCTCCTCAAAATCAATTATAATTATGATAAATTTTGAAATTAAACGCTCATATAAAAACACGGTATAAAGATTAACATTGCATAGGGTAAAAAATAAGTTAAAATAACAATAACAAGATTTTAAGTAAATGATCAATATTTAGTTTTACATTAAGAAATTAATTTTAAGTTTAAAAACTTTTGATGTTGATCACATAGAACTCACACAAAAATAATAAGAAAGTTAAACGAATTGCATACTTAACAACAAAGTATGATTTCTCTAAAATAAAACACAAATGAGTTCGTTATTAGAGCATAATAGAGATTTGTTTTAACAGATATATATATAAGATCTAACACATGTCACCCAATGTAATGAATTAAGTAATTCACACGCACCTATATATGAGATTTGATGCTAAAAATAGAAGCAAAGCTACTAAAGTTACAATATAAGCTTTCTTAAGAGCATACAACAGATGTTCTAACGTGTGAGTACCAAATAGTCTGCTCCATATGCTCCCATAGATACTTTTACGAAACGTTTTCTCAGTAGACACGCTTTTGCCCCAATAAAAGCTACCATTAGAAGCTCTATCCTTTTGAAGATTCCTAGCTAATCAACAACAATAGAAACACATTTGTATTTAATCAAAATTTTATATATAATAAAATTTACTATTAATTTATTTTTAAAATAAAAATATTGAAAAAACCAAATAATTTAATTTTAATTATCAACCAGAAATTTAATTTTAATAATATAGTCAATTAAATTAAAAATCAAATTTACCGCATTAGAAATTAACACACTAAATTTGTGTTGGCACAAAAACACATAAGAACGATTTTTTCTTTATTCATGTTGATAAGATAAACACATGAACAATAAAATGAAACACCTAACCAAAAGAAACATAGCAACATTATTTTGTTCATGTAATTTGTACTCATACTTACATCTATAACAAGTTTTTTGGAATATTGAAAAAACTACAAACCTTTTCTTCACAACATCCTCTCTCACTTAGAGTCTCTCTTCAAGTTAGATGATTATTTTTATCTCAAAAACTTTATTTATAAACCTAACGGCTAACATCTTAATTAAACAAGAAATTAATTCTTTATTTTATAAATAATATCTTTAAAATTTAAATAAATATTAAAAATAAAATAAAATCTTTTTCTATAACATTTCTAAATATTTAAAATTAAAATAATTAGAATTGTTTATCAATTTGGAACGCACTTCTAGTAGCTATTATCCATCATGAACCTGTTCACAAAAAAAAAAAAAAAAAATCCATCATGAACCTAAACGAAAGACTGGCTAAAAGATCACCTGCAACAGTATTCAACGTTAAAATAGCATTTCCTACGAAAATGCATTTTGCGGTTTCGGAATTAACATTCTTTTTTCTCTTTTTGCTTTCTTATTCTCGTCTTCTTTTCAGATCCTGTATTCGCTTTATATTTGGAGCTTTTGCTCCTAGTTTTCACCATTGATATGCCATGCAAGGACCATCTTTATTTTGGCAAAGGCCATTTAGATTTTACACCAGGAAGAAATTTCCATAAGTAGCAAGTTGATATAAGGGACAGAATGAACAATCCATGCATATTTGTTCCTTTCTATTCACTGTGTAACCCTGAATATATTTAAATATTCCAATAACAAGAAATAATGCTGCTGCTAAAAATTTATATAAAAGCAAGAACGTATAAATATTTTTTTCAAGGAATATATATATTTATCATGACTGATAGTTCATTGCTCAAATTTATTTATATAATAACTCATGGAATTATAAAGATCGACTTATTGGTAACACAAGACCCTCGTCCAACGAGTGTATTATGACAATTCATTGCTAAAAAAAGATTAGGACAATTATGGAAAATTGAACCCTTGAACTAATTAAGTGTGATGGGAAAAATTCCAGAAAGATAATTAAACCTAGAAGGTAGGAATATGTCAGAACACGAGTTTCATTGTGTTTATGTAGTGTCTTTACTTTTTAGTGTTTCTATGCCATTTATGCGCAATTCGATGTTATTAATTTAGGTCATCAAACTAACTTGTACCAACTAATGACTAACTGCGAGTCAAGTTAACCTTTGATTCGATTTTTTTTTTTTTTATTTTCTAGATATCTTTGACTTTGAGTAAAAAAACAAGATTAATGCCTTATGATATTGAGGTTTATAAAATTTTTTGTTATAAAAACAACCTATTGCATAATAAGTAAAGAATGATTGAAAATAAATTATTTTTTAAATAATAAGTGAAAAATATCTCTTAATATTAAAATAAAGTGAATAAAATGTAAATCCTTATAAAGTTTAATACTCAATTGTAGATGTTTCTAAAATGAAGATAAAAGATAATCGAAATAACAAAAATGTTCAATTTAAATAAAAAGATCTAAGTTAAGAATTAAGTCTTTATGTCTTCTTAGTTTCCAAAGTTTTTTCCTTTTTTGACTCTGAAAACAATCATGGTACTTATAGTAATAAAATATTTTTCTTTATACATAAATTATGATGTAATCCAAATAATTTCTAATAATAATAACAAACAAGATAAAATAGTTTTCAATTTAACATTCTTATGCAAACACAGAATCTACGAAGTATAGTGATATTCATGATCACTCACTCTCACTCTATGATTCCTACAACCAGGTTTTTAATAGATTCGTCAGAAGGTTTATGAACTCATATTCCATAAAATGACACCTCATTGCATTTCTCACGCTATTATGAAAGTATCTCGAATCTCTTCCCCATCTCAGAATGAAGTATCTAAAACTTTTTCCCTATATTAAATAGAAGTATCTCATATTTCACCTCCATCCCAAATGGAGGTATCTCAAGTTCATCCCCATCCCAAATGGAGGTATCTTAAATAATAACTACAACACAATCGATATAAATTTCTAAAATAAACCATAATTTTCACACTAATACCATACTAAGATCATAGTTTTATAAGCATTAATTTAAGATTACCAAACCACTAAAGCATGGCAAGAATAATGTATATACTCACAAGTCATGGTGATTAACGTAGGTTAAAAAAAAAATCAATGCCTATGTAAGATTTCATGAATCCGTTCCACGTAATTTCAATCTTAATAATCAATAATTGAATTATGGACAGTCCCTTATGCACGAGAGATTAATAGCATATATTAAGAAGCCATGCAAATGATTAATAACATGGGTATATTTACAACATACGGAATTTGGTTAATAACAAGCCACACAATAAAATTATACCATGGAAGTTTTGAAAAAATGTTTTGCTCACCTTTTAAACTAAGATCTCAATTCTTTAATTTGTTTTTCTATGCTTTTGTGTCCCTCTTTCTCAATCCTTAAATAGTTAACTAATTTATCCCTAAACTACTTAACCTTATATAACAACTTATTTTGATGAAAGATTGATTTATGGTTCAAATTTAAAATGAAATCAAATATTATTTTATCTTATCTTATTAGTATTTTAAAAATAGCATTATCTTCATCTAACTTGTTTTTTATTTAAAAATCTTAACAGTTTAATCTTCTAATTTTAATCTAACAAAATATAATATATTATTTTATCTTTATTTTTCTTTCATTATATTAAATATGATATATAAGACTAAATAAAATATAAGATCATCTTATCTAAATTCTACATTATATTTTTATCAAATATATTTTTTTATAAAATTAATATATATATATATATATATATATATATATATATATATATATATATATATATATAATATGATGAATGCATACACCATTGTTAAGGATCACCAATTCAAATATAACAAGTATTTTATCTAACTATAATAATCATTTCATAATAATTGATTCTTAATCTTTTAAATTCTAATGAATCTTTATTTTAATATTTATTTGACAACCTAATTTTTTCATAACTGAATGATTATTCGAATATTTGTATTTTTAATTTTTGGATGTTACACTTTCTCCCTCCTTAGAGAATTTTGTCTCCGCAATTAACCTCACTAATAAAATTAACATATATAAGGCATTAATATACCTTTAAAGGTAATATACATGAATTGAAGACATGTGAATATTGTTGCCTAACATCCTCCTTAAGCTCCCATATACCTCTTTTGGACTCAATCCTGCCCAAGTCACCTTCACCAATGGGATTATCTTGTTCCTCAAAGTTCTAGTGCTCTTGTTAATTATTTGAACAAGCTTTGATGCATTCCCTTGATCTCTTCAACCAAGGTTCCTTCCTCTAAGACAATGGAGGATGGAGAGGTTAGAAATGGGAGAGGGTTGACGCCACTTTCTAGGAGAAAGATAGTCAAAAAACTTTATGTTGCTTGCCACAAGGGAGAGGTCCCTTGATAAAAGTTTTAAGGGAAAGATTCCTCAAGAGAGAGGATTCTCAATGACACTCAAGAATAAATTGCTCAAAAAGAGTCTTACTTCATTCAATCAAGTGTGCTTTGTACAAGAGAGACTATGTGTATTTATAGCCCAAAGAGGGAGTAATGCACTCAAAACTAGGCAATGTGGGACTTGGGCCTAATTAGTATTAGGAGCACTAATCCCTCTTAGGCCCACTAAAAGTGGTGCCTAGCCTTAAGCTAGGGAGTGTCACGGCCTAATCAAGGGGCTGTGGAAAGAGATCCACACTCCTTTGTGTTATTAGGCCCTTTACTCCCCTCACCTCCCTTCCTAAGCTAATTACACACTAAACTCTAGAAACTAAAATAAATGGCCAAAATACAAGGCCTAAAAGGGAATTAAAAGCTAATTAATATTTACAAGAGGAAAACTAAGGACTATGGCCTAAAATATCTATCTCCATCATGAGCTGGGGTCTTGATGAGTCTTTCCGGGCCAAGTCCTCTTCAATCCTCCTAGCCATTGCCCTAGTGAAAGGGCCCTTGATAGGTAGGATTGCATCAAGCTGGGACTTAAAAGTCAAATTACTTTTTAATTGTATTGACCCAGGAGCTAGAATATGCAAAACATCTTGTAGGTACTTTCGAAATTGAGAAACATGGAAGATGTCATGAAGGTTTGACAATCGTGGTGGAAGAGCCAATTAGTTAGCAACATGCCCAACTCTTTACAGAATTTGGATGAAATGGGGACTTAGCTTTCTAACCTTCATTGACCTCCCAACCCCAGTCTTAGGAGTGACTCTCAAAAATACATGTTCACCTTCTTGGAACTTTAAAGGTTTCCTCCTATTGCCAACATAATTCTTTTGCGTACTTTGAGCAATGTGCTTCATCTCTCTAATCAACTTAATCTTATCTATGGTTTCTTGCACTAACTCTGATCCTATTAAGGTCTTTTCACCTACCTTACACCAACATAAAAGGGATCTACACTTTCATCCATAAAGAGTTTCCTAAGGTGTCATGCCTATGCTAACATAGTAACTATTGTTATACGCAAACTCTATAAAAGGCAAAAATGTATCCCAACTCCCTCCTTCATCTAAGAAACACGCTCTAAGCATGTCCCCAAGGGTCTGAATGGTTCCCTTTGACTGACTATTAGTCTGAGGTGGTACATTGTGTTAAAACACAACTTAGAGTCAAGAAAGCTTGTTGGAATGCCCTCATTACAAAATCCATGGAGATATTTTCCTACTTCCACTCAAGAATTTCCAAGGGTCTCAACAAGCCTGAAGGCTTCTAGTGTTCTATCTTAACCTTTTGAAAAACTAAACACCTAGTCACAAAGCTAGCCACATCCTTCCTCATCCCTGTCCACTAATACATCTTCTTCAAATCCTGATACATCTTATTTATCCCTGGATATATGGTGAACTTCCCTTATGAACTTATTCTTGAATTTTCCCTCTAAGACTTCCCTCCTTAGGAACTATGATTCTATCTTTGAACATCACTAAACCATTAGCAGACAAGGTATAACCTTCTTGATTCACTAGAGACTATAAATCTAGGTCTAAAAGTTATTCCTTCTTAATTAACTCTCTTAAGTAATTACTTATCTCCAATCTATAAAATCTCATACTTAAGGCATTTAATTACATATTCAAATTTAGGTCTCTAAACTTCTCTATCAAGTTAATATCTTGTACCATCAAACTAGGCATGTGTAAAGATTTCCTATTTAGAGCATCGACCACTACATTGGCTTTTCCTGGGTAATACTTCAACTCAAAATTATAATCTTTAAGGAACTCCATCCACCTTCCCTGCCTCTTGTTTAACTCCTTTTGATCAAACAAATACTTAAAGCAAACACCACAACTGCCAACTCAAGAGCATGGGTGAGATAATTCTCTTCATGAGTCCTAAGTTTCCTAGATCTGTATGCCACTACTTTTCCTTCCTGCATCAACATATATCCTAAACCATTTCTAGATGCATCACAATACACAAGAAAGCTCACTAAAGGATCTGGAATAGTCAAGATAGGTGATGAAACCAATCTCTTCTTGAGTTCTTGAAAACTCTCTTAGCACTTATTATTCCACTCAAAAGGTTTCCCTTTCTTAGTCAGCATGGTCAAATGTAAGGTTAGTCTAGAGAACTCCTTTATGAACTTTCTGTAGTAACCTGCCAATCCCAGAAAACTCTTTACTTCAGTCACTGATTTAGGTTGCTCTCATTCTAAGACTGCATCAACCTTACTAGAATCAACTCCTACACCCTTCCTAGAAATGGTATGCCCTAAAAACTTCCCCTTATTAAGCCAAACTCATATTTTTCTAGCTTGGTATACAAGCGTTGATCCCTCAAAATCTACAACACTATCCTTAAATGTTTGTTATGTTCATTTGGTGTATTTGAATATATCATGATATCATCTATGAATACCACCATAAAACTATCCAAGAAAGGTCTAAATATTCGATTTGTGTAATCCATAAAGACTGCCAGAGCATTAGTCATACCATAGGGCATCGCTACATACTCATAATGCACATACCTCGTCTTAAAGGTTGTTTTAGAGATGTCTACACTTTTAACCCTAATATGATGATACCTTGATCGTAAGTCTATCGTAAAGAATGTTGACACTTCCCTCAACTGATCTAAAAGGTCATCTATCTGAGGCAAGGGATACTTATTCTTGATAGTCACCTTATTTAATCTCCTATAGTCTACATATAACCTTATACTATCATCCTTCTTCTTCACTAAGAGTGTCGGTGCTCCCAAGGTAACATACTAGGCCTAATAAATCCATTTTCCAACATTTTCTCTAATTGTTTCTTAAGTTCACTCAACTCTAAAGATGACATCCTATAAGGTTCTACTGAAACTAGACTGCTCCCTAGCATAAGGTCTATGCTAAACTCCACATCTCTATTTGGAGGTAAACTCGAAACCTCCTTAAGAAAAACATCTTGAAATCCGCATACTACAGGTATAGTTGCTACATCTAAATCAACATCTACCCTAGCCGAAAATAAGAGCATGTATCCTTGAGCCTCCCCTCAAGTAAGCACTTAAGGCAAGAAGCAACAAAAGTAATATGATTTAACACAAATCAATGGACATGGGTTGTGAAATAGTAGAAATAGTTTTATCATAACAATTTATAACATGATTTGTAGATAACCAATCCATACTAAGTATGGCATCCAAACCAGACATAGGCAAACATATAAAGTTAACAAGATAAGACACATCTTGATACACTAAAGAACAGTTCAAACAAACAATAAAAGTGAAAAGCTTGTTCTTTGCAAGAGTAGCAACACTCAAATCATATGGTAATTTAGAAATAGATAAAACTAACTTTTTTTGCACAGTCAAGAGATATTAAGGAATGTGTCACTCCTCAATCAAACAATATAATTATCTCTTTCTTTTAAATAAAACCCATACCTTGAATCAAGCCATTAGACTCCTTCACCTTTTCTCCTTGGACTATAAAGAATTTTCCTTGGTTTTGGAGCCTTGGTTGGGATTGCCCACCATTTCTGCAATTTCTAGCAAAGTGTCATATCTTCCCACATTTGTAGCAAGTAGTTTTTAGTGCGGACACGAGTGATCTTCATGAATAAAGCCATACTTATGACATCTGTTACCTTTATCAATCTTTACTCCTTGTGTCTGCTTACCTTTATTGATGGTGTACACCGGTAGAAGTTGCTTTTGAAATTTTCCATCCTTGTTATTGATCTTCTTCTCATAATAGTTAGCCTTCTCCTTAGATTGTTGTGTCATTATTGCTTGCATATTTTGCTCTGCCACCCGACACTTATTTACTAACATGGGATAGTCCTTAATCTCGAGGATGCCAACAGTACTCCGTAACTCTGGCTTTAGGCCCTGCTCAAACTTGATAGTTTTCCATTCATCTTGAGGATGATCTGTTAAAAAATAAGATTAAAGAATTCAACCTCTTTTTGAATACGAACAATATGAGGAAAGTATTTTTCTAAAAATACTGCCTTGAATATATCCCAAGTGATATAAGTTCCATGAGTTACCAAACTTCCTCGAGTGCTATTCCACCAGTGTTTAGCATCAGACTCTAATAAATAAGTAGCAAGGTCTACTTTTCTTGCATCACCACATCTCATAACTCTAAATTTTCTCTAACTTTTGGATCCATTCTTCTACCTCAATGGTATTTGAGCTACCTCGGAAGGTTACTAGGTCATGGTTAATAAATTCATATAACACCATGTATTGAGCATTTTGAGGTGCAATTGCTCCTGCAATTGCTCCACCTCTATTTTGCCCTATTTGATGGATAACCTCCATTTGCGCTTGCATAACTATGGTCATCTGATCTAAAGCTTTTGCAAGTGCGTCATTCGTGCTTGCCTCACGCTTATTAGTCGCCATAATCTGCATGCCATTAATTAAACACTAGGTTGATCAAGTCCAATACCTAAAAGAATAGCATGAAAATTTATAACTCTAATAAGAAGTCCTATGCACTCACATTTGATTTTTTTTTGAAAAAAAAGAAACCCACTACCACAGTTTGATTTAGGATCAAACTATTCTGATACCATAATACAATGTTCATTGTTACAATAACAACACATAGCATAATAAGTAAAGAATTATTGAAAATAAACAATTTTTGAAATAATAAGTGAAAAATATCTCCTAATATTTTTCAAATGTAGACGTCTCTAAAACGAAGGTAAAAGATAATTGAAATAAAAAAAATGTTCATTCTAAATAAAAATATCTATGCTAGGAACTAAGTCTTTATGTCTCCTTAGCCTGCTAGCCTCTTACTCTTTTAACTTTGAAAACAACACTTTTCATGAGATGGAAATCCCAGTTAATAAAATGGCTTAAAAAAAGGGTTCGCAATTAGTGTTGTTCTCAGCCGGCGTGGAATCTGGAAAAACAACCATGGTACCCATCTTTATACATAAATTATGATGTAGTCAAAATAATTTCTAATAATAATAATAAGCACGATAAAATAGTTTTCGATTTAACATCCTCATGCAAACACAGTGATACTCATGATTACTCACTCTCATTCTACGGTTCCCAGAATCAAGTTTTCAATAGATTCATAAAAAAAGTTTATGAGCTCATATTCTATACAAAAACGTCTCATTACCTTCCCCACACTATTATGGAGGTAGTTCAAATCTCTTCCCCATTCCAGATGGAGGTATCCAAAACCTCTTTCCCATATTAAATGGAGGTATCTCATATTTCACCTTCATCCTAGATGGAGGTATCTCAAGTTTATTCTCATCCCAAATGGATGTATCTCAAATAACGACTACAACACAATCAATATAAATTTCTAAAATAAATGATAATTTTCACATTCATATCATACTAATATCATAGTTGTATAAGCATCAATTGAAGAATATCAAACCACTCATGCATGGAAAAAATAATGTATATACTCATAAGTCATGGTGATTAATGTGAATTAAAGAAAAATCAATTCCTATGTAAGCTTTCATGAATCCAATCCACGTAATTTCAATCTCAATAATTGAATTATGGATAGTCCCTTATCCAAAAGAGATTAATAGCACATGTTAAGAAGCCATGTACAGTTATTAATAACATGTGTGTATTCACAACAGGCGAAATTTGGTTAATAACAAGCCTCACAATAAAATTATACTATGAAAGTTAAAAAAATTGTTTTACTCACCTTTTAAATAGAGATTTCAACTCTTTAATTTGTTTTCCTTTACTTTTCTGTTCCTCTTTCTCAACCATTGAACAGTAAACTAATCTATAATTCTTTGAAGGAACTACTTAACCTTATATAATAGCTTATTTGATGAAATATTGGTTTATAGTTCAAATTTAAAATGAAATCAAATATTATTTTATTTTATCTTACTATTATGTTAAAAATAGCATTATCTACACCTAACTTATTTTTTATTTAAAAATCTTAACAGTTTAATCTTTTAATTTTTATCTAACGAAATATAATATATTATTTTATCTTTATTTTTCTTTTATTATATTAAATATGATATATAAGACTAAATAAAATATAAGACCATCTTATCTAAATTCTACATTAATATATAATAATAATAATAATAATAATAATAATAATAATAATAATAATAATAATAATAATAATAATAATAATAATAATAAATATGATAAATACATACATCATTGTTAAGGATCACTGTTCAAATATAACAAGTATTATATCTAACTATAATAATCATTTCATAATAATAAATTCTTTATCTTGTAAATTCCAATGAATGTTTATTTTAATATTTATTTGACAACCTAATTTTTTCTTAATTAAATGATTATTCGAGTATTTATATTTTAGATTTTGGGATGTTTACAAGATTTATTTATGAGGTTAAGCTCATGCTATGTATATATATTTCTCTATATGCATGATAAGGAATGAAAATGTATTCGTTATAGTTACTTATGTAATTGTATAATCTCAACCACAATAATAAATTTTATGATAAAAAATATAAAATATTAAAAATTTTAACGGTTAAATTGTGGATGTTTTTAATGTAATAAAGTGACGGCGAAAAATCAAAATCATAAGAAATTGAATCCCTCACAATGCTTCATCTTGCTTCATCTGAGAACCATGTTACACTATATTTATCGGTAACCTTTGATTAATTTAGCTATTGTTGCATAATAAATATTTTATTCTATCTCTATATGAATAATAATTTCCATCTCTAGTAAAGCCTAATATTAATTCTCTCTGATTGAGAGAGATATATAGTTTGTCTCTAATAGCAAAGAAGATCCTCAAGATTTGAAAAAAATCCAAAACTATTTTTAATGAATTTGATATTTATATAATTTGTGAAGAAAATTTTCCGTTGTAAATGCGTGGGACAAAATTTAGTTTCCCTTACTAACGGTTTGTAACGCCCATTTTACTAACAATTTGTGCTCATCGCCAATTCTATACGTAAATTCTTTTGAGAAGATGATTTTTCAACAATGTAGTGAGATTTCATCTTTTTTAGTATAATACTATTTTTTTTAGGATAATGTTTTTAGTATTATATTTTTAGTAGTATAAGTAGAAGCACTTATACTAGGTTTAATTAATGATAGGTATTTATATAACTTTGTTATTTATTGATCATACACTTTTCAAGTTATATTACTTATCAACTTATATTGTGGTAATTTACATTCCCCACACAAACTCATGTTCCACTATCCACTTAATTACATACTTCTCTCACAATTATTCAGTGTGCATGCACATCACTTAACCAACTTGAAAATCACTGATGAGATAATTCACAGCATGAAGTTAATTAGATTATCCAAATTTGATCTCTCCTTATTAGTGTCACAAACCAAAATTAACAAATCTATAAAGCAAGTCAAATAATAGGATGACAAAATAGATTAGAGTAAGTAATTACCTGCAAATTAAGTATAAGTCTGAGAGAAGTCCGCATCTACAAAAACTATATAAATATGGGACAGATATAAAGTACTATAGTATCCAACCCGCTCCGTTTTGCACCTTAAATACATAATGTTAATTAATATAATTATATTATATAATACTACATATTATAATTTTAAGTAAAAAATATTGTTAAAAACATATTATTTGTATTATAATATACGATAGGTAATATAACTATAGAATAAAAAGATATATATATATATATATATATATATATATATATATATAGTATTTTTATGTAAATTTAATAAGATAAAAATAAAATTTACAAGAAAAATTGAGTTATTTATAAAATAGCTCTTTTAATAAACTTATAATACATTTAATATTTTAAAAAAAAAATCATAAATTTATGTGTATTTTAAAATCATAGGTTCATGGCAAAAGCTTACACATTGAAACAAAGTTTTGACATATCGTTGATTCAACTTGATGTCTATTTCTTTTTTTCTAAGGCTTACATGAAATACCCATACTTGAACTTTTTTTATTTAATATCGAAAAGCATATTAGTATCTTTCAATGACAAGAAGAGCAAAGATGAGACAAACGAAAAGAAAAGAAGAAATTACAGGAAGAATGATGATAGACAGATGGAATATTTTGTTGAAGTATTTAAAAAATCTAAGTTATAATCAATCTGTAAATTTGATCCATTAATTGATAATACCTTTAAATTCTTAAAACAATATGAAAAGAATGCTAATAAAATAATTTGATTATAAACTACAATTATTTATAATTTAAAATAATAATAACATATTAATTACTTTTAGGAAGAAAAATATATTATATCCAAAAAAATAAATAAAAATATATTATAATTAAATATTTTTTCTAGAAAAAATAAAAAATATAATTATCTCTAAAATAATACTAAAAAATAAATTATTTTATTCACATAATAAAAAAGAATTACCTAATATATGTATAGTTTGCAATTACAGAAAGACTACCTCTGTGTGGTTGGGATGAAATGAATTTGACTCCTATTTTTTGTTTGCAGTGTCAGTTGAAGCCAAGAGTTCCCCCAAACACTTCACTGAAGAATGTCATTTTAAACTGGCTAGCTAGGCCATCACATGAAGCATTAAGAGGAACTCCAAGAGACAACCAACAAAAAATCCATCAAGTTAATTATAACGTATGCTTCTCTACTTGTTGTATTGAATACATGCACAAAAGGCACAGCTACTGTTCTATTTATGGTAAGATTTTCATGATCATTGATCAAAATAAACAAGGATTTTATGTGGACATGGATAATTCTACGCAATGAAGCAACTTTTTTTTTCCCCTCTGAACCTGGTCAGGATGTTCGCCTAGAAGGGGAGTCAGTGATGGAGTGGGCTCTCATTATTGCTAAAGAGATTCAAAACATACATCAAAACCTGGCACAAGAATATCTTTCTTGCTCTTCCTTTCATAGTCATATATTTATTTAGAAAGGGAGAAGTGCTTTCTATTCTATGCGCAATAATGAAAAAAAGTAAAACATTCTTATCCACTCTTTTGAATTAGAGTGCATTAATCAATCCCAACAATGGGATGTATATATATATATATATATATATATATATTTTGTGTTCTTACCGAAAAGTATCTGAGTACAAATCGTTACGAACTCTTTAAAATGTCCTTGATAAGTTGTTAAAATATCCTAACACTTTTAGGAACAGAGAAAGGGGGAGAATTTGCAAGAGAGAACTTTAACTCTTAAGTCGGTAAATGAGAAAAACAGAGAAGGTGAAGTGTAATAGATTTTCTTGAATGAGTCATTGACACGTACATCACTAGGGACTCTCTGAAATGTCTTTGACGAGTTTGTCAAAATATCTAAACAGGAGAAAGGAGGAGAACTTGTAAGAGAGGACTTTAATGCTCAAGTCAATAAATGAGCAAGACACAGAAGGTGAAAAGATGGTGAAATGTAATAAATTGTCCTGAATGAGTGATTGACATGTACCTCCTACTTGTTATTTATATTAAAAATGTGCTTGTTACCTAGTGTTCATTACTTGCTCACCTTGATATATTTCTTTTACCCAATATGTTTGACTTTTATCCGGTGAGTATTTTGTTGACTCTACTCAGCTTTATTAGGAATAACACTAATTAGTGATTATGCTAATTTTTTCCTTAATTAATTTGGTTAATTGATTGATTTATTGTAGAAGTTTAGATTTCAGCAGGGCTGAAATTCTTTATTGATACTTATATCATTTTCTGGAGGAGGGGTCATGCTATACTTTGAATTTCGATCATGCCGAAATCTAAAGTCTCTTAAAAATATTTAAGTTGTTTTATCTGGTGATTATATAATACTACTTTTTTTTTAGGGTTCATATTAAAGAAAAAGACTAGCAAGTGAATGAGCAATAACATTAACTTGTCTCAAGAGGTATCAATTTGGTATGTCTTAAACTTTGGAAAAAGCCTACTTAGCCCACCTTAGCAATGCATGAGAGTTCTGGTCACCATGATAGGCCTTATCCAACCCACATAGGATTTAAGTAGGGTCATAAGCAACAAGTTATGACTATTTTAAAAACATATTTAATTTTAAAATTATTAAAAAATATTTTAAACTCAACTTCAATTAGGATATTTTTAACTTGATCTTTTCTAGGCATCTTTCAGCCACACTTGAACGATGCACCTTTGGCTTAATGACACATCTTTAGGTTGGCCTCGATCGATGCATCTTTGACTCAGTTAAAGCATCTTTCGATCAACCTTGGATAAAGAATTTGTGGATTAACCACTTTACTAGGTAGGCGCCAAGGCATCTTAATTTTATCTAGCCTTAGTTAAAAATTTCCTATTATGTTAGGACAATTCCAATAAACATCAATTAAGCAATTTTATCAACCCAGACAAGACAATTTTGAGTGACTTCCATCATGGATGACTAAGATAATTTTGACCTACCTTAACCAAGATTATTTTTTTACTAATGTCAACTGAGGCAATTTTCGGTTAATAATAGTTGGGATAATGTTTAGCTAACTTTGGTTGGAATAATTTTTCGACCAACATCAATTAAAGCAGTTTTTGACAAACATCGATAAGGATAATTGTTGATCAACCTAAAATTGAGTAAATTTAACCCAAAGTTGGTCAATTATTTTTTCAAACCAGGGTTGATTTCGAATGACATCAACTAAGATAGGTTTCTGTTTGATCATGGTTGTTTTCAAATGACATGGAGTCATGGAACAAAGTAGTTTTTAAACAACTTCAAAATCATTAACTTTTTAACTGAAATTATCCAAGACAATTTTTGAACAACATTTTCAACAGGGATAGAATTTTCGCTGAGGTAAACCAAAGTTGATTTTTCAGACAAGCTTAGGGTTTTCTTCAGCCAAACCTCAACAAAGGCTGTTACTATATAGAAAAATATATTATTTGTAAGTTAAAAATAATTAATTTTTAAATTATAATATTTTTATGGATGGATTGGATATTAATAAGTGAAAACATTGCTAATGGATAGATTGGTTGAATTTTTATCAAATGGATCATAGATGGTTTGGATGTTTTAAATAAAATTTTCATGAATCAAAATAGATTACTTAGTTATTTTTATTTTATCCATTTTGATTTTGTTAAATTTTATCTAATCTATCAATTTTGGGACTTATAAATTTTACCGCTATTTTCAATTTTAGGTTATATGTACGAATTTGGGTATGTACTGTCATGGTATTTCAAATGATAAATAAAAATAATAATTTTTTTTATAAAAAATTAAGATGCATGTGTCAGCCCTAGCCATAAGATTTTTGTGTCGTTTTCGGGCTTGTGGGCTTTTCTTTGCATGGGTTGTTTATATTGAGTGTCTTTTTAGATTAGAGTTAAGCCCTATTGTGAGTGTTATATTGGGTTTGGATTGGAAAGTATTAAATTAGGGACAACTTCATCAATGCACAGGCATGTTTACTCACTTCTCTAATGTTTAGAATTTTTTATGTACCTGTTTAAGGTTTATAATTTTTTTATAAAACTTCAAAACAACCTCACCCTTTTTTATCTTAAGTTTTTTTATAAAATATCACTTAGTTTCACGACTGTATACACATCTTTACCCACCTCTTTGAAAGAACACTATCACCCTTCTTGAGCATAGATAACAGGGAAGTTCCTAAAAATATATGTGAAAACTATATATGTTCGAAGAGGGTTAGGGTGCAAAATGAAGAAGCCAATGTAATTTTTCAAAGAGGTTGGTAGAGATGCGCATGCAGCTGTGAAGCTAGGAGATGCTCTATAAAAAACTTAAGATAAAAGAGGTGAGATTGTTTTAGAATTTTACAAAAAATTATAAACATGAATAGAATGTGAATAGTAAATGAATGGGTGCTAAAACAAACTATCTAAATTGGGACTTTAGCACATTTAGAAGGCACATAACAATGTGATATCCCGTAATCAAAGTTTTATAGTTGATGAAGTTATACATGCTACACAATTGACCTCGTGAGAGATGTCAAGTAGCAAAGGCTACAATCCATCATATGTAGGATTGGTTCTAAATTCTTATACTGTGTTTGATGGATACAATTTATTGCATGTTCAGTGTTAAATGTTCTTTGGTTAACTTTGATTACTTTTTAAAACTTTGTACACTTAAAATGCATGTTTTGTACTTTCTATTTATTAATATTAATATTAACTTGACTTATAAAAAAAAAGAGAGTATTAAATTGATTTCTTATAATTAAAAGTAATTTTTTTTATGAAACCCCTAAAAGGACTTTGTCTTACATTGAGTTATACTCATATGTTCAATGTGTCATTTGTGTAATTGAAAAACTTGTTGAAAAACCTATAATTAATCCTTTTACCATAAAAACTAAAATCAATTTTTATCTTGCAGACAGACTATTTGATTATGACAACCTCCAAGTCCCATATAGGGTAAAATAACTTCATACATCCCTTTCTCTCTCTAATAATATTAAAATAAATGTTTGTATTTGAGGAAGACGGAAATATTGTATCCAAACCAAAAAATAAATAAATTCAAATTTTTTTATCCAATAAGATATTTAAAAAATGAAACAATTTAATTTAAAGTAATTCAAATCTAATATATTTTAATTGTTTTAAATTTATAAAATTCTCTATCTTATCACCATGATGCTTATTGATATGAAAACATATTTATAAGCATGATTTCTAATTAAAGCAAGCTTAAAACATAATAAAAATATATGAATAAATCCAAAAGAAGTCCAAATACAATAAAATATAAAGGACTCCTAATTATAAAGGCTCTAAACCATAATAAAATATCATAATTAATTTTTTGGTGCATACTCCATAATTAATTGCTTGTTCTCTATGACTATAATTAAGTAAATGTACTGATCCTTAACTTATTCTTTTTCCCAAAGATTGCGATATGTCCTTCCTGCATCAAAATAAATAAATATTAACAACAACATGAACTCATTTAATAAGAAAATATATGGCTAAATTAAATTAAGTCTTAAATATTAGCAAGGAGAGCAAGAAATGTGATGCATCATTAGTGCAAATCAACCACTCTTAAAAGCATATTAATGTTCTCGACACCTTAAAACTTTAATAACTTTTTGGAACAATGTGGTTGGTTTGTCCAAAAAATTATTCAATGGTTTTAGATCACTACGTTATCCATAATTCTATGAATAAATATATAATATATAATTAATTAATTAATTTATCTTGTAAATTATCCTAAAGAAATAATTATATGTTTGTTGACAATAAAATTTGTACCTATATTCGTCAACACATATAATCTCATGATTATTGAAGGAGATAGGTACTTTTTTTTAGACTTTTATCCTGGTCTATAAGCTCTTTTACCTTGGATCCATAGTTCAATTTAATTCAAAGTCGCCTCAAACATAAATTTTTTGAAAACAAATTGTAAAATTAAAAGATTTAAAAAAGAAAACACAAGTAAATTTTCTTTCAAATGTAAATGAACAAGTAAAGAACAAAACTAAAAAATGAAATGCAATTAAACTAATTGAATGAAATTGAAGTAAAGGTTGGAAATATTGCAGTAACCCACTGATGTGATCCATAACAATTCAAGGACATAGAGATGTTTACAAGTTCCACCCTTATTAGACTTATAAATATCTATTTAATGATAAATATTTCTTAACTATCAAGTATTTCTATTAACTACTCATTTACTTATGAATTATTTTTGTCGTTGATTATTTTTATCTTCAATATCCACCATTGATGTTTTTAGTCTTAAGTCTTAATAGTTGATGCTTTTTATGGTATTAATGCTTTCTGAATTTTTGTTTTTTATTATTACAAAACTAATCAAGAAAGACATTTAGTCAAAATAATATATCAAAATGTCAATTTCAACATTTTAGTAAAATTATCCTAGAAAAACCATATTTTAACACTAAGTAGAAAATTGATAATAATAACAATGTTTAATTATTATTAGTTAAAATAATGAATGACCTGATTGTTTGGGATCCTTTAATAATTTCTCGATGAGAGACACCTAATAAAGCACCTATTGGAGTCTATGCAGGAAGAACAAAGCTACAAACTAAAACACTTCGGTAATAAACATTTAGGTAAAACTAAAACAGAAATTTGATAACCATTTGTTTGGTGAATAGAGTGTAATCATGGTTTTAAATTATTGATGCTGCTGATTTAAAGCGATTTTGAGTGGTTGTAGTGACTTAAAAATCCTTTAGGTTACGGCTACAATTGCTATTGGAGACCGCAAGCTAAAATCATGAATGCAACCTAAATCTAAACCACCTTAATGGCTATTAGACGACTTGATCATGAACCACTCAAAAGAGTACATTAACATATTCAATCAAGAAGCTCTGCAAGTACAACTATTGATATAGGGTCTAACTGCACATTATTAAAAACCCATGTCCATGGATTTAACAATTAATCCAATTCTCCATCAGCTATAAATTATATTATATTTCAGCTTTAGTGTTTGGGTCAACTAATTCTCTTCAAGCTTTGGCAGATAATGGAATAAAAGGAAACAGAATGTGGAGATATATATTGAAGGTAAGTAGTAATAGCTCGTAGTGTTTTCGTGCACATGCAAGATAAATTTCGCGCTTTTCCAGTAGATGACAGGGCAGAATATATAGCAATGCTAGCATGTGGCATGAAATGAATTTAATGACTTTGCTTTGCATTGTTGGTTGAACCCAAGAGTTCTCCCAGACACTTCATCAAAGAAGGCCTATAACGGGTAGTAGTATATAGTATATACTAGCTACTCCTCATGTACAAATCACTATTGAAGCGTTCAGCTATGCGCAACAAAAAATCCCTAAAAGCAATCGCATATATGCTTCTCTACTATTTGTCTATAGAGTAAAGGCACATCAAATATTCTATTTATAGTGGAGTTTTTTTTTTTTTTTTTATCATTGATCAAAGTAAATGTGAATTTTATGTGGATATGGATGTATAATTCTACGCAATCAAGGCACTTCCTTTCTCTGAACCTGGTCACAATGTTCGCCAAGATGGGAGAGTCGGCTCATTGCTGCTATAAAGTGATTAAAACATACATCTAAAAGACAAAGGCTTACGTAAGAACCTTTCTTGCCCTTCTTGTCGTTTTCACAGCCATCAATTTTTAAGGCTAGCTAGAGGAATATATAAGAGGTGATCATTAATGTAGCCGCATAATGCATTCTCTTTTATATATATGCTCATAAAAAAATAGTCTGATATTCTCCCGTTTGAATTATTATGAATAATCCTAATAATAATAATCGTGAATTAAATAATTATAAATAAAAAATAATACTAAACCCTTGTCTTTTAAAAGAATTATAAGAAATAAATATTTTATTAAAACATGTAAAATTACATTCAGAACCCCTCTCTATCTATCCAACGAATGAACCGGTAGAAGCCTAGATAATAAAACATTTGCATATTATAAATGTTCTATTGTACGTGTTTTATAATGTTTTTCAAATATCTAACTTTTTTATCTTTTTGATAAAACATTTTATTATACATATTTTATATTTTTTTTAGTCTTTTTAGTTATATAATTATTTATTAATTTTCTAATTTAGTTCATTTTCATATTTGGATTATATTCGAGCATTTTTTATATATTTTTTATTATTTTGTAGGTTAATGATTTTTTTTAATTGAACTATGCATTTGACTATTTATTTTTGTATTTTCGTATTTTTTAATTTTTTAATTTTTAGTTTTGTTTTTCATTAGTCTTTGTTACATTTTTAGGTTAATTTCATTTTGGGTCAGAGTTTAATTTAGAGACAAAGTTACAGTCCATTTAAAGAAAAAATATAAATAGTCTTTCATAACTAATTGTAATAACTTTTTCTCTCTTTCTTTTAGGATTCATTATTCAGATTTCCTTTTTCTCTCTTTCTTCCTTTGCAAATTTCATTATCTCTTCTTCTTCCTTCCTTCCTTTGCAAGCTTTTATGAAGATCTCATTGAAGACTAAACTCTGAATCGATTTGAAGTCTCTAATGTAATCATGTGTTAGAGTATGAATTCTAATTAATTTTTTATGTTTTTGTGCATGTGACTTTGCGCTTTATTACTCTCTTTTCATGAATTTGTACTACAAATTTTTTATTAAGTTTTTCTATGAATTGCATTGGGGTTGATTTAGATCGATTGATATGAATAAGCTAGGTGACTGATTGAGAACCTATTTTAACCGATTAGATTTTTGAAAATTCATGATATATTAATTAAGGATTGTGATTGTGATATAATTCGATTGCGATTATGATATAGTAGTTGACAATTGTAGCTAGGAGTAGTAAAATGGACACAAACCTTATAGGTACTTGCAAAATAACCCCACACGGGGCGGGTAATTACTAAAAAAACAAGGGTCAGGTACAAGGTGGGTCTAGACCCGCAAAAACATGCAGGTTTAGGGATGAGTATGAGTATTATAATATTCAGCTCGCCCCACACTTTTCATATATATATATATATTATAATATTATACATAATTATAATTTTGAGTAAAAAACAATATTGAAAATATTATTTGTATTATAATTTATAATAAATAATATAATTATAGAATAAAAAAAGCATATAATATATTTTACATAAATTTACTAAAATAAAAATACCATTTACGTGAAAAATTGAGTTATTTATAACATAACACTTAATAAACTTACAACATTATTTAATGTTATGGTAAAAAATACATAAGTTTATGTGTAATCATATAAACTTTAAGGAGCATCTTATAATTTGTTCTATATTTAATGTTATAAGAGTTTATTTTTTATATTATATTTATTTATGGGTAAAATATATTGATTTTTTGTCTGTATACATAAGTAAAGTACAAGTATGAGTATACAGGTACCAACGAGTGTGGGGATTAATCATATTGATGATTATTGAATATAGATCAACCTATTTTTACCCTATAAGTTCAACATGTATTGCCATGTTAGCATTTGAGCATTATGTGAACATATGACAATAGAAATGATGGTGAATTTATAAAATTCACATTTTAAAAAATTAGAGGCAAAAATTGTAATAAATTACAAACTTTTTAAAAGGATTTCCTATTGTTTTTCAAATAAATCTTAGAATAGTGAATTATAGACTTTATGATGAACTTTTATAAATCTTGCTGGGAGATAATAGGGGAGGACGTGGTTAAGACATGTCAAGAATTTCATGACTCAGGTAAGCTCCCTAGAGATGTTACATCCTCCTTTTTAACTTTGATCCCCAAGGTAGATAGTTCCCAGAATCTATTTGAGTATCGACCTATTTCTTTAATCTCCGGTGTGCAAAAAATTATATGTAAAATTCTATCTTTGAGGATAAAGAGGGTGCTGGAGGGAATTATTTCTAAATGTCAGACAGCTTTCCTTCTGGGTAAATCCATTATTGATGGTGTTTTGTTGCTAATGAAGTTATTGATTGGCCTTATAAGCTTAAGAAATCCTGCTTTATATTTAAAGTTGATTTTGAAAATGTCTATGACTCAGTCAACTGACAGTTCTTAGATTATATGTTGTATAGAATGGGCTTTGGGCAGAGATGGAGAATGTGGGTTTCAAACATACTTAACAATAATCATATTTCAGTCTTGGTGAATGGAAGTCCCTCTTCAGAATTTAAACAGAGGAATAGAATCAAGCAAGGCAATCCATTATATCCTTTTTTGTTTCTAGTGGTGGTGAAAGGTCTATCAGGGCTATTTCGATCAACAATGCAGAAGAAAATCTACAAAGAGATTAAGGTGATAGAAGAAGTGAAATTCTTAGTATTACAATATGCAGATGACGCAATTGTGATGGGACAGGCAGAGTTTCAAACTGTCTGGACTTTGACGGAAATTTGAGAGGTTTTGAGATGGCATCTGGATTGAAGTTGAACTTTTACAAAATTCATTTCTATGGATTAAATGTAGATCCTTTGTTCGCTTATGCCACTTGTATTCTGAATTGTACAGTGAGCTCACCACCCTTTAAATTCTTGGGGGTTCCAGTGGGAGCTAGTAATTAATCATTTCAAGAAACGGTTGTCATTCTGGAAAGCAAAGAGTTTGTCTTTTGGTGGGCGTCTGGTGATGCTTAACTTTGTGTTCACGAGTCTACCTTTGTACAATTTTTCCTTTTACAAGGCTCTAGTGAAGGTGATGAACATTCTTAAAGGGTTACAAAAGAGATTTTTATGTGTGGGGATGGGGTGATGCAGAAGAATGTAAGATTGCTTGGGTCAGTTGGGAAAAGGTATGCTTTCCTAAAAATGTAAAGAGGCTATGGGTGAAGTGCTTGCAGAGGTTTAATTTAAGTCTGTTAGCCAAATGGAGATGGAGATTTCTTTACGATAAAAAAACAATTTGGACTCCTTTGTTACGAAGTAAGTATGGAGATTTTAAGAAATTATCATTTCAGCCAATAGTGTGACCTAAATGCTCAATTTGGTGGAAGGATGTATGGTCTATTAAGAGATCCATGGTTGTGTCTCCTGGTTGGTTTGTGAACAAGTAAGAAGATCGATTAGAGATGGGGGTGACACTTTATTTTGGAAGGAGAATTGGGTGGGTGGGCCTACATGGAATTCACTTTTTCCTAGATTGTTTGATCTGGCTATGGAGAAGACTGTAATAGTTAAAGAAATGGCAGATGCCGACCCTAACAATGTTAGGTGGAAGTGGGAGTGGCAGAGGAGGTGTTTTGCCTGGGAGGAAGAAGTGCTCATATCATTGGAGGAGTTGCTGCAGAATTTGGTGTTAGTAGACCATTAACAGGATGCTTGGACCTAGATTTCTAATGCCAATGGGCAATTCTCAATAGCTGATGCGTATAGGGTGGCCACAAGTAGTTTTGAGGATAAAAGTTATTTCTTTCACTTGGAAGTTATTGTTGGATAGACTACTCACGTTGGAAAACTTGATTAAGAAGGGTGTAAACATCCTACCTAATGCTCAAAATTATGGATTATGCAGGGATAATTTGGAGTATAGTAAACATTTTTTTCCTTTTTTACTCTTTTTCTATGACTCTATGGTATAAAGTTTTGTTGTAGATTGGTATTGAGTCTACTTTACCTATTGAACTTTCTCAGTTGTTTCAGTTGGCTAGCTCTTAGGTGGTGGGAAAATATAAAAGGAAGTATAGGTATTTGTTTTGGCATGTAGTTGCCTAGAGTATTTGGATAGCTAGAAATTCCATTGTACTCAACAATCGAATAGTGGATTCTCTAGATATTTTGTCATCTATTCAGGTAATATCTTGAAAATGACTTTTGTATAGATTTGGATTTAGTAAGAGTTGCTCTTTCTCGAAATGGTGTAGCAACTCACGTCTATATCTTTTGAAAATGTAGCTAGTTAGAAGTTATTTCTTATGTCGAAGCTAATGGTGTAGAAAGCTGTTGGGTGAGAAATGGGGGCCAGGGCAAATTGGCCTTATTATTTTTTTATGTTGTACAAAAATGTCGAAATTTTTTATTTCATGAATTTGATATAAAATATATTTGTGTTTTGCTTTAAAAAAAAAAAAAGTAGACTAACTCAACCCTACAAAGGCAAGACTCTTGCACGTACGTGACTTACTATAATTTAATCACATATCTAGTCGATTTAAAATCTATATCACCCATTCCCTATTGTAGGCTAATCGAAGGAGTGCACAATTAAAACACCGAAAACTCATCTCAATGTTATAAATCATCACTTAGATATTAGGAGAGGTTTTGGAGGAAAAAATTCCTACTTTTTCTCTGAGTTCTTTCTACCAAAAGAAATTAATATAGGTTTTGACTTCGGTTTTTAATTGACGTGGATAATCATTTTGTGACACATGTTTAATAAGTCCATGTCATTGACACATTTTTAATTTTTTTTATTTAGACGATCTAACAATAAAAACTTTAAATTATTATTTTTATTTTAATTAAAAATTAAAAATAAGTTTACAAATTTATTTTTAAATCCCAAAAGTCAATTTTATTTTTTTGCAATTTCTAAGCTTCATTATGAAAAACATATTTTGGTTCTTAGTTAGTAATTAGGTTTTCTATCTTCTTCTTCACATAGACACGATCCTCTCTCATTCTTTCATTGCTTGCATTATTGCCTATCAAGTTTACGCCTTGTGATTCCTTTGTTGTTGGCTCTTTTACAATCCACTCTATTTTATTGTGAGCATAAAAGGGTGAGTTCAATTGTGTGTTTCATAATTATTGATTTGTGATTCCTGTTCTCTAAAATTAGTTTCTTGTTTTGGTTAGTTTAGGACTTTTTCCTTTTGTTCTTGCTAGTACCTATAGGGTTTTGTTAAGGTTCTCTAAAACTGCCATTAGAGGTGTGTTTTAGAGCAAGGTTTAACAGGGAAAGACATTGTAATAAATTGATAACACTGTTAAGAAATGTGCTTATTGATTTTTAAAACTTCCAATGAGGTATTCTCTAGTATGTGATTGATTTATTTGTGTAGACTAAGCATGAAACAAATATCCCATGGTTAGATTTATTGGTGATTGATTTATATCTTTCTGTTTTCATGTCATTAATTTTTCAAAATCACATTTTTTGCCTTTTGATACATCTCTTGTTATCGTAGCATCATAGTTCTCTCCTGTCATTAAAGTTAAAAAGCACATTTACTTTCACTAATAGATATTACACACATTCTTGCAAGTCCTAGTTAAACCTCCATAGTCACTATCTTTGATTGGCAGAACCTTTGTGCCATGGTGTTTTGCGGATATGGCTCTCCTCAACGGTGTTAATTAATTTGGTTTAAATTTTGCTCCCGAGTCTTTGATTTGTGATACTTTTGTGAAAAAAAATATTAAATTTTTTTTAAGGAAAGAAAGAAAAAAAAAACATAGATAAAAGTAGTGGTGTACATTCTATTGTCTTGAATAATAAGGTATAAAACATATTTTTCGTGCCTTTCAGAAGAGACCAAATTCTAACATAATCATGAAGAGATTTCTGTCTATCACATTAGTTTTTTTTTTCCTATATAAAGAGTTATTGCTAAAAATATTTAAAATAATATTTTAGATTATTTAGTTAATTCATAATAAATAAAATGTGATATATATTAATTTAATTAACCTTTTTATTTAGTTTTAAAAAATAAATTGTAGTAATTAAATTTTTTAAATTACTTATTGATTAAACCTATGATTAGAACTATGAAAGATTTTATGAATAATTATTATTATGAGAGAATATTTTGGTTGATAATAAATAGATAAATAAATTATAATATTATTAATCTATGTTTAATGTAACGATCTTAATATTAATAATATATTTATTAAAATGTGACAAATTATTGTTTTAAATATTTAACTATGTTAAAAAGATCTTACAAACAAAACCATAATCATATTATAAACAATATAAATCAAAATATAGTTATTATAAAATATTATCGTATATAATACATTAATTATTATAACTATTCTCCCAAATAAGTCAGGGTAGTAGACTGTTTACAAACCTAAAATTACTCGAAACATAAAAAAAATTAATTGTTTATGAGTCAGCACATTTAGAGCAAATCCTTTGAATCCTTCAACATACCATCTTCTATTTGCACCACGATCATATATGAAAAAAAACAATAAAAGAAGTGAGATTTTTATAAGCATCAATGTCAATCTTAATAGACTTAACAAACAATGCAGGCGTAAGGTTTGACCTACAACTCTATCTCACTTTACTTAATGTATAGATCCATATATGATATTTGATGATTCACTCTAATCATCAAGGATTTCTTTGAGAAATGATTGGTAGTTGCATATCTTTCTCACAAAAACATTGATACAATAGTAGTTATTTTTCTCGAGAAACCTGTAAATCTTTCAGCCCATAATAGAGAGATATACATTACTCAACCTTGATGCTGCTGAGCAGGTATGAAAAATATTCAAGTTTGGCTGCTAAATACCCTAGTTCAGGGCGTTAATCTGCACTGTTCGAATATCCACCTACTTGATTAAAACCTTCTTTGACCATACCTGATCTTTGTCTTTCATCTCACAGTGTACCAAATTGTGACTTCCCAAATACGGACACTCATTTACCTTTATAGTCCCAAATCATTATAAGAAAACTTATGACTTTGCTAAGTTCATATCACAACATCTCAACACAGTTCTAAAAATCATGGGACTTCATGATTCAAAGGTACATAGTACTTCTATTTCAATCATCTTCACAAAATAATTTATAATTCCATGTATAATCAATCTCAAGAAATTAAAAGATATTAAAATAATTTTAATAACAAGATAGACACATAAATTAATTTCTTATTTCAAAATTTTTACTTTAGAATCAATTAATATAAATTCAATTCATCTTTAATATTAAAAGATATCTTTTCTAACGTGGAACATCATATTAGACTACAACCACATAACATATATAGATTATCTTTTATAATTTTTTTTAGAAATATCATATTTATTATGAAATTTTCATAATTTATATAATTTTATACTTAAAAATCATGACAATTAATTTTAAAATTATAAAAATAATTAATATAGTAAATTATCTTATATGATATATATATATATATATATATATATTATTGTCCAATACATAATAAAAAAATAAGTTGCTCAATGCTAGTGTATATTGAAGTTATCCTTCGAGATATAGGTTTAGGTCTTATCCATGTAACTATTTTTTTGGAAATGTAATATCTCATTGCAGTGTTTTAAAAATAGACTTATGTTTGTTATTTTATCTTATTTTTATTTTATCATAAACATTTAATAATTAATAATTAATAATTTTATAGCAACATTTTGAATGAAATATATTACACATGATAAAAAAAATGAGATGATTATTAAGAATTTAATTTAAAGAATTATAAATCTTATAAAATGGAAATGTGTAAACCAACATTAATTATAATTTAAATTATATGATAGAAAGAAAGAAAATTTAAATAAAAAATATAATAAATAATAGCAAAGGATCAGATTATAATATCTGGAGAATAAATAAAATAATAAATAATAACAAAAGACCATATTGTAAAATATGGAGGATAAATAAAATACTAAATAACAAAGGACCAGATTGTAATATCTGGAGAATAAATTAAATAATAAATAATAACAAGGACCAGACGATAATATCTGGAAAATAAATTAAGTAATAACATAGGATGAAAACATAATTTCTGGAGAATAACTAAAAGTTTGTATAATTAGAAATTATTGAACAATCAATTAAATGATTGAAAATAAATGTTAGAATAATTAGTATATGAATGAGCAATTAAACTTATAAATAAAAATTAAATATTATAACTAATAGAAGTAAAAATAATTAGAATAATAAAAAATAATAAGAACAATAAAAATATATAAGTCTATTAAGATTAAAACGACAAAAGCATAGATCTAACTCCCCCTTTACCTTAATAAAAGTTTGATGATGAGTGAAGAAGAACCTTAAAATATAATATCAAGTGGACATTAAACAAATTTAATTTGGCTTGAAATATTTTGTGAGTGATAAGAGTGTAATAAAAAGAAATAAAATAATTTTACTAAATGAGTGTCTTTGTAGAATTTTGAAAACAAAAGAGAGAAATGAATTGCAAAATTTTTTGTTTTGAAAAGCATGTATGAAGCCTATTTATAGACTCAAACTAATATATTTTTTAATTAAATTTTTTTCTTTTGGATAGGATAAGATACCAAGCTTATCTTTTCAAAATTTATTGATGCAACAGCAAAGGTAAGGTTAAACTACCTGTACCTCAAGTTTGAGATGCTATTTTTTTTTAATTAGTTGTGAAATATAATCAGTTTACCAAAGATTCCTATATATTTTTATAAGTCTCTCTTAACATTTTCAATTCAAAGCATGATCATTTAATTTTTTTATAACAGTCCAGAATATGGCAATAATTTTATAAAAATGGTCTCAATTAATTCCCAAAAAATTCTCAAAATTAGAATAAATTATGTAGTTTCTATTTATAAATTAAAAATAATTTTAAATTCTCGATATTATATTTTTATTTTCCTACTTTTTAATATTATATTACTTAAATTTAAGTTATTTGAACATTTTTTTAAATGCAATATTAAAATTATAAAATAGATAAAAATTCATAATATCAAATTATCAATTTAATTGTAGAAATTAAGTTTTTAATATCTATTTTTAATTTTTAAAATAAAATTTAAATAGATTATATAATAATCTAGTTATTAAAAACAGAGATGTTACATTCAAGACTAATAAATTACGATCACTCTTAAGGATTAATTTGATAATTTATCTTTTAATATCCATCTGAGGTTTAGTAATTAAATAAATAAATATTTAAAAGTTAACTGTTAAATCTATATTTATAAAAAATATACCACAAGATAAACAAATTAAAATAGATTGTGTTGTGTTTGTTACATACAATTTAAAGGTAAACACAATTACTATTGTGTTGTGTTTATTACATACAATTATGAAGATTTGATTATCACATATTACTTAAAGTTTTATTAATTCATAATAATTAACTAAATATTAGTAATTTAATTTTTTAAGTTAATTATTTGATTAAAATTACAAAAAATATTTAAAATAATAGTTAATACTATTTAATTAATTCATAATTAAATAAATATATGATATATAATTAACCTTTTTATTTAGTTTAATAAAAAAAACTAAATTGTAGTAATTAAAGTTTTTAAATTACTTATTGATTAAAACTATCAAAATTATTTAAAATATTTTTTTACATTATTTAGTAATTAAAAAATTAATAAATATATTTCATATGACGATTATAAATCAATTATTACCTATATGCTCTAACATTATTATCATGACTGATGATGATTGTATACCTTCCAACTACTATTATGCCTAATGTCCTTTGTATCCTCTAAAATTATTGTGATAGCTACTACAACTATTAAAATGGGTAGGACCCGTGGGTCCCCAATCTCATCATGGGTCTGGGTAGTCGAGTTGAATAATTTGGAAAATGAGCTGACCATATAGAAAAAACGAGTTGACCTACTTATGTCTAATGTTGACTGTATGCTCTAACACTATAATCATAGTTAGTATCTATCTTATACGCTGACATTATTATGATGCCTAGTCTTGTTTGCAACTATCATCATGCCTAATGTTGTCTATATACCCTATAATTACTGTGATAGCTACTACAATTGTTAAAATGGATAGGACTTATGGGTTAGCCTATCATGGGTCTGAGTCGAGTCGAATTGAATAATTTGAAAAATGAGTTGACAATGGACTAATTCACTTATGCCAAATGTCAGTCGTATGGCATAACACTATAATGATAGCTAGTCTGTACATAAATGTGTGTAAAATTAGAATATATTTCTTGTTTATTAGCATGTTAGTTACTGTTATAAATAAGAGACATAATTGTCTACGAAAAGGTGGACAACAAAAAGGGTAGTTCTCTTTATTAATAGATAAGAATTTTTTTTGTGATCAACATAGATAATAGATAATAGATAATAGAATAAATAAGTTTGTTGGATGTAAATGGTTTAAAATAGCTTTTTTTCCTCTAAGGTTATAAAGTTGGTAAACTAGTAAAGTTAACATATGAGGAAATGGGTGGGAGAGGTCATGGGTTTAAATTCACCATTAACAGATTAACATTTGTTTATTAAGAAAAGTACTTTTTTGTTTTTTTTTTTAATTTTCAAATCCTTTATATAGAGATCATATAAATAACATTTACAAAATAATGTATTAATTATGGTAAAACATATCTGAACTTTTCTTAAAAAAATTAAATAATATTTAAATCAAAGTAAAACTTACATTTTATCTTTTATTCTTATTATTTATATATAGAATCTACATTTAATTATTTAAATTAGTATATAAATTATTACGTAGAGACTATATAAAAATATTTAATTCATTCAATTATTCTAATTATATATATATATATATATTAATTATTAATTATAGTCACACATATCTCAACCTTTCTTATAAATTTTTTAAAATATTTAAATTAAAGAAAAAATTACATTTTTCATTTTATTCTAATATTTATATATAAAATATACATTTAATTATTTAAATTAATTTAAAATTCAATATGTAGAGACTCTATAAAAATACTTATTTGATCCAACTACCTTAAATAAATAAGTAAAACACAATATATAGGTATCACATAAATAATGGTTATCAAATAATATATTAATTATAGTAAAGTGCATATGAACTTTTCTTAAAAAATTTAAAGAATATTTAAGTTACAGTAAAACTTATCTTTATCTTTTATTTGGTAACTTTTAATTAAGCAACTAATTCATTATATGAAAGTTTAAATAATAATGGTTAAATTTTCAATCAATCTTAATAATGATAATAATATCTTTCCAAAAATAAAAAATTGATCTCAAGATTGATATCACATATATAATCGTTAAAAAATAAGTAACAACAAGCTTGAGACCGTAAGAAATGACAACTAATGTTGTCATATATACCTTAATTAATTATTTTCATAATATTAAAAACCATAATATTCTCTCATAATCGTAATTATTCATAAAATCGTTCATTGTTTTAATTAATAAGTAATTTAAAAAATTTAATTACTACAATTTAGTTTTTTTAAACTAAATAAAAAGATTAATTAAACTACTATATATCATATGTTTATTTAACTATGAATTAATTAAATATCTAAAATATTATTTTAAATATTTTTTCTGACAACAACTCTTTATATATATATAAAAAAATAATGTGATACTTAAAAATCTCTTTTTGATCATATTAGAATTTGGTCTCTTCTGAAAAACACGAAAAAATACGTTTTATTTCTTATTAGACAGACAATGGAATATATATCACTACTTTTATCTATGCTTAATTTTCTTTATTTCTTTCTTTTAAAAAATATAATATTTGTTTTCACAAAAGTATCTCAAATCAAAGACTTAGTTAGGCGCAAACTTTAAACCAAATTAATTAACACCAATAAAATTAATAAAATAGGTAAGATATTTTCTATTCTTCATCATAACACTTGGAAATGAGAGCACCATTGAGGAGAGTCAAATCCGCGCCATATCACAAAGGTTCTGCCAATTAAAGATAGTGATTATGGAGGTTTAACTAGGACTTACAAGAATGTGTGTAGTATCTATTAGAGAAAGTGAATGTGTTTTTTAACTTCAATGATATGAGAGAAGTATGATGCTATGATAACAAGAGATGCATCAAAGTACAAAAAATGTGATTTTGAAAAATCAATGACATGATAACATAAAGCTATAATTCAATTACAAATAAATTTACCCAAGAGATATTTGTTTCATGCTTAGTCTACACAATAAATCAATTACATACTAGATAATACCTCGTTAGAACTTTTAAAAGTCAATAAGCACATCTTTTAACACTATTATCAATTTACTACAATGTCTTCCCCTTTTAAACCTTTCTTATACACACATCTAATTGCAGTTTCAAAGAACCTTACAAAACCTATAGGTGCTAACAAGAACAAGAGGAAAAAATCCTAACTAACCAGAATAAGAAACTAATTTTAGAGAACACGCATCACAAATCAATAATTAAAAAATACACAATCGAACTCACAATTTTATGCTCACAACAAAATAGAGCAGGTTGCAAAAGAGCAAACAACAAAAGAGACGCCAAAGCAACAATGGAATCACAAGACATATACGTAAGTTGATAAACTTGAGGGACAACAATGTAGAGAATGGAAGAGTGAGAGAGCACCATGTCTATGCGAGAAATAAGATGGAAAGCATCGCTAACTAAGTAACAAAATCTGGTTTTCAAAATGAAGGGTAGAAATTGTAAAAATATAAAATTGATTTTTGAGATTTAAAAATAAATTTGTAAATTTATTTTTAATTTTTAATTAAAATAAAATAATAATTTAAAGTTTTTATTGCTAGGTCTCTAATAAATATGTGGCATAAAATTATTGTTCTAAGTCATAGAAGTACCAAAACTCTATAATTAAAAATGGGTACCAAGTCAAAAGCCATTGTGTCATTTCTTATGCTGTCCATTTTTTCTTTCTTAATACGGTTTTCTCTTTGTTAATAAAAACCAGATAGCAGAAATCTATAAAGACTTAAAGTTTCAAACTAGGAAACAACATATATAATCCCTAAACTCTAATATAAACAACATATAAAACCAATAAAATAGAATGATACACGTCAGATATCACTTGAAAGTGGGCTTTGCCCTTCTGCGTAACCGAGAAAAAGGTATCACCAGAGGTTCTTTCGAAATCTCTAAAACAAACTAAAGAAAAATTATAGTCTTAATTAATAAAATATCCTAAAAACATGCCATTTTTTTTTTCATGCTTTAAAATCTTGCACCTTATCCCTGTAATTCAGAAATCTATAAGTACCTGACACTATCGCACTCCCATGTTCATCTGGACTGTCCAATTTAACCTGTGGAGAAAAGCAAATTACACGCTCCCCCAAATTAAATCAGATTCTCTTGTCCTAACAATTGCCAAACTGTGTGTTGGTATTCAATATTTCAACATTGAAGTTCTTAAGAAATTATAAAAAATTAAAAGTTATAATCAATTAAAATGGATTATTTGAAAATTGAGCGTCCTTTTGCCAGAAAAACTGAATATATATGAATCCTTGCATCGATCTTATCCCACACTCACAATATATAAAAGAAATCGTGCTCAAAAGTATCAGTCTTGCATTGAAGACTTTGGAATAAAAGGGTTGCATGATCGAATTTCCTTCTAGTGATTACCATATTTTAAAACCGTCTTCATTCACATCATAGGTGATCATCGTCAACACCATCATTGTACACAAAAAACATAGCACAACATGGCAACTGCATTTCGCATAATGACAATAGACAAAGTTCCAAGAAAGTTAATCTGGGAATGCTAAAGAGGGTGTTTTAATAAGGTTCTGAAAGTTTTACCAGGAATATGATGCAAAAAACTTGACCGGTTTTGTTTGTTGATTTTGTAATACAATTCATGGAGTAATCGTGTTGAAACAGTGCGCGAGTTCTTATGAAAACAATATTAGGGCAATATAAAATCAGACATTGCAGAATGTGGAGATAAACTGTAGCAGACCAGCTTAGTTAACACTAAGAGGTAACCAGACGAATTTGTATGCTTCACAGCATCACCACTATATATGCAAGAATCTATTGAGAAAGATAAAAACACAGAAAAAAAAACCCTGACCAGAATTGGACACAGAAATAATCCTTTAAACGTGTCAATGAAAGAGAAATTGGCAAGCTCCTTTTGGGTATTCAATGTACAAAACCCACGTTGGGAATGAAATTAATTTTGTTAACTGATTCTGATATGGTGTGTTAGTTGAATCCGGGAGTTCCCCCAAACACTTCATGGAAGAAGAACTATAGGTAGCCCCTCATGTATGAAGCATTCAGAGGAACTCCAAGAGACATCCAACAAATAATGTCTTGGACATGTATGTTTCAGTAGCTTTTTGTTGTCTTGGCTAAATTAATGCAGAGTTAGTGCTCTATATATAGTACAGATATTTCTTTTCAGAGAACAAATAAAGACGAAAATTTATGTGGTGCATGCAGAAATCTAAAGTGAATAAAGTTTGTTTCTAGTTTCTACAAGTGAACCTAGTCAGGATGTATGCCGAGAAAAAAAAAAAGGGACTCGTCAAGGAGGACTTTTGCAGTATCATCATAGTGAGCTCGTTGCTGGCAAATATTCCTGCTCAAATAAACTTGAATATTAATAAAAATCAGCATTGCTGATAACACATATATGTTAATAAATATCAGGGGTGCTATCTGTTTTTTAAACATTTTAATTACTCAAACCAAATATTATAGGCTAATAAAGATTGGAAAATTGTATAACATCCATGAATTTGTTACTCTGCTCTGTATTAAAATATTGTGGAAATTTTTTTTTTCCTTAAAATAATTGTTACATTTAACTTTTTTTTTTAATATAGTACTTTCTCCATTTCATTTTATAAGTTGGCTCTTTTACATTTTTTTAAACTAACTTATGGTTGTTTTTTTTTTTCCAATACAATAATTATAAATTTATTTAATATTATTCTAAATAAATATTTTAACTAATATAAATTCTTTTTAATGTTATGTCAGTCTTTTTGTCAACTATTACAATTCTAATATTCACTCATCTATTTCATCTTAATATATGTATGTAGAAAGCTTTAATGACCGATAAAGTGAAATAAAGAGAGTATTAATTATATCTTTTACTAATATTACTTATTAATATTTCTAATATTATTTTAGTAAGTTAATAAATTAAAAATTATAATTAGATACGAGTGTAAAACTCTTTTTAAACAATATTAATTCTTAATTTGCCAGTGTTGAAAACAAGGGAAGAGAAATCTACTTGGCTTCTGCCAAACCAAAAGTCATAGGCTGTAGTAGCATCGATCTTCAAAGAGCCACGTTGTGATTCTAACACATGTCGCTGTGTGCATCAGAAAACATTAAAAAGAGGTCATAGCAAAACATGGTAAGACTTAATAGCATGTGGCCACTCGATATATTGGATGCTTATTTGATTCTCATCTTACTTCAATTTCCTATTGTCCAATGTTGAGTCTAGGTTCAGTTGCATCTTTGCCACTCTACTTTTCCATTTACAGGGAAGGATTTCACTAGCATCCAAATAGCATTATGGATAGTGTGCACAATCGGACCAATGTGCTGGACATAAGTAAAGCCAATAAAAAATGGGTAAGCTTGTCCGCTACTTAATGTATTTAATATAGGTTTAATTTTTCTTAGCTTAGTCAAGTCTGGTAGTCTATCATGGAAGTTTAAAGTGGTAGTTTTTCTTCTTTTTTTATAAATTTAAAAAATTAAATAATAATGCATTTAAACAAGTCTAATTTTATATGTACTTAGATTTTTCAAGTCAACATGATTCTATGGATATATTAGCTTATGTATTTATGTCCAATTTTATATGGATCTAAATTTTTTAAATTAACCCATTTCATGTGGTCGTGATTAATGTATCAAACTTGACGAATCTTGACAGCCCTAATGATATACAATGCTATGTATCACTTTATGCTAAAAAAATTGTTATGTATACAATGCCTAGTTAACGTTGTATTCATTGTTTACATATCAATTTGTTTTAAAGAATTCTAAAGTGGCCTGGGCTTGTGTTCATGCATTATAGCAAGGCCTTGTGAGCTTGTTGCAGGGAAAATCATACTTGCACTCTAAACCCATCCCATGAGGGTTTCATAAAATTTTTATTGATATATAATTTTTTTTATAGGTAAATATTAGTTGTTAATATATTAGTGGAGAGATTATTTGTTTATAATCTCTCTTCCTCTTCTCCCCACTTATTGACATTATCATTAGATCAACGTTATAAACCCTATCGATCTTCAGGTTTAATAAATTATTTTTCATATTTTATTTTAAATTTAAAATTTTAAGTGGAAGCTTATTAAAAACAATCGTTTTATTAGTTTTTTTTTCTATTACTTTGATGTAGATCTAGAAAATATGGAACATCACACTCTTTTTCTTCCTTTCTCCCTATGATTCTTGGGTTAGAAAAATTTGTATTCTAGCTAGTACTATTCCCTTGGTTTTTAATCATCTGATCCCACTTTATCTTGTTGAGAAAACAATTTAAATATTTTAATTTTAAATTTCTAAATATTGTTTAGAAAAAAATATTATTTTATCTTTAGGATTTATTTAAATTTTAAATATATTATTTTTGCAAACTAAAGATTTGTTTTCTCTCAAAAATTAAGATGTTTAGTCTATAAATATAGAGAATTCTGATATGAGAAGAATCACTCAAACTAAAGAAGGGGTCACTGCCCAAAGTGTTTATAATGTAAAGGAAGAGTTTACAAATTTTCAATGATCCAAAAAAGTTGTCGTGAATGTAGCATCGGGTATAAACCACATGAACAAAAAGATGGGAAGATTTGAACCTTTTCCAATAGTTCTAAAAGCTTATTATGGATATATGTAGGAATGACAAATAAACTCGTACTCGTGGATAATCCTTGATTTGACCAGGTACGAATATGAAGATACTGAATTTGTTAAGTTGGGGATGACGAAAGGGAAGACGACAGGGATGACGGTATACATACCCACCCCATTCTCATCCCCACCCTCATTCCACTCTTATTTTAATGATTAAAAATAATATTCTAAACTCTTACTCTTGATTTTTTATTCTTAATTTTCAAATCAAATGACCTTAGATTTTTGTTATCTTCACAAATTACAATTTTGAAATGTCAAACAAGATTTGACATATAGGGTTTGACATTTGTCTTAAAAAAAGGAAAAAATTTGACATTTAATTAATAAATATTGCAAACTGTGTGTTTATTAGATAACTTTTGAATTAATATCACTATATTTAAAAAAAATTATTAAAAAATATTTTAACTTTTTTATGGATATGAAACAAGTACGGGTATACCCGACGGAACAGAGATGGGGACATAAATCTTATATTCGTTGGATATGAGGATGGGGATGAAGATGTGCTTCAGGAGTGTAGACACTCAATTTTGTCTAGGAAGATTCTTAACCCAAAAGCAAAGATAAGAAAAGAAAAACTGCATAAAAGTTGGGAGTTGTGATAAGTATCCATTTGGTACAAAATCTGTATCTTTATGATACTTATCTGATAAGGAAATTAAGAAAAATATTCTGCATAACTCAACTTTATAATTGTTAAAATCTCTCCTTGAAACAACCAAGAAACAAGGAGTAACAAAAGATGATATGATGCTAACGAACAAATCCCAGCATCATCTTCTCATCAACTAACCATATATCATTTTCAAGTTTTCATTGTTTTTGCATCATCACTTTACCTTCCTATTTTTGTTTCTATTTTATTTTATGTTAGGATTTCTAGATTTCATTTGGTGAGCACAAATGCTTTTTGGGTAAAAATTGGTTTACTTTTTTCTTTTTGAAATTAAGTATATTCAATAACATTATATTTTTTAGCAAGAATCCGTACTATAATACTGTTCACACTTTTGAGACTCTAAGAAAAAGGGCATTTTTGCATGAGAAAGTTTGAACCGACTAAGCAGATACTATTTTTGCTGCACTACTTTCATTTTCTATTCCCATATTTTTTTTAGTTAGTTAGGGTTTATGGATTTTTTCCATATTTTTGAGTATATATATTTTTAGTGTACTTATTTTTGGATATCCTCCCTATTGGAGTATATCTACTTTGTCTATTTTATTGTGTAGTTGATTTTGTCTATTAAATTGTGGTTGAATTAATCTGTCTTACACTTGATGCAAGTAAAAACTATAAATTAACTATACTTAATGAAATTGCTAATTAATGGCTTATTTTATTGCATAACCTCAAAACCTCCCAACGTTGTAATATACGAGTCTTATATATGGACGACAAGATGCTCATTAGTAACCTTTGTGATTGCTAATTAGTAGCTTTATGGTGGGTAATTGAATCATTATTTTAGTGGGGTAATATGTAATATGTGACTCACATGTGTTGCTGTTTGGGAAATTGTAGGATTTGAAGGGACTTTAATAATTTGTAGCATTGCTTTATAACTCTTTAGACTTTTGCTTTTGTAAATTTGGCTCTTCCTGTACAACTAGTGCAGTGTTTTAATGATATTTTTTGCTTTAAAAAAAAGGAAACTTTTTTTTATTTTTTTATTTAGTGCTAATTTTTAGTTCAAATTTAATTTTTGGTTGGATTCTTTTATTCATGTGGTCTATTTTAAATATAAAGGAAATACTTGATTTTAAAGAAAATAAATTATACTTGTTTTTAAATGATGTGTATATTTTTTCTTTTTTGAATATAATGAAGCATATATTTTCAAATCAAATTTTCGAGTATATGTTATATTACTCCTACACTTACTAGCCCCGCCCTTTATGCTTCAAATATGCTAAATGTATATTTCATTATAATTTACAACTAAATATCATCACATTACTAATCTTTAGTCAGCTATCAACTCCAAATTTTCAATATTTTCTTTCTATTTTTTATATTTAATTTCTCATGTAGCTTAAAGCACAAGTTGTCTAGCAAGAGTAAACTATACATACTTACATACATAAATACATACATAAGGCGTATTATATAAGAGTAAGGTATTTTATATGAGATTAAGAAGAACAAATATCAGAAATAAGAATTAATGGTTGACATCAAATCATACACATCTACTCATTTTTTATCTTCTAACATTTATTATTTATAACTTTTTTCTCTCTCTTCTCTTAATGATTGAGATTTTTTAAATATTTTTCTTTCTCCTTTTTCAATGGCTGAGATTTTGTCTTCTCACTCTTATATAAATTTGACTTTCTCTCTCGATATGTCCTCCAAACATACATGCATATATATATATATACACACATGCATATATGAAAGTAATAACTGAAAAGTAATTAAATTAACTAGGCCAATTAATAACTATATTTAAATAAATTAATTGAACACTCAAGTCTCTTCTACTCATCTTCATTCTACTCAGTGCACCTTATTCCCCTCATTCTTCCTCCTTCTTCTTATTGTATTGTTCGTTGTTTTTGACTAAGATCTCTTCATTTTAATTAGTGATGGAGCAATTTAGTTAGGACACTCCAGCCACGCAAGAAGCACCTACAAATGAAGCTGCAACCCTTAGAGTGTGTTTGATTTATCATTTTAGCTAATTAAAAGTTGAAAAGTTAGCTGAAATAATAGTTAAAATGATTTTAGTTTCGTTTAAATAGAAAAAGTCTAGGAGTTTTTTTGGAAGTTACTAGTTTTTTTTTTTAAAAAAAAAAACTACTTCAAGTAAATTTTTCAAAAGATCTCCTAATTTAAGCCACTAGGATAGTTTTATTTTTACATGTTTATCCCTCATTAATTAATATATTGTTCTTCACTAATTCTCTCTCATAACATTATACAACCTCTCTCCTTCATTTCTCTGTCCTTTATAGTAATTTATAATATAAATATATAATTATAGAAAACTATAATTTAAATATATAATTTAAAATTTATATATTTAACTATAGAAATTATAATTTAATATTAATTATAGTAATTTATTATTTAAATATTTAACTACATAAATTTATAATTTAAATGCGTAATTATAATTTAAATATTTTATTATAGAAATTTATGATATAAATACATAATTATAATAAGTTATAATTTAAATATATATTATAATTATTTTAAATACCACATTGTTGATATAATGATTGATGATGTCTTTATTTGTTATTTTACAACTTTCAATTAATTGATCAACTAGGTTTACTAAACATTTACAATTAGTTTTTCAGCTTTCAGCTAGCTTTTCAACTTTCAGTTAGTTTTGCCAACCACACTCTTAATGTAACTAATATTTCACCAACAATAATAGAGAGGTGGGGACACTATTATTCCTAATTCCACTCAAGGATCTATGACACCTGTTGTTGAAGGTGCAATACTCCATCCTATGCCTCCTCCTCCTCTAAAATTAAGGAAGTGGAATGTCAATGCTAATGGCACATGCGAAACATAAAATATATGGGAGCACTTTGTTATATTACCTAAAATTCAAGAACCCACAACTAGTTGTAAATATTGTCACCATAGGTATCTGTGTGACCTAAAGATATGTAAGACATCTAACAATTAACATGCGCAAACACCTTGAAAGTTGTGACATATATATTAGGCTTCAACACAATTCATCTAGTCAAACTATTCTCACTTTTGGCCCTAGAAATTTAGTGGCAACCTCTAGTAGATTTAATATAGAGACTTATCGAAAGACTTTAGCTACATTTGTCATTGTAGATGATATATGCCTTTTAAGGTAGTTGAGGGTGAGTGCTTCAAGAATCTTTTAAGATAGTTGCAACCTTTTTTCTCAATTGTTTCAAGGTTTACTATTACAAGAGACTGATTTGAACTTTATTCACTAAAAAATTAAGGCTGAAATCATTCTTTAAGTCTAACAACATTCGAGTTGCCTTGACTAGTGATTGTTGAACCTTAATTCAAATTTTGAGTTATCTAGCCCTTGCTTCCTATTACATAAACAAAGATTGGAACTATTAAAAAAGGATTATCAATTTCACTTTATTATAAAACCATAAAGGGAAAACAATAGGAAAACAAATTGAGGAGACCTTAAGGAAGTGGAGTCTTAAGAATATAAGTACAATACCATACAACTTTTAATGATGTGGCAGTTGCGTACCTAAAAAAGAGGTTTAAAGACATAAGGAGTTAATTCTTAATGAAGAATTTATTCAAATGTGGTGTTTTGCACACATATTGAATCTTGTAGTCAATGAAGAGTTGCAACAGTTGTCTAAATCAATTGCTAGTATACAAAATGTTGTGAGGTTTTTGAAGTCATCTTCATCATAGACTAGCCAAAGAGTGTATTAAGTTTGCTAATATTTCACTTTAAAAGCTAGTTTGCCTTGATGTTCTAAACAAATGGAACTTGACATACTTAATGTTATGAAATTGCCTTTAAAAAGAATGAGCTTGAGGATTTAAGTTGTACATATTGAAAGCATTTTGAGGAGGTTAGACCTCCCTCTTTTGATGATTGGGTAAAAAGAAGATCATTTGCAAAATTGTTGAAAACATTTTATGATGCCACTAAGGTTTTCTTTAGCATTTTTTAATGTAACCATCCATACAAGATTTCATCAACTATTTTTTACTAATTTGGAGATTGAAGAGGCTTGTAAGGACTCTAATCTAGATTTTAAGAAATGTGTTTTCAAAAATGAGAAAGAAATATGACAAATATTGGGGAAATGATATGAAATTAACCAACTGTTGTATGTTGGTGTGATCTTAGACACAAGTTGTGTTGTATAGCATAGTCCTTCAAAGACTTGTATGGACATAACATGGTGCTTTTCCATAACCAATACAATGTTGTGCAAGAAATGTACAATCGGTATGTTAATACACATGGGCAACACAATGTTGAAAATCAATTTGTTAATCCACAAGTAGGAACTAATTCAATTGGTCAAACAACAATTACTACTAAAATTGCTAATCACATGGCTAGGAGAGACGCCTTTAAGGCATATTTGAAGAAGGTTAGTAAATGAGAAAAATGAACATGAAATATATTTGGCAGAATCCAACATTGACATAGACAAAAAATTTGACACTCTTGTATGTAATGTCCTCTATTACAATAATATCCAAAGTATAATAATTAAGTAATTATTGAAAATAAAAAAATCTCAAAATAATAAATAAAAAATTTATCAACCTTACTAAGTATGATTATCAAATGTGAACATCTCTAAGACAAATATAAAGGATAAATATAATGACAATGTTCATAAAAAGGAAAAATCTAAACTAAGGATTATGTCTTCACGCCTCCAAAACTTCTTTCTCTTCTGACTCTGGAAACAACACTTTTATGAGATTGAAATCTCAGTTAATAAAACGGATTCCAAAAGAGTTTGCAAATTAAGGTTGTTCGTTGTCAGTGCGTAATTTGAGAAAAAAAAACAATCATGGTACCTGCAGTAAAAGATATTTTTAAACACAAGGTACAATTTATTTCAAATAATTTCTAATATGAATAATTAATAAAGACGATAAAAAAATGGTGTTTTAATTAACACCCTCGTAATGCACACAATTCAAAAAAATGTAGTGATACTCATTATCACTCACTAGCATTCTACAGTTCTCAGAACCAAGGTCTTTAATAAATTCATCAAAAGGGTTCATGAACTCATATTCCATACAATAATGTTGTATTGTCTTTCCCACACTATTATGGAAGTATCCAGAATTTTTTCTCCATCCCAGATAGAGATATCTAAAACTTCTTTCTCGTATTAAACAGAGGCATCTCATACATTCATCCTAAATGGATGTATTTAAAAATTCAACCATATTTCAAATAGAGGTATTTATCAAACAACACAATTACTAAAATAAATTTTAAAACACTACGCATATCAATTGAAACTATTCTCTCATAGTGTCAATTATGTTAATTTTAAAACATGATTTATAAAGGTATTGTGCAATAATTATAAGCATATAAATTACAAGAACATTACACAATACTACCTAATGATATTAGAAATAATATATACATAATATAGTATATATATATATATATATATATATATATATATATATATATATATATATAACATGATGATTACCGAAAGTTAAAGAAAAGTCACCGCATATATAAGTTCTCATGAATCATAATCCATCATGTTTTTTCAATTCCAATAATTAATAATTTGAATTATGAACACAGAACCTAAAATCGATGCGTTGCAACCATTCAAGTCAATTCGTACGCACAAATCATTATGATAATTTGGAACCAATTAAATATAACTTATGCATGAACCGTGTCATCCTCGGTTTTCTATTCCACAAGGCTATATTTAAATGTATGTATATTATATGCTAGGAAATCGAAATTTAATCCTCACGACTATATGCTAAGGAATCAATTAGATTATTAGAAGGTAAAGAAAATAAAATTATACAATGATTGAGTTTAAAATACGTTTTATTCACTTCTTGAAGCAAGATTTTACAACTTTAATTTGTTATTTTCTTGAGCTCTTCTATCTCTTTTTCTTAACCTTTAAATTGACAATTAATTTATAATTCACTGAGGAAACTACTTAACCTCATATATAATAGATTAAAATTTATTTCTATCTCTATATTTTCTTTTGACAAAAGATTAGTTTTACGGTTTAAATTTAAAATGATATCAAATATTTATTTATTTTATCATATTTCTATTTTAAAGAAAATATTATCTTAATCTTGTTATTCAAAATTTCTGACAATTTAATCTTTAATAATTTTTTTAACAACTTATCTATCTTTTCTTAATTGAATGATTATTTGAATGTTTGTATTTTAAATTTTGAGATGTTACATTGTATGGTGGAAGCAAAGTTTGTCACGTTTTCCAATATTTTCTATCATGGCCAAAGATGTTTTTACTACATCTTTGTCCATAGTAGCATAAGAAAGTGTGTTTTTAGTACTAGTGGAAGAAGAGCTTTGGATAATTTTTTAAGCTCTTTCAACCCACAAATGGTTGAGGCACTGATATGTGGCCAAAAGTGGTTGATGCCTACTTTGCAATAATTTGGAAAGTTCAATTTATCTAAAGAATTTGAGAAGTCCGAACAAATTATCAAAGGTAATGAATATTTCTTTGCCTTATCATTTGTATTTGGTTTTATGTTTTCTCTATTAAATTTATACTTAATCATTTTCTTATGATGTTCTAAACCCAAGAATTTCAAAGGAGAACAAGGGGATCTGAAGGAGTTTAAGATGCACTATCCACAACTAGATTGTAGATGATGGAACTGTAATGACATCATCTCAATCATAACTAGTGACTACTTCATGAACTGTAATTTGTTTACTTGTCTTCTGTTTTCTCTTGTTCTACTTTCATTTTATATACTTATGTTATGTTATTCTCTACAGGTCTATCGTCAAACTATTTGCATATTTTGAGTTTCATTCACTAAAAATCTATGCGATTAATGTTTTGATTTGTATACTAGTGATATCGATATACTATAGTACAACTTTTGTGGTAAGAAACTAATTGTGTATGTATCCTATTATTTATTTCTTTATTCATATGATTGGTAAAATAATATTGCATAGTGTTAGGAACTATTGTTGGTGAGGTTGTCACTTTTTAAACTGAAATTATGGTAAGAAAAAACGTCTAAAAGGTTATAACAAGAATAATAAAACAACTATTGGAGTAGCAAATGTGATATTGGAGTAGAATTAGTATCCTAAGGATGCAATTTATTATATGAATACATGGGTTAATTTAATGATGATATTTTGTTGATGAAATGTTGATTGTACAAAAAAACCTGAATTGTTATTAGTGTTGAACATGCACTTTATGCATATTGAAAATTGTTGTGGTAGTAGTAAAATCTATGAATTTATTTGTTGTTAATCTTATTTTCATCTCTTGTATTAAATTTGTCTATGTTGATGAAATGTTGGGGTTGATTTAATAGAGATGTTTTGTTGATGAAATGTTGATTGTAAATAGGAATCTAAATTATTCTTAATGTTGAACTGTACTTTATGCATGCTGCATGACAATTTATACTTTCAATTGTGTTATATGAAGTGGTACTTTATCATCAAGTGGTTTATATAGAATATATTATGTTAATGTATTTCCTTCCAATTTATTGTTCGTACTCTACAATATGGATGTTTAGGCTTGGTCATATAAAACCAAGATTTATTAAGACTTTAATTTTATAGTGGATGGGTGATTTGATGTTTGTATTTATTTATTCTTAATTAATTTCTCATGTTTTCAATCTATTTTTTCACTTTATTAATTTGAATTTAAAATAGAATTTGAAATTAACCAGATAATACAAAAAAAAAATTAAATCAAGCAGAAGTTAAAAAAAAAGGTAAAGGAGCTATGGAAATTTGAATAAATAATTTTTTTAAAAAGTTAGAATTTTTTGGAGGCCAAAACCAAAAGAACCCAATTGAATTAAATCGTACCTTCCCAAATCACAACCCATTTTAACCGAATTAATTTAGTGAAGTTCATACCAATGAATTGATTTGGGTGGGATTTTTTTAGCTCAAACCCAGATGATCTAACCTCATGCTCAACCCTACTTACAAGCAAAAGTCTAACTTCATTGCATTTGTTAAGAAATCCGTGTGAATAAGGTATGTTATTAGTTTACTTAGTGCCTTATCTATCGAAGTATTATGTGTGCTATTTCTACAAGGAAGAGAAGGGGATATATTAACATGATTTTGATGTATATAAGCGCGTTTTATGCTGAACTCAACTAAACTCGATTATAAGCTTTTAAATTCAATTGTCAACTCGGTAAATGATATTTTTTATGTTATATTGACAGTAATTTATGATAATATTTTCTATTTAATTTTTTATCCTTTGGAAGGATATTTATTTAAGAAAAATGATATTTTATTACTTTAATCATTATCAATAATATTTATTTTTTAATAATTTGAAATATTATTACTTTGATACTTATAAGATAATTTTTATTTATGATCATTTAGTAGTTTTTAATACTCTTTTAAGATTCATATTTATGAGTCGAGTTTATAAACTCTTTATAAGTTTATTTGAATTCTCAAGTTTAATTTATATATCTTTGAAGATGGTTCTTTATTGTGTCATGTGATTGAATTTAATTGTCTTATAATTGTTTAAAAGAAAATTTATAACACTTCTTTGTCATGTCATGTTATTTGAATTTATGGTACAATTATTAAATAAAACTTTTACCTTATAAAAGAAAACGTTGATTATCTTATTGTACTTTTAAAATTGGTGTAAAGTAATTAACTCAATCATAAATATTCATTGTAAGTATCAACATTATGTCGAATTCTTTAAACAAATGATAAGTCGTTAGTATATCAGTAAACTAATTTTTGAAAATGCATCGAATTCAGGGAACACAATCAAGTAATATTCTTTTTCTCTTTGTAAAATTCACGTATAGCCACAGGGGTGCTAATTATTTTTAAGTTACTTGTATCGTGATAAGCTTGCTTTCATTAGGAAGTTGTTGTCACCTCATCCTATTTTTTTTTTTTTTTTATTGAAGGCACAAAAGTATGTATAAAATTTGTATGGCTGAAACAAAGAGTTTGAGTAACCTGTACCGAAATATTAAAAAATCAGTAGATGTAACAAGAAATTTGTCAGTCAACTTTAAAAGAAGAAATAAAGACACCCTCACAGTTTCAAAATCCTATTCACTTCCTTAATTGAAACTCTCTACTTGTGTTTGCTTCTATCCATTTTCATTCCTATATACAACCTATGATTTTATATAATAAAGTTTCCTAATAAACTACTATTATTAATTAAATATAGAGAACCCACTGAATAAGTAATTAAACTTTATAACACAGAAAAAAAAAATTGAACAATCATTTGTATCTTAATTGTAGTTGCTGTTACTGTATAGCAGACAACTTTTCTCTTACAATAGAAAATCAATGTTGGTAATCTAAATGTATCATTTAAATAATAGAGTCCAATTACAAATATTGATAAAAATAACTGGTGCATACATATATATATATATATATATATATATATATATATATATAACAGTTGTACGTCTAATGTTTCAAACATAATAACAAGAGTTGACAATAAGCTTTTCAAACGAAATTTGAATGATTTCAATACGGTCTTATATATATCTCTCCAATGGTATCAAGACTTTATAAAGTTTAATTGCCAGAAACTTTTAGAGCATATATAAAACGATGTCATGATCTCATGCTTGCATCGGAGATTTACGAAAAAAGTTAGGATTAATATGGATTATTTAAAATCAATTTTCCAGAAGTAGTTTTGTTGTTATAGGGTTTGATTGGTTTTATTTTATTTTTTAGTTTTTGAAAAAAAAAAACAGTTTTTAAAAACTGTTTTCAAGAGAAAAAGAAAAAAAAAACTGTTTGACAAGTTTTATTTGAAAATTGTTTTTGAAGATGTAAAAATAAAAAAAATTGTTCATATTTATTAGAATTTTATTAATGAAAAATAAAAAACAACATATTCTAATTGTATTTTTGATTTTTTAAAACAAAAATAGAAAACTAAAAAGCAAAACTACTTTTAGCTATTTCTGTTTTTTAGTTTTTAAAAACTAAAAAGTTTTTAAAAACTAAAAAACCAGAACTATTTTCGAAAATTATTTTCAGAAAACACTACTCAAACAAACTGAAAACAATTTTATAAAACTATTATCATACAAGCACTTAATATTCTCTTTTTGTTTTGAACACTCAATTTAATGAGAATATTTTGATTTTACTTTTTATTAATATTTTAAAATTTTTTATTTTTATGTTTTTAAAATAATTTTCTTACTAAACAATTTTTTTCTCTTTTTCCCATAAACAGATTTTAAAAATTATTTTTAATTTTTTTTCAAAAAATAAAAAACTAAACCCACCAAATTCTATTTCTTTTTCTAACTCTGAAGGCAATTGCTCTCAACAGTATTGATGTTGGAGACTTGAAATTCAAAAGGATTGCATTATATTGGATTTTGTCAGAGTGTTCAGACATGTCAGCAGTGATAGATTAGATTAATATTTAGGCCTTTCAAAGGCTTTTTAATTTGTAAACTCAGGTTTACAAAGATATTCTTATAAATGAATTCCTTGGCATATTTTTTTTCTTTTTATTTTTTTCTAAAAAAACAAAATATTTCATTGGGCAGTTAGAAGACAACACACCATCATAAGTCATCATCATTGTGCTGAATAAGTACATGACATAAATATAGATTTTTTCTTTTTAGTAATTTCTGTTTTCCGTCTTGGTATATGATTCATGATGACAAAGAGATTCATTATGAATGGTAATATGAAGCATTTATGTCAATGCAATATTAATGAAATGAAGATTCATTAGAACTGCAACTAGGCTATCCTTATGCGAAATTATTTAGAAAAGGTTTTTTCGGTTGCGTGTATGAGCATGGAAAATGTCAAATACACTTAAGTAGGACAGCTGGAAAAATTTAGTTAAAAACAAAAATTATAACTTATTATTTTTAGTTATTGTCAAATTCTGACTTTTTATTTTTAATAAAAATATTATGAATAATAGTCATACAAAATATTTTTACAATATTATTTTTTTAAAATATATTAAAACATTTTATGTCATGCTTCACATCATTGTGTTAATTACTATATCCCTAGAGAAAATGTGCTGAAAAGAAAAAAATTTATGTATCATATGAAAAAATGCACTAACCATCAAGAATGATACTTACACATTTGTGTCATAGGCATATCATTGATAGTAATGCATTCAGTAAAACAACTTCTTTGACATTACCCACAATTCTTTAACAATAATCACATCTCTATGAAGAAAATACTGAGAAGAAAAAACTTTGCTGACATTTCTCACACCTTTATAAAAATGTCCACAACTCTATGAATAATGCACTAAGAAGGAAAACTACCCACGAATTTCATGCACCTTTGTAATAAATGTCACAACACTAGATAGTTTGCACATTAGAAAAAATATTTTCTAATATATCTTATAACTCGGTGTCATTGACTACATTCATGTAAGAAACACACTAAGTAAAAAAATTAATTTTAAGAATAGTTTTATTTTCAAATTTGATGATTTAACTGATTACGAATAAATAACTAATTAAATCACTACATTCAATTCTGTACTTGGTTATTTATAATGATCATTAGTTATAATAAATGATAAACCGTTATGAAAAATATTTAATTATTATTATTATTATTATTATAACTATTTATCTATATAATTATTTATTATTCATAGATTATTGAAATAATCTATCTGCGAGCAGCAGTGCAGTACAATTCATGGAGTAAAATCGTCTTGAAACACTACGAGTTCTGATTAAAACAAAATTAGGACAATATAGAATGAGAAATTGAAGAATATGGAGATAAATTGGTGCAGGGCAGTTAAGTTAACACAAAGAAATAAATAGACGAAAATTGTAAATATGTGCGGTAGCTAGCTTCACAGCATCACTGTTATGCAAAGAAGTATTGTGAAAGATAAAAACCATGAATCCTGATGACAACAGTTGAGCACAGAATTAAATCCTCTAGGCATGTAGGAATGAAAAGAATTTTGGCTCCTTGAAATGCAGTCTTAGTTGAATCCAGGAGTTCCCCCAAACACTTCATTGAACAAGTACTATATGTCTATTCCTTCCTTATAGAGTATGAAGTGTCCGGGGGAACTTCAAGACACCCAACAAATAATCTCCTGAAGGTGTTGCAGCTTTGCACAGCTAGTTCTCTATATATAGTTGAGATATTTTATTGAGGTGAAAATATTATAACAATATATTATTTTTTGTAAGTTAACTGAAAGAGAAAACGTTTAATTAGATCACACGCTAATGCCAGATTATCAAATTCGAGATTTTAATGGACTTGTGGGAGTATGAAAAATTCAGTCCGTAAGATCATAAGAGTTATTTTATATAAAAATAATAAAATATATATATATATATATATATATATATATATTTATAAATAACATACAGTTAAATATTTTAAAAATATAATAAGTCAAAATAATAAACTATATATATTTCACAATATTTAAATAATTAAGTCTAGCTAGGTATCATTATCATATAATAAATTGTAAAAATGATAATAATGATAGAGTATTTTCATCGATATTTGGTATTATTGAAAAATGAAGATTTGATGTTCTAAAAACGAGTGTTTATCAATTTAAAAATGATACACTAAATAAAAATAAGTTGAATTTTGAATGATATAAAATAAAACAAGTTGTTAACTTGATGACTCGAAAATAAACTTAATAATTAGTTTACAATATTTGTATAAAATCTCTCAAGTTCACCTAAAATTTAATAAAAAGAGACTTTATACACATACAACTTAACTCCAAGTGATTAAATAGACTTATAAAAATTAGTTGTTTGATAACCATGCACAAATGAATTATATATGAAATGGATGAAAATTATACGTTGGATGAAGTGCATGATTGACATCTTACTTAATTTTTATTAATTTGTTTGAATGGTTTTAAACCTTTAATATATTGCCTCAACCAAAAATCATTGTACATTAATTGATAATGATTAATTGGTTTTGCTTGAAAATTTGAACAACTTTTATTAACTTGTCACCTTAATAGAACACTCTAGTGATGGGATTTGGATAATTTGCATGAGATAATTGTTTTAAACAACAATTTGTCATTCATCATAAAAAATAGTTTCTCATCCTTCTAATTAAATTTTTTTCTTGAAAACATAAACCATAAAAAATTGAATATTTGGTGCATGTAAATTCATTCAGAAAATTAAGACGAAAAAGAATTATTTATAATAAGTTGAAATAAACTTGGCTTCTGCAAGGAGTATAAAAGAGAGAGAAGCCTTATGTTAGTTAAATTCTTTTGCAAAAGTGCAGAAAGCCAGAAAAAAAAAAAAAAAAAAAAAAAAGATAAGGAGGAGAATTTCCTAGCTACTTGGCTTCTGCCAAGCCAATAAAAACATTGTAGCAGCATCACATTCTTCGAAGACCCATGTTGTGGATTTCAATTTTCAAAGTAAAGTTCACACACTTTCAAGTATTAGATTCCACCTATCACATATTTCTGTGCATATATATATATATGAGAAAAGATTGTAACAGAGAACATATATATACAGAAATAACATGGTAGAATTAAAAATGTGGCCACTCGATCGATATTGGATTCTTTGATTCTTGTCTTATGGATTCTTTTATTTTGGCTACTTCAATTCCCTATTGCCCAATGTTCAGTCTAGGTTCACTTCCTTGCATGTTTATCACTCTACTTTTCCAAGTACAAGGGAAAAATAATTTACGGCGAACGCAAAGAACATAATTCTGGATAGTGAGCTTGAACACATGTGCTGGACTTAACATGTTGGTAATCACTTAGAATATTTTAAGTGTTATTTCAGTTCACTAATCTTCAAATACATGCTAGACTTGATGTTAAGCAGATGTATATATATACATCAACTTTTTCGACTGTTGGAGTGAAATTAAAAAATTATAAATTATAGGGAACCATTATATCCATTTTTCCTAATTTTTTTTAGGATCATTTTTCTTAAGTTGAAAACGCTGCACTGCATCTCTATAACGTCTATCACCGTGATCATCAAAATTATGGAAAAAAAATAGCCATGTTGGTAGGCTTATGTCCCAAAGATTGGTATATGCAGAGGTTCCAGGCACATATAAAATATAGATATTTTCTAATTGTAAATTTTTGGCCAAATGATCTAAAATTACAACATTTTTATACATGTGTACATGCAATTGCCTAAGATTGACTACGTTCAATGTCACTCAATAATTGTTTGAAACCTTCTCACTATACACATGCAAGTTGGATTAGAAATCTCACGTGTATTCGAGTACTATTTCAACACTTATTGGATCCAAAGAATGTCTTCAGGTACTATTATTCGACTTGACCATAGACATCAACCGCAATTTCCAGCAATATAAATTGCCGTAGACACATAGTATACCAGAAAACATTTTATATTCCAAACATAATTGGAAGAAGTTTACAACTTCTTGAAACTAAATTTGAATGATTTTGACACGGTCTTGTGTATCTCCAATAGAGGCAGTTTGCTCAACAGAATCAATCTTGGAGTCTTCAGAATACTAAGGTTGCATGATTGAATTTCTGTTTAGTGATTGATGCACCATTTTAATTTTAAAACCCTCTTCAGTCGTGTCACTTAAACTTGTGTGCTTTCCTGTTATTCAAGAATTTATTGTGAAAGATAATAAGACAAAGGTAAATATCACAGTAGGGAAGACTTGAGAAATTTTGTTCTTTTTGAGTATTCAAAATACGAAAATCCACGTAGGCGATGAAATGAAATTTGTTTACTTAATTTTGAATTTTGATATACATGCAATGTTAGTTGAATCCAAGAGTTCCCCCAGACACTTCATTAAGAAAGAGTATCCTTAATTTCTGGTGAAAGATATTTGTAGGTAACTCCTCATATGAAGTGTTGAGAGGAACTCCAAGAGACAGCCAACAATTAGTCTATTGGACATGTTTCTCTAACTTGTTGACTCGGCTGAACAAACGCACAGAAAGTTCTCTCTATATAGTAGAGATATTTTGCTTAGCGAACAAATAAAGGTGAAAATCCATGAGGTCATGAAGAATAATCTAAAGTGAATGAAGTCTATTTCCACTTTCTAATTTTTATAAATAATATTCTTGGTAGGATAAATAAGGTGATTTAATGGTTTTTACATACTTGGAAAAAAAATATGGAGAGGTTATAAATTTAAATTTCTCTATCAATAAAAAATAAATAAATTAACAACTAATATTATAGTGATAAAAAAACTATTAACCATAGTCAAGTCAAGAATATATATATATATATTTATATATATATATATATATATATATATATTAATTTAGATTTAGGGGCGAAAAAAAATCTAAAATTTGTAATTAAAGGAAATATTTTAGAGCTACGGCCTAGGGTAGGTCGAAAAAGCAAACTTTAAATTTCTAATTTAATAGTATAAGTAGTTAAAATATAAATTGTAAAGGGAAAATATAACAACAAAGATTAAAAGTAATGAACTGTTCGGATTAGGAAATGTAATTAACATAATTTAAATTTGTAATAGATTAAGATTTTATAATAGATTATATATTTTTCCGTAAAACAAACATTTGGTGAAAGTTTTTACTTTGTGTTAAATTAATCGACTTTTTATTCCTAGAAAATATTATCTTTTTATTTTGGTCCTGCCATATTCTTCTTCTTTTTTTTTTTTTAAGTTGGTACTAGTATTTTGCTTTAAATGGTAATGTGAAAAAAATTTAATATTTTTTTATGTGTTTAACTTTATGGTGACTATATTTATGGTTATCGAAATCACAAGTAATAATACGTATAATTGAAAGTTTATGATTTTATTTTTTATTTTCAAGTTAACTCGTAAATAGAATTGTTTTGAGTAAACTTGTTTAATTAGACTCATAAAAATGTGCAAATGTTGTCTAGAGCCATATTACCTATTATTTTACTCAATTGATTGACATTAATTATGTGCATCTTACTTTAAATCAAATTAGTTTTTTTTATATTTTAATTTAACATTCTAATTTATAATAAAAAAACATACTAGTAATATTCAACCATTTAATTTCTTCTACTTAAATATATTTTATACCATCAAATTATACACGCAAATATTTTAAATTGTTTATCAAAATCGTAGCATACTATTTACATAAAACATGCTAAAATGTAACTCATACAAAACGAATACATGACTGTCAATTTTCCATTAAAACTTAACTATTACACAACTCATATATATAATATAACTCCAACCATTCAAACTTAGTCATTCTTAACAAATATTGCACATACTTAGGACTTAGCTACTAGTTCAGTTAATTCATACATTTGGCAATCTCAAAGTTCTAGCTTATATACATAGACATATTCTAATACATAAATTATTTCAAACACAAAACAAGTAACTTTGCAACTGCCACTAATCCATCACCAATCTTGTTCATTCTGATCTTCACCAGCATCACTATACCTATTACCATGTAAAGCACAATCATACAAAATACACAGACATTACAGGGGTAAGTATAATAATACATAAAATTCATAATATATAAAAACTTAAAAATCACAATAACATCAATCAAATCAATCATACTTATATTCCACTGAATACAAGCATTGCAGACAACAACATATTCAGACTCGACACATTCCGGAATATCTACATTGAGTTCAGACACTGAGATGACTTAAGACCCCTTCCAATTGGTGACACGCGTCCAAGTTGTATGTGTTACCACTAATTTAAGTCTAAGCAATACTCACCTAACAACCACAAATTGATGTCTAGTGTCTATTTGACACCTTGTGACACACAGTTGTTGTCTGAGTATGTCCTTTAGGCACCCTTTTGTATATTTGATACTAGGACCACAATGTAAATCAAATAAATATACCTTTGCGTATCTGATACTCTGGATTACATTGACCCTAGATGTGTCTCTAACATCAACGTACTCCACCAAACATAAGATACCTGATTGTAACTACCTGCAATCAACAACATAAATAAATATATCCTCATTATACATTTCAATCATGTCTTACACCAAAATTTCAAATAATAAATTGTCATTTCAATAAATTCAATTCTCATCATAGAAAATTAATTCAACCAATATCAATCTGATGTGTGCAAACCACAAGTGTACAGTGTTATAATAAAAATAATCGTTCTTCCACAAGGATTGTGCATTTGGAAAAGAATAATTGTTTATAATTTTAATTTCTTTTAATAATTTAAATAAAAAAAATCAAATTTCTCTAATTGATAAAAATAAAAATAAAGTAATAATTAATTCTAAAATTAAAATAACATCATAGTTTTAAATAATATAATATCAAATATTAGAAAATGGTAATACTTCCAGAATTGAGGATATCATGTCATGACTGCCTATTGAATCAAAATTAATTATCTTTTATGCTCTTATTGGTTCTCTGTTAAGGTGAATTAAGCTAAGGTAACATTCGCCCTCTTTCAAGGTATGAAGGTGTATCTAATTGAATTGACTCCTATTTTTGTGGTAGTTATGCTCAATTAAATCCATTAAATTCCTTGCTAACTCATTTAGTCCTCAAGGGGTTAAACATACTTTTGTGATTTAATTCCTAAGTTCTTTCCTTAGGATTCCGACAATTAAGTTCACCTTTTGGTCATTCTCTAATTATTTATTACTACAAAAACGGTAATCAAGCGAATTGCATCGGTAAAATCATCAGATAAGAAATCAAGAGAAACTAATATAAGAACAATAAAATACTTAATTAATCATGAATAGAGTCAAGGGCTAAACCTCAATCTGAGAATAAAAAGTTTACTCATACATGTTCATGACTATAAAAAAACAAAGAAATAAAATTAATCAAACCCGGAATAAATAGTGAAAAAGGGAAAAGGAGAAACTCCAAGCCTTACTCTCTATGCCGTCTTTGATAAAAAAATTTAGGACCCTTAGTTTTAAATAAAGACCCTCTATTTAAATTAATATCTAAACCCAAAAAGGTCATAACAATAAAGCAATTAAACTGATTACATAAGGGAGTGCATATGTTTGCACAGAGTATAATCTTTAATTAATTAACTTAATTCATTTCTTTCTTTTGAATTTCCTCTAGAGCTTCAAGCTTCACTCCAATGCTGCAAATCGGTTCAAAAGCACATCAATATGTAGCAAAATATATCATAAACAAAAAAAACACTAAAAGTGTAACAAATTCCAAAACATAATTAAAAACACCTAAGATACAAATATTGCAATGCATCACACTCATCAATCACCACAATAAAAAATTTGACATAACATCCAAAATCAACTCAAAAGTTAAATCAATCACAAGTAACAACCTTAATGTTATTAAATCATAATTTTTCAAAGTTAAAACCAAGAAAAAGCTTCCTCTGTCTATTTCTCCTTTTCAAAGCTAACTAAAAAAAATGCAAAAATCCACCTGAAGAAATTTCACAGGAACCTGACAAAAATCCCAAATTAAATAAGAACCTTTAAAATCAAGATTTTCAAAGAAATTCCCTTTTTTTAATGGGAACAACAGGATAAAAAATTATCAAAAAAATGTTCATTGATTTAAGATCAAACTTGTCTATAATAGAGATCACTTAGCAACAAAAGTTATGGAAGAGATCGCGTCAAAATCCGTCAACCGGAGGCGAACCGTGCAAAGCACGAAAGAAAACGATAAGGGAAATAATTGAAGAAAGAAAAGAAGAAAAGGGAGTGAGGTGAGTTTAGGGAGTTCCTAGTTGCTATTTGCATCCGAGCTAAATCGATTTTCAAAAACTCCTCAAAACTCAATCAAAACTCTCTTTAACCAAGAAATAATTATTATATTTCACTTCCCACTCCCCAACTATTTTATCAAAATTAATTAACTAATATCAATCCAATTATTCTCCCACTGCTATATTAATCTAAGATAATTAAACATTTAATTCCCTATAACATTTATTTCCTTTCCACTAATAATATATCAATTAAATTGGTCCTTATATCAATACCCCTTATTTCCTTTTAAATTGTTTTATTGATAAGTTTTTTTCATCCTCCACAAATGAGTTGAGAGTATGTGCTACAACATAGTGATTTAATAATAAAAATTTTTAATAAATATTTATGAATTATTATATCCATTTTTAATAAATATTTTTATTTTATATATAATCTAAACTCTTCAAAAAATCTCAAAATGAGATCTAACAATAAAGATGCTTCATGTGTTGGTTAGAAGGGTGTGAAGAGGAATTAGGGGTGTGAAAATTAATAACCACACGTCCAAATCCTCTTGGACCAGCCCAAACTAATTAACACACTCCACAAGGAGACTAATTACACCTCCTAAAGAAAATAGAACCTATAGGCCAAAATACAAGGCCGAAAATGCTCCCTAACTAGTTTGGGTTGTAGCTAGTTTAATTTTCGGCCTTGTATTTTGGCCTATAGGTTCTATTTTCTTTAGGAGTGTAATTAGTCTCCTTGTGGAGTGTGTTAATTAGTTTGGGCTGGTCCAAGAGGATTTGGACGTGTGGTTATTAATTTCCACACCCCTGATTCCTCTTCACACCCTTCTAACCAACACATGAAGCATGTATGAGACACGTGGGCCCCCTTGTCCCCTTGTTTTACTCCACATGTGCTTTCTCTCTCTTACATGGCTGATTCTTGTTGCTTCTTATTTGAATTTGAATTTTGGAAGTGCCATGTCATTTCCTTCCAAAATTCAAATTCAAACTAGAGGGAACATAGATCCATTTTTTTAGGGTCATGTTTGGATCTTTAGTTGGATTAAATTAGTGTTAATTGAGCACATGCTAAATTAACACTAAATTAAGCTAACTAACCCTTAATTAAGCATGTTGGACGTTCAACTTGAGGTTCCTAAACCCATGGTTCATGCTTTGCTCTATAAATATAGCATTCCCTCCTTCATGTAGATTTTAACACTCATTTTGAATGGAAATTATACTTCTCTAAATTGAGAGCTCTTTTGTTCTTGAGAGTGTTCATGTTCTCTCCTTAGTGAGAGTTCTTCATGCTATTATCAAGGGTTCCTTCCCTTGTGGCTAGCTTCATCCTTTGGCTTATCTCCTTCAACAAGAGTGGCGCCTATTTCTCCTCCATTTTCTAGTCTTCCACCTCCATTTCTTCAACCTTGGAACCTCTATGGGCAAGGATCTTGGGAGCATTCTCTTCATCAAGGATTCTTCAAACTTGCATTGGGGAGGGATGCATCAGATGCCCTCACAAATTTAAGTATAATTTCGATTTTAATAACCTTAGTTATAAGACACATAAATTCTTTATTTTAAACTCATTAGACAATTGGTATGTACCTAAAGACTTTTATTTGATTTTGAAAACTTTTCATACACTCACTAGAAGACATATTTTGTGCAACAGACAAGCGCACAAGTTGTGGTATTGTAAAAAAAAACACACATTATAATAGTTCTACAACCATGACTCTTATCCATATAGAGATTACAACTAACCAATGGAAAATAATGGATTCATTACCCACTCAGCGTGAGAATGAGAAGTGAGTTTAGTCAATTGAATCCAAAGTACCACTTGTTGAACATCCACCTGCTCCTATCTGAACACAGAAAAGTTTCTAGCCTTTATATCTGTCAAATTCCAGCGAACCACACAAAGGATCAAGCTTAAAACACCTCTTTTTAACCCATAAACTGATAATAGTGGTTTCTAATCTCAATTCAAAAAGCTGAAGAGATCTCCCACCATGAGCATATATGTGGCCTGCCACACTCAATAGGATATGTTACAATTTGAAAACAAATGCATACCAGATTCCACACCACACACCAGATCTTAATATATTTTGACTTATTAAAAAAAACTCATTAAACAATTTCTAGCAATTCAAACGAATAAATTCATACAAAATGAAAAAAAAATCCAACAAAAACAAATTATACTACTATCTACATACTCTAGTGATAGTCTATAACCATAGTCTATGCTATCATCCAAAATCACAAATATATAAAGTTCTCCACAAACAAAGAAAAAACCACAGTGTCACTCATGTCATCTCCCTTCGACACTAAACCATGTACCAAGACCAACATTGACATACATTAAAGTGATGACAATAGGATAGGATTTAGGTAAGGTATTATAGTATCTATTTTTATATATGTGTTTAAAAAATGTAGTCATACTTAGTCTTATACATGGATAAATAGTATCTTTGATCTCATTCTTGTATCTGTACTTGTTGGATATCTATATACCCATATTTACACTCGCAATCTCCTTGCATTTTACACTTATATATAGATATAATAAACCAATATTCTTTACACATAAATAAACATAATATATAAAAAATCAATTCAACATGATATTAAACATAGAAAAAATTATAAAATAAAAATCATTGAAGTTTTAAGATTACACATGAACTTATGTTTTTTTACCATAACGTTAAATAATATTGTAAGCTTATTAAGAGTTATTTTATAAATAACTCGATTTAATTTTCTTTTAAATTATATTTTCATCTTATTAAATTTGCATAAAATACATGATATGTCTTTTTTATTCTATAATTATATTACTTATTATCTATACTATCAATAATCTATATTATTAATAAAGGGAATATCTCCTTTTGATGTCTACTTTTCAAAATACCTATTCTACCCTTACACCTATTTTAAAATTAAAAAAATAAATTATTTTGCCATAAAAGGGACTTGAACCCATAACCTCTTATTTCTCTAACATATACTTTACTACTAAATCAACCTTATAACTTGAAGCAAAAATTTACTTTAAAATATTGATATTCAATATACATAATTGTCCAATTATATCTATAATGTATAATATATGATATTATATTATATACTATATCTATACTATTAATAAAGGGAATACCCCCTTTTGATGTTTACTTTTCAAAATACATATTCTACCCTTACACTTATTTTAAAATTAAAAAAATAAACTAATTTGTCATAAGAGGAACCCATAACCTCTTATTTTCCAAATATATACTTTATCAATAGACCAACCTTATAACTTTAAGCAAAATATTACTTTAAAATATTGATATTCAACATACATAATTGTCCAATTGTATCTATAATGTATAATATATTAAATTATATTATATATTATATTTATACTTCTATACTATTAATAAAGGGATACCCCATTTTGATGTCTACTTTTCAAAATACATATTCTACCCTTACACCTATTTTAAAATTAAAAAAATAAACTAATTTTTCATAAGAGGGAGTTGAACCCATAACCTCTTATTTCTCAAACACATACTTTACCAATAGACCAACCTTATAACTTCAAACAAAATATTACTTTAAAATATTGATATTCAACATACATAATTGTCCAATTGTATCTACAATGTATAATATATTATATTATATTATATACTATATCTATACTATTAATAAAGAGAATATCCCCTTTTGATGTCTACTTTTCAAAATACTTATTCTACCCTTACATCTATACTATTAATAAAGAGAATACTCCTTTTGATGTCTACTTTTCAAAATACCTATTCTACCCTTACACCTATTTTAAAATTAAAAAAATAAATTAATTTGTCATAAGGTTGACTTGAACCCATAACCTCTTATTTCCTAAACATATACTTTACCAATAGACCAACCTTACAACTTTAAGCAAAAAATTACTTTAAAATATTGATATCCAACATACTTTAAAATACTAATTTTGGGTTTGAGTGGTTGTGGGTTCAAGTTCCTCTTATGCCAAACTGATTTACTTTTTAATTTTAAAATAGGTGCAATGATAGAATAGGTATTTTGAAATAGGACGTCAAAAGGGGAAATTCTCATTATTAATAGTATAGAAGTATAGATATAGTATATAATATAATATCATATATTATACATTATAGATATACTTGAACAATTATCTATGTTGGATATCAATATTTAAAGTAATTTTTTGCTTAAAGTTATAAGAATGGTCTAGGGGAAAAATATATATTTGGGAAATAAGAGGTTATGCGTTCAAGTCTCTCTTATGATAAATTAGTTTATTTTTTTAATTTTAAAATATGTGTAAGGGTAGAATAGGTATTTTGAATAATAGACATCAAAATGGGGTATTCCCTTTATTAATAGTATGGATATGCATACATTTCATGATAAATATTTTTAATAAATATGCAAATACACAGGTGCGACAATATTTTGAGTTCTATTGAAACTCTCCTCTTTCCATTTTTTTATATTTGTTGTATATTTGACATATCCATTTATGATCTGACATGTTTTTATCATGTTATCATAAACAAAAAATATAAAATTAACAAAATATATTTCAAAACATGTCACATAACAATTTATATTTCAAAATATAAAAAATTACAAAAGACATTAAATTAAAACCCTAAAATTGTTATAACATATTAAAATAGAAATACAAATACATAGGCACGGCAGCGCCTGCACTTGTGTTTTCGCTAGTTGATTATAATGCAAATAACATTTCTAATAATATTTTTCACTCAAAATGATAATTATCTAGTATTGTAATATAATTATATTAATTAATGTTTATATGTATAAGGTGTGGGATAGAACAGATACTATGGACCCTATACCTGCATATTTTTGTGTATCCAAACTCGTTCATTTCTGTACCTAGTTTGCAGATAATTTTATATATATATATATATATATATATATATATAAAATGTGAGAGCAGTTTTTCAGGTAAGTATAGGATATATATGGGTCTATTTTACCATCCACGCATCATTGACATTTTTCGTGGTGCCTCTCTTATCACACTTGATCCCACTTAAAATTAATGTTCATTTTACTTCTTTTCGTCTCTCTTAACGTTACTAAACAGTAGCAAAGCGTTAAAACTATATCCATCATGATTAAAACACGCCATTATTTAAGGTGTGTTTACTAATGCCAATAACAGTTTTTTCAAATAAAACCAAAACATAGGGACCAAATAAAATAAACTTTAAAAAAACCAAATAAAAAAATACTACTTTTTAAACACCAAAATAATATTGAAGTCTTTTTATTTTCAATAAAAGTGAGCACCACCAAATGTTGAATTATTCTACATAAAAAAACTAAATATTAATTGAAATACTAAAGTTGTCTTTACAAGACCAACAGGAACTATGCCTGCAATAACTAGGTTAGTTATAGTTGCAAGACTACGGGTTTGAGAAATATTTTACAAAGATTTAAAAGTAATTCAAACCGCAAAATTTCTAAGAAATAATTTATCAAAGAATTTGCGTGCATAGAGTTTGATTAAGGGATGAGAATGTTACCTCGGTTTAAGTTTACCAAGCAATTTATAATTTAATTTAATAATTTCAATCTGTTATAGAAAAAATAATTGATATCCTAAAGTTGATCTCTAAAACAATATATCTAATTTTCAATTTTACTTTCAATTTCTGACTCATAAAATTGAGAAATTTATATTCATATCAATACAAATATTCAATAGCTATTGATAAAATATATCTATTCCTAGACGTACATTTATCGGTATTAAGTTAAGCGAGGAATAAAATTAAAATATACATGCTTTAGCGATTGAAAAACTCTCTGAAGTTAAAGCACAAAAAGATCTACTGTGTGCAAAACGTATTTGTTCTTGCGTAGAACTTGTTCAAGCAATCTGGGAGAGGTTCGCTAGAGCAAGGACAATGATTTCTAGGAATATAATTAAATAAGGTTTAAGGAATTGATTTTTCTTTTTTTGAAAAGCAAAGAATTTATTGAAGAAGTAAAGAAACAAAGTGTTTCCGCATGATACAAGCTGACTTCAGCACTACTCCTAAGTCTATTGATGTTCCTCAATGAATTGAAAATCCTATTTAATGTTTAACATGCACATTCTAGGATTTTCAAACCAATCCGAAAAAACACACCCCCTATTAAAACCAAAAGAATACATTAATCATTTCCACGAGATTACTTTTATAGTCATCATAATATCAACCGAGTCTGCTCCTAACCTATCAAAAGCAATATGGTTTCTAGCTATCCAAATACCCCAACACCCAGCAAGCCAGAAAAGATACCTACATTTCTTCTTGCGCTTCCCTACCACTCATGCAGAAGATGAGAGGAAAAGCTGTGTGAGATCCCCCGGGAGTGGTCCTTGAACCCCCAGCCAGCTGATCATTTTATTGCACACTGATTGAGCATCGGGACACATTAAAAAAAGATGATTTCTACTCTCTATATCACCCCTACAAAACACACACTGAGCATCCGATATTGGAATCTTCACTCCTCTCTTCAATAGATTATCCATAGTTGGTAATCTATCTAACAATAGCCTCCAACACAAAGCAATTACCTTATATGGCAATTTATCCTTCCACATTCTTTGCAGGTCCTTTGGTTCAACCTCAATTAATCTTGATGGAATGTGTTGAGCACCTAGAATCCTATAGGCATCCGCCACAGAAAACCCTCCATCCTGACTTGACCTCCACCCCCATACATCCGACACGTGGTCCAGAATGACCACCGATTGCAGCAAGCTTTCTAAATAGCGTAGCTGTTCTTCCTCCCATACAAATAACTGTCTCTGCCATACCCATTTCCACCCCACTATTGCTATTGAAGACTCCTATTTTTCCTTAATGGTAATGAATTTATCTACCGTTATCCTATACAGCCTGGGGAACATTAAACTAATGTCTTCGTTCCCTAACCAATTATGCTCCCAAAAGAAAGTGTCATTACCATTTCCTACCTTTTTGTTGACGTTGCTTTCAAACCACTCAGGTGTCACTGCTTTCGGTCCATCAATAGCTCATAAATCCCTCCACCATTGAGAAGTTTGAGAAAAATTATCAGGTCTATTGTTGAATTTATAAGACTCACCGTACCTACTTTTCAACAGCGGCCCCCATATTGCATTATCCTCTGTTAACAATCGCCACCTCCACTTTGCTAGGAGACTCAAAGTAAATTTCCATAAGCACTTTACTACAAGACCTCCTTCTTCCTTAGGGCGGCACATGTTATCCCAGCTAACCCACACAATCTTGGTCTGTTGATCTTTGCCTCCCCACAAAAATACAATGGTAGGCTTGACAGTACTGAATTAACCAGGACTAACCTTCCTGCAAACGACAGATGGTTTGCCTTCCACCCTAATAGTTTCCTCTGAAATTGCTCGATAATTGGCGTCCACACTTCTACTTTCCTTGAATTAACCCCCACCGGTATCCCCAAAAACTTAAATGGCGGTGAAGACGCCGCACAATTCAAGATACTATTCACAGCACACTTAAATGACTCATCCACATTTAGACCAAAAAATTTATTTTTACTATAATTCACCTTCAGCCCTGATGTCATCTCGAAACCACGAAGAATTACCTTCAAATATCATACTGATTGCAAGTCTGCTTCCCCTATCATAATCACATCATCTGCATATTGCAACATTGAGCTCTTTGTACACCCTTTTTTCAATTGTTGACTTAAATAAGCCAGATAGGGCTTCTGCTACCACCACAAACAGAAAGGGAGAAAGCGGGTCTCCTTGCTTTAGTCCCCTCCCTGGTTTAAATTCAGCAGTTAGACTCTCATTTACTAGAATAGACACATGGTTATTCCTGACAATGTTGGTCATCCACCTTCTCCATCTACTCCCAAACCCCATTGATGGAGGTGAAAGTTACTCATAAGGAAACACAATGAGTTCCCAAAATAATAACAGCGAATATAAAAATAAATATAGAATTATAAAAATGAATATGTATTGTAACTCATAGCTTAAAAAGTAATCAATGGAATACAAAATTAGTGTTTAAATCATAATATTAGAAGTAATATAGAATTAGGGTGTCATTAATACTATAAAAAAATATTTTAATAATATAGATTTTAGAAAAGAGAAAGATGTACACTTAATAATTTTAAAAAAAATTGTCTAAAAAATAATAATTATAAAAAATGTAAAAAAATCTTTAGCTTGTAATTTAAGATAAAAAAAATATATATATACACACTATATGAAAGTGTAAATAGAAAAACTTAAGGGTAAAATGTATTAAAAGCCGGATTTTATTTTATTTATTTTGTCCAGAAAACTGTTGTTGCTGAATCTGGCCAGAATTGTGGGAAAGATGGCAAGCGAATAACATTGAAATTAAGTGCTGGCCAATGGTCATGGTATTCTCCTTTGCTTTTCTAAGTCTTTGTTTACCCATCTACTTCGACCACTTTCGAATGAACAAATACTCCAATTGTTTCATGATAGAATCAAATGTTGTCTAGTCCATTATACTTAGCGCCTGTTTAATAAATTTTTTTAAAAAATACTTTAGTAGAAGAAAATACAAAGAAATTCAAAAAAAAATTCATAAGTCATTTAAAAATATTTTTTCCTGCGAACTTTAGCTGATGTGCAAAAGTCTTTCCATATAGTTTTTTTAAAAATGTAGGATTTTTAAAAATTAACTTGTAAAAAGTTCTAGATTATTTAAAATTTTTTAAGAAAATTGTTTAAACTTTTTATTTGTATTTTTTTGTCATAAAAGTGTTTGGTAGAAAATCACTCATTCACTCAAGACGCCCTTAAACCCTTTCCCCTGTGCATATAAGTAGTACTGTAGTAGCATTTAGAGTATTTTATTTGCAGTTCATATTTTATCGAATTCAGATGGTAACGAACCTTGACATATATATATTCAACTTACCCTTTGTCACAAATCACAATGACATATATCTTACGTAGATAGTAGATACCACCATATCTGCATTCCAGGCCAGATATGCCAGATGCCCAGATTCCTCTGATGAAAATTGATGAATGATATACATATATATATATATATATATATATATATATATATATATATATATATATATATATATATATATATATGATTCAACTATAAATATTAGAAAAAATAAAAAAGGAAAATTGAGACTCCAGTTGCAAAAAAGATTCTCTCTTTCTTGGTCGCTGTCTAGGTTCAATGCATGAATTAAGCTAAGGATATTTCTTGGAAGAAACAACGTTGTTTGTGATTTGTGAGAAGAGTATGTAAACCACTATAAATATAACAACGTTTCCATAGCAAGAGGCAAGAAGCCAAAGAAGATTCTGAAGCAGAAACTTCAGGTTTTCCCCTAGAGTTCCCCTGAACGCTTCATTGAGGGCTCTATATCACATCAAAAGTTAGTCCATACTGAAGTGTTTGGGGGAACTCCCGGTGATACTTGAAATTAAAACATGTTTTGTGAGAGGCTTCCTCATGAAATATAAATTTTCTTTATGCCAAGAATTAAAGCGGTTAGTGAGTATACTTTAATTATTAATTTTCCTCTGACTTTTAATTTTGTATTGGAAGTATGGTTATTTGTCTATTTTCAAAACATTTTGAAACAAGAACCCGGTGTTAACGTGTTATAGTTATATGCATGCATGGTATTTGACAAATCTGTGATTTGTGATTAGTACACCTTTAAATCATAGCTATAGCATACTAACTGATCTTAGAATTTGTAGGTGTTTTTGTTTCTCTTTTGAAAGTCAATTTAACATGGATTATCTTTCTCACTTTCCAGAGCAGAAACCGATAAGATGCGTGTTTGGTTTGTTAATTAAAGTTGGACGTAACTGGTTTTTTCTTTTAATTAAAGTAAACAAATATATATTATATAATCAATATGAAACAAATTGTTTCATAACATGTATAGCAGCCAAAAAAATATACGATAATCCATAAAAAATTTATATTTATACTCATCTATACATCCTCTTATTCCACACCAACCTGGACAAAAGGTTACAAACCAAAACCAAATTCCACACTAACCTAGACAAAAGGTTACAAACCAAAACCAATACATCTATTTTAGACACGAGAGGATTACTACACCGATCACAAAAAAATAACCCCTATTACTATCACCGCTACAAACAAGCTATTTCCAAGAAATTACTTGAATAAAGGATACAATATCCAAAGACTCTAATGTTTTGTTATTAAAAACAATAAAGTTTCTGGAAATTCAAATACGTCAACACGCAACATGACAAAACAAATATATAAATATATTTTTTTTCTACCTACAACCCAAGAGTCATTCAAAAGAAACATATGAACCAAGTCATCAGAGAGATGATTGAATCTCAATCCAATTCATTACCTTATAGTCTCACTAAAAGTACAAGTTAGAAAGAAATGCTTAGAATTTTTTACCTGTTTTAAACACAAAACACATGATTGCAAAATTTCCCGGAAGATCATACTTCTTCTCTGCAAGTTATCGACTGTCTGTGACACCCTCCTACACATAAACGCTTTATTAGTTAATTTACAAAATAATATAAAAATTTGTTGATTTAAATAACTAGACTTGACACTTGGTAAAAAGATTCATATTGTGACATTACGAATTAGTTATTAATAAACAAATAATTTATCTTCACGTTAAGTTACAACATGGTCAATGAGATATAAACTAATAGTTCATATAGATCCATTAAACTAGGTTAACTTACAATTAAAGTTGTAAGTATTATATAAATAAAAAATGAATTTTCGGGATCATGTAATATAGCACTGTGAACCCCGTGGCACTCTTCCATCCCAAATAAATAAATATAACACAATTAAATAAAAGTCATTTAACTAGGTAAAAAGGTTCACAAAAGTCCTTTCAACAATACCTCATCTTTGATAAAAATGATAAGTCTTTATAATTGAAAACTTAAAATAAGGAAAAGAACTTGAGATGTAATTGATATAATTTCTGAGATAAGAAAATAATTCAAACATTCTAATATAGTCGCAATGCTCCAATGTCATATCTATCAAAGCATGGAATCTACATCAATTTTAGGAATTACTAACCTCGACCTCTTCAGCATCTTTTTGACATATGGGCGTTCAGCACAAACAATACATACACAAATAGGGAATGAGACATTTGTTCATACATAATTAAGCAGCATAAATAAGAAACATTACCACACACATTGTATCACATGAAACCACACAACCATATTAAATTCAAGTCATGCCAATGATGTTCATGAAATACAACTCATGTATGCTCTTTCAGGTACATGCCTGAAACGATCCTCTTTTATACAGTAACACATAGGTACAACAATCTCACATAGGTTCACCCGAAGTGAATCCTCTTCTATGCCAGTAACATATAAGTACAATCGTGCAATGCAACACAACCTAAGACACTTGCTATAGAGCGCCTCACAATGGGAGATCTTACAAGCTTCTTAGACTATCATATTCATGCATCATGTCATGTAACAATATAACTCACAATATCAATAATTAATTATGTCATCACGATTCACTCCCAACAGCAGCTAGGATGGCACCTTATCAGGTACACCCTGACCATCATCATCAACAAAACATGCATCCAATTAGAATCAACATCAATATCACACATTAAAGCAAGCCTCCAAATTCACACACCTCAAATAGTTTTCAAACATTCAATCATCCATGACACTCAGAAATATAAGATACATCACACATTAACCATATGGCTATGCAAAAAAAAAACAACTTAAGCACTGCTAAACAAAGTCCAAACTTCACAGATGATCAAGCAATTCAGAGTTCACACACTGATAAGCAACAACTTAGACTTAACTCTTAGCACAAATAAGTTATTCAACATAAATTATCCAAAGCACATATTCTCATGCACAAAATATCATTTATAATATTGGATATATTAATTTTCTCACATATACACGTAGCATTATTACATTCATAGCTCACCACAACATTTTCTAAGTTTTGGAGATTTCCTCACTCATTTTCTAATAACTCTCTATGACCTTTGTCGAGTATAAACGTGATATCTAGAAGTTTATTAATCTTATGATATTGTATCTTATCTAATTTAAAAGCTAGAAATTTATCTACAACTCTTATATTTACCTCAAGGCTAAAAAAAATGTTTACTATTTTAAAAATTGGAGGAAACATGAATTTATCACTTAATTCTAACAGTTTGACATTTAGTCACTAATTTGATCATAACTTGAGCTCTAAGTATCATTTTAGGGTGAAACTAACATCATTAGTTATATAACATCTAGGATACAACTTTTGTGATGATAACTTTCTAAAATTATATATTTTTCCTATCGGTTTTCTCATCCAAAAATCATGAACGCGGATTGTTATACACCTAATTCTAGCAGTTTGACCTTTAGTTACTAGTTTTATCATAAATTGAGTTCTAGGTATCTTTTTGGGGTGAAAACTACAATATTAGTTAGATAAAATTTATAGCTACAACTTTCATGAAGATCACTTTCTCAAACTATATCATTTTCCTATCGGTTTTCTTGTCCGAAAATCATGAATGCTGATCATGAACGTTGATTGTAATACGCCTAATTCTAGCAGTTTGATATACATCCTTTTTTTTTATAATTCCAACTCTGTTAGAAAGCTAACATCAAAAGCTACAACTTTTATGCAGAACACGAAGCCTAATAAGGTCATCTAGGTTACCTCGCAGGGCTTACCACACACACATTCTGTTTCGTAGAGTGGATGGGAGACTTAACTTGCAACTCACATAACTCAGTCTATTCTTGACATATTTACATGATTCTTGAGTCTAAACTTTACCCCGAAATGTCTAGTTTCTAAACCAACAAACGTAACTCAATTTGGTTAATGACACAAAAAGATATGATAGAAACTTTAAGGTATGTTTATACGAAAATTTCCAGATATAAAAAATTCAACTTATATAAGGCTCCCAACATATAATTCTAACTTTAAACACTCAAACATTTTACTTCTCTTTCTATGATGCTTGATTATCATCATGCTCTACAATTGCAGTGATACTTATTAATGGAAGAACCTTTAACTCCTAACATCTAATCCTTTTTTCTACAAAACAATTCAAATAACATAGAGGTTTTTCAATCATCACATTAACCAATCAATCATATAAATAGAGTATTCATCTATAATCATTCATAACGTTCATTCATAGAAACCAATGAATAAGTCAATTGCATAAAACTTAATCCCTAAGAGGTTTAGGGTTTGCCTCCACTACCTTATTTCTTATATATGCCTATGTATAAGTTATTCCCACTCACCCTTATCTCAAAGGATGATCATGATTGTGAAGGTATAGCCTCAACTCCCAAAAGTTGCTCCTCAAACTCTCCTTAGACCCCTAATTTTTACCCTAACTTAACCCTTTGTTAGGCTTTTAAAATCAAACTCAAACTTAACCTCTCTTACTATTTACACCCACATTTATTTTTTTTTTATAAAATCAATCCTCAATTTATTTTAATAAACACAAAACAGTAAATTAATTTAAGCCTATTAATATAAATTACATTTTTATTAATGTATTATTTTTTAAAAAATGGGATGCTACATTGTCAGGACCCTATTAAGCAATAACTTCCACGAAAAAGTTATTACTTTACTAGGTAACTTATCCTTCCAACATCACTTGAACATCTAAGTGGCTAACGAGGAGCTACTTCCTCTCATCTCGTGCTTGATTACCTACATGCACATTCTACAATAACCCCTCCAAATTAGTAGGATCTCCTCCTTCCACACAAACAACTCCTTATGCCAAGACTATTTCCACACTGGCTGCCTATCTAAAAATTCCCCATGACTTTAATAGTCACATTCTTATCCAGGGCCAAACCAAATAATCTAAGGAATGACTGACTCAGGGGGCCTCCCCTCAACCAATTATGTGACTAGAACATAGTCTCCAACTCATCATCAATACTCATCCTAACATTACCAAAAAACCACCTAGGTTCAAGCCAACATTACTACCAATAGCCCAAACATCCTTCCACCAAATAAAGCTTCTCTCCCTATTATTATTTGTGTAAGGAGTATCTTGAAACCTCCTATATCTGCACTGAAGAAGAGGACCCTAAATAGCTTCCTTGTCGGATCAAAACTACCACCTCCACTTAGCCAATAAACAAACATTGAACTTTGATAGACATTTCACCCCTAAACCCCTCTTCAAACGTTGGCAGATAAATCTTCTCTCAGCTCACCCATACTATTTTCTTTGACTCTACATGCCCCCCATAAAAAGCAGTGTTGCAAAGAAGTTAAAACTTGCACCACTTTCTTTGGAGTCTTGTAGAAGGAAAAGTAATATAGAGGCAAGCTTGTAAGAACAGAACTTACCATTACCATCCTACCTCCAAATGACATGTTCCTAGATTTCCACCCTTCTAATCTCTTCTGGAATTGCTCCAATACAGGTTGCCAAGTAGTCGAACACCTTGGATTAACCCCTACCAGAACGCCCAAGAAGTTAAAAGGTGGCAAAAAGACTGCACAATTCAACAAACACTCCATCACATGAGTAAAAAAATGGTTAGCATGTAAACAATAGAAGTGGCTTTTATGGTAACTCACTTTCAACCCAAACACTAACTCAAAACCTCTTAAAATTACCTTCAAAGCCCACATTGTCTGAAAGTCAGCTTTCCAAAATGGCGTCATCTATATACTATAAATGAGAATACAAAGCATGTTCCCCCACCCTTACTTCTTTATAGAACTTTTCTATAATGCTGCCCTGTAAAATCCTAAAAAACCTTATGCCACCACCAGGAACAAAAAAGGTGAAAAAGGATCACCTTGCTTAATACCTCTGCCCTACATGAATTTAGAAGTCAGACTCCTGTTGACTAGGATAGAGATATGGCTGCTACGAATTAGACTATTAATCCACATCCTCCACTTTTGTCCAAAAGTCATCTTGCACAAGATATAGTCTAAAAATTTCTAGTTGAGTGAATCATAGGCTTTTTCAAAATCCACTTTAAACAAAAAACAAGATTTCTTATGACTTCATTAGTAACCAAAACATCGTCCAAAATTGACCTCCCAAGTAAGAAAGTTGTTTGGCACTCTGAGATCACCCCTTCTAGAACCCTCTTCAACCTCATAGACAGTAATTTTGACATAATCTTAAGAACACTTGATATTAGAGAAAAAGGTCGGTACTGAGAAAGATTCTGAGGGTTCGCCACCTTAGGTAATAGAGTAATAAATGAGGAGGTCACAACTTTGGGAACAGTCCCAAACACCTGAAAGTCTTGAGTTGTTAAGATTAAAGCATCTCCTATTATCTCCCAACATGACTTGTAGAAGTTAACTCCAAACCCATTTGGACCTAGACTCCGACCCCCTTCACAAGACCATACTGCTTCTTTGATCTCTACAACTAAGAAAGGCTATTCCAACCAAGACCTTTGAACATCTAAAATTTTCTTGAAATCCACCCAATCCAAGTTAGCCTAAAAATGCTTTTTTTCTTTGAACCTGTCCTAAAAATGTTTCAGCACAATTGATTTAACCTCAACCACCCCTTCTACCACACCCCTTTCAGAATTGATAGTCACAATATTATTCTTCATGCACCTTAACTTGTAACAATTAAGAAAAAACCATGAATTCAAGTCTCCTTCTAGAGCCCACCTAGCTCTTGATTTCTGAATAATAGACTGCTAAAAAACCCGAGCCTTACTCTAGTACTCCAATAAAGTTTCATTTCTAATTACCTCCATAGAAATATTTCCTTGTATTATCTCCTTATCCAGGTTGTCAACTCTTTTACCCTTACATCCATCACCTGCCCAACCCTATGTAACACTTCTATAGACCATTCTTTAATATCCATCTTTATTCGTTTTAGCTTCTCTTTAAATTGGAACATCTTCTACCGACCACCCAAATTAAACCTCAAACTATTTTTAACCACCTCAAAGAAAGATGGGTACTTTAGCCAACAATAAAAAAATTTAAATGATTTAGGCTCCCAATCCTACTTACTATCTTTAATTAGGATTCAACAGTGATTCGAGAACTCCTTAGACCCAGCCCATTAAGAGCATACATTCCAAGAATCACACAAGAAAGGAGACATAACAAATTTATCTAACCTGCCAGAAGCCTTGTCATTAGGTGAGATCCACATGAACTTTTTTCTGACTACCGGGATGTCCACCACCTCCATTACTTCAATGAAATTCCTAAACTCATCCATCTCCATTCGAGAGTGGTAGTTTGATGAACCCACAAGTTCAGACCTATTCAGCATAGCATTAAAATCTCCCCCTATGCACCACTGTGTCACTAGAAAGCCCATTTTAGTCATAGCAATATTAGCCCACAGTTTCCTTTTGCTCGCCAAAGAACTAGGGGCATAGACATCTGATCCAGCAATGTGAATTCAAAACTGCATCAAAATAGCCCACACTCAAAAACCTTCACCCTGAATCTTGCAATTGATCTGAAACAATTCTTTCCTCCACACAATCAACACATCACCACTAAGGCCATCTGTCTTTTAAGACTCCAATCACAATCATCACTTCCACACAACTCCAACACTTTTCATCTATCTATTATACTGCATTTGGTTTCTTACAAGAAATACACATCAATATTATTCAACTTCAAAATTCTACTTAAACACCAACGTTTAACTCTATCATAAAATCCCTACATGTTCAAGAAAAAATCTTCATTTCAAAACTAATCGATTTCTTTTACCCTCCATTTTCGTAGCATCCTTCTCCTCCATCAAAGCAATTTCATTCATATACACATCATCATGCTCAACCCCTACTACTCCCAGCAACTTCAAATCATTCCAAACCCTACTTGGACTTGATTGGGTGCTAACATTAAGAGATTGCAGCACCACTCCACTGTTGTTCTGGGAAAAATTTAGCACCTGATGAGAGGAGTATGGTTCATTGCTACATCTCACCTGGTCATGACCCATCCACAGATGTGGCATGTTCAAACCCAATGTAGACCATTTCTTACAGTCAAACGACTTCGTGCTATTGGAGACTTCATTGTGTTGGCGCTGGTGATGAATGCCCCTGTGAGGGTTGCAAGAGTTGTTGATGTTCTGCAAACAAGTCTGGTCTCCCGCGTATGACACTTTATCAAGCGAAAGACCATTTTGCCTTACACCCCCATTCTGCAAGCCCACTTCTAACTGCACCTCCTTAACCTCCTCTACCTATAGGCCAAGGCCTAATTCATGAAAAGGCTAACATTCAACTTCAAATCCATGCCTAAACAAATTGGATTCACGTCTCCGATTTCTAGTTTCCTTTGAGATTCCTAACCCTCTTTATTGAAGGTATCACAAGCAAGGAGAGAATTTATATTTGAATTTAACTCAAACAACCGCTTTGATTTTTCCTCTTGCTGCTTCCAACGATTACACAACTCTTTCCTGAGAACTTCCAACCTCTACTCTAACTTAATAGACAAGTCATCTTCATCTTCCTCCTTGCAAGAGCTACTTTCAGAACACAATCGAAAACCCTTACATTCATCCTCCCCCTACTATCCATTTTACCTTCTTCCACCAACTTAATTTTAAACACCTTGTCATCAATTGTAACTCTCAAAATATCATTAGTCATATCTTGACCGTAGGTGCTTAATGCAAACCGAGAAACATCTAGCATTTCGCTTCTAACCATTGCTACGTCTTAGAAAAGGAATTCACCATAAAAAGATGCTACCACTTTAAAAATTCCTCAATCCACACATGAGGTGGAACCCCTAAGCATTTAACCCAAACTAACCTCTTTGAATCTAAAATTGAGGGTTCCCATTGGATAATTTCAGAGAACCAATTTTGAACCGATGGAACCCTTTCTCCCCTAACAACATTTTTATTTACTATCCCTTCAGAGGATTTCACCACATTCACATAGGATTTAAAAGTCTCCTTCTCTATATTTCCATGTGTTTCTTTACTACTTGGCCTTGCTGAAGCCACTTTGACACTTCTCAAGTTTTCCTTCTTTAACACTTGACTCCTAACCACAACAAAAGAATTCTTCTAACCACAACAATGGGTCCCCATATATAAGAGAACATGACACCGCCTTCAACCTAAAGCCTCCTGAAAGACGAGCCCATAAGAGAACATGACACCACCTTTAACCCAAAACCTTAAGACATTAAAACATAAGGGGACACGCCTCCTGATACAGGAGCCCATATATAAGAGAACATGACACCACCTTCAACCCAAAACCTTAAGGCATTAGGTTATGGGTCTTTCTCACTTATATATTACTCAACTTCTCAATTTCTTACCAATGTGAAACTTTTAACTCACACTTGTACTCCAACACATCCTTCCTCTCACTTTTCCTTCCGTGCTCTTTTGAACCATGTTCGTTGACTCTGGTTTCCCCTAACTTTTCCTTTCACGCCCTACCCCTCCACACCTCACTCTACTCACTCATTTCTACTTTTTGGACGTAACTGGTTTCTAATAACATCGAAAGTGAGAGATCGATTTGCAGTGTTCACCGTAATCCAAAACAGTGTGTAACATGCTATATATTTTCTCATAGATACTTTTTCTAATCTAGAAGACGGGTGTAGCTTATTGAATTTTCATTTTGTAACATTGATGCGTGTCAACATAACTTTGGAAGACATTGATGATGATGATAATTTTGGCATGGCACAGTCATGAGGTAATTAAAAGCACAAAATCATTTAAAGGGTTTAAAAAAGGAGTCGTCTTGAAATTCAATTCATGTATAAATAATATTGTGAATGTTATGATAAGTAACAAAAATAGTTAAAATGAATTGGAACTAAATTATATTTATATATAAGCAAGAATTTGAAAAAGGAAATAGTATTAGCATTACTCTTGTCTATCTATAAATAAAAGTGCTCGTAGCAATCAAAATTATCTTTTAACAAGTTTTTTATTTTAATTAGCATATTAAACGTAGTAATTTATATATGGAACACTTTTTACTTCAATTAAATATAACAAATAAAATACAAGAAAATTTAAAATCACTTGGTATATATATAAATATGCATATATGAGTTTAAATCAAGATCATAAAAAATAATAATTTAAAAATAAAATAATTATTAATATAATGAATTTAATTTTATAAAAATAAATTTAATATTTAAAAATATTAACATAAAAGGATAATTTTTAAATTTCTAAATATTAAAATAAAACTAAACATGATGAAGTCAAAAGTCATAAGAATGATAATATAATAATAAATATTATGTTTAAAATTGAATTTTTAAATTTTATAATAAAAAGGATACGGTTGATATGTTTTGATTAATCATTTACCCTTTTTCAAATTTTCCTAATTGAATCTTTAATTGATTAAATCTTTTAGTTTGGATTGTGAATAGTTTTAGTTTCTCAAATTTAGTTAATCTAATTTAGTGTCTCTTTTAAAATCAAGATAAATTTACAACCCATTATTAACTTTTCATATAAAAAGTTTTTTAATTTCTACACAAAATTTTCATAAATTATACTTATTAAATCATTTTAAACACTATTCTCATTATCTCAAATAAAAAAGTATTTTAATTTTTATTTATGATCAAGATAGAGATTTGTATACCATCAACTAATTAAAATTAATTCCTAATATTTTAAATTAATTTTTATAAAAAATAACAATATTATCATATGTAAAAAATTATAATTAGATAAAAATATATAAAATACTTATACTAAATTTTTATTAAATCCATAAAAAAATCTTTAAAATATTTCTATTCGAACTCTATTTTTACATCCAGTAAAAATTTTAAAACTTTTACTTTTACTTTTCTTATAGGAATTTATTAAACTTCAACATTTACTAAAATTACATTTTCTAACTTTTGAAAAATTATTTCACTAAACATACATTTACTTATACGTTTATCATTAATTAGTCAATATAAAGTCTATGGACTTTGTTGAAATATAAGTGTTAAACTTTTAGTACACTCCTAAATCTTCTTCATTAAAAAAAAAAAAAAAAAGTATACCCTGCTAATTGGTGCTATTTGCTGTGACCAAAGCAAAATATACATTGAGTTGGTAATTTCTTTTTGCATTCAACACTATTATATGTACCTAAATCAGTTATATGTAATGTGCCTAAACCAAAACAAGTCATTCCTGCAAGAAATAAATGAATTTCAAAATTTTGACAAATCTAAAAAAGGTTTTTCAGTACGGTTATCAGAAAAGATTTCTAAATCCCATTGAACCTAATGTCAAGTAGCTGCTAAAAAGCACAAGCTCAAAAACACAATATGTGTTCTAGCCACACCTTTGTAACTCTAAATAATTGGATTCCTTAGAGTTCCTATTATGATATTTTAACTGCCACGAATTGATTATTCTTAAATAAGTCATGCAAGGTATAACAAACATACATTATCTCCACATTTGTTCAAGAACAAGGTCAACCAAATAAAAAACTGTTAATTCATATAGAACCATCGAATTGCCCTAACCTGCAACTAGAGTTGTATACATTAAAATCATCTCCCAAAAGTCTAACACCCCTATATTATCCTCTTTTTTCCTCTTCTGATACATGTCCTTGCCAACTACCTTTGTGCCTCCTACCAGCCGTCTCCGCCTCTACCGCCCCCCCCCCCCCCCCCCCCCCGCGTCCACACACACACAAAATACAAAATGCTCACATAGAATCCCTTCCAAAAACCAAAATAAAAGGATATACTAAAAGTGTGTCCATTTAGGATCATTTCATCTAAAAATGGTATTATTTTTATGTACATTCTGAATTAACTAATTTGAAAAACATATCTAGGATGATTTATATCAAATTATTCAGAATAGTAATTATAGTTCTAGATCAATTGATCCAGAAATGACGTATTTTTATATGACTAGTTTGTTATAGATCAAGGTGTCTCTAATAGTAAGCACCAGTTTGAGATTACTTGATCTAAAAAAGTTTCTAGGTAAGCATGACAAGAGGTTGTTTCGTCAAACAAACAAATTTGAGAAGGCATAACGAGAAAAATGAGATAAACAATATGAAAACATAGAAAAACACATAAGGACATTTTGAGTGTTTTAAGTTTTCGAGGGTGTGAATGGAATTTTGGGGTGGCAAAAGAAATTACCCATGAACTTCCATACTTTATTTAAAAGGAAGTTTCTTTTAGCACTCCCTCATTTTCTATTCACACCCCCTCAATGTTTACATTTTTCTACAAAACCCGAAAACACCCTCACCTTATTTTACCTTAAGTTTCTTGACAAAACATCACCTAGTTTTACGGTTGCACGTGCACCACTATCCACCTCTTTGAAAGAGCAGTCTCACCCTCTTTAAACATACATGGTAGAGAAAGTTCCTAAAAATAGAGGTAAAAAAATATATGTTTGAAAAAGGTAGGGGGGAAGGGGGGCGAAATGGAGAAGTCAGTGTAATCTTTCAAAGAGGTGAATAAATATGTGTATGCAACCATAAACTTAAGTGATGTTCTTTCAAAAAATTCAAGATAAAAGAAGAGGAGGGTGTTTTGTAGAAAATATTTATTGTCTGAGTGGAATACTGTGGATACCATAATATTTATATATACCGGTATAATTTTTACGAATGAATATATATATATATATATATATATATATATATATATATATATATATATATATATATATATATATATATATCTTAGTGGTGTTGCGTACGAGATTCATCACAAGGTCACACCCTCAGCACCCCATTCAGAATGTGTAATAAAGTCAGTTTGTTAGTTCTCCATTTAGCAACACAAGTAGTTCCAAGTCCAGTCGGTTGGTTGATAAGTTCTTTTCAGCCTTTACTTCACGTGAATAATAAACTAAATTATTCGTGTCGGATTATTGTATAAAATACTTCTTATTTTAATGTCATTTCCTTCTTCTTCTTTTTTACATAAGATTTTGTCATTTTTAAAGTTTAAGATAATATTAATTATATTTCAATAATTACTAGTTTACTACTGTATTCTTTACTTCTTGATTTAAACATTTATCATTTTTTAAAAGGTGAAAATAAAAGAAATTAATATGTATTTATTGGAGAGTAAAACTAAAAGTAAAAAAAATATTATATTAGATTTACAAGATATTACATTATTTCCTTTTATATAAAAATATCTTAAAAGATAGTAGTTAAAGAAAACGAAATATAAGTTAACCTTACATACACTAAACTTTCAAGTTAAGTCATTCAATAGACCATCAGATTGATGAATTTCTTGCATATTGTACATATTATTTTATTTGTGAACCCCTTTAATTTCAAGCAACTGGATTATACCTCCCTAGTTCTTACATTATACATATGATAATTAAGAGTTATTATCTCATGTGATGTGTTAATTATATATCTTGTTTTCCATGCTCTCACCTCACAAGTTTATAAACTGCACCCAAGTAAATTGAGATAGGTTTATGTGAACTAGAGGTTGATAAATTGAGATAGGTTTAAGGGTTCCAAATCCCAAGTAACAAGAGGCACCGACCTACAATATAAGGGAGGCAATGTGTCCGGTTGTTATTATCAAAAAGATACATTCCATGCGGGAAAAGCTGATATAAAAATCAAAGAACATGCAGAAGACTGCTGCAATAACTGGCATAGCATTTGGATAAATGGTGTTAACTATTCTACAGAGCACGACCAAAATTGCATTTGAGTGCACATGCCTCAACGCATGCTTTCCAAAACACAACCTGATAAAAATAAGGAATTTACAAACAGATGTTTCATGTTCACAACTCAGTGCACACGAGGCGATTGCCGATGAGATGGCAGAGGGGATGCAGTAGGAGTTAGATTTAAAGGTGACCGGTTTCGTGCAGGAGATTTTCTCACAGGGGTGTGAACTCTATGATGTTCTGAATGTGAGTTTCTGCCTGCAGTTTTAGGGGCTTCTATCTGTTCCAGAGTTGCTAAGACTTCTGTCATTGGAGGCCTTGCCTTGGCTTCACTGTTAAGACATTGTAGAGCAAGTGTGGCAGCCATGAAGGCACCCTTTTGCGGGTATTGCCCCTCTAACTTGGTATCCATAATCCGGAACAGTCTTCGTTTATCGCTCAAATATGGTCTTGCCCAATCCACCAGATTCTGATCCATACCAGCTATTGTTTTATCAACTGCGCGTCTTCCCGATAGAAGTTCAAGCAACACAACTCCAAAACTATAAACATCACTTTTGGTTGTCAATCGACCTGTAAATCAATTAAGAATTTAGTGTAATATTCTTTTTTATCAGTAAGATAAAAATTTACAATAACTAATGCACCCTACTTAATTAATTGAAATAAATTCTTAGCATTTTTGGTGTGTTGTTTTAGCATACGAAAAAACGAGACGTGTAATAAATCTTCTTCTCCTCTATCTTATCCCATGGACAAAGACACAAATAACACACTTTAATATCTCTATTCAACACTATAATTGGGTGAAATCCCATACAGGCCTCACCAGTAGTGAGTTGATAATGAAATTCATATAATAGATAGATTATTTAAAAGAGTAGATAAAAGAATGTATTGTCAACACTTCTAAAAGTACTTATAGAGAAGTTTATAACAAACAGACAGTAGGTATTGTACCAACTACCAACAATGGTTTAGGTGAAACAAAAGCATACCAGTTGCAACATATTCAGGTGCTGCATATCCTTGAGTACCCATGACTTGAGTAGACACATGAGTTCTATCACCAGTGGGACCCGCCTTAGCTAAACCAAAGTCAGAGAGTTTAGCATTAAACTCCTGCAATCCCCTTGCAAGATAAGTAAGCAGTTTACAGAAGAAGATAAATGAAAATATCTAACATTGTTTATATTGTTATTGATCTTACCGCATCCAGAAGGATGTTGGAAGCTTTAAAATCTCGGTATATGACTTGTGATTTGGCATTATGAAGAAAGGAGAGTCCTCTAGCAGCACCAATAGCCACTTTCATCCTCACTGACCAAGAGAGTGGTTGTGGTCCTCCTGTCAAACAAAATGAAGCCATTAGTTGAAAACTACTGTAATTTCTTAATTGCAAGTTTGCAACTAACAAACAAAACTCAAACATCTCTCATTTTGGCCATCAGCATACTTCAATTAGAATTTGGAACATGTTAGTTAGGAAAAAAAAGATCATTCTTAAGGAAGTAATAAACTGCTCGTTAATTTCTTTCTTCTGAGTATCTTTGGTGTCCGAATAATAAAGGCAATAGCTAAATAGGCAGGCACAAATTAATTATGAACGAATGCATGACGGATATGGTAACTTACTTCTAAATAGATGGTTCTCTAGGCTCCCTTTGGGCATAAACTCATAGACCAAAAGCCGGTTCTCTCCCTCCAAGCAGTAACCGATTAATTTAACCAGATTAGGATGGTACAGTTGTCCAAGGTAGTTAACCTCAGTCTGAAAATAGATTAAGATTTCATTAGCATGCAAATTATGAGAATAAATCCAAAATAATGTACTTTTCCTTTTGGGGCAGGGGAAGCCCCTTATGGGTTTGGAAAGAAAACACTTACCAACCACTCCTTATGACCTTGAAAACCTTCAGGCTTAAGCATCTTTACAGCAACAACCATTCCTGATCCAGGTCTTGAAGCCGTAAGTGTGTGTTCATCAATCCATCCCTTGTATACATATCCAAATCCCCCTTCACCAAGAAGACTATCAGGCCGAAAATTTCTAGTGGCATTCTTCAGCTCATTGAATGTGAAGGGCTTAAGATTGGGAGAAGACAAGATTTCACCTTCTGACCTTGGTGTGGGAAGACTTGAAGCATTGCTTTTTCCACTGTATGATGATGGAATAGATAAGCTGGAAGGAGTAGTTTTCGAGATTCCTGATGCAGACAGTAGAGAAAAAATTATTAATATTTATTACATATACATATATGAAACAAAAGCAAGCAGAAAAAAAAGAAAAGAAAAAAAAGAACAAAAATGAAAAAGAAACTTTCAATTTTCAAATTTAACCATCGTCATACTACACAACCCATTTCTGTACGATTTTTCACACTTTGTGCATCACAACAGCAATTTTCTTTAGTTGTAACTCAATTTCACCATTTTAACCCGCAAAACTCACAGGCTAATCATCACAGAAAAACAAAGCCAAATCTTTCACTTTAATTACTTTAGAAGCTCGACAGCTCTTACTTCATAAGATTGATTAAATTCCTTATAATTTAATTATAGTCTGTTTCACCATTATTATGTAGCGCTTATTTTCAACATTTAAAAATAGAAAAACAAAAAAAAAGAAAAAACTTACCAAACCTCAGATATGAAACATCCAAATTTCAATTCTCAAAACAATCCATGTAACCTTTAAAATCCACGTCAAAATTGGATGAGGAAATTTAGACTAAAAAAAACATAATAAAAAACAAGATGATACTTAGAAGAATCTTTACCTGAAACATTATAGTAATATTTCAGGCTGAAATGTACAAACACTACATATAAACAAAAAACAAAACATCCCCACTTCTAAAAACATATGTTACTTTGAGAAAACTGTCAAAATTTATCCAACTCTGCAAGAAAGTGGCAATTTTTAATTTTAAAACATCATCAACCCAAAACTTTCATGTTGTTTTATATATGCTATTGTCCAATAAGAATGAGAATTTCATCTTGATAGTATGTCTTGTTTTAATGTAAACGTTTTTTATACAAATATCTATATCCATGAAGTGTATGAAAAATTCGTAAAAAAGAAAGAAAAATGGGAGAGAGGGTGATGATCTAAGATTGGGTGACCAACCAGAAGTGGATCTGGAGCTCTGAGCTGCATCAACTTTGGCAGAAGAATCTAGGCAGTTACCCATTAGGCCCTGCCACAATTGAGAACAGAATTCAAAGTGAAGGAGAAAAAAGAAGAGATTTTTAAGTATGCAATTTCCAAGGAACTAATGAGTGTAAGTTGGGTTGGGTTGGGTTGGGTGGTTGAAGAGAGAGGAATGGATGAGAAGAAAGAAAGAAGGTGAGGGATTAATGCGGTGTGGGGAAAACAGAGGTGAAAAGAATCACTTATGTTTGTGTTTGTACGTGGCCACGTGTGAACTTGCGTTACGAGCTCTCGTCAAATTTGGTTCCTTATTTTGGAATTTCCTAAATTGCCCTGCTTCTTGTGGTTTTCCTTTTTTCCTCTTTTTAACATAAATAGGAAAATTTTACCTAGTGATTGACTTTTATGTTCTTCTGTTATGACTTACATGAGTGTTCTCTATCAATTTGACTAAAATTATTTCTCATAGTCATAGCAAATAGCTAGGTCGTACAAATCAAAAGTGAGAGTATTGTCTCAACTCTCAACTCAAAATTCAAGGCAGTAAAACCCAAAAGTAATTTTGAAAATATGTATGTTATCATATTAAAAGGTTTTTAAAATTAAAAGGTTTTTGAACGTGATTTTTTAAATTAAAAGACTAAGGTTTTTTTCTGAATGCGTTAGAGGATTAAGTGGTTTGTTTTTAGAGTGAGTGAAAATTATCCTTTTTTAAGAGATTGAATGAGCTAAAAATATTTATTTTTAAAATAATTACTTAAATGAGTTTATTTTTTAAAAAAAAATTATTAAAATAAATCTGTTTTAAGTTTGACTTGCTCAAATTTCAATTTTTAACTGTTGTAGTTTTAATGTTGCATTGTATGTTTACATAACATACAAGTTGATTCAATCAAAATCATTTATATGTATAATTAATTATATTAAAATAATTTTTTTTACAATGATTGTGTTAAAAAGTAGTTAAAAATAATTAATTCTATTTGAATTCAATAACCAATTAGAATTATTTATTTACGTTTTTTATATCAAAATTATTTACATTAGAATATAATTTTTTATATTATAATTTATTTTTTTAAATCTTTAACTATTCATGTTTTTTTTCCATTTTTTATGTTAGAATTATCTATGTTACAAAAGTTTTTAAGTTAGAATTATTTAAGTTAGAATCTTTAATTATTTATGCTAGAATATTTGTAAGTGAAAACTAAAATAATTTTTTATATTATATTTTTTTAAAATCTTTATAATATTTTTTAATTTTTAATTTTTCATGATTTTTTTTACGTTTTTTATGTTACAATTATTTACATTTTATATTTTTCATATTTAAGTTATAATTATTGATGTTAAAATATTTTTAAAGTTAGAATTATTTACTTTAGAATCCTTAATTATTTATGTTAGAATTACTTACTATTTTTTAATTTTTATATCATATATTAGGTTCAGTTACGTTAGAATCTTTCATTATAGTAATATTATGTACAAGGTTTTGATAAATAATTATAAATATAATATAAATAATTACAAATATAAATATAAATAATTACAAAATATAAATATTAAAAAATATAAATGAAAAGATAAATAATTACAAAATATAAATATAAAGATAAATAATTACAAATATAAATATAAAGATAAATAACTACAAAATATAAATAATTAGTTATGTTAGAATCTTTAATTATAGTAATATTATTTATGGTAAATACTATTTTAAGGAAACTTTCCTGCCAACTTGGACACTGGATGAGTATATAATTGATTTCACACTAAAACAGCAGGTGAGAATTGCAATTTAACCAAATCAAACCTAATAATAGACCTGCTTGGTAAATTTTTAAAAACAGAGGTAATTATTTTAAAAAATAGATCAACTTAGGTGAATCGACTCTTTGAAAATGAACAACACATATTTGAACTTAAAAAATCACAAATATAATAAAAAAATACATGAAAAATGAGTCTTATAAACTAAAAAAAGTTATATTAAAATTTTAATTTAGGAGTTGTTTGTTAGATTTACTTTTCATCCATTTTCACTTACTGAATGTAAAAGAGCAAATTTCATATTTTGAATTATTAAAAAAATATTCAAAATCATATTTTAAATTGAAAATATTCATTACTTTTAAAAAATCATTTTACCTAAATTTAGAAACATAAATTACTAAATTAATTTTTTTAAAAGATAAGGAACCTAGATATAAATAAAATCATAAAGGACAAAAGGTATAATTTATCTTTTAGTTTATAATTACATTATTAGAGTAAAAAACATTGTAAGTATATGTTAATTAAATTTTATAAAAGAATGCATGTAGATGTAAAATTTTAGGAAAGCATATGTTAATTAAGTGAATTGTTATCTAATAAAAAGTAAAATTTTTATCTCAATAATTAATAAAATAAGGATTTGATTAACTTATGTACCAGGTACATAGGACTATCTATGTACTAGAGTTCTTAAATATCTCTATTTAATCAACATTTTGAAATCTTAAATATTTAAATGATGTATTTATTATAATCATCGTAAGCATTTCAAATCTGTATTCAAATTTTATAGATATGTAATACTAAAAAAATTATTTATTTTTTTATCTTTATTTAATAATAATTTAGATTAGATTTATTAAGTTACACTTATTTACAAAATAGTATGCATAACCTAATTTAATATTATGATTTATTGACCAAATCGTTTCTGAAAAGAATATTCAAATATCAAATTCGATTTTTATATAACTTCTTTAAAGGAAAAGAAGTTCTTGGAAAAAATCAAGAAAAAAATCTTTCTTCTATAAAGAATCCTACCAATAATTTTTTTAAACCTAACCTTTTAAAAAATGTGTGCAAAGTAGTTTTATGCTTACAAGCCAAAGTATATATATCTAAACTCTTTTTGTTTTCTGGATCTATCGTAATAATGAGAAAATTTTCTACATAAAATAAAGATATTTATTAAAGGTAACATAAATTATTAAGGTAAAATTCTACCTTTAATTCTAAAACAAGAGAAAATGGGCAAATTCTTGTAAACTGTAAAATATTTTAAAGTATCATTCAATGATTCAATTAGCATTGATAAGTTTGTTACTCTTTATAATAAATATTTTAAAAGTCATATAATTAGTAAATTATCATTAAATAATAATGAAAAATTATTTGTATTATCATTATATATATATATATATATATATATGAGAGTTTAATTAATATACATGTAAAACAGTATTAAGCTGATGCACAATCATAACTCTTCATTTATATAATTTTTAAATTATTAATTGGTAAAATTTATAAATTTATCATGAATCTAGAGTTGCAATTGAATATTAGTTGTACACTAATTAAACTCTCTTTTATATATATACAAATACTAGTTTATATAACTTTTATTGTAAATTATGTAGATTTCTTAACTTAAGATTTATTCTTCTTACATCTAGCATTCTTATATGTTTTAATCCTATAGAACCCCTCTCACTTAATGTTTGATTTTCATTATGCTTATCCTTTGAGTTTTTACTTTTATTACATTTATTTTTTTTTAAAAAAAATAATATTACATCAACCTTTTTATGAGACTAAAAGTAATGTAAGAAGTATAGTGATAATAAGTGTTATAAAGATAAATCTCAAGAGAGATTTGTGCAATTTATTTTAACTATTATTTTTTTAATTATGATATTGTTTTTCATTAGCAGTTGTGATATTGTTTGAATAATGTTATGATGTTTAAAATATTTCACTTGTTTTATTATTTTTCTTAACACTATATACGAAATGTATTAAGTATGAAAAATAATAATGCTATAATAGGATGTCGAACTATTTGGATTAATTTTAAGCATTTAAAAATAGTAATGGTTTTATAAAATTATTTATTGCACAAAATTAAAATATAATAATGAATTTTTCACAAATAATTATAATTTTAAAATCAGCTTTAAAAGTTTGTGTTTATCACAAATTTCATTATAACAAAAAAAATGGCATATTTACATTAAAATTTTATTATGTTTAAATTATAATCAATTTGGATAACACATTTTTTATGACCAGTTTTAAATAAATAGAAATAAATATCTTGTTAAAATATTTAGTACATAAAATATAAAAATAACAGAATATCATAAATTTTATACTTTAATAATTTGAAATTAATATTAAGAAATAATATGTTAATAATTTTCTTATTTACCATTTTTTTAATTTAACTATGAGGATTATTTGAGTAATAAAATAAAAATATTTACAAAAAAAAAATACTTATCATATGAAATAGAGTAAATGCCTAAAGTACTTTTCAACAAAGGAGAAAAAACGAGGAAACATACGGGTAAGAGAACCACCCATCCAATTTTGAGTCAATCCAACAAGGATTTAGTAGTATCAAAAGCTGGAAACCATTTAAAGTTTTTTTTTTTTTTTTATAGATAAATATTAATTTTGTTAATAAATGAATTCAAATCCCTCCCATTCTCTCGTGGACTTTTTCACTGGAAAATATTTACAGGTTTTATAACTATATATGTTGTGATCTTCTTTTTGCTAGTGAGGAGATAACTTACAGAATCTAATGGCTAAATAGGCAAAATTCAAATGAATTTTATGGATATTGGATAGTAAATGAGTAAAAGTGTATTGGGGGAAGAAAGTGAACGGGCGACACAAATAATTGATAGTGCAATGGCTATTTTAGCTTATAGTGATGATGAGTAAAAAAGGGGGCAAAATGGAGAATGCCTCATTCATTATTTGGACGCGAAGAAATTAATGTTGGCGTGGGTTTGTTATGCAACTGTAAATTGTAAAAAAAAAAAACTAATCCCTTATTCTCACATTTCTAATTAATTGTAGGCCTTATTCGTAAGTGACTAAAACTTGCTTTGGTAAAATTAGAAATCAGTGTCTTTAAATGCCCATCTCAATTAAGAAATTTATGTCAAGCTTGTACTTAGGTTTGTTTGAGTAGATTTTACAAAAAAAGGAAATGGGTGAAAAAAAAGTGTAAGATATAATTAATTTTTTTTATTGTTCGTGAGAGAAGAGAAGTAAGAGAAAAGAAAAAGGTTATAGTAGAACTCACAAAAATAAAAACACTGCTAAAGGAGGAGATTATTTTGGAAAAAATGAGAAGAAATTGTGAGACTTATTAAAAAGATAAAATAACTTATTTATTATTTTATTTTGGAATATATGCATATATTATTAGGGGAAATTTTGGCATTGCAAGCTATACTTTTTTTTTTATTCCATTTTTTCACTTAGTAAATAAATCTAATTTAATTGATTTTGAGTAGATGTTTGACTTGCAAGTAAAGTTTTATCTTTTATTATTTCCACTAAATATGTGTTGATCCGTCACTGCTTCTACTTCTTTTTATTTTACTTTCTTTTCTACAAATGAAGATAGAGTTATACATAAAATTTTTGAGATGGAGCTTGGGATATGAATTTGGCCGCTCATAATAGGTCAATTTCCTTTTATAGGAATGTTAATTAAATATGTTAAATATTTTATTATATAATATTCAAGGCATAAGGGGTTAAATGAAGGTCTATAAGGTAAGTAGTATTAAACAATAATATTAACTTTATATGCATTCAAGAGGCAAAGGTACTATGTAGATAAAAATGTATGTTGTGCTATTTGGGGGAACTCTAATGTGGACTGAAAGGTAGTACCAACAAACAATCTAGTAGGGGGATTACTATGTGTTTGGAATGTTAAGAAATTCATTATCTCTAGATCCTTTCAAGGTGTGGTGTTTCTTGGAGTTAAAGGAAAGCTTAATTCTGAGTTGTTTTATAGGATAATATTTTATATTTATGCCCGGTGCTCCATGGTCGGAAAATGGAAATTGTGAAATTCTCTACTGGAACATGGACAGAGGTTTCAAGAAGGTAAGTGGTGTTTAGCTGATGATTTTAATGTTGCTCGAACACCAAAGGAAATGATAGAGGGAAATGGGGAGGTTGGGGCAAACTAGAATTAACAAATTCTTGAATTTCATCTAGAATATGGAGATATTAGGGGTTAAGTTTGTAGGACAATGTTATACCTGGTTCAGTGCAAGGGGAAGGGATGCAATGTTCTTGATAGATTTCTTGTATCTCAAGATTGTATGGAATCGACCCTTAACAACTTTTAGTTGAATTTAAGCAGGGACTTCTCATATTATTGTCCTATAATCTTGAAACAATCAACCTTAAATTGGGGGGTAAAACTATTTAAATTTTTTAATGGATGGTTTGAGTGCAGCGACTTTACAGATTTTATAATTTAGTCGTACAGAAAAATAGAAATGGAAAGGTGGGTGCTTATGTGTTAAAAGAAAAACTAAAACCCCTTAAAATAGACCTAAAAAAGCTAGTGTAAAGTGAATATTGCTAAGGTGGAGGAAAGGATTCTTAACTTAAAAATACTATTGTTGATTTTGATAAGAAAGCTAAGGAACAAGTTTTGAGTAAAGAAGACGTCAGATTGAGGTTGGAGACAATGGGTGAACTAAAAAAAATGGAGTTATTATCAAAAAACTTTATTGACCTAGAAAGAAAACATTAAGTGGTTAAAAGAAGGGGATTCGAATTCCCGCTTCTTCCATGTGACAATTAATTAGAGAAGGAGGTCTAATAGTTTATTTGGTATATTGATCAATGGGGAATGACTTGAAGAACCTACTCAAGTTAAATAGACAATTCAACAATATTTTCAAAAGTGTGAACTTCAAAAGTCTCTCTGCTGACTAAAGAAACAACTTAGAGAAAGAGTTCTATGAGGAAGAGATTCGTGCTACTGTGTGGGAGTGTGATAGTATAAAAGCCCTAGTCCTGATGATTATAACATGAAGTTTATTAAACAGTTATGGAATATGCTAAAAATTGATATGAGGAAGGTTTTGTCTGATTCCCACAAAAATGGGAAACTCCCCAAAGGAGCAAATGCTTCTTTTCTAACTCTTATCCCTAAGAAGGATTAGCCTGACGATCTTGAGGACTATAGGCCAATATATTTTATAAGGGTAATATATAAAATCGTTGGCTCACATGCTACATGGGTGATGTATAGTATTATAGAAGAAACCCAGATTGTTTTCCTTAAAGGGAGACAACTATTGGAAAGTATAGTCATTGTTAGTGAAACCATCCATGAAGCAAAACAGTCTCATAAGCCATTGCTACTGTTCAAGGTAGACTTTGAGAAGGCATATGACATAGTCAGTTGGCCATTCTTATTTATATGCTTAGGAGATGGGTTCAAAGATAAATGGGTTAGGTGGATTTAAGGATGTCTCCATTCGGCATCTGTTTCAATTCTAGTAAATGAAAGTGTAATTCAAAATTTTCAAATGTAAAGAGGTTTAAGACAAGGGGACTCAATGGTTTCATTCTTGTTTTTAATTATAGTAGAAGGATTGGAGGACCTAATTAAGAGTACGATAGAAGCAAATCTTTTGTCTTATGTAAAGATAGGTAGGTAGGATTTACAAATTGTTTCCCAATAGTACGTTGATGATACTATTTTTATGGTGTCCCTTGAAGTACAAAATGTGTATACTCTCAAGAGTGCTCTTAGATGTTATGAATTAACATCAGGTCTAAAAGTTAATTTCTACAAGATCAGCTTGGAGGGATAGGGTGGATAATGAGATAATACAGTCATTTGCAAGGATTTTAAATTGCAAAGTAATGCAATTACCACTTTCCTATTGGGGTTACCAATGGAACGGAGTAAGAGAGCTTTGAAACCGGTTATTGACAAAATGAGGAGTTAAGTAGGCAGTATTGGTAATAATGTTGAATACTCTATTAGAGAGGCTTATACTTTAGCCTGTGGGGAATCTCAAAGTCTCGATTCACATTTCTTTAACAAGTTATGGAAGTCAAAGGTACCTTCCAAGGTTTTAGCATTTTCTTGGAAGATTGCTCATAATAGGATCCCGACTAAGGTTGAATTGACAATGTGGAGAATCCTCATCTCAGCTAATGCTTTGTGTTCGATATGTTTCAATAATTTGGAATTTGTGTCCCATATGTTTTTCACATATGACTTTAGTTATCAAGTATAGATGAAATGTTACAAATGATTATGTTATTTATGTGCCTTGCCCTCGGGTTGTCATTCTCAGTTTTTGCATCATTTGGACATTTGAATTCCAATAGGAAATAGTATGTGGATATTCTTTACTTTTGTTAGTCACTCTGTGAGAGATTTGGCTGACTAGAAATTCTTTGGTGTTTCAAGGGATACCTTTCAATGTTGAACGAGTCTGGTAGGAGATCTTGCAAAAATCATAATTGTGGGTTCATGGCTTTATAAAAATTTGCCAATTTCTTTTTATTAATGGTATATTCAATCTGACTATTATTTTTCTTTGTTTAGGTAGTGAAATTCGAGTTTTTTTTCATGGCATTGAACTTTGTGTATAAAATGCAGGGATTTGTAATTTTTTATTGTTACTCTGCTGTTTATGTAATTTGCAAATACTCTTATGTCATATCTTATAATGTATGGAAGTAGTACATTTGCTAAATAAAAATTTCCTTCTTAAAAAAAACTAAAAAAGATTAAAAGCTTTCGATCATCGCATAGTATATATAAAAATAGTGAAATCCTAACGGTAATGTTTTATATTTTCACTCAATTACAATTAATCTTATCATTTATAATGAATTTGTTGGATGATAATTTTAAAATGATAAATTATGATTTAAAATAAAATACAAAATTATTTTATTATTAGTAAGAACTTTAATTTCTAAAAAAATGATAATGTGCTACTAATAAATGTCGGTTATATTTAATGACGCAAATATTAGAGAGGTAAATAATGAAAATCTGAAGGACTATTACGGAAAGATTGATTGATATATAGCCGTCAGTTTTAGCTAACAAGAACGTCAACACGGCCCCCTAAAAACAAATAAAATACATGAAAGTGAGAAATACAAGACAAGGCCTCATTTGCCCTATTTAAAAATAATTAAATTAAAATATTTAAAAGCAAAGAAAGTGGATGCCCTTTGAAGCCGTTGACGAGTTTGCATTTGCAATCCACAAATCCAGTTCACACCCAAACAGGGTCCACTTTCTTTAACTGTTAGAATATTATTCTTACTTTATACAAAATGTCATCGCTTAAAAGTTTAAACAATAAAATAATATAAGTGAAAATAACATATATCATAACCACACCACACATTAGAAATTAGGAGATATTTATTTCATGATTTAATTATCATTTTCGAAATTGTAGATATAAAAATATACAATTTTAATATTTATTAGAAGTTTTAAAATTTTATTTTTTGATTTTTTTATTTCTATATGGTAAAAGAGTGGAAAAATTATATTTTCATAAAAATATGTAACTTATTTTTTTTATTTATATTATTTTAAAATTTAAAAATATTTCAAAAAATATAAAAAATAATCAAACATAAGTTTAAATTTACTTAGGATGATATTTTTATTTTTATTACTTTAAAAATAAAATTCTCTAAAATATAATATCTTGAAACCTGCTGTCACTATGTTTAGCGGCTAAATAAATAACATTCCTGTCCAATTAATTCCATTTAGGCATTTTATTATATAGTATTCATATATTCCTTTTTAAGCATGAATTAATTATTACCTTTATTCTAAGGTTGCAGAACCGAACTACCCATAATCAGAAAATGATGATGCCATTCATTCTTTGAAATTGTTAATTTTAATTTTTTTTCCAAACATAACGTTTTTTAAAGTTTTATATGAGAAAAGTAATGTACCAAACAAAAATCGTATTCCTATTCCAGAATTATTTTTTTAGGTCTTTTTTTTTAATCCACCTGAATTGCAAATAGTATCAAGATATTTATAATTAACTCTTGCATTTGGTGAATATTCCGTTATTGTAAAAATTAACATATTAATAATTATATTTGTCTATAAAGAAATACTCCGTTATTATTAAAAATTAAAAATGTTAGTTGAGTTTTAGGTCCTTCAATTGAATATTGGTGAGTAATAATATTCACATCTTCTCCTAATTTCATTAAGGGATTATATGAGTAAAATTTTGGCCATAACAATCAACATATTCGAAGTAAATTCCAACTGAATTATATCTCGTTAAGTTAATTTTTGGGTCTCATATGGTAAACTATTAGAAAAAATTTTAAAAATTAAGGCCGTCTTATTGTGTTTGACATTTTGTATACTAAAATATTAGTATTTAAGGACAATGAATGTCCTATGGTGTTTGACATCTTATAAATCAAATTATTATAAAAAGAATTTTAATGTGTATATATAAGAAACTATTTATAATGTGGTTATTGAAAATATTTCTTGTATGATAAAGTGAATGTAATGGCGTAATTCAATTGGTAAGCATAAAGTTAACAATAATTGATATTTTGGTCGCCTAATCCTGAAAATGATGGATGACGACAATCACAGACTTCACACACTGAAATGAGGCATGGGACCATCGAGGCGTGCAAAAGGGTCCTTCAATTCAGTCTCTTAGTAATTTCCTTGTCAAATCATATGATAAAACTTCACAGTCCTAATGTTTGTTTCAGATATTAAAATGCTTAATAGATATAATTTTTATCATTATTGGTTAAAAAATATTAAAAGTAAAATTGTTTAAGTTAAAAGTATAAATGCTTTATTTATTAAAATTGGAAAATAAAATTACATCTAATTTAAACTAGAGAAACCAAATGTATAATTATGTTGCACACAAAACATGTAACAAACAAAAAATTATTTATTCATATAAATAAGAAAAACATCTCAATAATATACAAAACTATATTTAAATAAAAAGAAAGATAATAAAATTATTTTATTCACGTAATTTGTATCTCATGTTTATATTCACGAATCATAATAAGTTTTTAGGATTATTGAAAACTTACAAACTCTTCCAATCTTTTTGGTCATGTGATTCATACCACATGTTTACATTCATGATAAATTTTTAGGAATATTGAAAAATCTATAAATCTTATCTATCTTTTTGTTTAGGTAATTCATGTTTCATGCCTACATTTACGATAAGTTTTTAAAAATATTAAAAAACCTGCAAATTTTTCTTTCACATCATAATTTCTTCTCTCACTTAGAGTGTGGTGACCCCTCTTCTAGTTGGTCAGTGATCCTTTTTATCACATAAACTATGTTTATAGACTTAACATCCTAAATCTAAATCTTAAACAAGAAAATAAATCTCTATTTTATCAATAATATAAACAAATCCTATAGATAATGCTAATATTAGATATATTTGAATAAGCCTCCAATTGTTACTAAAATACTGGAGGTTCTTATCTTTGAATAAGTCATCTAGTTTCACTAGAGTTCTGTTTCCTTAATTTTTGGGTAGTTGTTGGATACAGCAAAGTTGTTATCTTTTAGATATTTTCTGTTTGAAAGATATATATATATATATATATATATATTTCGTATAGCACATGAATAAAGCAAAGTGTTATCCTTTCCTTATCAAATACTCTAGCAATTATTTGTCTCTTATAACATTCTGGTATCAGAGCCTCTCATAGGCCTGATATAGCATAGCTACAACTTGCAAATCTAGAAGAAAGACAAAAAGTGATGGCAACATAAAATACTTTTGTGCAACCTTCAATTCCTAAGTTCGATGGTCACTATGGTCATTGGGCAATGTTGAGGGAGAATTTTCTACATTCAAAATAATATTGGGGTTTGGTGGAAACTAGAATTTTAGTTGTATCTGTTGGAACAACACCCACCGAGGCACATTAGCGTCAAATTGAGGAACAAAAGCTTAAGGACTTGAAAACGAAGAATTATCTTTTCCAAGCCTTTTATCGTTCCATTCTTGAGATGATTCTCAAGAAGCACATTGCCAAAGACATATGGAACTCTATGAAGACAAAATACCAAGGTTCAACACGGGTTAAGCGAGCTCAATTGCAGGCATTGAGGAAGTAATTTGAGCCACTCCATATGAAGGCTAGAGAGATTATGAATGACTATTTTTCATGTACACTTACAATTGCAAACAAGGTGAAGGCTAATGGTGACAACAAAAGTGACACAAAAGTAGTGGAAAAGATATTGCGATCTATGACTTCGAAATTCAACTACATGGTCTGTTCAATTGAGGAGGTGCAAGACACTAGTAAACTATCTATAGATGAATTGCAAAGCAGTTTGCTAATGCATGACCAAAAGATAATTAGCCCAGAAGAGGAACAAGATTTGAAGATGACTTATGGGGAATCTTCAAATTGAGGAAGGGATCGTAGTGGCTATCGAGGATGAGGTCAAAGACAAGGAAGGGCACACTTCGACAAATCCATTATTGAGTGCTTCAATTGTCATAAACTAAGGCACTTATAGTGACAATGTTAAACCAAAGAAAGCAATCATATCGAGATCTCTGAAGAAATGTTGCTCATGGCTCAAGTTGGAGTTCACCAACTTTAGAGTGACGATTGGTTTCTAGACTCTGGTTGCAATAATCACTTTGCAATAGAAAAGAATATTTTGCATACCTCAATGAGCGATTTGCAAATAAGGTGAAGCTAGGTAATAACGCAATCTTGGTGGTGAAAGGAAAAGGAAATATGTGTCTACAAATTAACAATCAAATACAGGTAATCATTGAAGTTTTTTATGTGATTAATTTGAAAAATAATTTGCTAAGTATTGGAAAACTTCAAGAGAAGGGTTTAGTTGTGCTTATTCAACATAACAGTTGCAAGGTCTATCATCCTGAAAGAGGTGTTATCATGGAATTTGTGATGTCCTCCAATCGCATGTTCAAAATTACAGTAGTAGCATTTGGTACAACTTGCTTCAATACAACAACTAAAGATGTTGGTCAATTATGGCATTGTCGCTATAGTCATTTGGGTTTCAATGGATTCAACACACTACAACAGAAAGAAATGGTAATGGGTATGCCATAGTTGATAAAACCATCAAGAGTGTGCAAGGAATGTTTGAATGGGAAGCAACAACAAGATCCATTCCTTAAGAAGAGTACTTGTAAAGCTGAATTGTCATTATAGATGATTCATTCCAATCTATGTCCCGTTATTCAACCACTTTGCAACAATAATAAGAGGAATTTTATTTCTTTTATTGATGATTGTACTAAAAAAACATGGATCTATTTTCTACATGAGAAATCAAAAGCATTCAAGTTTTTCAAAGAATTTAACGCCAAGGCTAACATGAACCAGGTCTGTAAATTAAAGGTCTTCGAATAGATCATGGAGATGAATTCACTTCATCAGAATTTGCATATTTCTGTGCTGAAAATGGGATAAACAAGCAGCTCACTGCTCCATATTCGCCTCAGCAAAATGGCTTTGCTGAGTGAAAGAATCGTACAATTATGAATATGGTTCAAAGCATGATAATCACAAAAGGTATCCTAATGATCACAAAGGCGTATTGACTATATAATCCCACTGATAGAAAGATAATTATTAGCCGGGATGTTTTATTTGAAGAAGATGGATGCTAGAAATAGGGAGAAGAATTAACAAGCTCAATTCAATCTAAATTGTATTGGAATGAAAATGAAAGTGATACTGAAGAGGATGGTTCAGAGGAAGAATTGGAAGAAGAAGAAGATGGAGAAGGATCTGCACAACAAGAAGAGGCTCGTGAACAACAACTCACAAGAAGGCAACACTCTCAACCTTCTTAGATGCACAATTATGTAACATGTGAATGGTTTTCTGATGATGATTTTAAGTCACATTTGACTATTAGCAGCGGAAGTGATCCTATTCACTATGAAAAGGTAGCAAAGAATCCAATTTGGAGAAACACCATCAAAGAAGAAATTGAAGCTATAGAAAGAAATGGAACATGGTATTTGACTGACCTTCCAAGAGGTGCTAAGAAGATTGGGATCAAGTGGATATTCAAAACTAAGCATGACAAGAAAGGAGATGTCAATAAGCATAAAACACAATTGGTGGTTCGAGGATATACTTAAGAATGTGGAGTAGATAACAAGGAAGTGTTTGCCATTGTAGCATGTATGGACACTAGTCATTGTTGTAGCTACTCATCATGGATGGCCCATCTACCAGTTGGATGTCAAATTAACCTTTTTGCATGGGGAATAACTGAAGATGTTTTTTTTTTAACAACCACAAGGATTCAAAAAGAAAAGGGAAGAAGGAAAAGTCTACAAGCTGAATCGTGTTCTATATGGCTTAAAACAAGCCCCCTGGGCTTGGTACAGTCATATTGAAAGCTATTTTCTGAGCCATGGATTTTCAAAATGTGAGTATGAACCCACTTTATTCACTAAGGTGGAGAAGAACAATATTATGGTGGTAAGTTTGTATGTGGTTGATTTGATTTATACAGGGAATGATGACGAGTTGATGATGGAGTTCAAGAAATCAATGCAGTCGGAATTCGCTATGATAGACATGGGAAAAAGGAAATTCTTTCTCGGTCTTGAAGTAACTTAGAAAGATAATGGTATCTTTGTATGTTAAAAGAAGTACATGATAGATCTTTTAGAGAGATTTGGAATGGGCAATTCAAAGTTTGTTCATAATCCGATGGTTCCAACAAGCAAATTAGGCAAGGATGAAGAAGGAAAAGAAGCCGATAAAACACTCTACAAGCAGATGATCAGTAGTTTAATGTACGCAACTGCCACTCGACTAGACATCATGTACAACATGAGTCAAGTTAGTTGGTTTATGGAAAATCCAAAGGAGCTTCATTTTCAAGCAATAAAGCGAATCATACACTATCTCAAAGGAACTTGTGAATTTGGATTTTTCTTTCAAAGAAATGGAGGGAAAGATATGATCGGTTATACAGATAATGACTATGCTAATGATGTTGAAGATAGAAAAAGTACATCAAGCTATGTTTTCATGATAAGTGAGGTTGTTATCTCATGGAGTTAGAAAAAGTAACTAGTGGTGAGTTTATCAACAACAGAAGCAGAATTTATAGTAGCAACTACAAGTTCTTGTCAAGCTATGTGGCTTAGACGAATAGTTGAGGCAGTGGGAAGAAATCAAACAAGTCCTTCAGTTATCTACTATGACAATAGTTCTACCATAAAGTTGTCAAGGAATCCAGTTATGCATGGGTGGAGTAAGCACATCGATGTACATTTTCATTTTCTAAGGGATCTTACAAGGAATGAAACTGTTGAGTTGCAACATTACAGTTCACAAGAACAAGTAACTAATATCATGACAAAGTCACTCAGCAAGAAGACTTTGTTCGAATGAGAACAAAGTTAGGAGTTATCGCAAACGTAAACTAAACATGTGTGATGATTTAGTCTAAGGGTGAAGATATTAATATTAGATATATTTGAATAAGCCTCCAGCTGTTACTAGAATACCAAAAGTTGTTAGCTTTGAATAAGTCATCTAGTTTCACTAGAGTTTTGTTTCCTTTATTTTTAGGTAGTTGCTGGACATCTGCAAAGTTGTTTATATTTTAGATATTTTCTGTTTAAAAATTCACTAAAGCAGAATGTATTATTTCATACCGCATATGAATAAAGCAAAACGTTATCCTTTTCTTATCAAATACTCTAGGAATTATTTTCCTTTTTAACCCTTTATTTAAACAACATACATAAATGAAATGTATTGTTTTAATTTTTAAATACAGATTTAACGTTTTAGTTTTCTTCTATTTTGGTGTAAAACGAAGGTATCAAACCAACCAACATACCTTCCACATTAACTGAAACTATTCAACTAAAAAAGATCTAACACAATTAACTTTTTTCAATATGGTAAAACTAACATTTTTTCAACACATTCGGCATACTTAACTTAATTACTAATACTAATCAGAGTAGTGTTATACTATTATTGGCTAATGGCCCAACCATCCTAGTTACCAATAAACATGAAGATAAGAGGGGAAAAAACACAAATGATTCAAAAAGTCTTTTGCTTCACTATTGTTCACTTGACTTAGTCATAGATTAGTAGCTTTATAATGTTTTATTTTGGAGCATATAAGCTTTTATGGTTGACTTGTAAAAAGTTATTGCCCCTTTGCTCTAGGTAAGGCTGGCACAGACCCACTTCAGAGGATAAAAACACACCCGTACAATGATAAATGTGTGAAAAGGAAATAAGCATTTGTATTTTGGTCAATTCAAAGGGAAATAAATAATAAACAGTGCTGGCCCTAAGCAGTAAGTACTGAGAATCTTATTTTTAGAGAGCTACTAATATAATTCTTTTTATTTAGGATATATAAGTACTACTAAATAAAAAAATTATAAAAAAGTAATATACTAATAATATAAAATAATTTTATACTATCATTAAATTATAATATTTTATTTATGATACATTTATTGTTTTTTATCTTAAAAGTTATATAAAATTGTGATTTGTAATTAACTAGTGAAAAGCCTGTGCTAGGACGGGATCTACTACAACTTTTATTTAAAAAATTTAAATTTCAATTATATTTTTTTATTTAATTTTTAAGAGATGCAACTAATGAAAGTTTAACAACATTTTATAAATAAAAATTATAAACACCATATATTATTCATCAGACCTACACTGTTTGAACTTTTACCATAATCTAGACGAAAGAAAAACTATTTAATCTTGTTTTGTATTTAGAGCTTAGGTTTTAAGGTTTAATTATTTTAGCTTTATTCCATTTTTAATATATCTAACATTTTCAGCATACAATATCAAATTAGTAACATCCTAGTTGATCGATGACCTCAGTTTTATTATCGAACAATATAAAACTAAAAAAAAAACACGTAATTTTATTCCTTATCATCTATTACATACCTACACAACGACCATCACATGATAACATATAATGCAAAAAAAAATTTTAAATTATAAGACTAAGTAAATTAAACCTTTTATAGATTTATATAAGACGCATCTCGAAAAGAGTAAGACACATACATATCTTAAAATGAGTAAGAGGTACACGTATTTTGTGAAGAGAAAAATACAAACACATCTTGTAAAGAGTAAGATACATACACATTTTGAAAATAATAAGACATACACATCTTTTGAAGAGTAAGAAACTTGCGCATCTTGAGAAGAGTAAGACCGAGACCTCAGACACATCTTAAAAAGAGTAAGAAGCAAATGTATTTTATGAAAAGTATAATGCAGAGGTGTGATATATAGTACAAGAAAAAGTGCATTAACGGTTTGTGAAGTTATACAAATTAATATTAAATCTAAAATTAATTCTACTTAAAGAACATTAAAAATAAAAAAATATTCTAAATATGTGAAGTCATAAAAATGTTTATATTGGTTCATCTCTACGTAAGTTTAATAATAGTGACATCTTTAATATAAAAATAATAATTGTGACTTGTGTGGGTGGGGCGAGATACATAGCCCTGTTAATGTTGTTAAACAAAGATGGACTTTTTTTTTTTTATATGTGGATTGGAGTTAGCTCTAGGGTGGAGACTTGTTTGATAGCTATATTATTTTACAGTATAAATATCATTATTATCCAAAGTTTATTTGTAACATTTATCATGACTGAGAAAAACAGCCACAATATTAGTTAAATAGGTGAATTAAAAAAGACATTATATATTAATTATATAATAATTGTAAGTGTATCATTATCACTACTAAATAGAATAATTATGTACAATAATGATAAATATTTATAAGAGAATCTAATTAAAGTCTCCTTCCAACTTATATATAAAAAAATTTATATAGACTTAAGTTTTACAAAAAGTTAACTTCAAAGTTTGACTTCATTTCTTTATTTTTGAGAAAAATAAAGTTTTATTCATAGATAAAATTACAAAACATTTAATCCTTAGCCAACAAATACATAATTCAACTATTATTACAAAAGCTTCATTTAACCGAAGACACCTAATACAACTTTTTCCCATTCAAATTTAACATGCTTGAAGGGCTTCGAAGAGACAAATGTAATTGACCAATGTAACATCCCAAATAAATATGAATAAAATCTATTCTACTACTCATTTACGTAACCATTTTCAATAGAAGTGAAACTCCAAATATATAAACATTTTAACCAATCATAACTCAAACATACACTGCATACTCTCACTAAGCGAGTAAGATCGCCCAACAAGAAATCAGAGTACCTCGCACTAGTGACAACGATTGTCTAATGAGACCTTTGAATTAAATTGTTCAGTGAATGAACTTCGCTCAACGAGAAGTATCGTTGGGCGAAACCCAATCTAATTTTTAATAGGGAGAACTTTGCATTGGGCGAGATTCCCTATTGGTGCCTCGCTAGGCACAAAGCTAATTAATTTCTTAACAGTAGCAACTTTTCACTAGGCGAGACTTGTTACCCAGCGAGACTCTGTAGAATGCAGAATCTCAATTGCATAAACTCTCTACCAAACAATAAAACAAAACATAAACTAGAACAGGATTCACTTAGTACATTTCAAGTATCAATATGCACATTCACAACATGTCTCTTGGAACTAGAGTATACCATGGTTCTATTATCATACATACATGTCTATAAACTAGAGTATACTATACATTAACTATTTACATACTTTCTACAATTCAAAAGTGACTCTTGAGTCCTCGACAAATAGATATCTTCAATCTTGATGGCATGCTTTCTTTCCACCCTACTACCATATGCTCTGTTCAAGGCATGATCATCACAATCATGCAAAATATATATACAATGCAAGAATAATCTCATAATAACATAAATCCACAATTTCATTAAAGACATTATAAATCATCCTTCATGTTTATTATATAAACTTGTCAACAGACAATTCACATTGAAGCATCCAGACTTATATTCCCACAAAACATAAATGTTCAAAATCACATAGTCACATAATCAGATGCTTTCCAGAAAGACTAACTACATTAAATTCAGATACCAAGGTGGTGACTCATCTGACTTCCCCCACACTATTTGTATCTATCTTACCCATCTGATAACTAGTTGAAGTCTGAGAATACTCATTTGATAACCAACTGATGTCCAATCTATTTGACACCATCTTAACATCACGTTATTATCTGAGTATATCATATTGTGTATTCTCGCTCGAAACAGAGCCCTAACATCATGTATGATAATTCGAAACAGGGCTCTAACTGCATCATCACCCAAAACAAATTCTTATTAGCACCAAGATCACTTAAACCTATTCCATTGTATCCTAATTCAATGTACCACATCAAGGGCTTTGTTACCTCCCCGAACAACCTATCATACAATTCATCAATGAATCATCTTAATCATTCACTAATTTCCAAAAGAAGCATAAGTTGAACACATCATTATTTATCTCAATCTCTCACATTTTCCTGTCAAAATTAATACATACACAAAGAACAAATGTCTCAAATCATCAATTTCACCAAACATCCAAATTGTACAGTATTCCACATTACAATCATCCACAAAAGTCACATAATAGGATCAAAGCTCAAAACACTTATCAAAACCCTAATTACTCACATACAAATACATTTACACCAATAAATCAAAGTTCTCTCAAATTAAAATAAATATATTGAACTTTCCTTACTTATTTCTCCCTTAAAAAATTGAATTTTCCGAATTAGGGAAAATCAATAGTAGAAATAATTCGGGACTTACCAAAAGTCCCAAAACCAAACAGGAACCTAAGAAACTTGTTTTAAAAGAACATCATTCTTAAAAATAATAATTGGACAAAAAATGAACAGAAAACAGTCTAAGATTTAGGATCATATATACCTATAAGGACGAATACTCAAAACCAAGAGCAATGAAAGAAATTGTGTCGAATTCTATTAACTTTTTGTTGATCATGCAAAGAGGTTAAGTTTGGCAATTAAAGAGAGATAAAGACTGTGAGAAAGAACAAAACTTGAGGAAGGAAAGAAACAATGGAGGAGAAGAAGGAAGAAAGAAGAAGATCAAGGGTGTAGTTAGTAAGTTCTGCTTGATACTTGCACACCTCCTAAACAGACTTCCGAAAAATTCTCGAAACCACTTTGAATTCATTGAATCAAAGAAATAACCATCATTCTCACCTCTCCACCCTACTAACCTTCAGTTTAATCAAATCACATAGCTTTGATACAATCAATATAACCAATTTCTCCATAATTTATTTATTAATCAAAGTAACCTAAATTTAATTTCTCTTACTATTATTTTCACACACTTATTACCTATTAATAAAGCAAGTCCTTGCAACTAAAGTCCTTAGCAACAAGATCATCAAACTGAGAATCACCGAGTAAGACTCTTTTAGAAGGTGTTTGAGAAAGAAAAAACTCAAGATCATAATTTGTTGTGATAGATATTGCTTGTTGAAAAAATTCAATAAACCAATGAATAAGGAAACTTAATAGATTGATATTTCTAATTTAGACAAACCAATATAAAATATTTTATTGTATACTGATTGGAACTTATACTTATTTACTACATCATCCAACCTTTCTACAAAAGACTTTGCCTTTCCTTTCATATCTATTTGTAATGATTCCTCCGTATTGTATAGCTAAAATAACTATTAAATTAATATCATGTTAAGTGTTGACATGATATGAATTTTTTTTATGAATTCCTAAATCTTAACCTAATTTCCATTTATAAAAATATTTGATCCATAATTGATATTCTGAATTGAAATCTTAATTGCACTTAAAAACCTCAACAAACAAATAATTGAATTAGTCTATGACACAAAAATTGTTAGAATTATAGTATTTAATATTTAACTAAAAGTAAGATGCAAATGCATCTTATGAAGAGTAAGACACGAATACATTCATAGAAGAGTAAGATTGACTAACAATATGTGAAAAGGCATCTTGAAAAGATAAGATGTAGACACATATTGTTAAAATTAAGACACAAACACATCTTGAGAAGAGTAAGATTAAATGTTTTTTGAGACTAGTAAGACACAAATTGATATTGTGAAAGCAACATGCAACTTGAAAGACATGATTAGATTAGTTGTGGATTCTTACATCCACCATTTTTCTAGTATATATAAATCAACATGCTCTTGGTGGTTGGACTCCCATGTCGATTTGAATGAATCATTCTTTCCACAGAGGTAAATCTTTGCTTGCTAGGCAAGAGTATAGCAAGTTATAATTTTTTCTTGGTAGGGCATGTATTTTTATTACTATTAATTGAATTAATGAGTAAGACGTAGATGAATCTATCAAGAATAAGACAGAAACACAGCTTGAGAAGAGTAAGACACAATCTATTTTATTGCCATAGATTGATTCAATGATCAATCTATGACACCTAAAAACTTTTATTGTGTTTGATCTTTGCCAATGTCAACAACATAATAATTGATCATAATCTTATATAGTCATGGTTAGCTGCTCTATAAGATCTAGAATTATCAACAACACCAAAATAATTTAGATTGGTATGAGTATATATTTATGGTAATATTAGAATAAATTTGTCATGATTGCATTGAAAGAAGTAAACATCACTTATTTGAAAATTTGTAAAAAAAAAAAAACTTACATAATATTTTTGTCACTAAAGTTTCACTAAAAGTTACTTTTGATCCTTGAAATTAAAAATTATTTTTTTAGTCCCTGAAATTAATTTATTTTTTGTATAAATGTTGTCCGTTTATAAGTTTTGGTGTATTTGATTGTGCCGGATGTGAAATTGAAGATTGAGGAAGTCAGGGTTGAGGAAGAGAGTGATTCATGTGTACAAAAATGTGCTCCCTATCACTAATTTTTTAACAACGTTAACTGGAGAAGAAAGACTAAAAGTGAATGAAGAATTAATTTTTTTTTTTGAATTATAAGGACTAAAATTAATTTTTGGTAAAACGTTAGGGACAAAAAACTTTTGTAAGCCAAAAAATTAAAATGAATAATAAAATAGAATGGAAGAAGTAGTTGTTTAGGATCTGTTATTTTTTTATATATTCTCACACAACAAAAGATTTGAACAACATAATACATATTACTGAGATTTTTTAATTTTTATTTATATTGTTATGAGAACTAGTTTTTACATAATAGGCAAAAAAGTGTCATTGAATAAAAAGAGAAATTAAATCTAATTTTGACTGTGATTATTAAATTAATCGAAAAAGTAAATTGTGTTGGAGAAATTCAATGAAATTAGTTCGATGTGGGAAACTTATATTTATATATATGTGTGTGTGTGTGTGAGAAAGAGAGTTTTGGATAGAATTTACTTTGGAGTTAAAGTTACGAGGAAATTGTAGTTAAAAGATCAAAATAGTTAAATATAATTTTGGTCTTTTTTTCTTTCTCACTTTTCCTTTTCACTTTCTCTCTCTTCTCATAATCTCTCCCACCTCTCTCCCTTTCATGTGACACCTAGGGGTGTCAAATTTCAACGTGGCATCTTCCATCATTCTTAATTCTGAGAGTTGATCATCATAAGTAAATTTGATCCTAATTTCTTGAATCTTTGATTGTTCGTTTCTAGCTCAATCATTTCCATTGAGGGGAGATTTCCTTGAAAATCTATTTCTTCTTAAATTCTTTATTGGATTTGGGATTTTGTTAGATTTTAAGTGATTTCTGCAGGTGGATTCTCCTTTATCATTAAAATCAACCTTTTATGGAGAAATAGGAAATATGAGCTCTTTTATTGATTTTAGTTAAAAGAATTGTGATTTGGTAGTTGAGAGGTTTGAGCTATTTAAGATAACGAGTATTTTGACTATGTTGTAAAATATTTAAGATAGCGTGTATTTTGATTGTATTATTTAGTTATTTGAGATAGCGAAAATATGTTGATTGTGAATTAAGCTAATTGAGTTAGCATATAGGTTGATTGTGATTTGAGTTATTTGGGATAGCGTATATGTAATTATATTATTGAGCTATGTGTGATAACGTATATGTTGACTATATGAATGAGCAATTTAAGATAGCGTACATATGGATAGCATGATGGAGCTATTTAAGATAACGTGTATGCCAATAATATGAATATCTCTATTATTATTCATGTTTTGCATTAGGGGTTGTTACATGTGGTAACTGAGTTGTGTGCATTGAATTAGGGATATCTAAATGGTCGTTGTGATTCTGGTGTTTTACACCAAAAGGATGTCCTCGGATAGAGACTGGATGTCCATTGGGTCCTATGGATGTCATGCATCAGTCAAAAGTATCGATGAATATTGCCCTGACTTAACTAGTAGTTTATTGGATCAAATAGATGTCAAACACCAATTGAAACAAAGAGTTTGAGTAGGTCACCTTGGTATTCAAATTCAATATGTGTTTTCCAAAAAATATTGAGTCTTATGATCTTATTGAGACATGTGCTTATGTTGAGGGGAATATAAGCGTGCATACATGTTTGATGACTAAATTATATCATGTTAGATTGATAGTTATGATATATTCATTGTAATTGATTTATACTATTTGCTCTTACCCTTGTTTGATTATATTTTTGTGTGACTATAATAATCATGCTTTGCATGGGAGTAGATGACATCGGTGGATCTCAAATGTAGCAAAGAATACATTAAGAAGGATAATGATTTTGCTTGAACTAGAGAGTCCTATTGATTTTGTTTAGCTTATGTGTGTTAAGCTGTGATGGAACAATGTAATGTAAACTTATAAAGTTTGTGTTTAAGTATAAGTGTGAGAAACTTAAATGATATGTAATATGAATGTGCGTGTATGCTGAAACTAAAAGGTTATGTACCGGTTGTATGCGTAGTTTGGTTGGACATATGAAGCATCAAACTAGTTATGCATGATGAAATGTTGTAGGTAATTAAGCATTTGTAGTGTTAGTAAACTGTGGAAATTATGCAGTTGAGGTTCTACATTTTGCAGCATCTCGTTGGGTGACAAGTCTCACCCAACGAAAATTAGTTTCTGTTAGGCAGATTTGTAGTTTTGCACCCAGCAAGATGTCTCATATAGCGCAAAGTTGTCTTGGGTTGAAATATAATTGAATTTGCGCCCAACGAGCAGTCTCGCTCAGCACAAATTACTCTCTGTTTAGAGTTAAACAGGGTTTTCACCTAGTGACGTGTCTCACTGAACGAAGTTCCTTTACTAGGACAGTCTGATACAGGGTTCTCACTGAGCAAATTACCCTAGATTTCGTTGGGCGATTGGCTTTGCTTGAGAAGTTGTGATAGTGCATACCATAATCTAATTGTTTAAAGTTTTGAAAATGTTGAATTTTAAATTGTACTAAGTTGATGGTTGTGTGCATAATTGTTTCTCTTATGTATTGGAGTAATAAATTATGTGAAAGTATATGGTTTATTCTTAAGTAACATCGTATAAAGCGTTAGTATTTTTGGATGTTACAATTGTAATTAATACTCAGATGATTTTTTTATTCTTTTTAACAAAGATAACTTCTTAATAGAACTTGAAGTCTAATTATAAATATCTTATCGGAATAAAACATAATTTTATGATCATTGAAAATTTATTTTAGAGAGCCTTTGACAATTAATTGAAAATCAAACTTTATGATACGGGTTTCTTAAATATATTTAATTTCTTTTCTAATGCATGTATGGAAATGAGTTTTTCGAAATTGAATTTGTCTTTTGAAATTGAAAACAAAAATACTATTTGTCTCTGTTTATAAAAAAATACTATTTGCCACTAAAAACGTATTATAAATAGTCTTATTTTGATTTTAACAAAAAAAATGTCAATAATTTTCTAAATTTTTTTATTATGATTATATTATTAGAGAGTGTACAATAAAAAATGCAAGATGGATAATAATTAAATGATTACAAGAGCATGCTTTTTCAATTTGCTTAGGATACTTAAAAATCTCAAAGTCAATATATATTAATAAAATCCCACTAGGGGATTATAAAGTTGATCTGGTGATAAGGTGGAGAGATGAGAGGAAATATCGTGAATTCAAATCCTCAACTAACAACTAATATTTGTCTATAAAAAAAATAAAATCCCATCAAGCATTGGACTATTCAACTATAACTCAAATTTCACTCAGTTGAGTTAAATCTTTGACTTGTTTAGGTTAATTTTATTTCACCTTGTCGACACGAGGGTCTCAACAGGATGATGCAAAATGATTAAAAAATCAGAGGAGTCGTCACCAATGTTTATTAAAGAAAAAATCGGAAAAAAACCTTTGAAATAAAAAAAAAGGTCAATGAAACCAAATTTAAAATTCGAGAGTCAATTATGCATAAGAAATGTATTAGCACCTTACAACGTTTATCATAAAGACAATCACTTGTGATTAATTAAGCAAATTATTTATCTTTTAAAATATTTATGTTATCCTAAAAACAACTAATATAAGACTTTATTATGACCATTATTATTGTTATTAGAAAAATATTACTTATTAAACTATTATTATTTGTTATTATCCTTATTGTTATTATTATTTGTAACCATGTTCTAATATTATATTTTAGAAAATAGAGCTTATTATTATTATTATTATTATTATTATTATTATTATTATTATTATTATTATTTAGTTATTTAGCTCGACAGGAGTGATCCTCTGCTGTTACATATCTCCGGATGTAATGGAAAATCAAAGTTTACGTAGTTCTTTTAGGTGCATGTGCATTGATATATTTTATTTTTAATTTTATTAAGATTATGTTTTTTAAATTGTCACAACTTATGCATCCTAAAATGTAAAATTGACAGGGGTGTACACCCAAGCCAATATATTGGAACATTTTTATCTTTCTAGATTATTTTTGTCTTAAATGATTTTTTATTAGTAATTTATTTTTTAGATATGAGATTTAAGATAAAAAGTTGTCACAACATATGCCTTCAAACCTCAAGATTAAAAAAATGTCACATCTAGTTAATCCTTTTATCTCTATTAAAGAAATGTTATAAATAAAAATAATAATGAGAAAGTTAACGTCTTTATTATAAATTGTACTTACAGAAGAATTTTACTATAATTAGAATTAATTAATGAAGAATTTTATACACACAAAATTATTACAATTTACAAATTTAATTTTTTAGAGATGAGATTTGAGACAAAAAGTCGTCACAACTTATGCCTTAAAATCACAAGACTAAAAAGATGTCACATCTAATTAATCTTTTTATCTCTATTAAATAAAAAATAGTAGAATGAAAGTTAAGATTTTTATGTTTTACTATAAACCATTATTAGAAAGAAAATATATTGTTAATAACTAAGATTAATTAAAAGGGGAATTTGAGTACACCAAACTTCACAATTTGTATCCTCAAAATTATGGAATGTTAAAAAAGTCACATTGATAATTTATTAATATTTTCTCTTGTCATTTTCAAAAAACTAGTATGTATTAGAAATATTATTATTTTTGTCACATTGATGATTTATTCTGAGATTGATTATATTTGTAGTGAGTATATTTGTGATCTGAATTTTAGATTAGAATTGGAATTGGATGAATATATAGTTTTATTTGTAAATAGCTAAAAAATAAGCTAAAAAAAAAAAAGAAAGTAGGAGTGTTCATGGGTTGAGTTAGGTCAGGTTTTGGCAAACCCAAGATCCAACCCAATCACAACTCATTAGGTGGTTAGATTTTTGTTTTTTTTAATTAAACCCAACCAACCATTGAATGAGTTGAGTTGGGTTAATTGGGTCAAAATATTTTTTTAAAGAATAAATTGAGTGTTTTGAACTTTTTTAATATATTTTTAGGATTTTTTTAAAAAAATAGAATATATCATTGTTGTAACATAAAAATAAATAATAAACTATTAGCTTTGATAGTGTGAAAAATCTATAACCAGACATTACTACATTAGTAGGATTATTACTCCACATGTATCTCAAAGTATTTTGTTTGAACTTTGCCATTGTTTAAAAGGTTTTTGCTCAAAGACACGAGTTTTACAGACAAAAATAAATCATTGGTTTAAATGTTAAAAACTGATGTGCTTAGTCTTTGACATAACATTTTTTTACCATAATAAGGACATATCATGGTTGTAACTTCAGAAACACGCTTAGTCAATCAACAATAACTTCAGAAACTATTATAAAATTAAACTATTAAAGACATTTTTTTAATTTAAAATAATAAATTATAATATAATTATTGGGTTGGTCTTGGTTCAACCCACTGAACTCATCACCTAACCTATAGGAAATTGTGTTTGATTGGGTTAGATTGAGTTTTACCCAATCTAAAAAATAAAACCCAAGCCAATCACTTTGGGTTGGATTTGGTCATTGAGTAACCCAACCCAATGAACACCCCTAGTATCAAGAACCCCATTTCCATCGTTTAAATTGGAAATGTTTTTTGTTGTCTACATTTTCCTTTATGCCCATTGTAGAGACTTTCCTTCAAACATATGTTTTGACCTGAAACAATTACAAGTGTGTTTGGTTTGTCATTTCAACTAGCTGAAAGCTGAACATCTAGCTGAAATGGTAGCTGAAATGATTTCAGTTTTGTTTATATAGCAAAAATCTAGGAGTTTTTTTATGAGCTAGTAGCTTTTTTAAAAAAGCTACTACAAGTAACTTTTTAAAAAAAATCTCCTATTTCCAGCTACTAGCTTGTTTTATTTTTACCATTCATTGATTAATGCATTCCCTCCCACTAATTCCCTCTTATCACATTATGCAACCTCTCTCATTTATTTCTCTCTCCTTCATTAATGTTATCGTAGTAATTTATAATATAAATTTATAATTATAAAAAATTATAATTTAAATATGTAATTTAAAATTTCTATATCTAATTATAGAAATTAATATTTAAATATTAATTATAGTAATTTATTATTAAAATATATAATTACATAAATTTATAATTTAAATATGTAACAATAATTGAAATATGTTATTATAGAAATTTATAAATTAAATATATAATTATAATAATTTATAATTTAAATATATAATTAATTTATATTATTAAATATGTTATAATTATTAGAGGTATTCATGGTTCGGGTTGGATCAGTTTTGGGGAAAAATAAAAATCGAACAAATTAATTTTAATTGGGTTGAGTTGATTCGATTTTCGAGAATTTTTTTTCTTGACCCAACCAAACCGAACCAATGATAATCAGATTGGTTTAACTTAGTTTTAGGGAAAATCGATCAATAAATTAAAAATCAATTTTTTAATTAAATAGTAAAAAAATAATTTTATACCTGAAACTAACCAAATCCATTAGTCTACTGGATTTATAATTTTATAAGAAAATATCAAGTGTTTCATATATACTAAATTAGTCAAATTAAATTATTAAAACAATACAATACAATATAAACAAAAAATTATATAAATTTAAAATATAAAATAAATTTACTAGCTTAAAAATATAAAATATAAATTAGGATCGGGTCAGGTTTTGAATGCGAAACCCAAAACAAAACAAATTACTAAACTTACTAACTTAAAAATATAAAATAATATATATATATATATATATATATATATATATATAATTTTTAGTTGGTTTGGGTTGGGTTCGAGTTTTGAAATACGAAAATTGTGAACTGAACCAGACATGGTAAATTATTGTTGGCTTGGGTTGGGTCCATACTCGGTCAAGTGAAAAACCAAACTAAACTAATTGGTTCAGTTTGGTTCAGTTTACTGGGTTCATTTGGTTGACTCAAACAAATGAACATCCCTAATAATTATTTTAAATACGTTATCGTCGATATAATAATTAATTATGTCCTTATTTGTCATTTTACAACTTTTAACTAGTTGATAAACTAGTTTTACCAAACACTTACAACTAATTTTTCAGTTTTTAGCTAGCTTTTTGGTTAGTTTTGCCACACACACTCTATTTTCTGGTCAGGTGGAAATCCAACATTTTTAATCGGGTAAATTGAAATTAATAAAAAAATTGTCTTTTGATGTTTTTATTTATTAGCTTTCCATTTTTGGTAATTAAGTAAATATTTAAAAAGTAATTTTGACTAATTTTTTAATAACTTAAGTTAAAATATTTCCAAATTTCTCATTTTATATTGAAAATATTTCCCACAAGATTCACTTTCCAAATTTCATGTAAGCATTTGTATCATGTAATTAATCCAAGATAATATTATTTATTTGGAGAAAAAATGAATTAAATATGAATACTTCATTAAAAGTGACTACTAATATTAATTTTTGAATTCTAAAAGATATATATAGAGAAATCCACTTTCTCTAAGAGTAAGTTTAAGAGAGTTACTTTTAATTATAACTATTTTTTAAAATCTAATAATTAAGATTAGTTATCCATTACAACTATTACATTTTATGAAAATAAATAATATGACGAAATGTAACTTCCTTAAATTTATTTTTGAAATAAATATATCTCTTCTCTCACATATATATATATATATATATATATATATATATTCAACAAACAAATATTTTATATTATTTTTAAAATATTAATTAATAAAGTCAAGAAACTTATCATAAATAAATATATATATATTCAGCAAACAAATATTTTATATTATTTTTAAAATATTAATTAATAAAATTAAAAAACTTATCTTGTAATTAAATATTATTGTAAAATTTTTTATAGTAATACTCGTGCTAATTAACTCTAGTATCTTAATTTTCTCCTTATATATTTTTTATTAAATCCAAGAGTTTGCTTAAAAAAATTAACCGAGTCTAATATTCCTCGAACCAACATGAATAAAGTATATCTGTATATAATATCTGGTAAAAATAATTTTATAAAAGTTAAATAATTTTAAATTAAGATTAAAAAATTTATCCAATATGTATTAAGATGCATGCTCACTTGGAGACGAATTATAATTGGCTGGCAGACGTACATAACGTGAAAACAATAGTACTATAATAATATTAAGCGAATGGTTTTGTAAACGTGATTCCATAATTAAATTGGAATAACATTCCTCAAATCGTGTTTTGCACTTGCCATTGTCGGCAAACCAGTGAACAAATTACGAGTCAAACGTGTGCACAAAATCTGAAAGCTTTATACTTTATAAGCTGTAATGATACACCGTCATCGACCGCCATTAGCATATCAAAGTGAAAGTGATTAATTTTAGGCTATATATATTTAAATTTTTTAATTAGTGAAGTTCTCATTTTGAATTTTATAAGTGCAAAAAAAAAATTATCCAAAGACATAATTGCATCATATTATAAATATATTTACTTTAAAGAAAGCTTGATTATAAATAAAATATTTAAGTTTACTTAAGTTTTTTTTTCTTAAAAAAATCATTTTTTGTGTTTAAAATTAAAAAATATTAATATTTTTTAGTCTTTGAAATCAATTTGATTTTTTGTATTAGTTGTGCGTTTATAAGTTATCATGTATTTAACTACATAGGATATAAAATAGAAATTGAGAGAGTTAAAAGTAATTCATATGTTTTTTATTATTAATTTTTTAATATTAACATAAGAAGAATAACTAAAAGTGCATAAGAGATTTAAAAAGAATATTTTTTCAATTTTAAAACTAAAAATCATTTTTCATAAAATTTTAAAAATAAAAAACTTATATAAGTTAAATATTTATAGTCGCGTCAAAGCAAAATATATTTATGGTCCATAGTCAAAATATACGATATGATTTGCATCATCACAGACAGCCAGAGCACAGTAACAGATGAGATCCATCACAATAGTCAATAGGCATTTTCCGATATACTTTAGTTTGAAAAACCTACTTTTTGGAGCAGTTTATTTACATCAGTTTGAAAAATATGTTATATAATTACTTTTCAAACACACTTATTAACTTCATTATCTAATAAAAAATTTATAAAAAATATTATAATATATTTTTATGCAAGAAAATTTGAAGTTTTCTTTTTCTCAATATCTTAATTTGAAGTTGTTTTTTTTTTATAATCTATCTTATTTTGCTTTCATCTCTAACTTGAATTTTAATAGTTAATTTTTAATAATTAAAAACAAATTTATATCATCATTTGAAATCTTTATTTTTATTCAAAATATAATTTACAATTTAAAATATTTTTATCAATTTTAATAATATAAAAATAAACATTTATTTTGTACAAGATATATAAGATAAACCCTTCGAATTAATTTGAATAGATAAAAGCATATACATCTCACTAGGTAAATCAGGTCAAAAGCCTAATTGCACAACCCAAGTCCAATAAGTGCAACTATAAATATAGGATAAATACTCAGGTTTAAGACTCTCTTATTATTATATTCTTATTTGGTTGACAATCATATGATACCTTTACTTTTGACTTACCTAAGGTTAAACCTCCTGTGACTTAAGACTTGAAGTGTCATTGCAGGTATCCACCTATGCACATTTCAAATCCTCAGCTTGTATACTAACTATAACAAGAGTAGGAGAAAGACATCCCTATGGACTAAGTTTCCCTGTCACCTTTGTGCAGATACATTTTGGCACCTACCATGGAGTCCAGAAAAACTTGTCCCAACCACACATACAAAGCAAGATTTATTCCGAGAAGTTTAGGAAGATTCAATTGACAATATCATTTTTAATCAAATTGTCAACTCTCTTCAGACATACACTTTCATACAAGATCCGACTACAACCCTTTCATAACAAAAGGTTTTCATCTCAAGTTTCAGGTTTAGGTAAGGATGCACCTTTTCAAAAATAACAAAGGTTTCTCTCCCAAGCTCCAGGTTTGAGTAAGGATGAACATTTCCAAAAATGCTAACAAAGGTTTCCCTCTTGAACTCTAGGTTTAGATAAGGACGCACATTTTTTTAAGAAACATAGGTCTCCCACTCAAGCTCTCAGTTTGGATAAAGATACACCTTTCCAAAGACACTAAGGTTCCCAAGCTTCAAGTTTAGGAAAGGATGCACCTTTTTGAAATTTCACAAATTTTTCTCTCTTAGGCGCTAGGTAAGGATGCATCTTTCAAGTACATCTCTCACACTTAGCCTCGAGTACAACTTTTGACACTTAGCTTTGAGTGCATCCCTCGGCATTCAACCTTGATTAAACCTCTCAACACTTAGCCTCAAGTACACTTCTTGGCACTCAGCCTCGAGTACACCATTTGGCACTCAGCATCGAGTGTACCCCTCAGCATTCAACCTTGAGTAAACCTCTCAGCACTTAACCCTAAGTACATCTTTTGGAACTCAGCCTTGAGCACACCCCTCGACATTCAGCCTCGAGTGCACCTCTCAGCACTCAACCTTGAGTAAACCTCTCGAGTCTTGACCTTTAACCTCAAGTACACCCTTCAACACGCAGCTTCGAGGGCACCCCAACCTTGAGTAACCATCTCAACACTCGGTCTCTAGTACACCATTTGAAATTCAACCTCAAGTAACCTCTCGATACTCACCCTCGATATCCCTTAACACTCAACTTTGAGTATACCTCTCACACTCAGCCTTGAGTACATCATTTAGCACTCTACCTCAAGTAACTTCTTAGCAGTTAGCCTCGTGAAACCTTTCAACACTCAACCTCAAGTACACTTCTCAATACTCAACCTCGAGTACACCCTTCAACACTCAGTTTCGAGTACACCCCTCGATGCTCAACCTCTAGTACAACTTTGAACAAGTCTTGGTTTAACCTCTAGTCTAAAGCTTCAAACTCATTAAGATTTTAGCTAAAAAAAAAGCTTCTTCATCACATATTCCTCGATGTTAGGGTGTTTGTATACCGGATAAACCCTTCAAATTAATTGAACAGATAAAGCATATAAATCTCAATGAGTAGATCTCAATAGATAAATCTCGACAATTAGATCTTAGCAAGTCAAAACTCTAATTGCATAGCCCAAGCACATTAAATATAGGATAAATACTCATGTTTGAGACTCTCTACCATTATTATATCCTTATTAGGCTAACAATTGCTTGACACTTTTACGTTTGACTTATCGGAGGTCAAACCACCTTTAACTTGAGCATGAAAGTGTCATTGTAAGTACCCTTCTTATGCACATCTCGATCCTCAATTTGGATACTCACTAGAGTAAGAGCAGGAGAATGACACCCGTAAAGACTTAGGTACTTAGTCACCTTTGTGCATGTATACAAGATGGCTAAAAAATTAAAATACTAATTATTTAAAACATAGCTTTTTAAAATAAGTAATATAAAAATAAATAATTTTATTATATATGAGAATCTATGATTGGAAAGAAGTTAAAAATCATTGAATCTAAGAATGCATAATATTAATTGAACTTGTTCCATTTGAACAATGTTTGCAAGTTAACTCAATCACTTTCAATCGTTTTTGTTGTAGTAAGTGGGGACTGTGAGTTTTGTACGTATGGTTTTCTTTTCTTCCTACAAAAAATTCTTGCTCAAGAGCATGTGGGCATTATTAAGTCATTAAGTGGGGACTTCAACTTTGTAGGGTTTCTGTTCTTCGTGCCATTCTTGCTCAGGTGATGGACCATGTAGGGCACGGGATATTAAAGTCCAAGACTTCGCTTGACTTTAAATTTAATTAATAAATATGATAGAACACTTCTTAATGATGGATCCTTATTCACATTGTTTTGAGCGGCAACATGTGGATAAGAGCATCGGTTTCCACAAACATCAAGAAAATAAATTCCTAAAGGCAAATTGTCATCGAAGGTTTACAAGGGTCATTACTTATAAGAGCTCTTACATATGACAGGGACACAAGAAACAAGAGTCATAGAACCTGTTTGGATGAATTTCTCTAAAGGCATTTCTAAGAAAAGAAAAACAATAAAAAAATTTCTTTATAAGTTTTTCTAAAAGATGTTTTATAAGTTAATTTTTAAAAAGTCATACATCTTTTTAAAAAGTTATATAGAGAGTTTTTTACCTATTAGCTTATGATTAACTAATTTCAACTTAAAAAGTAACTTTTTAATTTTTACCTTTTTTAATATTTTATTTTTCTAAAAGTACTTTTAGAGAAGTTTATCAAACAGAACCCTAATCAAATTAGTTTAATTGATCAATTAAGCCAGTAACATGGTAAATGACATTGAACAGATTGCACAACCTAAACTCTAAGGATTAGCTTGTACACAGCATCCTACCCCGAGCTTAAATTTAGCTTTAGTTTCTCAGAATAACACTAGGAATAAAGCATGATAATTATAAAGGGCTGATACACTGACACTTGATATTCCAGTGTGCAACAAATGAAAGTTCAAACTTCAAACGCAAAAAAAAAGCTTAACAGTCACAACGTCGTCATCATCATCATAATAATAATAATAATAATAATAATAATAATAATAATAATAATAATAATAATAATAATAATAATAATAATAATAATAATATTATTATTATTATTATTATTATTATTATTATTTTAGCATAGGTTTTGAGAATAACATGGCCAGCCGCTGCAACTGGGGAACAATCTAATATAGCATAGCCCTATGACACGAGTCTATATGCAAGAGAAGTTCTACCGGCACAAGGCATAACAAAATACCTAAATAAGCTCCTTGGAAATCTTATTAATTAGTTATCACAAGTACATGACTTTTAAAATAAAATAAAATTATTTGGTACCTTCCTCAACCATTAAGACTTAGAAAATAATCAGGAGAAGCTCTATATGATGCAACAGGACATAGGGCAACGCATGGCTAAGTGCCTTGCCTGTTATCAGTAAAAGGTCTCCTGACCCAAATCCACTATCTGCTAGATACTGGCGACCACTAAGGTCACATACCTAGATAAGAAAACAGATTATACATAAAACTTGGAAGATAAATCAACTAAAAAATTATTGAGCTTTATATTAGTTTTATAGTTTGATTAAGTTTTGTAGTTTGATTTTTTAGTCTCACGTTGCTTAGTATTGTGAGATGGTGTTCTTCACTTTGCTATATAAGCAAACTTATGTAAGGTTTACAAATGTACAAAAAAATAATATTTCTTAGTGTTTTTTATTTCTCTCTTCTCTCCTTTAGTGCCTTATTCCCAACAAGTGGTATTAGAGCCCATTTCTTAGTATGCTCTGTGGTTGCAGCAGTGTCTGATCTTTCGCATAAAAAAAGATTTGGTTAGAGTAAATTTTCTTAGTATGCTATGTGGCTGCAGTTGTGTCTGATCTTCCACATCAGAAAAGATTTTTTCTCTTGTTCTTAGGGATCTCAGTCTAGAGAACTAGTGAAAGCTTTTCTTCAAAAGCAGCAGGAGCAATGGCAATGGACGAAGGCAAGATGAAGATTGAAAAGTTTGATGATGCGGACTTTGGCTTTTGAAAAATGCAGATAGAAGATTATCTGTATCAGAAGAATATGTATCAACCACTCACAGGAAAGAAGCCAGAGGGTATGAAAGAGGAAAATTGGAGTCTCCTTGATAGACAAGCCCTTGGAGCCATTAGACTGACGTTATCTCGTAATGTTGCTTTCAACATTGCAAAAGAAAGGACGACAACAGGTCTCATGAAGGCTCTTTTCAACATGTACGAGAAACCATCAGCCTTAAACAAAGTTCACTTGATGAGGTGATTGTTCAATCTGCGGATGTCTGAAGGTGCTTCGGTGGCACATCATCTCAATGAACTAAACACTATTACAACCCAGTTAAGTTCAGTTGAGATTGAGTTCGATGAGGAAGTATGGGCTTTAATACTTTTGTCTTCCCTGCCAGAAAGTTGGAATGCTACGGTCACGGCTGTGAGTAGCTCATCGGGAAGCAATAAGTTAAGATTTGATGATGTTCAAAATTTGGTTCTCAATGAAGAGATCCGGCGGAGAGAGTCGGGTGAACCATCAACCTCTTCAGTATTGCATAAAGAGTCAAGAGGAAGAAGTTCAACCAAAGAAAGCGGACGCGACAAGTTAAAAGAGAGACGATCCAAGTCCAGAAATCATCGTAGTTCCCAAAACTCGAAAACGATTGAGTGTTGGAATTATGGGGAAACCGGGCACTACTAAAACCAGTGCAGGAGTGCATAGAAGAGTCAAGAAGCAAAGGGCTAAGCAAACGTTGCCTCCACCTCAGGAAAAGATGAGGTGTTGATATGCTCTCTTGAAGATAAAAAGGAGTCTTGGGTATTAGACTCTGGAACATCTTTTCACGCTACCTCACAAACGGAACTATTCGAGAATTATGTTCCTAGAAACTTTGGTAAGGTTTACCTTGGTAATGAACAATCATGTTAGATTGTAGGTAAAGGTGCAATAAAGATTAAGTTAAACGGGTCTGTATGGGAATTGAAAAATGTTAGACATATTCCCGACCTGACTAAGAACTTAATCTTAGTGGACCAGTTAGCCAATGAAGGCTACACGACAATCTTCCATGGTGATGATTGGAAGATTTCAAAGGGTGCGATGATAATTGCTCGAGGAAAAAAAAGTGGTACTCTTTACAAGATAGTAGGAGCATGTCATTTGATTGCAGTTGAAACAAATGAAAGTCTCAATCTATGGCACCAAAGACTTGGACATATGAGTGAGAAAGGGATGAAGGTCATGCACTCAAAAGAAAAATCACCAGGTCTTCAGTCAGTAGAAATTGACATGTGTGAAGACTGTATACTTGGAAAGCAGAAGAGAGTCATCTTTCAGACAAGTAGAAAAACCCCAAAGAAAGAGAGGCTTGAGCTCATCCACTCTGATGTTTGGGGACCAACGACTATCCCTTCCATTGGTGGGAAGCAATACTTCATAACTTTTATTGATGATCACTCCAGAAAGGTATGAGTTTACTTTCTGAAACACAAGTCTGAAGTATTTGAAGCTTTCAAGATTTGGAAAGCTATGGTAGAAAATGAGACAGGATTGAAGATTAAAAAGCTCAGATCGGACAATGGTGGTGAATATGTAGACACCAGATTCAAGAAGTTTTGCTATGAGCACAGAATCAAAATGGAGAGAACCGTGCCAGGTACGCCTCAACACAATGGTGTAGCAGAGCGTATGAATCGAACGTTGACTGAAAGAGCCAGAAGCATGCGTGTGCAGTCAGGCCTACCGAAGCAATTCTGGGAAAAAACAGTCAATACAGCAGCTTACTTGATCAACTGAGGTCCATCAGTACCATTGGAGCATAAAATACCAGAAGAGGTATGGAGCGGAAAAGAAGTAAAACTCTCACATCTTAGAGTTTTTGGGTGTACAGCTTATGTGCACATTAGCGATCAAGGAAGGAACAAACTTGATCCCAAATAAAAAAGGTGCACTTTCATCGGTTATGGTGAAGATGAGTTTGGCTACTGTCTGTGGGATGATGAAAACAAAAAGATGATTCGCAGTAGAGACATGATCTTCAACGAAGGAGTCATGTACAAGGATAAGCATAATACAAGTGCCAGCAACTCAAAACCGAGTGGGCCAACTTATGTAGAGGTGGATGATGTTGTAGAAAGTCCACCAGTTGAGAGTTCTCAATCAGAGGAAGTAATTGAATCAGGAAGAGAGCAACAATTTTCTTCAACTCCTGAATTGAGAAGGTCTTCTCGAGTTCCTGTGCCTAACAGGAGATACATGAACTACATGTTGTTAACAGATGGAGGAGAGCCTGAAGACTATTCAGAAGCATGTCAAATCACAGATACGAGCAAGTGGGAGCTTGCCATGAAAGATGAAATAAAGTCTTTAATCTCAAATAAAACATAGGAACTAGCAAAGTTACCTATGGGAAAGAAGGCACTTCACAACAAATGGGTGTATCGCGTGAAGGAGGAACACAATGGCTCCAAAAGATATAAAGCTTGACTAGTTGTAAAAGGATTCCAACAGAAGGAAGAAGTAGATTACACCGAGATATTTGCTCTAGTTGTGAAGCTCAATACTATCAGATCAGTGTTAAGTATTGTTGCCAATGAAGAACTCTACCTAGAGCAATTGGATGTGAAGACTGCATTTCTTCATGGAGATTTGGATGAAGAAATCTACATGCATCAACCTGAAGGTTTCTTTGAGAAAGGAAAAGAAAACATGGTGTGCAGATTAAAGAAGAGCTTGTATGGTCTGAAACAAGCTCCAAGACAGTGGTATAAGAAGTTTGAGAGCTTCATGCACAAGGAAGGTTTTAAGAAGTGCAATGCTGACCATTGTTGTTTCTTCAAGAGTTACAACTCCAGTTATATCATTTTGCTACTTTATGTCGATGATATGTTAGTAGAAGGTTCAGATATGAGTGAGATCAGAAACTTGAAGCAGCAGTTGTCAAAAGAATTTGACATGAAAGATTTAGGACCAACAAAGAAGATCCTAGGAATGCAAATCATGTGAGATAAGCAAAAGGGAACCTGCAGTTATCTCAGACAGAGTACATCAACCGTGTTTTGCAAAGATTCAACATGGGCAATGCCAAACCAGTTAGCACACCTTTGGCTACTCATTTTCGTCTATCAAAAGACCAATCTCCTAAGACGGAGGAAGAAAAAAAATTAATGGCTAAAATTCCATATGCTTCAGCCATTGGAAGTCTGATGTACGCGATGGTATGCACAAGACCAGACATTGGTTATGCAGTGGGAGTTGTAAGCAGGTTTATGTCAAATCCAGGTAAAGCTCACTAGGAAGCTGTGAAATGGATTTTGAGATATCTACGAGGCACTAAGGAAAAGTGTTTGTGCTTTAGTAAAGGTGAATTAAAAGTACAAGGCTACGTAGATGCAGACTTTGCTGGAGAAATTGATCATCGAAGAAGTACCACTGGCTACATATTTACTGTTGAAACTACAGTTGTTAGTTGGATGTCACAGATACAAAAGATCGTTGTTCTATCCACTATAGAGTCTGAGTACGTAACAGTAACAGAAGCTAGCAAAGAATTGATATGGCTTCAAGGATTGTTAACAGAGTTGGGATTCATCCAGGAAAAGAGTGTTTTGCACAGTGATAGTCAGAGTGCAATACATCTGGCTAAGAATTCAACATTTCACTCCAGAACAAAGCACATTGATCTCCATTATCACTTCATCAGATCTCTACTTGAGAATGAAGTACTAACGTTGAAGAAGATACTAGGAAATAAGAACTCAGAGGATATGTTGACAAAGGTTGTCACAACAGAGAAGTTGAGGCTTTGCAGTGTCTCAACTGGCCTTCAAGAATAATTGATGATGAAGGCAACTACAATAAGTGATAATCAAACTCCAAGTGGGAGAATTGTTAGTTTTGTAGTTTTATTAAGTTTTGTAGTTTGATTTTTTAGTCCCACATTGCTTAGTATTGTGAGATGGTGTTCTTCACTTTGCTATATAAGCAAGCTTATGTAAGGTTTACAAATGCACCAAAACAAATACTTCTTAGTGTTGTTTATTTCTCTCTTCTCTCCTTTAGTGCCTTGTTCCCAACACTTTAAGAGTCACCAAACAAAAATTACCAAGAGGCTAGAAAATAAATATTGGACAATAGCACAAGACATTGAGAATCATGAAACCTAAAATACCCTTCCTCTATATTTCTCTCAATTTTCCTCTGTGTAGGTAACCCGGGAAGTCAAATCTATGAATTCCACGTTAATGTAGCTAACATATATTCATCCACACAAGCCCCATTGATGTGACCTTTGATGATCACGTGCCCAAAGGATCCTTTCTAAGGTCATTTGGAAGGGAAATAGATTTATGGAGAGGAAAGGAATGGGGTGAGGTGCCACAAATAGTAGGTTTGATAAGCTGAAGGGGAGAGGGCACAAGAGAAGGCTAGGATTAAAAGGAGAGATCTAAGGGAGGAGGATTGAGAAACAATTCCCTCCTTAGATCATCAAACTTGGTGCCCAAGTTTCTCAAACCAAGGGTCAAGATTCCTTCTTATTAGCTTAGAGGCTTTATGTAGGAAAAGAGGGGTGTAGATATCAAGGCTACCCCTTATTTCCTTTATAAAGACCCAAAAAGCTAAATCCACCCTCTAAATTCCTAAGACACCTCCTAAAATAAAAAATGGACTAAATACATGTCCCAAATTAAATTCCTAATGCTCCTCAAAATTAAAATAAAGGAAAATTACATTTTATTAACTAAAGTCCCTAGCCTAAATATCTTCACTCTCCATAGGAGGTTAAGTCTTCCTTTGTCTGCAAGGGCTAGGTCTTCTTCAATCCTTCTAGCCATGACTCTAGTGATAAGTCCTTGGTTAGGCATGGTCACATCATCTCCTCCCCCTTGGAGAGGATTTGACCTCAAATCCATGGGGTCTTCATCATTTTCAACACCTACAAATGAAGACAAATCAGAAACATTAAAACTGGTGCTTACCCCATAATCCTTAGGCAGATCTAAAACATAGGCATTATTACCGATCCGATCAAGGATTTGGAAAGTTCCATCTCCTCTAGGGCTAAGTTTGGACTTCCTTTGAGAAGGAAATCTATCCTTTCTCAAGTAAAGCCATACCCAGTCGCCCTTTTCAAAAATGGCCTCTTTCCTCCCCCTATTGGCGAAAGTAGCATCTCTCAAGGATTGACGCTCTATGTTAGCTTTAACCCTCTCATGTAATTGTTTTACAAAAATGGCTTTTGCCTCTCCTTCTTTATGCATAACAACAGAAAGAGGAAGAGGTAAAAGATCTAAAGGAGTACGAGGATTAAAACTATAGACAATCTCAAATGGAGAATGCTTGGTGGTTCTATGAACCACCCGGTTATAAGCAAATTCAATGTGGGGAAGGTACTCATCCTAAGACTTATGGTTGCCTTTAAGGAGAACCCTCAGCATAGTGGATAAAGATCTATTCACCACTTCTGTTTTCCCATCAGTTTGAGGGTGACAGGCAGTGGAAAAAAGAAGTTTAGTTCCCAGCTTAGCTCAAAGAGTTTTCCAAAAATGGCTAAGGAACTTCACATCCCTATCTGACACTATTGAAGAGGGTATGCCTTGCAATCGAACAACCTCTTTAAAGAAAAGTCTTGCGATGTTGCTCACATCATCCACTTTATGGCAGGGAATAAGATGGGTCATTTTTGAAAATCGGTCCACCACCACAAATATGGAGTCTGCACCTCGTTGGGTTCTTGGGAGCCTAAGGATGAAATCCATGCTAATATCCTCTCAAGGTGCAGAAGGAGCAGGTAAAGGTGTGTATAGTCCATGAAGCATTGCTTTAGACTTTGCTTGCAAGCAAGCTATACATCTAAAGCATTGTCTATGGACATTTCTACGCATATGGGGCCAAAAGAATTTCTCTTGTAAAAGCAGGAGGGTTTTTGAATTCCCAAAATGCCTCATGAGCCCACCTTCATGGCTCTCTTTTGTGAGTAAGTTCCTAATTGATCCTTGGGGTATACAAAGCTTACTCCCTTTGTAGAGATACCCCTCACTAATGAAGTATCCATCATGGGCCTTTAATGTGAATGCAGATGTAGAGGCAACAAAGATGGGGTCGAAATTCTTGTCAGAAGGATACATAGCCCGAATGTCATCAAAATCCCAAGATTTTTGCACTCAAGGATGAATAAAGGGCATGATGCCTAGAAAGAGCATCAGCCACCACATTTTGTTTTCCTTTCTTGTACTTGATGACATAAGGTAAGGATTCAAGATATTCCACCCACATTGCATGCCTTTTGTTCAATTTACCTTGACCCATCAAATATTTTAGTGACTCATGGTCACTATGAATGACAAACTCCTTGGGAGCAAGGTAATGCTCCCAAGTTTGAAGGGCCCTAATTAGAGCATAAATCTCCTTATCATAGGTGGGGTAGTTGAGGAGGGTACCATTGAGTTTTTCACTGAAATATGCAATGGGGTGCCCTCCTTGCAACAAGACAGCTCCCACACCTACACCAGAGGCATCACATTCAATTTCAAATGTTTTAGAAAAGTCAGGTAATGTCAAGACTGGTGCATGAGTCAATTTATGCTTAATTAGCTGGAAGACTTTCTCTTGTTTCTCACCCCAAAGGAAAGGAACTTCCTTTTTCACCAAATCATTTATTGGTGTGAAGAGCGTGGAGAAATTAGGCAGAAAGTGCCTATAAAATCCAGCAAGACCATGAAAGCTTTTGATCTCTGTCACACTCTTTGGGATGGGCCATTCTTGAATAACTTTTATCTTTTCAGGGTCAACATGGACCCCCTTTGTGCTAACTACAAAACCTAGGAAAACTACACTATCTACACAAAAGGTGCATTTTTCTAAGTTACCAAAAAGATGATTACTCCTAAGAAGAGAAAAAACATGCCTTAGATGTCCTAAATGATCGTCTAGGTTCCTAGAGTAAACTAAAATGTCATCAAAGTAAACTACACAAAATTTACCAAGGCAATCTCTCAGTACATGATTCATTAAGTGCATGAACGTGTTTGGGGCATTGGTCATAAAGACCAAATTTAGTCTTAAAAGCTCCACTCATCACCCTCTTTGATCCTTATTTGGTGGTAACCACTTCTAAGATCTATTTTTGAAAATATTTTTTCCCCATGCAATTTATCCAACATGTCATCAAGACGGGGGATTGAGTGCCGATATTTTATGGTGATGTTGTTGATTGCACGACAATCAACACACATCCTCCATTGGCCATTCTTCTTGGGCACCAACAAGACTGGCACAACACAAGGGCTTAAGCTCTTTTGAACCCAACCATTCTCCAAAAGCTCATTCACTTGAGACTCAATCTCTTAGGTCTCCATGGGGTTGTTCCTATAGGCAGGTCTATTAGGTAGACTTGCACCAGACACTAAATCAATTTGATGTTCTATACCCCTAATGGGAGGAAGTCCTTTCGAAACCTCATTAGGGAATATATCATCAAATTCTTTTAAAATATCTTGAACTCCTTGAGGAAGGTGCTCATCTGCATGGGTTGTGGCAGTGCTCTCAGCAGAAGAATGCAAAATGGGAGAAAGATTTGATGCCTCTTTGCAAAAGAGGAGATAAAAGGGCTTGTCAGTCAAAGGAGCTTCTTTTAAATCACGTTTAGTAGCAAATAGGCTCCTTTTACTAATATTCCCTTTCGAAGGGGCATCACCTTCCAACTTTCTCTCTTTACCCTTTTCAAGCTTTAAGGGTGAAGCTTGTTGTGTTTTTTTTTTTTGTTTTTGTTTTTCCTCAACTCTTTTCTTTTTCATCGCAAATTGATCCTCAACCACTTGAGAAGGTGACAAAGGATACAATTTGAAGCGTTTTTCATTATGGGTGAGAATTATTTGTTGGAGTGACCATGGTGAATAGCTTTCTTGTCAAATTTGCATGGTCTCCCCAACAAGATATGACCATCCTCCATGGGAGCTATGTCACAAAGAATCTCATCATTATAAGATCCTATGGAAATTGGAACCATAACTTGTTCATTAACTACCATCTCCCCTTTCTCATTGAGCCATTGCAATTTTTAAGGTTTGGGATGGGGCATGGTAGTCAAGGCTAGCTTTTCAACCAACCTAGAGCTACAACAGTTACAATAGGAGCCACTATCAGCAAGGAGAGAACATACTTTGTCATTTACTTTACATCTTGTATGGAAGATGTTCTCTCTTTGTGACTAGCCAAACTCTAGAGGTTGGCTTCCAAGAAGCATTTGAACCATAAGGAGGTCCCCCTCATAAGCAAAAACTTCCTCACACTCTTGTTCAAAAGTATGTCCCTCTTCTTCCTCACTCTCACTAGAGGAGAAAGATGAGTTATTCTCACTACAAATGTCTTGTCCCCTTATAATCATGGTTTTCTTGTTGGGGCATTGAGAGGCAATGTGACCTCTCTTAAGACATTTGAAGCATTTGATACTATTTTGCCTCTCAGTAGGCTTATTAGTAGGGGGTTTTCTCTCTACACGAGGTGTTTTTGTATCTTGAAAATGCTTGGGTTCCTCGGGAAAACCCTTGAAAGAGTTTCCCTTAAGTTGGTCTCTCTTTGAGTAAGAGGGCGAATCTTTTTTAAGCTTTTTCTCTTGAGTTGATTCTCAGCTCTTACACAAAGTTCTACCAACTCATCAAGGTTTGAGTATTAAAGAAGTTCTACCTTATCTCTAATGTCATAGCTTAATCCACACAAAAACCTAGCAAGGGTGGCATTGGGTTCCTCAATGATATTGGGCCTTAGTATGAGAAGCTCCATCTTTTGTCTATACTCCTCAATACTTAGGTTATGTTGCCTAAGTCTTTGGAGCCTATCCAAAAGATCCCTCTCATAATATGAAGGAATGTGTCTTCTTCGCAAACAAGTTTTTAAATCATTCCAGTAGCGAATGTCAGGTATTTGTTTACGGGCCCTATCCTTGACTAACCCATCCCACCAATGCAAAGCAGAACCTTGAAAACTAAGGGAGGCCAAAGGTACTTTCCTTTCTTCCCTTATTTCATAGCATCGGAAGAGTTGTTCCACTTTGACTTTCCAATCTAGGTAAGTCTCAACATCTTCCCTAACATGAAAATGGGGTAGGTCTACCTTTGGCTCCCTAGCATGATTTGTGTTCTCTTGAGGAGAATTATGATTGTATGATGAATGGGAGTGATGCTTATGTTGATTTCTATAGTATTCTTCTTCGTTAGAGCTAAAATGCCTAGACAAGGATCTTATGAGAATTCGTTTCTTTTTTCTATCACTCTCCCAACCATCTCTCCTCTTACTCTTTTCTCTCTCTTTGCCTTCTCTCTTCTCGCTCTTTTTTCTCTTTTCTCATTTCCAACATCTCTTTTTTTAACTTTTCCTTCTCTTTTTGTTTTTCCTTTTCTTTTATTTCTTCTTTTCTCTCGTTTTCTTCTCTCATTTCTTATTCTTTAGCCATCCATTTCCTAAATTCTAAGTTAAGGTTTTCAAGAGTGTCTCCCTTAGAAGGTTTTCTTTGGTTGACACTCTTACTTGATGAACAACTATGTGCACTAAAATGTGTGTGGGAAGTCATGGTGCTTGGATGCTAAAAACTAAAGGGTAAGCCAAAAACTCTTTTTTTTCAAGAAATACTTCTCTCTCTTTTCTTTTTTTTTTTTCTCACCTAAGGTGGCTTGATGAGTCTTTGAAACTCTTAGCCTCTACACGTTTTTTCCAAAATAACATAAAATGAAATAAAAGTGCAAGAATGTAAAAGAGAAAGGGCTCTAATCGTGCTCCTAAGGTGTTGAAGGAAGTGTACCACTTCTCCCTTCTTCACCTAATTAATGAGGAACTACACTAAAATTAACCAAAATTATTACAAACTAAGGGAGGGCCTTAAGGGAACTCAAACTTCCAATCTAAGATTAAGTTTACACAATATAAAGAATAAAAAAAAAAAGTCTTCACTCCAAGCTTGTTAGTGTTTGGCTCCTTTTGATCAAGCCCCTTTGAGTTGCATCAACCCACCCCAAGAATGCTACCCTTGTTTCCTCTTGTTTGGACTTGCCAAAATCTTATGTATGACACCTTTCCCAAGATTTACTTACCAAGGCTGAATACAACACAAGACAAAAAGTAAAGGTGAATAACAAAACAAGGTTGACAAATCCAAGTGGATAGATTAAACAATGACAAACTTAAAGAAGTAAATAAGACAAGTAAGAAAACATAAGGCCCACAAAGGAAGGTAGCACACAAATAACTTTCCTAGATTATCTAAGAATGGAGATGAAAAAAGACTCAAACAAAAAAAATGAAACCAATAGTTGCACACTTAATAAAATTTAAGTGACCAAAAGCTAAAAAGCTTACTCAAGTAAATTTTTTTTTGAATCACAAATGGTTCTGCATATCAAATGTTTCTATTATTAGGTACACAACTTCAAAATTGTCTTTCTTTTGAGTTCTTTATCTTCTTCTTTTTTTTTTAACTTGAACTTTTTTCTAATATATATTTTTTTAACTTTTTCTAATCATTTTTGCTGCACCTAATAGCTTGTTTAATTGAAATTTTAATGAGATGCCTGAAATAATAACGCTTGAGTGAATAAGCACAAAGTAAGGTCACATAATTTTCAAGCAATGCATGCAACTAAAGGCAAAACAACTTAGTAGTTCCAAATACCACTAAACTAATGGTGCTTAAGGAATGATTTAGGGTTGATTTTGAAGTAAATTGATTGCTCAAATTACTAACACAATTCACCCAAGCTAAAATTCCATAAAGAGGCACCAATAGTGAAGGTAAACCAAGTGGAAAGCTACTAATAATTCAACATAAAAAAAGAAGCATATAAAGATTGAATTGAGCAAATATTTAAGAACAACGAAGATATTACTATGCTTGAACTAAAAGCATAAAAGACTTAAGAGACTCAACAAAAGGTTCACCTCTTAGGAGCTCAATTCAAAATGTTTTCTAAGGCTTTTTGTAAAAATTTTAAGAGGCTAAAACCTAAGGAATTTAAATGAGACAAAATAGGAAACTAACATGACTAGTATTTGAAAAAAACACAAGATTAAGAAAAAAAATAACACACCTAAAAATAGAGCAAAAATTTCAGCAAGAGACTCAAAACAAAAGGCATAATAAAGTGGCAAAATTTGATCACCACAATGGTGTGGGAAAATCCTCAATCATGTGGGTTTAATGGTCACAACTTATTAGGCACACTTTAACATAAAAAACAAGGGAAAACTAAGAAATTTGAACACAGAAATAAGATGCAAAGAAAGGGACAAATACAATTGCATCAAATTAAATGGAACATATGCGCATAGATACGAAACAAAAGTGCATATAATAACAAGAATAAAAAGCTATACTACTAGACAATAAAGGAAATAAAGATGACAAAAAATGAAGGACTTTAAAATAAAGAGATAAACAACAAAGCAAAAAAAAATTGAGAAACAACGTGACCTTTAGAAAGTGGCTCTAGATACCACTTGATGTGATATTTGATGATCACGTGCCCAAAGGATCCTTTCTAAGGTCACTTGGAAGGGAAATGGATTTATAGAGAGGAAAGGAATGAGGTGAGGCGCCACAAATACTAGGTTTGATAAGCCAAAGGGGAGAGGCCACAAGGGAGGGGTCCCTTGATAACTCTTAGAAGCTCTCACAAAGGAGAAATGGGGACACTCAAAGGTAAGAACCTCAACCAATATGGTCTCTAGGATTAAATTCAAGTGTAAAAAGTACAAGTGAGGGAGGAGCTCCTATTTGTAGAGGTAGTTAACCTCTTGAACAAGATAACCTAAAAAAGAAGGGCTAGGATTAAAAGGAGAGATCTAAGGGAGGACAATTGAGAAACAATTCCCTCCTTAGATCATCAAACTTGGTGCCCAAGTTTCTCAAACCAAGGGTCAAGATTCCTTCTTATTAGCTTAGGGGGTTTATGTAGAAAAGAGGGGTGTAGATATAAAGGCTACCCCTTATTTCCTTCATAAAGACCCAAAAAGCTAAATCCACCCTCTAAATTCCTAAGACACCTCCTAAAAATAAAAAATGGACTAAATACATGTCCCAAATTAAATTCTTAATGCTCCTCAAAATTAAAATAAAGGAAAATTACATTTTATTAACTAAAGTCCCTAGCCTAATATCTTCACTCTCCATAGAAGGTGAAGTCTTCCTTTGTCTATAAGGGCTAGGTCTTCTTCAATCCTTCTAGCCATGACCCTAGTGATAGGTCCTTGGCTAGGCATGGTCACATCAATATCAAGGAGGTGTTTTCATTGACATAGATGAATTCTAGTAGTGGTCTGTGCCACCTCAATTCCTAGAAAATACTTAAGAATGCCAACATCTTTTATTTTAAAAGTGTAGTTAAGAAAGGTTGTGATCTTAGTGATTTCAAGAGAGTCATTCCCAGCTAATAAGATGTCGTCTACATAAACAACGAAGGTAGTGGTAGACGAGCTGGGAAATTTGAGAAAGAGGGAATGGTCTACAACAGAATGAGTGTAGCCATAAGAAAGAAGAAAATAGGAAAGTTTGGATACCATTGATGGCTTGCTTGCTTGAGCCCATACAGAGATCGTTGGAGACGACAAACTTGGCCTGGCTCGGAAGGTAAACCATGAGGAATGTGCATGTATACTTCTTCATACAAGTCTCCATGAAGAAAGGTGTTATTAACATCTATTTGTTTGAGGTGCCAACCATTAATTGTAGTTATAGCAACAAGCAAGCGAATAGTAGTAATCTTGGCAACAGGAGAGAATGTGTCAATGAAATACAAACCTTCCATTTAAGTGTAACCTTTAACAACTAGGCATACTTTATAGTGTTTAATTGACCCATCTGCAATGTGTTTTATTTTTAATACCCAGTAACATCCAATGGTTGGCTTATTTGGAGGAAGACAAGTAAGAACCCAGGTATGGTTAATTTGTAAAGTAGTTAGTGCATCATTCATGGCCTTAAGCCAACAATCACTTCTGACAACTTCAACATAAGATTTAGTTTCAACAGTAGAAGAGATAAGAAGGATAAAGTGACAAAAAGAAGGAGACAAATGGTTATATGAGATAAAAGACTTAAGAGGATACTTAACACTGCAGAAGATTGTGGTAAAGTTGATGTAAAATTGCAATGGAAGTCACATAGATAAGAAGGAGGAAGACGAAGGCGTGTAGATTTTCTAAGGAGTTAAGTCTCGATAGCAGGATTAATAAGTTTATGTGAAGGGATTGGTTGAGGTGCAGGTGTAGGATTGGTAAGGTGAGTTTTAGTTATAGGACTAGTATTTGGAGATAGTTGGGATATAGGCTGGAGTTGTGTGCCGGGATAACTATGGTCATATGTGAAAGGTATAGACATTGAGTTAGGAGGAGAAATATGGTTAACAGTGGGGTAAAGAAAATGATCATCATAAAAAATGACATTCCTAGAGGTTTCCAATTTGTGATTGACAAGGTTGAAAACTAAGTAGTCTTTTGTATGTGGTTTAAAACCTAAAAATACACAAGGATTGGCTCTAGGGTTAAGTTTTTTTCTTTGAGCTGTGAGAGTACTAATATAACAGAGGAACCCAAAAACATGAAACATAGACAAATCACATTTCTTAAACAATTAAGGGAGTTGACAATTAAGGGAACTAACAAGCTTTGAAATAGAAATTAAGTTAAAAGTAAAAACGGGTATGTATAGCACATCAATGAGGTAAAAGTTTGTAGAAAACTTGACAAGACCAGCATGTGTGGTAATGACTTGTTGTCATGTGGTCAACTTAGCAGCGATGCGAGTAATAACTTTATACGAATAGAAATGTATAAGAGAAGAAGATACATGATCTGTGGCACCAGAATCCAAAATCCAGGATGTGTTGTGGCTGCTAATAAAACAAATGCTAGTAGAAAAAGCTTTGTTATGGACATGGTTACCTAGAGGAAGAGTAGATTTACCCTTGAAGGCAAACACAAATCTAACTTGGTTTACATGGGAAGAACCTGAATTAGTTGAGCCTGAATCAATGTATTGTTGGATTAAGCCAAATAATGTTGAATACTGCTTGGTCGAAAGCCTAACTTCCTGAGTATCATTTGTCGTGGCCTTTCCATCACCAAACACAATGTTATTGACTGTAGATGATTTTCAATAAGCCTTATAACCTGGAGGAAAACCATGTTATTGTCTCTCATGTTTAGCAATGTAAGAGAATATTTTGGAGATTCGTGGTAGAGGATCCATAAGGAGGATGTGAGACTTTACATTCCCATACTGATTGTTAAGACCTTAAAGAAACTACATAGCCCTGTCTTTGAGCTTCTATTTTGTTATGGGAGCGTCAACTCCATAAGGGAATTTTATGGAATAATTATAGGTTGGTTCTGGTTTGAAACTCTCTAATTCATCCCAGATGACCCTCAGCTTACTGACGTGTTCTGTCTCGGTTAAGTCTCCTTGCTTAATTGAAGAAGCCTTTTATTGAAGATCTGAAACATGTATCGAGTCTTCATGTTGCGCCATATTTCATCTGCTCTATCCATCCATACGATACTCTGCCTAATTAAAACACTAACACAATGGATTATCCATGATACAACCATGTTGCATCTAGACCAAGTTTTATATAGCTTATCATCATTTGCAGGTTGTTGTGATGTTCTATTGACAAAACGAAGCTTGTTCTTGGCACTTAAGGCTGTCACCATCGTTTTGCTCAAGAATGGTAATTATGCGAATCTAAGGAAGGAGAAACGAGAGCGATGGCTAGGTTTTCTCTTGGATGACGATAAAGGTAACTGTGAACACTAATTGGTTTATCAAATTCTTCACTAATGTTGGAAGAATCGAAAGGCATGGTCGAAGAAGGAGATCGGAGCGAGCATCATATTAAAAAAAAAAGAATAGAGAAAAAGAAGAGAGAAAATCAATTGAACACAGTGATCCACAAACTTGTGTTATTGAAATGAGAATAAGTAGAAAGTTTATATACAGAGAGAAAGAAGAAACTAGAAAGGGTACATCAAGAGAACAAAGCCATAATAGAAAAAAGGCAAAAGGGGAACAAGTTATAACTAACAAAAAAACAGAAAAGGAGTTAGTTAAAGGTAGTTATGACCACATCAGTTGGAGTGTCATTATTAGATTGCCGAGAGTCACCTCACCTCACCATCCTTATTCTTCTATCTTTTTCCCATAACCTTCACAAGCATCACTTTTCTCCCTTCCTCCCCTGTTTCTCTCTATTTCAAACATGAAGAGTGACAAAATTCGAGTCGCCCTAGGTTTTGCAAAAACATACAAAAGTCCCCTTAATGTACTATAGGTTGACCTCAGATCGAATCACAAGGAAACATGCATTAACAAATATTGTTTCTTTCTAGCTAATATCCTTTCTTCTTTTAATCAGATTAAAAATGGGGGGTTTAATTGCAGAAAGAAAATGTGAAAGAAAGCAAGAACAAATTCGCAGGAAAGCAAGAACAAATTCGCAGGAAAAGAAGTTTGCAGAAAAACCAAACGATTGTAAACATAAAATTTGCAGAAATTAAAGAAACTTGCAAAATGAAAGAAATTTGAAATCAGAATTACAAAATTACACAATTAAAAAATTACAGAATTACAAGATTACAATTGAAAGCAGGAATTGAAAACCATAGCAAAATGGAAAACATCAATTAAGAATAACAGTAGAATCAAAACTGAAATTGCCCCTACCCTGGCCTAACATACAAATGCCAATTCTTGATCAACAATCATGCATGAGAAAATTGAGACATAAGGGAAGAATGAAAACTCGGAGCGAAAAGAAATCTAAATCTGGAACTTAAAATTGAAAGCTGGAAACTGAAATCCTAGAGAGAAGATCTTCTCTCTACAACAATTCTCTAAAAAAAACTTTTACAAAAATTTTGAAAACTTAATGAGAGTGATTGTACTTCAGGTCCTCAACCCTGCTAGGCTTTTACTCACATGAATAATGGGTTAAGCCATGGGCCAATGAGCCTAAAACTAATTTACATAAAAATGCAATGCCTAAAACAAATGATCTAGAATTCTGCTCCAAACTCCAAATGCCATGCTTCAGATATCCAAATTGAAGCCTTGGAAGTCAGAAATCCAATTCAAAAAGAATCGGCCAAAAATAAGGTCTATAAAAATAGTTATGACCAAAACATTAGACAGTGTCAGGATAAAAATAATGCAGAATTTACTAAAAAGGCACCTTATAGGTATGTTTTATTAAAAATATTATTTTATGCATAAAAACCTAAATGCATACTAAATGCATGAAATAAATAAGAAAGAACATCTTAGAATATATAACAAGAGTATAAATGTGAACATATAAAATGAGTCATAAAAAAGCTCTCTGTTTTCTACCTCCCACAACTCTTATAAAATATAGTCCAAAAACACACATAATTAACAAAAACAACTATACCCATATTTCACGTTGCCAATGATACAAAACTCAAAAGCTGTACATACTCCATCTATACTTTTACGTTGAAAAATTTAGGGTTTGCAAAATAGAAATCCTAAATTTCTCAAAACCTTCCACCATTTTCGGAATGGTTACGAGAATGATTTGTGAACTCTTAGTGATTGAAGTGAAATCTGAAATAGAAATTCAGAGCTAGATACCTTACCACAATATAAGACTACAAGCAATGATGTGTGAAGCAGCGGCATGACGGACACAAGACTGTAAACAGTGACGCGGCGAACATGAGACTACATGTCGCGACGACGCAACACTATATGGCAAGCGGTGACGAAACGAAGGCAAATGTGTGACAGTGACATAAATGTGTCGTGGAGAGTGCGGTAGACACTAGACTACAAGCACCGGCTCGACGAATGATAAACCAAATTTTTACCCTGCCATGATTAATATTTGTTTGTAAGGAAAGAATTGCCTTTTTTATTGGCAAAACTCACTTTTTAGTGTTTATTTTTACTTTAGCAGATACTTAAGAAATAGGATGAGAAAGGGACAAAATTAGGTCTTTTCATGCTTAATTCGAGAAAGACATAAAAAAGCTCAAACTTTCTTATAAATAGGAGGAAATAAGATACAAAAGGGGGACTTGCTCCAGCACAAAAAAAGAGTTAGGTCTTTGACCTAAGAGGCGAAGAACGGTGAGGAAGCTTTGGCTTCGAGGCAATTCAGAGTGCTCCCTACAATATTTATTGATCTATTTTTATGTACTTTGTTATTAGAAGGAATGTTTGACTTTGCATTAACTATGGTGGGTTAAGTCCTTTCTTCTAGGGTTGTGTTGTAGCGATTTGTAACTCCCCCTTGCACTTTGCATGATTGTTAAATGTCATTCAATGATTAATTTACTTCTCTGTGCTACATTTATACATCCTAATTATTCGAATAACCATGACCATTGATATTTGAATATTAGTTGCATCTTAATTGTTGAAGCAGTCATGATTATTGATGTTTAAACAATCAATTTGGGAATTAAATATATTATTACATTCCATTTGTTAACATCTTAATTTTTTGAATAGTCATGATCATTAATATTTGAATTATTGATTTGTGAAGAAAATAGGATCTTATCCCAGTAGAACTGACCAAGTCATCGGGTAAACCTCTGATTAGGTAAAAAGGAACCGATCCTAATTTGGAATCTACCATGGCCATTGGGGATAGCAAATTAGGATTATAGTGGGGTGTGCATGACTAAACTTGCTACAAAAAAACGCGATAAATTAACGGTAATCATTGAGTGACAAAGAATAAGTATGCTTAGTAATAAGGGCAAAAGCATTATAGTGAAATCACAACCCTAGGTCGTAATCCATTGCATTCTAAACCAATTTTCTCTCTTGTTTTGCTTACTACTATGATTCTGAACTATTGTGACTCACTAATTAAACACCCATCTCTTTGCTTAATTGTTTCTTTATCTCTTAAATTAAATGAAATTAATTGAGAATAAGATTTAGTCCTTTGGGTACAATATTCAGACTTAGGTTCACTGTTACTACTACATAGGGTATGCTTGTCCTTAAGCAGTAATATTTTACGCATCAGCGAACACAAGATTGCAAGCTATGGTGGTGTGACACGATACGACAAGTGAAGGCGTGGTGCCAATGATGCGAATGTGCAACGATGACACAAGTGTGAGCAAGTGGCCACAGTGATACACGTTGTTCATGCTAGAGAGGATGGCATGAGAAGATAAAGGCACAAGAAGACAATGGCAAAAGCAGAGTCAAGTAGCATGAAGTATTTAAGCCAACAGTGTGAGCAAGGGTTCAAGCAAAAGGAAAATCAAAATACTTGCACATCCCTTTCTGATCTGTTAAAATTTGAATGGATAAGAAAAATAATTTTTCTGATCTGTTGAAATTTTAATAGATCAGAAATATACTTTTCGGATCAGTTCAATTTTTAATAGATTAGAAAAGTATTTTCTTATCGACTCAAATTTTAACAGATCAGAAAAAAAAATTTATAACCTCATCTTAACAAAACTGTTTTTAAAACGTAAAAAGGCCACTACATTTTTTTAAGAATGACTTTTTCATAACAGATCTAACCTCATCTTAACACCTTTTGTGATCTGTACAAGTATATTTTTAAAAAATAAGACTAAGAATGACATTTCTAACCTCATCTTAACACCTTCTTTATGGAGTTTGTTTTCTTTCATTTCTTTATTCCATGATATAACAAGACATTGTATTAGTGTAATAAGTACAAGTTTAAAAATATAGTAAAAAAAGGTTTGAGATAAAATTATATTTGTAAAGATATCATGATTTCTATTTTTATTTATTAATTTATATCGTAATATGTTTATAATATTTTTAATTTCAACCTAATTAGACATGGTCTAAAAAATATATCATATATGTTCTTACTTGGAGTGACATAACAATATTTGCTATTGATATTGTCTGAATTGTCCTTGATCTGTATCCACAAATGAAGAGTACTTGCAAAAAAGACTCTGACGCTCAAATCAGCAAGTATTTGAATTTACTGTGGGAAAAAATTTTGTTTATAGGAAAATATATAAATGACACGTACCTTTGCTTTTAATACAATTTCCTATATTATTTAGTTAGTTCTTTACCTATTGGATATTACCTACTTATGAGTGAATTTTTCATTTAAACTTCTGAAATTGCTTTAACTTGCTCAATTTTATTGGGGTGATAATATGAGATTTTCTTTATTAATTATAATTATTTCTTTTAATTAATTTCCTATTAGATGTGGATTTTGGTTTTCCCGAAATCCTAAACCTTTTTCATGTATTGTATAACATAATTTGCTTAATATTTATAGCACAATGTGTTTCGGGTTTTAGATTTGTCCAAATCCAAAGTCTAAACACGTGCATTATGAGTAACAGGGTAAAACTCTTGACACGTAAAATAGTAGTCATGTCACGGCATATATTCAAATGTTGAATTCGTGTAAACAACAAAGTCTTTTTAAAGGATAAAACTATCCAAGTAGTAATAAATTTATATTAGCAAGTTAACATTTTTAAACATTAAATGTACATTTTGGAGATCAAAACAACACACAAGTCATTTTTAGAAATTAATTTTTTTAGGCTGTTTCGTGGCTGGGTTGACTTTAGTTGATGGTTACAGACAGAAAACAACACCCGCGCCATAACGGAGGGTTGACTTTAGTCTTTAGACACTGCACCTCAAAACACGTTGCGTGGATACCGGTCCTTTCTAGGGTTTAGATGAGAATTTCTGATCATGTGAGAATATTTAAATATGGTTTTATAAGGTTAAATTAATTAATTAAGTTTAAATCTAAATTATAAAATGACATCCTTATTTATTTTTATTATTATTATTGGATTTATAAACTCATCTATTGTTGTGTTTCGACAGAACTTGTTTTAATATACCTAAAAATTTTACATCACTTAACAGGTTAAATTAATTTAAACGTCTACTATCCTTATAACCCACCAACGTGTTTTTTAAAAGTATGAGTCTCGAACTAATTAACATCAAAGTGAATAATATTTTGGAACAGTAATCTTAATATAGTTCAGAAGATTGAAACTATATGAAGATAGAGTTTACATTTTCTCTCTTTTAGCGCACTGAAATGTCTTTTAATTAAAGACAAGTTCATTAGACTCCAAACCAATGTCAAAAAGCAGACAATATTTTGAAAACCATGACTTTAACAATGTTTTAGACTTAAGGCATACAATTTGTGATGTTTATTTAATCCTAACTTTAGATTTCAGATGTTTAGTGGGGAATGTAAAAAGAATATAGTATACGAAGAAAGAATAATTTTATCTTACAAATCCATTTTGTACAAACTCACATCATAAAATTTATTTAAAATTTGTTTGAAAAAATGTGATAGTCTGAGATATTTATGGACCAGGTTCATGGTTCTTGCCACGTTCTCATCAGAGTCGTGTTGCCACTATATTACAACTAAGTAATTAACCAACAAGTCTATTTAGTTTAGTTATAAAGAACAAGTCAATATTTGGTTATAAGAATAATGTGATAATTAAAGCACGATGGAGACATGGAACTACAAGAATGAAATTCTGAGCTAGTTCATCAAGATATACAGCTTCATACTTCGCCGGAAGCTATTTAATATAGACACCTTAAGTCATTTTGCAGTCCACTGGAGATCATGACCTTATGATTATGTGAATCTTGCCTACAAGACCTAGCTAGACATAATTCAGGTGAGTTAGCCATTAAAATTTTGTGGCGTATATGGATTAACTTGCTATCTGAGAAAATCAATTAAACAATAATTTGATGGGGCGAAATAATTGTAATGTTATGTGAGGAAACATGTTAATTTGACTACGATCGGAAGGTATGCAGTACTGCTCTACTTAGTTTTATAATTAAATTTAAAGCTAGCCCTTTCAACTTGCAAAATTGCAATATTGATGGGCTAAAATAAACGCATTGAGCTATTAGTTTGTTAATATAGCTATAGCCTATAGATAGATACTAATCAAGATTCGAGAGTAACAAGAAAGATGAGAAAAACTAACGAGGAAAGGGGAGACAATTTACAAAAACCACGATACATTAAATATTAAGGAATAAGACCAATTTGAAAAATCAATTTTGCTTTTATTTTTTCTTTGTTGTCAGCTAAAAGAAAACATATTAAATGGTCCAAGATACCTCAACCATATACAAAAGCAAGCAATTATCATTGTCCACCAAGAATATCAATACTGTATTCTTCCTCATATCAACTATATATCTCTGTATACAACTGTATTGTTTCCTACCAACAATTTTTACTTCCTATAATCCATTCAAACACTCCTTAAGATCCGTTAATTAACCATTCATAAAGAGAGATTGAAATTCAGTTTTTATATTTACTATTAATTAAGGCAATGATTACTGAAATTGTTTTAATAATCAGGGAACAGTACTAGTTAATTTTTTCTTTAAATGATCTATACTATGTCAAGAAAATTAATGTTGGCAGTTGTTATTTCTCTCTCTCTTATTAACTAATACACCTTCCTTATCTTCCTTTTTTATTATCTTCCTAATTTACCCTCATCTTTTTCCTCTCTAATATAATCTTCTTCACATATCTTTCTTCAGGATGAAAAATAGCTAGAGAGAAAAGGACAAGGGTAGTTTAATTAGAAAGAAAAAAATTAATAGGTATGACTATCAAAAAGAGGGGTACAAATAAGAATTTGCCAAAATGTTCTTACCGATCTCAGTCCAAAGCATGGAGTGTATCACTAGGGGATAACTATTGGACAAAATTGAAGTACGCAAAAACATTATGGGCCTTGCTGGTTCAATATTTTAGCATTTTGTATTTTAAAAAAAGGCTATTGTAAAATAAACCTTCTTCATATTTTTTTTTTTCAGCCATATCCGTTTCCCAATAGCAAAGCTTTTATTCCAGAGACCATTATACGAGAAACTATTACATGATTGGAAACTAGTTTACCATGCTATCTGTAATTGTAATTAATAATTATACGATATATAACAAATTAATCATTTAATCAAATTTAAAATAAAATTATTAATTTGTTTCACAAATTAAATAAATAATGCATAACTAAATCATAAATAGTGAATTATTAATTGTCAGAAATTAAAATTATGCGCTTAAACCATGTAATAATTTGTTCCAAAACTTTCAAACTTCAAATATACGAAGTAACAAGAAATCCCTCAATCCACCAATAAAAAATGACTTATCAGATTTGAAATCACTAGTCTTAAAATCTATAATAAGGTGCTCCACAGAAATCAGAAGTCTAAAAAAGGGTAAAGACAGAGTTTGAGTTATGATAACTAGCACAAGTTTCGACACGTACATCTCCATGAAACCCAAAAAAAATGAAATTTTGAAAATCAGAGGAGACGCAAAAAATTAAATTTTTTTTTAAAAAAAAAAGTGGTCTACAAAACCAAATTTTGAATTCGAGAATCTATTATGTTAGAAAAGATATTAGCACCTTACACATTCGTCTTAAGTAGGGTTACCTCTAATTAAATATGTAAAATTAAATAACTTCAAAAATATTTACTTCACCTTTAAAATATAAAGACTACTTTTATTTTATTTTTGGTTAACATTTTAATGAGAAAAATATTATTGGAAAGTTTCATTTTCATAAAAATGTTTTTAATATTTTATTTTTTTAATTGACTTATTTTATTTTTTATTTTTCGGGACTCGACAAAAATGAACTCTTGCTCATATGTATCTCTCCATGTGCAATAGAAAATCAGAGTATACGTAGTTCTTGAGACAATTTGTGTGTTGAGTTTTTAATTTTTATTATTGTTTCATTTATTTTGAAATATTATTACCGTGATCAAATTAGAAGTGTATGCAAAGTCGTCATGATTATTCTTTAATGTAACCGTCAAATCAAAACTGCATATGAAGTGACAATTATTAAATCATGATAGTTTTTATAATGACTAAATCAAATGTGCATTCGAAGTAGTCATGGTTGAAGCTTTACATTTTATGTTTTTATATTTTTTTAAATTAATTTTAAAGGAGTTCTTGATAATTAAATCGGAAGTGCATTCAAAGTAATTATCACAAACCTTTCTATCGTTTGCAATAGTCAAATTAGAAGTACGTCTAAAGTGACTATTATTTCTTTTAAATAACATAATAACAATAATTATAACAATCAACTTTTTATAAAAGAAACCAAGTTAGAAGTGCATCTAAAGTAATTATTGTAGTTTTTGTAATAGTCAAATTAGACATGCATCCAAAGTGACCATTATTAAATTTTTATTTTATATTAAATAATTTAAATGACATATAATAATTATAATAACAATGATTTAATAAAATAAAACTAAATTAGAAGTACATCTAAAGTGGTTGTTTTAGTTTTCATAATAGTCAAATTAGAAGTGCATCCAAAGTGACCATTATTAAATTTTTCTTTAAATTAAATAATTTAAATGATGTAATAATAATTATCAAAACTAAAAATTTTATAAAAGAAATAAAATTAGAAGTTTATCTAAAGTGGTTATTTTAGTTTTCGTAATAGTCAAATTAGAAGTGCATGCAAAGTGATCATTATTAAACTTTTCCTCTAAATTAAATAATTTAAATTATGTAATAATAATTATCAAAACTAAAAATTTTATAAAAGAAATAAAATTAGAAGTTTATCTAAAGTGGTTATTTTAGTTTTCGTAATAGTCAAATTAGAAGTGCATGCAAAGTGATCATTATTAAACTTTTCCTCTAAATTAAATAATTTAAATTATGTAATAATAATTATCAAAACTAAAAATTTTATAAAAGAAACCAAACTAGAAATGTATCTAAAGTAGTTATTTTAGGTTTTGTAATAGTCAAATTAGAAGTGCATTTAAAGTAATTATTATTAAATTTTTCCTTTTTAATAATAATTATAATAACTAAAAATTTATGATATTTAAATTAGAAAAGCATATAAAGTGGCTATTATAAAATTATCATTTTTAAACTAATATTATTATCATTATTATTGTTGCTAAATTTAATTGTAATTTAATTATTTACTATTTCACGTATTCATAACAATATTTTAATTCGATAAACAAAATAAAGTAAACAAAAGAAAATGATAGAATAAATACAATAAAAAACTTACTAATTACACTCATAAAAAGAAAAAAAAACATATTTTGGACCATAAATTGAAAGTGGTACGCTTAGCGGAAACAGAGTGCGAATAAAAAATGGAGATTCCATATTGGGCCAAGGTGTGTGCTTAGTAGAGAACAGGTGCAAACAGTAAAACACTTTATTTGGGTCGTGGGGTGTGAATAGCATTATAAAGGTGAACTTAGTAAAGTAAATTTTTTTTTCAAAAAAAAGAATGGAAACAAAACCTACCCTAAGCCAACATGTGCCTCCTACACGTTAAAGTAAAAACCAAAAGGATTTCCAATACTTAGGCACGACCCACACCATCGGAAATTGCTTCTAGTGGTGTGAACGGTGTAGGAAATTTTTTACCCTCTTTCTATTACTTTGTTTTTTGGGTTTAAAATGAGTTGAGAGAATAATGTAGGTTAATATCTTAGAGACTTTCAAACTCTTCTCCTTTGTTCTCCTCTTTGCTTGTTTGCAGCCTACCTTTGTTTCTCCTCTTCTTGAAAATTTCTCACTTTTCTGAAATTTTTCTCACCTCCCTTTTTTAGTCTTCAGTCCCCTTTTTTTATAATTGATTTCGTGCTTGCTTTTAGGACTATTTTTTAAATGATTCAACCATATTTAATGAAGAATCTTCTTTTTTGGTGCAAGATGTACAAAAGCATAGGCAAGGAACACAATGGGCAGTGGCTAGCAGTAAACGATAAAGCCCTCTTAGAGCAAGATAGGACTGTGAAGCAAAAAATAGCAATTGTAAGTAGTCTAAAAATAGTTCAGCCAATAAGGGCACGTTGCTTTGGAGAAGGCATATCAAATAATAATTGCAGAGTATCGACCCTTATTATTTCCTTTTCTTTTTTTTTAATGATTTTGTTCTCTTCTTATATTTCCTCTGCTTGCAATCTATTATTTTTATTTGAAAGAGAACGAGCAATGGTTTTGGTTTTTCTTTTGATAGTGGTATGCTTTTCTCTTCCATTCTGGTTTGATTAAGATTGTAAGGATTCATGCCAAAACTATATATATATTCTTTTAAAAAGGCTGGATAAAATTGGGTGCTTACAACTACCCCTCTTTGCTTAAATTTTCTAGATAATGTGAAAAAGTTTTCTCATTATCGAAGTAAATTATAAGTAAAGATACAAAGCATCAATTTTGTTTTGGCTAACCAATACAACATATATTGAATTCAAAACAAATTAAGATAAAAAGAAAATTGACATTGTGGTGTGAAAGACAATAGACATCGGGGTTTAAAATATAAAATAAAATGGACATAAGAGTTTGAAACAAATAAAAGCAACAAGTATCGGGGTTCGGAATATAAAATAAGATAGATAACAGGGCCTGAAACAAATAAAATCAATGGACACTGTAATTCGGAATATAAAAGAAAATGGACAAGATCAGAAACAACTAAAACAATGGACATGGAGGTCCGGATGTAAAAGAAAATGGACATTAGGGTCCAAAACAAACAAAATAATGGACATCAGAGTTCGGAATATAAAATAAAATGGACATTAGGGGTCTGAAACAAATAACACAATGGATATCAGGGTTTGGAATATAAAAGAAAATGGACATCAGGGTTCAAAACAAATAAAATCAATGGATATCACGGTCCAGAATATAAAAGAAAATGGACATCAGGATCCAAAACAACTAAAACAATGGACATTAGGGTCCGAAATGTAAAAGAAAATGGGCATGCGGGTCTAAAACAAACAAAAGAATAGACATCAGAGTTCAAAATATAAAATAAAATGGACATCAGGGTCTAAAACAAACAAATCAATGGACATCGGGATCCGAAATATAAAATAAAATGGACATTAGGTTCAGAATTTAAAAGAAAATGGACATTAGGGTCCAAAACAAATAAAACAATGGACATCAGGGTCTAGAATATAAAATAAAATAGATATTAGGGTCTAAAACAAACAAAATTAATGGACATCAGGCTCCAAAACAAATAAAACAATGGACAAAAAAAAAAGGGCATCGGGGTCTAAAACAAACAAAACAATGGACACCAGGATCCAAAATATATAAGAAAATGGACATTAGGGTCCAAAACAAATAAAACAATGGACATTGGCATTCTTAATATAACATAAAGTGAATATGAAATAGCGATGCATATGTATGCATGATGTGACACTAAATGAAGATAGGAATAACATATTGCCCCTTTATTTATTCTTCCATTATCTTCCTTGTCTTTCATTATCTTTTTTCCATTTTCAACTTAGGTTGCACTAACATCAAGAGATGAACCAGGATATATTTGTAGATTTCAATCTTACCTGAGAAAGGTATTTGTCTTATCGAGTCTCTTGAATTTTCAAATGTTGATCATAAGGATTTCATTAAATTCCCTTAATGATAATTGTAATAGTCTTAAACCGATTGCATGTTTCATAATTCAAAAATTTGTGTTAACAAAAGCATAGGAAGCCAACACATGAACAAAGGTATGAGATTTTATTACTTAGAAGGAAATTACAACTACATGAATAAACCTGGAATAAGTTTTGAATATAAGTTTAAAAGGACTATTACAAAGTGGAAATGGTCTATAACAATACCACTGTCTCATAATCCATAATTTTGGGAACCCATAACTTAAACTTCAAAGGATGAGAAATTAATTAAAACATTCCCTTGACTCTAATTTTCATGTCCCCATTTAGTTATAAATTTCACATCCAAATGCTTTGTCTTCGAAATTTATGATAAAAATTTTACCCTAACTTTTGCCTAGACTTCCTTTTTGAGTTTTCAATCAAACAGACTTTCTCTTCTTCTTTTTTTTTTTTTTTATCCTAACTTTTGCCTAGACTGCCTTTTTAGGTTTTCAATCTAGCGAGCTGCTCTTAAATTTTGCCTAGGCTTCCTTTAAAGGTTTTCATCCTAGTGAGCTTGTGTTTTTTCATGACCCAACATTTTGCCTAAGCCACTTTTTTTCAATGTTTTCAACCTACCAAATCATTCTAACTTTTGCCTAGGCCTCTTTTTCAGGTTTCCAACCTATTTATTCTCTCTCTTTTTTAAGTACAATATTTTTTACTGCGTCAAAGTTTATTGGGAGAGGTAAGTCTTCACCATCCATATTTTGTCAAGATTAGAGCCCCTCCTAAAAAGGTCTTCTTTACCACATAAGGTCCTTCATAATTCAGGGTCCACTTCCATTTATAATCTTTCTAGGTTGGTAATATTTTCTTGAGCAACAGATCACCTTGAAATTCTATGGGAAGAACCTGCTTATCATGAGCTCTTTTCACCTTTTTTTTTATACAACTGACCATGGCATAAGGCGGTTAACCTTTTTTCTGCAATAAGATTCAACTTGTCACAACGAGCTTAAATCCATTCAGCCTCCTCAAGCTATATTTTAGCCAACACTTTGAGATGAGATTTCGACTTTAATAGGTAGCACAACCTCCATCTCGTACACTAAAGAATACGAGATTGCCCTAGTTGAAGTGTGTATAGTGGTACGATAACCATGTAACACGAATAAGAGCATTTCGTGCCAATCCTTATAAGTCATCACCATCTTTTGTACAATCTTTTTTATATTCTTATTTTTCGCTTCTACCACTCCATTCATCTTGGGATGATATGGTGAAGAATTATGATGTTGAAAATATTAAAATCATCACACAATTCTTTCATCATTTTATTGTTCAAAATTGTCCCATTGTTAGTAATGATGTGACTCAACAATCCATATCAACAAGTTAGATATCTCTTGATGAATTGAACCACTACATTTTTTATTACATTGGCGTATGATATTGCCTCAACCCACTTAGTGAAGTAATCAATAGCAACAAGGATGAAATGATGCTCATTCGAAGCTTCAGGTTCAATCGGTCCAATCACATCAATTCCCCACATTTAAAATAACCATGGTGCAACTAAAGTATTCAAAGGTGTTGATGGTGCATGGATATTGTCACCATATGTGTGACACTTATGACACTTTCTCACATAGTTGCAACAATCAGTTTCTATGGTTAACCAATAATAGTTGACTCTCAAAATCTTATTTGCCATTGCATGTCCATTTGCATGTGTTCCAGATGAACCCCTTTCATTACCTTTCTGGCTTCAATAGCATCAACATATTTAAGCAACACCATGTCACCGTTTCTCTTGTAAAGCACATCATCATTTAAGAAAAATTCCATGGCTAATCTCATTAATGTTCTTTTGTCATTTTCAGAAGTGGCTGAAGGATACTCATTGTCTTTCACATAACATTTGATATCGTGAAACCAATGCTTCTCATCCATTTCTTCTTCTATTGCTTGACAATAAGCTGGCTACTCTCAACTTTGTATTCTTATGAGTGACATGTCTTCTTCCTGACTTATCTTGAACATTAAAGACAAAGTTGCCAAAGCATTGACCAATTGGTTATCTTCACGAGGGATGTGACAGAAAGTAATTTCATTGAACTGTTACATCAATCCTTTCATGTAGGAGTGATACAGGATTATTTTGTGTCTCTCGTCTCCCATTCTTCCTTGAGTTGATGGACTACTAAGGCTGAGACTTCATACACATCCAAATTTCTAACTTTGAAATTGAGGATGATTAAAATTCTCATTGCACATGCTTCATATTCTGCTACATTATTTGCTCAATCAAAATTCAATCTTGCAGTGACTGGGATAAATTTATTTTTAGGAGAAATTAATACTACCCCCAATGCATTTGAAGCCCTCTCAAAGAAAAGAGTCCATTTTTCTTTACTTGAATGTTCTTCTTCATCCAACAAAACCATTATGTCTTCATTTGGAAACTCATAATGCATTGATTGATAATCCTCTATAGGTTGGTGATGCATACACACCTAGCACGGGCTTGGGTTAGAACCAATAAGAAAGAAGCATGACTTGGATGAAGCTTCAAGGAACTTAGTTTAGGACATCTTTTATTTAATTGTATTCATTTAACCATTTTTAGGCTTGTATAAACACCCTTAAGTCATTAGGATTTTAGAGGTGTAACTAGTTTAATTTTCGGTCTTGTATTTTGGCCTATAAGTTCTATTTTCTTTAAGAGGTGTAATTAGTCTCCTTGTGGAATGTGTTAATTAGTTGGGCTTGATCCATAAGGATTTGAATGTGTGGAATTCATTTTTTACACCCCTAATTCATCTTCATACCCTTCTAACCAAACATGAAGCATGTAGGAGACATGTGGGTCCCCTTGTTTCACTCCACATTTTAGAATATTTGTATACATAAATATAATGTCATATTTTGTTCATTAGGTACGTATTAATCTTCTACTTGTTTCAAATTTTACAATTTAAGTATTTTCTCTCAAACTTTAAAAGTGTATTTTATCTTTAAATCTTCCAGAATTTGCTTACATGAATTACATACCACGTTTGTAGCAAACCATTTCTTATCTATAAGCTAGAAAAAAAAACCATCATTTTACTGATATTTTCTTTAAACTATTCAAAATTATTAATGAGTTTAAGTTCCAACATGACAGGTTTCTACTACTAATATCTTGTTTGGTTCAAGGGAAGCTAGAGGAGGAGCTAAAAAGTTAATTAATAAATTTTACAAGGTTTTATTTAAAAGTTTAATTAGTATGCATTGATAGTGTAAAAATTTTTACACTAACATTTAATCACAATTCTTTGTTTATGATAAGTTTGTTGACTTTATCAATTAAACCTTTAAAAGTCATATAAATAAAGACTTGTGATTGACCGTTAGTGTAAAACTCTTTTACATTGTCAATGCATATTAATTAAATTCTTTATTAAATTGTCGTCAGTTTTTTTAATACTTCATCGAGCTCCATTCCTTTTCCCTCCAATATTGTTCATTGTTTATCTCTACATTTGAATCTCTATATTTAATTATATATAGGAGATACACTAGAAAAGAAAGTACACAAGGAATTGACTACAGTATTGTGGAACATCCCACATAAGTATGGAAGATATGCTAGAAGAAAAAGTACATTAGGATTTGCCTATAATTGTGTGAAATATCTCACAAAAATGTAAGATATACATTGAAAGAGAAATTATATAAGACGAATGTCCTAGAAATGTGACACAATTCATAAAAATGTGAGTTGCAATATGCATTGAAAACCAAATCCCACAGCAATGTAACATCCACATAGTGTATAAGGATCACATGGGCATAAAAAAATCCATAAAGGGATGAGATAGATAAAAAAAGTTACGTATAAATAATTAGTTAAATAAACTTTTAAAATATAATAGAATTAAAAAAAGAATTAACTTTGTTCTATCCTTCCTTTCTATCAAACAGTAGTTATAAGATTCTTAATATTCATATTAAATGAAGTTGTCTTTTGCAAATAAAATGTAGTTTTTTCATAGCAACAAATAGGTCAGTTCGTTAATAATCTATTGAAAGATAGAAGGTGAAATATGAAAAATCATCAAAACTAGCATCAAATTTGATACCAGATAACTCTGCTTGATTCAGTATGACCTATAAGGCTTTTGTTAACACTGAGAACCACACGCTGGCAGTCCATCTCAATAACAATAACCACGTTGTGATATGTTAAAATAAAATGAAGTTGTTTTTAGGAGTTATCATCACTTTAATTGAACTACATAGTTTATTCTAATTCTAATATCACACATAACACAGTTTATTTTTATCCCTTTCAAATATATTTTAATTTTAATTTTAAATTTTTATTTGTTTAACAACTAGCAGAAAATCCTTGATTCGCCATCTTAAATCATTCTTCTTTTATCTTTATTAATATTTTTATTTTGATCTTCTTATCTCTTTCATCTTTTCATCTTTATTTTTAAGCTAAATTTCAATATTTTGAAATAAAATGAAAAATATTTAAAAATTAATCTTATATTAGTATAAATTATTTGTAAATTTAAAATATAATTTACATGTTAAATTTTTTATTATAAATTTTAAATATATAAAACAAATATTTATCCGCAAAAAAAAACCTTAGATAATACCAAATTTATAAAACTAGCAATCGAATGAATAAAACTTTATTTTCTTCAAATCTAAATATAAGTAATAGTAAAAAATAATTTTTTGAACTCAAATTATGAATACCACCACCTTGTTCTGAAAATATTTAATTAATTAAAGTTCTATTTTTAATAATTTTTTGTTAATGTTCTGAAATTTTAATAAGTACTTCAAAAATGATATTATTTTTTATTAATTTAATAAAATTAAATAATATTAATTATTAAATTGATTTGTATTTAAGTTATAACAGAAAACGCATATGAAAAGAAAAAATAAAATGAAGTGAGTGAATAAGTACTGTGGGCTGTGGGCCGACATTATAACAAGTAGGACTGCGTAAAGTGAAAACGAGGCAAGCGTTGGCGCATCCAATAGAGAGAGCGCTGGCGTGTCAACTTCCAATAAAACCGCGCCACGTGTAAACTCCACGTAGCATAAATTGGCGCTGACTTCACACGTGTCCACTTCTTCCTACTATTATTTCACCCTTTTTCCCACGCGCCTTCTCCCATCTCAGTTTCTAACTTTCCTTCTCCCCCATCGGATCTCGGTGTAGCCATGGAGGCTCACGGCGGAGGGCTCCGCCGCATCCTGGTGCTTGCCTTCTGCGTTGCCGGAATCTGGTCGGCCTACATCTACCAAGGCGTTCTCCAGGAAAATGTGTAAGAATCTCAATCTGCTCCAATTCGCGTTGAATTTCGAAATGCCGCTACTTATTACTGTGCTTGTTATTGTTTCAGGTCGACGAAGCGATTCGGTCCTAACAGGGAAAGGTTCGAGCACCTTGCGTTTTTAAACTTGGCGCAGAATGTGGTGTGTTTGATCTGGTCCTTTATAAGTGAGTCTCATTCGCCAATTACTCTACGTGGATACCTATTGCTGTTTAGATACACTTTTTTAATTTTATTTTAGGTTAATTTTGTTTCTATTCTTTAAAACTAATTGGAATTAGAGCAATTATTACAAGATTCAATAATGTTATCATACATGATATCATAGTTTATGATTGATAGTACAAAAATCTCTATACTATGAGTCTATTTGATTTAAATCCTTTTAACATTTTATTTTATTTTATTTACATTTGTTTATTTTGGCTTTGTTTCTGTACAGTGATAAAGATATGGTCTGGTGGAAATTCTGGTGGTGCTCCTTGGTGGAGTTATTGGAGCGCTGGAATTACCAACACCATTGGTCCTGCTATGGGAATTGAAGCTTTGAAGTATATCAGTTACCCTGCTCAGGTATAATTTCTTTCATGCTTTCTTTTTCTGCTCTTTTTCTTTTAATTGTGTTGCATTTAATTAATCTGGTTTTAAGGTTGTGACTCTATCATAAATGTGTCGTTTAATTTGGAACAATGCAATGGTGGGACTTGTCACTTCTTTTTTTTCTACAGGACTTGGAAGTTTAGAATATTATAACTTGATTTTGGTATTATGTAAGAAAATACATTCCCCTTTCTATAGGATTAAAATAGAAAGGGAAAAAGAAAAGATGATAGATAAGGCCAAGCTAACATCTATCATGCATTGAAGTTAAAATACGTTTTAGTTATTTATGCTGCAGCATTTGTTGTGGACTTTGTTAGTATCTTTGGAATGTGGCTATAAGCTTTTTAATGGATGGTGTTATTTTTGCTACTTGCAGGTGCTGGCAAAGTCTTCCAAAATGATTCCAGGTCAGTACATTGTGCATCATGCACAAGATAATCTTCCATTTTAATTAGAACCAAGGATACGTAGCTTAGATTTTATTTCATTTACTTAGTATTCCTGAATATATTACGAATTATATAGTTATATTTTGTCCTTAAGCACATGTATATTTGTTTTCATATCCTTTTGGTTAGAGAAGATTTAAATATAAATTGTATATGAATTTCACTTATTAAGTTTGACAAGCCAATGGAAGTGAATCTTTAATTTTTTACCAAAACCATGAATACTGTTGTGGTTATGTATTGTTTGACTTTTGTAACTCTTGAACTTGTGCTTGAATGTGGCTGGTTCTAATATACAGGCATTTGGAAGAAAATGATTATATAAAATTTATGTTTTTTGTTGATTTTTATAAAATTAAATTTATCCTCAGATTAAGGTACTTTTAAATTGTCTAACAAAAGATTTACTTTACCTTTACACAGTTATGCTGATGGGTACTCTGGTATATGGTATAAGATACACTTTTCCAGAATACCTTTGTACTTTCCTTGTTGCTGGAGGGGTATCAACATTCGCACTCCTAAAGGTTAGGAACTTCTCAGAGTAACACAGAGCTCACCCTTCTTACCTAGGGATTTTCACAGTCAATGAATGCAGCTTAGCTTTATTTGTTTATGCTGATTACAGACTAGCTCAAAAACAATCAGCAAGCTGGCACATCCAAATGCTCCCCTTGGATACGGGTTGTGTTTCCTGAACCTTGCTTTTGATGGATTTACCAATGCAACTCAGGACTCCTTAAAAGCAAGGTAATCATAGAGAACCTTCTGTCTCTTTTATTTTCGCATACATAAATTCCTGTCTGTGATGTCAATTGAACTGCCAGATTTACACATGCACTTCCTTGATTTCCTTTTTACTTTTTTAACCCCCCCATCTAATCCTCTCTATTTACCCTCCTTTTTTCTGTTTTTAAACCAAACCACTTCTCCAATGTTTAGGACGAGAGATTAGAAAAAATATTGATAGAGAGAGACTAATGAGAACAATTTCTAAATGGACAGTTCTTGGAATTTTCTCTTTAGTCAAGATGTCATCTTTTCTTTTATCTAGCTATGAAGTATCACATTTTGTTATCATTAATTACTTAAATTAAATGCATTTTTTTGAGATAAGGTTAATACTGGTATGTGAAGAAAAGGACCAAAAATGGTTTTGCTTACCATCTGAGGTTTACATAATTAAGAAAATGTTAGTCCTCCTTAGCATTGTCTCTGGTGGCTATATTCCCTCTAGTCCTTTTTATAAGAAACAATTGATAGTACAAAATGCACTACCATTTGTTTCTATATAAAAAGGATACACTGTCATTTGTTTCTTATAAAAAGGATAACTATCCTTTGTTTTATAAAAAGAATATGATTTTTCAAGTTTCCCTTTCCGGATCCCATGTAATGTTGCTTGTAGGGAAAACTCCATTGCCTGTTTCTTATCCAAAAAAATGAAAGAAAAAATTACATTGCCCGTTGTTGCTTTCATATGTCAAACATTTGAGCTTCTCTTTGATGTTGACTTCTCTAATCTCAACACTGTTGGGCTTTCGTAGTGGCAAATGACTCTTAGTTGAGAACATCTTAAATACAGTTTCTTTTATATTAATTTTATCATTTTAGACTAATGGTTTTCCTTATCAGGCATCCAAAAACAAGTGCTTGGGATATTATGCTGGGCATGAATTTATGGGGAACCATATACAATATGATTTACATGTTTGGATGGCCCCATGCCAGTGGATTTGAAGCAGTTCGCTTTTGCAAACAGCATCCAGAGGCAGCATGGGATATTCTTCTCTATTGCTGCTGTGGTGCTGTGGGCCAAAATTTCATCTTCTTGACTATAAGCCAATTTGGCTCTTTAGCTAACACTACCATCACTACCACTCGCAAATTTGTAAGCATTGTGGTATCTTCTGTACTGAGTGGGAACCCCCTCTCAACGAAGCAATGGGGGTGTGTTTTTATGGTGTTCTCAGGATTGTCTTATCAGATCTACCTCAAGTGGCAGAAGTTACAGAGATTGCAGAAGAAAAGAAAAGCCATGTGAAGCCCTTCAGCAATTTTGAAGAACGTTAATACTATGTGTAGCTAATTTGCCGTTCAAACCTCGTTATCTTACTAAAATTTTCAAAGGTTCAATGAACCAGACTTAGGTCATGCGAAAGAATATTTGTAATTTTAATTGAATAGATACGTTTTGAGAAGTACAAAGTTGAAAAGTTTAGACCCCATTTTCTCATTCATTGTGCCAATGTTTAGTTGCCTGTTCTACTGAGGAGCTAGATTAGTTTTATAGCATAATACTAAGGCAAAGCATACTACTCTCTGTAAACATGATTTTCAGTTTCTTATCTTCTCCGTTTGTTTGGAGGATTATCCCTGCATTGTATGAGTGCCAAAAGTATCCTTACCAAGTGGATGAGAAATAAAAGTAACTTTACTACAGAGTTTGCACTAGTTTATTTTGCTTTCAGAAATTTTCAGTTCAAACTTATTGTTTGCACTAGTTTCTTTTAATAAAGCTTGTATCAAAATTTTATGGGTGCGTTCTGCTATTTTTTTTTTAAAATACCAAATGAACTAATTTGAAATATTTTCATGAAATTTGATTGAACCACAGGTTGTTTGGGATTGGGGTAAGTAGTTAGTGTCTTGGTTTTGAACTTTATGTCTAGTTCGAATTCCTTTTAAGAAATTTTAATATAGCATAAACAAGAGGCAACGATAAAGAAAAAGGAAAAGGAAATTACGGGTTGAAACTAGTGGTGGATCTCAACGGGCAAACTCACTTTAAAACAGGTGAGAGTACCTTGAAAGTTAACAGCTAATAAATGTGCTTTATTTTGTAAGGAGTTCCCTCCTTTTTACCAATCTCTTTAGCTATTGTCATTATTATTATATGTCTCCTGTCTTCCACCACCACCCTTGAACTAATAATCCAAAACTAGAATTAGTTACCCCCTGAATTGTTCTTCTGCAAAGCACAGTCCACACTCCATGGCAAAACAACCATGAGAGCTGAAAGGAAAGAGTGAGAGAAATGTTTGCATGCCTGTCAGTCCAGGGTCCCAGGTATGCTGTAGTTTGTAAGTACACAACTTTTGCATTCTTTATTTTTATGAAGCTTTGCCTTTTGAAAACGAATGGAGCTCATGCTGCAAAAAGCTGTGTGTTTTGCAGTAGTGAATGAGGGTCAAACTTGCAATGAATTGGTTCCCATTTGCTACCAACAGTTCTTAGTGATGTTACTTGGCATTGTTTTTCATTTTCATTTCTCTTGTTGAAAATAGGGTTGGGGAAGTCAGTGTGAAACTTTACTTTCATTATGTTCTCTGAGACTGAGTATACTCATGCCTGTTTCTTTTCCTGCTCTGAACTACTTTCTTTTCTGTTCTTTTCTTTTTACCTTAGTTTGAAGAATTGTCATATATATGGTTGTGTCAAATCCAGGTTAGACAAAATAGAAACAGTATCTGCACACCCAAGCCAAAATGCATTTCCACTCCAATTATAATTATGTTTCAGTACATCAGAACTAAAAAGGAATAAAAAATGTTTATTCTATGATCTATGCACACCCAAAACAACAAAGAGAAACCAATTTGCAACTGGTTAATCTTTTTTCTCTATTTTTTTCTTTTTTCTCTCTTCTATCTATGTCTCTGTTCATTATATGTAGTAGGATGGCGAATTGCCGGTGTATACATACACTCAGGATTACTAATGTCACACAGCAAACTCTGTACAAAAAGGCAAACCAAGATCAAAAGCTGGATTGGAGAAAAAACAAACCCAGAATGATATCAAAACAAACCAAAGAATGACACACTACGTAAGCACGCTATTTTTTTTGGTGCAAGTATCAAGGAAGGTAACCCTTTGAGGAGGAGGGTAAGAAAAGGACACTGTTAGATGTGTTGATGATCCTCAGAATGTGCCATAACATTCTGGAGGAGGGTATGGCTTTCAAAATTTTAGGCTGAACAAAATTGCAATCTTTCTCAAACCAGGCAGAGAAGAACTAGCCGGCCATATTGCCCCGGATGGGGAGAAAGGGTTCAAGAAAGGGGAAAGCACTTGTAAATATTTTATATTTCAGAGGAATTAGAGATTCAGATTAGGAGGGCTCTTTTGCAGAGTGGCGGTTGTGAGGGGTTGGCACTTGGATTAAGTGATGGAGACTCCATTCCGAGTGTTTTCATAAGGAAGTTCCTTTCCTGAAAGAAAGAGAGAAAAAATGTCAAAGAAAGAATATGGTTATCCTTGTGTCAAACATTAAAAAAACATTATTTTGCATAAATAATTTTGACCATCATGCAGTCCACAACTCCACATAGTCCAGAAAGAACAAAGCAAAAACTCAGCTAATGTGTGAGTGATACAGAAAGAATGGTAGATGTATGCTTTGCATTCTATAGATATATCAGATGATAAATGAAGATGGTGATAACAACTCACAGCTTACACTCAAAATCTTGTTCACAAAATTATTTCTTGTTTGGTTAGAGGTTTCTTGCTTCAATAGTTTTTTTCAGCACAAAAAAAATCCTATATGGCTTCCACCTATGTTTTCTTAGCAAGAAAAACGGTAAATATATAGTGTATTTAAATGACTAAGAGATTAACACTTCTTTTGTAGGTTAAAGTGAGGAACATTGACTGAAATATCTTAGCACGGAAACGAATACCACTTCCACCTTTTTTGTAGTAGTTATTGAGTTGGGATTAGTAGCAGGACTAAAGACCTAGCCATATATATATTTTTAATTTTAAATATACATTGTATAATATATTATGTCAAAGTATGTGCTAACTAAAGAAGAAAATGTGACACTGGCATTTCAAAGTAAAAGATATTGATTTGAAGCATGTGTCTATAATGGACCTTCCTCAGACGAGAATTTTAAGCTACAAAGTATAAAACAGAAACTCTTTCTTTAAAAAAAAAAAACTTTAAAAAACCTACATGCACGAGTGTCACAAGTAACCTGCCTATTAGCCTCTACAAAACCTATATACTTTAATTATTAGGAATAAAAAAGTAATAAAACTATTCATGGCCAGAAAAGAAGCCTAATTTACTCGTCAATTTCAGTTACATCATATATATTTATTATTGCTAAACAAGTTACTTGCTATCTTAAAACTTAATCCAATTATGTATCTACCTTCCCTTCGTGCCACTTTCTGTTTTGCCTGATCCAGCTGAATTTTATGATTAAAATTACTCTAAATAAACTTCTCTTAACCATTTTTTATCAGCATTTTTTTTATAGGCAAATGTAGCATCTTTAATTCCACTCATCCAATACCCTGATGATGTTAACTCCATTTTTTAACATATAACTTTGTATAACTTGAGCATTAATGATTTATCCGTTATCCTCCTATTATTATCTCCACCCTTAATTATGCCTCTGAAAGGTCCCTACTACTAATACTGAAGCATCTAACAGTAAATGGTATTCTGAAAGTCATACGGCTGATAGAGGTTGATCTTATAAGAAGCTAAGAACTACTAGAACTATTGAAGGTACAACATTTATGTTACATTGCTTCTGTATGTCCTCTACTTATCATTATTACAAGTATAATGTATAATCAAACTGCTAGTCACTATTATTCATAATTTTGTGATTGACCCTAATTATTTGATCTCAAAGTTCTTGATTAACTTACACTTTCTGAAAATTGTGGGCTAGGAATTCCAGCAGCTAAGGATCTAAACAGAGGGGTAACTTGAATAGGTGAACTGAACTCCTCCAAACTTGACAAGGCAGCCACAAGTCCATCGTTGTTTATCTGTTCCTCACAAGATGGGAATAAATCTGCTATGCAAAGATAGATATATCTAATTAGTCATTCTGATTTATTAATAATGTTAGCATATAAAACAATTCTATTTTTAAAAAAATTATAGAAAATGAAAAGAACTTCTTGGTAAAAATATTCCCTGTTAAGGGATAGGCAGCTAATCATCTAAATTAGGTACTAAGTGGCTACACGTTAATCATTAGAGTGGTTAGTTGTTTCTAAACTGGAAATATTTTTACCAAAAATTATATTCCCTTCTATTTTTTGCTATCAATGGACTTGATTGATTATCTTACTTTGATCCAGAGTTGCACTAGAAAGAACTCTTTGGTCACATCCCCTAATTCCTTCTGGATCTTCAATTTGCATATTCAGTTCATTTCCAAGATCCTGATGCAGTGAGTTTTCCAAATTCTCACCTGCTGAATGAAGCAGGAGAGTTGATCCTGTACTGTAATCAGAACTTCCTGGAGAGTCTTCATATAGTTCCATTTGCCTATAATAGAAGCAAAAACCATTAGATATTCCAATGTCCTTATCAGATATTTCATAGCTCTCATGAAGTCATATTTTCAGTGAACATAAAGTACCTCCAGCATGGCTGGATTTCCTCACTACTGCTCCTTAAGTCCTCCAATAAATCTTTAAGATCTACAAGTTGTAAATCTGGAATCTTGTATCTGGGAATGTCTGAATCTTTGGTTCGGTTCAGAAACTCTTGAAGAACCTGGCATCAATATATACAAGTCTTAGAACATTTTTTTTTAACTATGGCCGTTCTTTTATTTATAGTCTCAACAGCTACAACTTGCTGATATCAGCTGGTGATGGGCTTATCATAACCAAGTCGAGCGTTTTATATTTGATTATATGCTAACAAGGAGTTCTTTGGAATTATATCAGAGATTTTTGGAAGCCATCATAAACATTTGTTATTTATATCTAGATCATCAATATAGAGCTTCAATCAGTAAGAGGACAAGAGCTCAATCCGTTCAGCATTCTTAAAATTATATTATATTTAGGACAAAGTAAAGTGGCTTGTGCATTATCCACAATTAAATTGACTCTTATGTAAAAGGACAAGTTCGAGATACACAAATCATTCCTGGACCTCAACATAAAAGCTTTGACATTTATAAATGTTTCAAACTCGTAGGCAGAGAAATGGTGCATTATTCTTGCAATTATGGTATCATATAAAGCCTAATGCTTTTTTATTAGCATATAATAAACCACCAGGGTGCTGAAGAACTAAGCACTGTAAAATCAGCTAATAAAGAAAAACATACAAGAATTAGCATAATCAACTGTAATCTCTCCAATAATTAATGTATACTATCCAGCTGATCAATGAATAGTTTTAGTTTTTTTCAAAGCTAGCATCAAATATGCATGATAAATGACTTTCATGATTTTTTTTAGATAGGCTTGATATGTTAAAAATTGATTTAATTCTATTGGTGTTGAACTTCTTTACATATAATCTTTAGTTCAGATTTTGCTTTTGATGACGTCAACTGGGGTTCATTTTTAAAGAATCCTATAAATTATTCAAAATTCAAAACTAAAACAAGTGCTGAACCTATCAGCCTCACCTTCCATGCATTTTCAAGACTTTGGTCCATGTTCTCTGCATCAACTTTTAGAGCTAGTGAACTTAGTAACTCTGCTTGTTGCATCAATGCACTTATCTTTGGGTCATCCTTTTTAAGGAATGTTTCATGTATCTTGTTGCTTTGGGCTGCAAAAGCATGATAAATCAAGGGTTATATCAAAATGATAGAATGGACAACGTTATTTCAGGCTTAATATATTAAAGCGTTTGACTTATTCTTTATTTTCATTTTCAGTTGATATGTTTTCACTTATAATGTAAACATGTCACCTTGTTTTCATTTAGTTTCCTCTTTTCCTTATGTTGATTTCAGTTTCACCATTTCCTTCACCAAAACTTGAAAACAGGAAACAAAATAATGTGATATTTTTATAATTACCAGAAAAGATATTAACTGAAAATGTAAATGAAAATAGAAAACAAAGCATACGGTATTTTTATGTTTGTTTTATGAAAATGTTTTATACAAAAATGTCACTTTGTTTTCACTTCTTTTCTGTTTTCAAATATTTGAATAGGACATGGGCCACATAAGAAACAAGATGAAAACAATGTAACATTATTATAATTAATAATAAAATCAGAAACACTTCTGCAAACCAAACACACGCTTAATGTTGTCCTGGTCTTATTCTAAGATTCAGAACTGCAAGAATTAAGTTCCATAATAATAAAAAAATCAATTTAAAGGCATTACCATAATCACTAAACTTCAGATTGCAGACTTGGTGCTGGCCTGGCAAGTTCACATTATTGTGAGAGTTTTGAGCTAAAACTGCAAATGGTGCCCTTGACTGGTTATTTATTGGAATTCCATTTTGTTTATGTGATCTGTCTCCAAAGTTTATCTTCTCTGCGGCATCAGGGATATGGGACTTCCTGTATCGCAATAAGTCTACTTGTTAATATTCTTCTTGATAGAATTTGAATATTTTGATCTCTTAGATCACCATACCTCATCTTCTTAGTTGCAGATTCTGATAGTACATCTGCATCACACCCATGCTGTAAAAAAATTCTCTTGTTATTTGAATTGATGTATGAAGTGTTGTTCTCTTTTGCCAAGGCTTCATATTTTGCTCTCTTTTTGCACAACGTGGAGAAGCGGTTTTTCACAGCATTATCAGTTCTGCACAAAAAACCAATGAAATATTGCAATAAGAATAACTGTTGTAAAGAAAAAGAATCTATTTTGTATTTCCATAAAGAAAAGAATGAAATGATGATTACCTGCCTGAAACCACCTTTGCTATTTCTGTCCATCTGTTACCAAATATTTTTTGAGCCTATGGATATAGTAGCAAGCAATTAGCTCACAGATCACGTGATCATAAATGATACAATTATTAAGTGCAACACAATTGCTGCCATGTACAGAACTATACAAGCAGAAAATCTTGGTTACTTTTGGTTGTAATATACTCTTGGTAGGAAACTAGATTTTGAGGCAAAATAAATGAGTTTGTCGATTGCCATGGTAATAGCACTTACAATAATTGGATTGAGGTCTACCATACAGAATGGGAAGACAGAGAAAGTAAACAGGAACATATGAAGTCCAAAATTTCCAAGTTCTTTTAGATCACTCATAAAGCAAACGTGTGAAACTTGAATGGAAACTGCTGTGCTATAAAAGTATAGCCATGGAAACAGGGAGCATCAATTTACCTCACATAAAAGCAGGTCTTCCTCCGGTGACCATCCCCCTTTCTTGAAATCAGAATTCAAATAAGTGTACCATCTGGAAAGGCATCATTTACTTAAGCATCAGATTGAGGATAAAAATAATGCAAGAACCACGAAAGTGTTCACGAGCTAAAGGATTAAAGCAGATGATCAAAAAAAATATCTTGGATCAATGATCATCATAATTTAAAATACACACTCATCAATTCAAAAAACTTTACCTTCTTCTGCACTGTCTTGTTGTTTTGTCCTTGAATTTAGAAGCAATAATTGCCCAACTGCATATACTCACGGTAATTAAAATCCCTTAGTGTCACATATGAATGAAAAATAAAAAAGCAAAGTGACTATTGAATGACTCAAATGAAGAATGACCAAAGCGATATACAAGTGTGATTACTTTTCAGTTCCATGTACTCCAATCTGCTCCCTGAGTATATCATCCTCCTGCAACTCACATAACACTCATTAGAGATAACTCCAGAGAAAGAGAAATTGAAAAATGATAAGTAAAAGAAATATATAATCTAAAAAAGAAGGAGAATAATTTTATAGTAAGAGAAGAAGGACCTCTTGAGTCCACGTCACAATGTGACGCTCCTTCTTCTTAGATTCTTCATTGACCAGTTGCTTCTGCTTCTGCTGCTTCTTCATATCTTCTTGCATGATCTTTGTCTCTTTCTTTATGTTTATTCTATTGGTGAGGCTCTCTTGGACGCTCCTTCTTTTTACTGAAGCCAACTTGCATGCTAAAACCGACGCTCCCCCTTTATAACGCTTCCTCTTTTCTGTGATTTTTAATGAAAAAGGAAAACAAAATTAAAAAAACAAATAAACAAAAAGGGAAAAGAAAGAAAGAAACCCTTCTCCCTTCTCTTTCATTCACCTTTTACACCCTCACCTCACACACCACACTACACTGTTGTGTTTCAAAACGGAAACCGTAATAGCAAGCATATATTCCCCTCTCAAAAGCCACCTTAACCAAAAGCTACTAGTTACTACCCTCCAAAGAAATGGCCTCGGATCCTAACTTTTCAGACCCTTTGATCTCTCTCTATCTTATTATCCCCTACAACCAAGGCAGAACACAACCCAATGCTCAAATTAGGGGAGCCATAACCACATAAGGGGAAAAAGACACAAAAATAGGCAATGAAGAATCCATATCAGTGTCTGTAAAGCGTACATGAGGTGGGATCAAATCGTATTTTTCAAACCCCGAGACAAAGAACATGTGTATGTATTTTGATGCTGCAATACCACTGGTATGCAATTGATGGCCCAGAAAGTTTGTTTAGTTAGATCTAAAAAATGAAAACTTTGGGAATACCCAAATGAGAAAAAGTTATATTCAAAGTTCTCAAGTAGACAAATACCTTAATTTTGTGTCTTAGATTCTCATGTCTCAGTTATAGAGAAAAAAACTGAGAAGAGAAAACAAGGACAGTGGAAGAGGTTGAATGCAATAAACTTAGTTAGAGCAGTGTAGTAATTAGTGTGTGCAGCAGTTGTACTAGGAAGAAGTGATGTGTGTTGTTTGTTATTTTGTTCTGCTTTCTTTCACTCCTCTTTCTCTTTCTAACTTTTTCAAAACGGTCACACATACTAATGTACAAAAATAAATAAACAAATAAGTGTATGTTTAGGTTAGTGCGCGGGTATGAAGGGAGATTTGAAAATAACGCTGAATTTCATGAGCTACGTGCAGTGTGCAGTATATCATGGCGGCGTAGACTAATGTCCACTATGCACTTTGAAGCACCAAAGAAAGTTCATAGGGTACCATACCACAACATATGATCATCATACTGCAATTTTTTTCCCCTAAAGAACAAAGACGATACTTTTTGAGTCTACATGATTATTATAAATAATAATTTTTGAGTATTCAACATACCTATACCAAACTTGAACTTAAACAACTTAAAACAGCTTCACTCCAATACGTTCAATAGTTAAAGAGAACAAAGACTTTTGATCTAACATCACATTCCAATACAACTACCATTATATTAGGTGTGTCATGTGAGTGTATATAGTATATATATACACGATCACAATTCACGTACACGTAACATAAGCTTCTTGTTATTTGAATTTTTATGATTTTTAAGGAGACATGAGAAGGTACGTGAGTTAACGAGCTAGCTAAGCGTCGTGACCAGACTTTTGAATTGAGAATAAATGGTTCGTGACTTCCATGTGTTGCTTCATTTATCTTTGCATCTTTGGTCACGTTTCAATGTCCCATTCAATTTGTTTCACCTTTTTCATCCATGCTTGAGGAGAATTTTGATTCATTTTGGTGTAAATGTGAGGATTTGTCCATTGGTTGCAATGTGTTTTTGAATTTTCACACAAAGGATTGAAAATTTTGTTCCTACGCTCACATCTACCTTTCTCACCTATTAGTGCGTGAAATTTTAAATGCCTTTTTTTACAAATAAATAAATAAATAAATGTATAGACGCATTACAAGTATTGATCAATATATTAAGTTCCATTTTTTTTAATTCGACTTGAATGATTAACGATTTTCCTGTCCATAGTTGATTTGAAAATCTAATGAAAATGTCGGGCTAATAAAATGAGAATAATTTAGTTGCTCTGTAGTGCGTTAATTCGTTTAATAATTGCTCTATCTTATCTTGCTGGAAATTGCAAGCTTGAAGTCGCAAACATTCGTAGTTCCAAAATCCATTATGCTGTCAAGAACACATACATGACTTTGATGTCTCTGATTTGAAGCATAATTAGATTCCAATTTGTTGATTTTTTTTTGCATGTTCTTTTTTTCTTCTCAAATGTTTCACACGTTATCATTGCGTTTCAAAATTTTCCTCTTAATTGTTAACTGTTTACAAACTAAAAAGGATAGTGTCAATATTATAAATTACTATAAATGAATTAAAAAGTGAAAGCGAAAGTATATTCCACTAGTTAACGTTAATCAACTGCACGGGTTCAAATCATTTGAGATCACAAAAAATCAGAAAAAAAAAACTTTATATATCATTAATAAATACACCTGTTAGTCACTCTAATTTGCAGAGACTTCTGTAAATTTTCAAATTATCAATTACTAAGAATAAAAACATTATCAATTATTTTTCTAAATAATTTTCAAAAAAGAAAGCAACCGACAAAAAAATGAAATACTTAAACATTTTATAGTTTTTAATGCTATGAATCATTTACCATGATTAAAATGTCAGTAAGCAGCATTCTTAGGACGTATCTTTTATTAAGTTTAATTATAATCTAAAAGAATTTTACATTAATATTTAATTAATAATTTTATTTATATAATTCTTAAAGTATTAGTAAAAAAATTCAATTAACTTGAAGAGTTGTAATTGAGCATAAATTTTTTATACTAATTAAACTCCCTTTTAAATACTTAACTGATTTTCCTTCTAATAATCATTATAATTTGTAGAGACTAATAGTTGCTTTTACTATCATCAATTATATTCTATTAACATTTTGCAAATGGAAAATATATTGAAACAAATTTAAAACATTTAATATTTATTTTAAAAAAAAAATTATCAATCATTCAGTATGATTGACGAGTCAGATTGCAGCCTTTTCCCTAGTCTTCAGGGTGGATTTTTCCTTTTTAGTTTATAATTTTTAAATAAATTTAAATTATATACTACTATAAATATATTTAAATTGTAATTTTATATAATTTAATATTCAAAATTTAAATTATAATTTTCTATAATTATATATTTAAATTTTAAATAACTATAATTATATATTTAAAGAATAATTTTTATAATTACATAATTAAATTAGGCTCAAATACAATTGATGTCTCTAATTTTTTTTTTAATTTTAGACATTATATTCCTATATTTTAAAACCGTGACATTATGTCCTCAAATTTAAAAAAAATTATAAATTGATACCCATTTTGTGAATCATTGATGTTGACGTTAATTGTAAATGTGCAAATTGTTACATGTAAAACATTAAGTGACTTAACACATAACTACTGCTTAATAAAAAGGTTAATTTAATATTTTAGAATTTTGTTAAAACTGATACTCATGTAAACTTTAAAATGTTAAATTAATTCTTTTATTAATTAATAATTGTGTCACATCATCTGTCCTGTGACACTCTACAAACTCATAATTAATAATCAAGGTTAACAATTCCTAGAAGATGCATCAATTCACACGTTTTTTAAATTTGGGAGTATAATGTCACAATTTTAAAATACGAGGACACAATGTCTAAAATTAAAAAAAAAATTGGGGACATCAATTATATTTAATCTTTTAAATTATAGTTTTTTATAATTAAATATTTAACTTATAAATTACTATAATTACATATTTAAATTATAAATTTTTACAATTACATATTTTAATAATCTTAATAATAGGTAATTAAATGTGTACTTTATAAAAACTGTATTATAAAGTTGTGATGTGTGAGGAGAGATAATCACTTGAGGACAATTTATTAATGAAGGGTAAAATTATAAAAAAATTAACTGATAGCTGAAAATAGGAGATTTAAAAAAAACTAAGGGTTTGATTGATTTGATTTTGTTTTTTAGTTTTTTAAAAGATTTTTTTAAGATAGTTTTTAAAAATTGTTTTCTAGAAGAAGAGAAAAAAAATTATTTGATATGTGTTATTTAAAAACTATTTTGAAAAAGTGAAAGTGAAAAAAATTGTTCATAATGTCAAAATATTGAAAAACAAAATGCAACATATTTTCATGTTTTCAAAACAAAAATAGAAAACTGAAAAGCAAAGTTACTTTTCAGTTATCCCTGTATTTTAGTTTTTAAAAACTAAGGCCTCGTTTTGGGTGGTTTTTGGTTTCTGGTTTTGAAATTTATAAAAAAAAACTAGTTTTGGTTTTAAGTTTTCAAATTTTAAAAAACAACATTGTTTTTGTTTCCAAATTTAAAATATTATTTTCAAATCTTAACCAAAACACTAGTTGGAGGTAGTGGTCGAAACAGTCATTGAAGGTGGCAGTTGGTGATTGGCAATCGAAGGTCGTGTTGGTGACTGGTGGTCACAGGTAGCGGTCGACGACCGGTGATCAAAGGTGGTGATCAGTGATCTCCGGTCGAAAGTGGTGGCCAATTATCACTGGTTGGAGGTGGCAGTCAGTGATCGTCGATCAAAGGTGGCAACTGGTGATCATCAGTCGAAGGTGGTGGTTTATGGTTGTCGGTCAGAGGTGGCGACCGGTAACTATCAATCGGAGGTGACGACCAGTGATTATTGATCAAAGGTGGGGACTAGTGACTGTCAGTCGAAAGTGACGGCTAATGACTGTTGAACCGAGGTGGTTGGTAATCACTGGTCGAAGTTGGGGGCCAATGATTGCTGGCTGGAGGTAACAGCCAGTGATCGTCAGTCAAAGGTGACGACTAGTGATCGTTAGTTAGAAGTGGTGGATGGTGGCCGTCGATCGGAGGTGGTAGTCAGTGACCGTCAGTCGGAGGTGGTAACCGATGATCGTTGATCAAAGGTGATGATCAGTGACTACTATCAAAGGTGGGAGCTAGTGACTACCAGTCGGAAATGGCGGTCGACAACCGTCGGACCGAGGTGACGATCAATGGCTGCTAGTCAAAGGTCGCGATGAGTGACTTCCAATTGGAGGTGGCGGTTGGTGACCGTCGATCAGATGTGATGGTCAATGGTGACAAGTGACATCGAGTATTGAACTTAAATAAAAACAAAAACAGAAATCTAAAAACCAAATTTTATTGTTTTTGAAATTGAGTGAAAACTGTTTCAAAAATGAGTAAAAAACCAAAATAGAATAATTTTTTTTAACACATTTCTGTTTTCAAAATACATTTCAAAACCAGAAACTCAAAACCAACCTGAACAGTAGAAAATTAAAAAACTAGAACTGTTTTCAAAAACTATTTTATCAAAACACTACCCAAACAAGTTTTTTAGTTTTTAAATACTAAAATACTGAAAACAGTTTTATAAAATTATTGTCAAACAAGCACTAACTCTTAATCAAACAAAATTATTTAGAAAAAGTCAATAGTTACCTAAAAAAGCTACTAGTTTTTTGTTTATGAAACAAAATTAAAACCATTTCAACTACAATTTCAATTAGCTCAATGGCAAGTCAAACACACTCTTAATCCAACTAGAATTATTCCTCCTTGAGGACTGAAGATTGACAACTGGCAATCGATAGTTAGAGGTGTAGTCAATGACCAATGATCAACAATGATAATCAGTGACCAATGAAGAATGATTGACAAACAATAGTCAGATATGACAACCAATAACCAGTTAGAGGGTGACAACTAGTGACTACTTATTAATGACTAACAATCATTAGCCATCACCGATGATCAATGAACAAAGATAGTAGTTGGTGACCAATGATCAAAGGTAGTTGTTGGTGACAATGGTCGATGATCAATGACTAGAGGTGGTAGTCGGTGACTGACAATCAGACGTGGTGACTATGATCAAATATCAAAAGTAGCAGTTGGTGAATAGAGGTTGAGGTGGAGATCAATAACTAATAGTTGGTAAACGAAAATCAAATGTGGCAGTCGATGAGAGCGACTAGTGGCGCCCAATGACCAACAGTCATAAGTGGTTATTAATGATTGACAGTCAAAGCTGACAACTAATGATCAACAATTAAAGGTAATGACAAGTGACATCAAGTAATGAACTTGAGTAAAAACAAAAACAGGAATCTCAAAATCAAATTTATTATTTTTGAAATTAGGTAAAACCTATTTTGAAAATAACAAAAACAACAAACCATAACTGTTTTTGTCGAACAAGTTTCTATTTTCAAAATACAGTTCAAAACAAAAAAACCATAAACTTAAAACCACTTCTAATGGGACCTAAATAATTTTTTCTTGGTTTTGAAAAAAAAAATATAGAAGTATTTTGAACTAGATTTAATATCCATTTTAGCTCTATCTTTTGCTAAACACATTTTGTTTTAAATTTTTCATTTTAAAATAAAAAATAAAAAACTTGCAATCACCCAAAATGAGTCCTCATTCCTTAATGTGTGTGTTTGCCTAGTTGTGATATGAATTGTTTGTAGCGTAGGTCTACATTAGTCAAGTCATGGTTGAGAATAGAGGTGCTTGGGTTGTTATGATTAAGTAGAAATAGTTACACCCTATTTATCAACTATAGCTTTTAAATTGTTGGTAAACATTCAATCCAACAATTATATTAGCGTCAAGGTTACGAGTTTGACCCCCAAATGGGCATTTATTGAGGGGAGAGCTTATTTTTAGTTTATAACTTAAAAAATAGGTGTAAATATTTGTCTAATTCATTTATTAGTTTAATTTTTATAAATTAAAGTTTTTAATACATTATTCTTTTTATTGTCTAATAAAAAAACATATTTATAAAATAAAAATTTACATTATAAAATAAGTTTCTTAAAAATTTAAGTATAAAGACTATTTGACACAGTTTCTCTTTAAAATTAACTTTTATGCCAAAAATAAGTTGAGTCAAGTGGAGCTTGAGTAACCAATAAATAGAAAATGTTGTGCGAGATTATTAGTTATAACTTTTGATCAAGTAGTAAACGCTTAATCTATACATTTTAAAACTAATTCCCTAGCTAAGACATTTAAAAACTATTTAAAATAACTTATTAAAATACTATAATTTTAAAATTTTGTAAGTTTGATAGCATAACTCATGAAATGCTTGCATATTTAATTACAAAGTTATCTTGATAATTATTCTTGAGTTTGAGTCCTAATATAATACTTTATTAATTATCTAAAGGAAGAGTTTGCTATTTATAGTAATTTCATAAAACTTCCTCAAACACAATTGTCTCTGATGAAAAAAATTGTTGTTCAAAAAGAAAAGAAAAATATAGGATACAAACAGTAAAATAAGAGAAATGAATAAAAGTAGGTTAATTTTGATAAAAAATATATATTATTTACTATTTCATACCTAACATTATTTATAGTTTATTCATGTGTCCTAGTATCATTGATTCAATATAGATAGATTAAAAAATATGAAATAAAATGTTAGCTCTAAAGAGAGAGTTAAATAGAGCTATAAGAAGTTTTTGGGAAATCTTTTGAAAACACCTTCTTAAGAAGCTTAGGTAGCGTTTGATTTAAGAAAATGTTTTCTATTTTCATTTTTTTATAACTATTTTCATTTTCAAGTTTTCAACATTCAAAAAATATGTTTGTTTTCACTTGATATTTTCTATTTTCAAAAAATAATATTGTTAAATTTAATCAATTTCAACAAAAAAAGTTATAATTATTTATATATATATATATAGTTTAAAATATATTTATATATTATTTTTTATATAATTACAGTATTTTTATTAAGTTTTCACATTTGTTAACTTTTGAAACACTGAAAACAACTTTTTCTATTTTCAATTGTTTTTTGAAAATTTTTTAGCCAAAATATTTTCTAAATTATAATTGAACATATTTTCACTACTGTTTTCTCTGAAAATAAAAGTAGAAAACGTCTAAAATAAATTCCACCTTAAAAACCTTCTTAAGAAAGAACAACTTCTCACAGGCAGATGCAAATGAGAAAAAGGAGAAGAAGGCCTTTTTGAAAATACAGCTTCATATCAAAATATTTTTTGTTTATACAGACGTATCTTATGCTATACAAACACAACTTCATGTATATAGACACACGTCCAAATATAAAAACACAAATTAAAAACAAATTTTATAAAAAACTTGTTACACTTTTAAGATGGTTTTAAAACAGACTTTATGAAAGAACTTTATTGTAAAACAATTCAAAATAAAATGAGTTTTGGTAAATGTAAACATTGCAATAGAAGGTAGTAAGAAAATTGGTTTTATACTGGATCACTCAAACTTAGCTATAATTGTTCTCTTCCAAATACCTCTTATAGGTTCCACTATTTCAAATTGAAATAGTATAACGAACCACAAAATCTTATATAAATAATACTACTTACTATTCTACTAATTCCATTTTAATTATAAATTATACTTAAAATATTAAAATTTTAGATGAGTTAAAAACAAAACACATCCCGAACATCTCGCCCAGCGAGGAACTTGGACATCTCACCCAACAACAAGTGTCACCCAACGAGAAGCTTGGTTTAGAGTATTCCATTGAAAGAATGTCACCCAATGATATGTTTTGCTAAGAAAAAACCATGAAAATACTTGGCAAAGAAAACTTTGCACTGAGTGAAACCTGCCATTGGGTGCAATGCCATAAATCTCTTAACAAAATCAACTTTGCGTTAGGCAAGAACTATTGTCCAATTAGACTCTCTAAAACACTAGCTGCATAATTTACCAACCATTGTAACATGCTATTCCTTCATTTATATGGTATAGTACTAACATCTAACTTCTCATTTAAAAGGGAGCATTAGAAGTTACCATTACAAGTCATACATTTACATACTCAAGTAACAAATCCTATGATATAGTTTCACTGTTTGCATAAATACACAAAAGTCATAGGATTTCAAAAGAACCAAAACAATATTAACTTCTAAATAAATCCAATCCTCCTTCACTCCTGGATATTCTTTCCCTCTGCATCACCGTTGTCATTTGCTCTCGTGTTAAATACAACCATCACACTTATGCATAAACACAAACAAGCAAAGGTAAGCGTACAAAGTAAAAAATTAATTAAATGTAAATACATCACAATTAATAACAACTTTCAATCAATCAATCAACTTATCAATAATCAAATACACTATGTTTCCCCTAAACATAAATAGTCGTAATAACATAATCATATGACATGCCGCTTTCCGAAAAACCCATTGAATTTGGATACTAGGTGGTCTAATGACTTCTCTCAATTGGAATATGACGTCCATATGATCCATCTGACAACCAATCGAAGTCTAGACATACCCATCTGATACCTAATTGTTGTCTAACATCTACATAACTCAATTCTGACATTCGTTGCTATTTGAATATATCCCTCTGGTATTGTCTCATCCTCATCGAATTTAGTATACCAGGATCACAACAACCTTATATGTCTCTCTAACTCAATGTACGTCAAACAAGGTTAAGTTACCTCATTTTAACAGCCCAATATCAATAATTCATTATATCATCAAATTAAACATATCAATTACAAAGAACACCCAAATTTCATATAACACTCAAATCAAGATCAAAACATAACTTATTGACAACCAATTACCGCAATACAATGTTCAATCAAAATTTCCTAAATTAAACTAAGATTAAGTCTCTCTTACCTATTTCTCTTGTAAGCTAATTCAAGGAGAAAGAGGAACCTACAATCACCTCAAGATAAATCAATTTCCCGGTTGAAGAATTGCTAGAAAACCTACCAAACCCCAAAACCAAAGAGAACCAAGAAATTGGGATTTCAAGGTTGATTTCACTTCAATGGAGATGTATGAACCCTAGAGAAAATAGAAGATGGGTTAAGGAATTAGAATAATTACTTACCTACCAACAACAAACCATAGTTTTGATCGAGGGAGCCACAACTTTCCCAAACTTTTTCAATTTTTTTATATATGTATACATATTTTAAAATTATTTATATTATTATATTATTATTTATATTGAGATTAGAAAGCTAAAAAGTCAAAATTTTGAATATGAGTATATATAAAAAGTTAAAAGTTTACAACTTGATTGATGAATTACTTCGTCTTATCATGACTCTTTCAGCTTTTATGACTAAAACTGGAATGTATTTTTTCTACAATAAAAATAATCAAGATTAGATAGAGAAATAAAATGAAAGATAACTTTTTAGCAAATAGTATGGTAGTCTATATTGAAAGGAATATTGCAAAAGTTTTAGTTTTGACTTATAAAAAAAAGTTTTAGTTCTGACTCAATTATTGAAGATTTCAAGTACACTTTGATTAACTCTAGTTTTTTTTTTATATTATTATGATGTTAAACTTACATTTAAAATTTTATATGTATATAAAACATCACATATTTAATTTATGTAGTTACTCCTAAAGTTTGACCCAACTATAAATAATTATTAGCTTTTAGGTGTTTTTTTTTTTTTTTGCTTGACTTGCATTGCACAATTTTGAATTTGTTGTATGCAATTGATACAATTCTAGCTTAGACTATTAGTATACTATTTTGGATATAGTAGGAGACCAATGTACACCTTATCTTTGAGTTTACTTCAAAGTCTTTGACTGACTTCATGCTATGTAACCATTACCATTTAATGATAGTCTTTTATTATTACTTTATGAAATAACTAGTTATGATAATAATTTTTCTTGAATTTCATTATCATGCATGTTTGTTTTGAGTAAAGAAAACAAAAAGTTCTGTGAGGACGACAAAATTCCCATGCCCCCAACCCCATGGTACAAACCCAAGGTTGTCAATCCCAGGACACCATGAGCGACATCAACATTTTAGACACCCTCAAAAGACAAATGGAAAAAATAGCGTGAAGGCAAGAAGAGACACTCCGCTCCCTTTGGGAAGAAAACACGGCTATGAAAATAACCATACACGACTTATAGTCCAGACAACCAAGGTAAACGCACGAATCTGCAGGCAAAACCGATCAAGAAATCCACAGCTTTTCTAACCAAGACACCGTTGGAGAAGGCGCTCCCCCCCGACGGACTAAAAAATGACCAAGGAGGGACAACCATGACGAAGACTCATTCGAAGAGAACTCCACAAGTGAACGCATATCTATTAATGATCGCCCACCTCAGGAAGAAGTGGTGGAGAGTTCTTGTAAAAAAGAATAGTAGAAGAATGTCCTCGCCTAGGTAGGAGAGAATAATGACACCTTTTCGTCGACGACATCCTCGACACCCCACTTCCTTGAGGATGAAGGTTGTTGGCGATCAAACTCTATAAAGGAAACACCAACCTCGACAACCACATCAAAGCGTTTCTAACATAGGTAAATTTGTATTCTAATGACGATCGTGTCTTATGCAGGATGTTCCCGACTTCCCTTGTAGCAACAACTCTAAACTGGTGGTCTCGTCTGCCCCAAACTCGATCTATACCTTCGACACGATCGTAAACAAATTTGTGGCACACTACGCAACTCCACAACTGAAAAAAATGACAGTCGATAACCTGATTGGACTTCAGAAAGAGGACAAATCGCTGCGTGTCTTCACGGACCGATTCTCCTAAATACTCACCCAAATTGCAGACCTAGAGCACGTGGTCACCCTCCACTCTACGCTAGGGGCTCTAAAGACAGGACGCTTTGCAAATAGTGTGTCAAAATGGCGACTGAAGATGCTGGAAGAATTCCTGGAACGATCTTCCAAATACGCCAACATGGAGGAAACCTCAGCTTGGCGTTGAGATCTTCAACCACCCTCGGACCATCACGCTCGGAGAAGGAGGGAAACTGTCCCAGACCACCCTAGGACAGAGAATTCAAAAAGACAGGGCGTCCCTAGCCGAGATACACAACATGCACCCCCTTCACCGAGTCACGCACGAGGGTCCTCGAAGAGGCCTTTAGTGCAGCAATCCTCAAGCTTCCTCAGCTCGCCCTTTTCAATGAAAGAGTCAATCGAAGAAAACATCGCAAGTACCACTAGAACTATGGACACACAACCAAAGAGTGCATAATTCTCCAGGACCGAATAGAAGAGCTTATCCAACAAGGGCACCTCCGTCAGTTCGTACAAAGGACTCACACAGACACTAGGAACTGACACCACAGGACAACTTAAGATCAAGCTAAACATAGACATGAATCCCAACCCCGCAACACGGAGGAAATTCCAGAAGAAAAACACTCCTGATTGGAAAACATAGAGCGACCGGTGAGACAAGTCCGGGGGGTCATCAACGTTATTGTAGGAGGTTTTGTTGGTGGGGAGTCCCCAGAGCCGTTAGGAAAAGACATATGAGATAGTTGAAAACAGTAAACTCGGTCTAAAGCTCATCAAGTCCACTCGTCACAACCATGCCCCCCATTACCTTCAACGACTCAGATTTTGCTGAAGCCAAATGCTAACAAAATGATCCCATGGTTATCAAAGTCGTCATCACAGATTGGGAAGTTCGCAAGATCTTTGTTAACTAGGGAAGCTCAGTAGACATCCTCTATTGGGCAACCTTCAAACAGCTAGATATACGTGAGAGCCTGATCAAGCCTTATCCTGATCCCCTAGTCGGGTTCGCAGGACAGCGCGTTCACACCCGAGGATATATAGAGCTCATGATCACCTTGGTGAAAAAGAGCTATCATTAACCATGTCGGTACACTACATACTGATTGACGTAGACACCTCCTATAATGTACTACTCGATCGTCCCATTTTTAATGCCTTAGAGGCCATTGTCTCCACACCACATCTCACAATAAAGTTCCTCTCAACTCAAAGAGCGATAATTATGATACAAGCAGACCAGGAAGACGCACGATTATGCTATGTCAAAAGTCTCAAGGTAATCCCTTACAAGCTACTGGAGACCAGTATAAACCATGTTATGACTGCTTCCACGCCTATCGGAAACCTAAACCCATAGACCGACTTCGACCCCAGAACTGATGATGATAGAGGTCCCACTGCAACTAAAGAGACAACCCCCCATCTAGATCGGTGATCTACCGAAGCAATGTACTCAACTAAGGACCCACTTGGAAGAAAACATTGTTGCCCCCATACGAAATGTCCTAAGACAAAATGTCAACTTGTTTGCATGGAAGGAAACTGATCTATCGGACATAGATCCTAATCTTGTTTGCCACAAGCTATCAATATTCCGTCAGGCCAGACCCATAGTCCAAAGATGATGGAGAATGAGCGGAGATCGTCTAGCGGCAGCCAGGGCCAAAGCAAATAAACTGCGGGAGGCAGGATTCATCAGGGAAATACATTATACCACATGGCTATCAAACATAGTCATGGTGAGGAAGGCTTCAGAAAAGTGGAGCATGTGCGTCGACTACACCAACTTGAATCGTGCATGCCCAAAAGACTCTTACCCCTTCCCTAGCATTGACAAATTGGTTGACTGCGCCTTAGGCTACAGGCTCTTAAGTTTCCTCGATGCCTACTCGGGATACAACCAAATCCAGATGTACCCTCTCCCTGATCAGAAGAAGACCACATTTTGCATAGATAAGACCAACTACTATTATAAGGCAATGCCATTTGGGCTTAAGAATGCAGGAGCCACCTATCAGGGCCTTGTCGACACCATTTTTTCATATCTCTTAGGGAAAATAGTAGAAGCATATGTCCAAGACATGATGGTTAAATCTCACGCCCCCGAGGACAATGCACGAGACATATCCATAATATTCGACCAAATACGTGTACATAACTTGAGCTTGAATCCTGAAAAATGCACCTTTGGTGTAGCAGGCGGAAAGTTCCTTGGCTTCATGTTGACTCAACGAGAGATCGGGACCAACCCGGATAAGTGTGCAGCTCTCCTTGACATGTGAAGCCCGACTACAGTAAAGCAAGCCCAACAACTCGTCAGACGCCTTGTCTCCTTGGCCAGATTCCTTCCAAAACTCATAGAAAAAGGATGTCCTCTATTCAATCTCTTGAAGAAGTCAAAAGGGAAAATAACCTGGAGCGAGGAAGCAGAGTCCATGTTTATCGAACTAAAATATATCTTATTCTCACCCTTTATCCTCACTAAACCTTCACTTGGGTTACCTTTACTACTGTTCATGTCGCACGCCATCAGCTCGGTGTTAGTACAAGAAGTTAATGGATCTCAAAACCTGGTATACTTCACTAGTAAGATCCTTCAACCACTTGAACACATGGTACCAGACAATAAAAAAATTGGCGCTTTGCCTGGTGCATGTGGTCTGACGATTGCAACCTTACTTTCTGAGCAATACCATAATTGTGAAAACGAATCACCCAGTAAAGCAATTTTTTTGGTGTCCCAATCTTCCTAAACACATGGTGGCATGGTTCATCGAATTGTCAGAATTTGACTTGAAGTTCGAATCCCAAGAACTAATCAAGGCACAGTCATTGGCCAACTTCCTTACCGAGCTCTCACCCACTCCCGAGGACCAAGTTCCTTGGTGGACTCTCCACGTTGACGGTTCCTCCAACACTAAGGGTTGTGGCGCTGGCATCACCCTCTCGGGACTTGGTGGCATCAACGTCGAACAATCACTTCGCTTCGATTTCTAAGCCACCAACAACCAAGCCAAATACGAGACCATGTTGGCTGGTCTACGAATCGCTAAGGACATGGGATCAAGAAGGTCAAATGCAGGACAAACTTTAAGCTGGCAGAGGGGCAAATAAACGACATAATGTAGGCAAAAGATAACAATATCAATAATACCTCAAACTTACCAAAAGTCTGCTAGTAGGACTTGACCAAACTGACATAACGCATGTACCCCGAGAAGATAATGGCAGGGCCGATACCCTCTCAAAGTTAGCCACCACGACCAAGAAGACCTAACGACATTCTGTCCTCCAAGAGAATCTAGCCTTCACTAGCACGCAAGCCAACAACATCCAGTAGCCACCACAGGCCTGCTCGACTGGCGAACTTTGATCATCTCTTTCCTAACGTTAGATATCCTTCCCGATGACACTTTAGAAGCCCGCAATATAAGATATTGCACGACCTCCTTCATCATCATTGGAACCGACCTATATCCAAGGAGTTTTTCATGCCCCTACTCAAATGCCTCAGAACCGAGCAAGCAGATTACGTGATGAACGAGATACACAAGGGAATCTCTGGATCCCATTCAACGGCCTAAAGCATGCTGTAGAGGGTAGTCTAAGTTGGGTACTACAGGCCTACCATGCACAAAGACTATTATGCATACGTGTAGAAGTGGAAGGAATGTTAGGAGTTTGGCAACAAAACCCACATTCCACCCGAATACCTCCATTGAATGCCCGCAACATGACCTTTTTCCATGTGGGGAATGAACATACTTGGCCCCATCCCCCTATCCATCAGTTAAGCCAAATTCCTCTTAGTCATAATCGACTACTTTATCAAGTGGATAGAGGCCGCTCCGGTAGCCACTATCACTACCCAGCAGGTTCAAAAATTCACTTGGAAGATCATCTACCACTTCGGCCTCTCACATTCAATAGTCACTGACAACGGTAAACAGTTCATTGTGGGCTCTGATATGATAATCTTCGGGGTCCAACACACAGTAATTTTGGTAGAGCACCCACAAACCAATGTACAAGCGAAAGTGGCTAACAAGATAATCTTCAGTGAACTCTGACTACGACTGGCCACAGAGCATAAATCCTGGGTAAAGGAGCTGCCCAACGTCCTCTAGGGATATCACTGTCGACCCCAATCAACTACCAATGAGACCCTATTCCGCCTTACCTACTGCACTGACGTCATGCTTCTAGTGGAATTAGGAGAACCCTCTTTTAGGGGAACCCATCACGACCCGATCACCAACTCTGAGTCTCTGAGAGTCGACTTGGATATAATAGAGGAAGTATGCGAGGAGGCATCCATCCGGGAGGTTTCATGCAAGCTGAGGATAGTCAGACGTTGGAACCAAAACACATCACCACAAAACTTCCAGGAGGGAGATCTGGTCTGGAGGTGGCGAGGAGAGGCAAGGAAGGATTCCCAAAGAGGAAAGCTTGCCCCAACATAGGAAAGACTTTTCAGTGTGCTCGAAAACTTCCACAATGGGGCTTATCGACTACAAACTTTGGAATGGAGAAACGTATCGAGAACCTAGAACATCATTCACCTTAAAACATATCATAGATAATTAAATATATGTAACAGGCGATGTACTCTTTTTCCTAGCTCGGTCTTTTTTCCAAAGAAAAGAATATAGGTTTTGACCGAGGAGGTTTTAACGAAACCTGCCTACCAAGAAATAAAATAAGTAACCATCATTATTCTCTCTTCTATTATTGATTTTTCGAATCTAGAGCGCCCTCTTAATTGCCTAATTAGGCACTCTTATCTTATCGTCAAGACAGGTGCTCTTAATTACCTAATTAGACACTCTCATCTTATCGCCTAGATAGGCACTCTTAATTGCCTAATCAGACATCTTCCTCTTATCACCTAGACAGACACTCTTAATTACCTAATCAGGCACCTTCCTCTTATTGCCTAGACAGACGCTCTTATTGCCTAAATAGGCACCCTATTGCCTACGAGCCACTCTCATCGCCTAAAAAGCACCCTTGCCCATACCGACACTATCACCCACGAGGCACCCTCACTATCCAAATGTGTACCCAATCACCTCCTCACCACTCCACAACGGGTGTTCTGTTCCCTGGCCAATATAAGCTCGCTTAACGGCCTTTTAGTTGCCTAGATAAACACTACCACTTAAGCAGCACACTTCCGACTAATTAGCACCTCACCACGACACCTACCCTACAACTACGCCAACCAACGAAACCAAAGACACACAAATTCAAGAAAACAACACGATAGAGACACAAAATAGTCAGCCCATTCATCAAAATATGCTTTAAAGTACATAAGCACCATTACATTTCATACAACAAATTTTTTTTTTCTACACAAACAAAAGAGGTCACTTCGTAGCAACCTGCTCCTTCTCCGCCCCTTGGTCAACCATCACTGCATCCCCAACCAACCCCATCCAAATCAATAATCTCTAGAGGTTGAGTAATTCGTAATTCAACTCCCGCAACCTCCACACTTGGCTCGGTCCATGGAGGGATGATACGGTCTTCCTCCAACACAGCTCAAAGGCCGCAGGTCAGCATCGGACATCAATATCTTCATCTGCACCATAGCCCGACAAAAACCCTCCTCTATTACACACAACATCAAACTGCTTGATTGATCCTCCTCTGATTCCTTTAGGCGAGACACCTCCTCCTCTAGCACCACTTTTTCTTTTTCCAGGCGGGCCATCTCCTCGACATCTCAAGTTCTTTCCACTTCCCTTTCCTCCAGGGAACGAGCCTTAGGCAACTCATTCTCCAACACCTCATTTTCCTTCAAGCGATGGCCTCTAGGCTAACCAAAATTTTCTATTTCACCTTCAAATCCAATTTTGCCCTCGCAGCTGCCTTTAGAGCCCCAATCCTCTCCTCAATCAATTTCTTCTCCTCTTCCAAATAAGCCATCACCTTCTTCTCCACATCCATAATCTTGCCCTTATAGTGGCGAATGGTCACAAGGGAACACAAAAGGAACACCTCGGTAGAGTCGAAGGAACCCTCAACCCTCGTGAACTCCATCATCCCCCGATCATCCTTAGACACCAACTTCTTGTTTGAAAGAAACTGAGCATAAGTCAACTCAATGTTCCAAAAAGAAAATGCCTTCGGCAACATCGAGCAATGTTCCAACCGAGCCACCCATTCCTTGTGGTAATGATAAACCAACTACCCTCAACGAGGTGTCAGTGCCCCTGCACACCAATAAACCATCAGTCATCCTCCACAACAAAGCAACCATTCAAAACCAAAGCAAACCATACCTGAGCCACTCCACCCGGGAGTGGAGGTCGGAACCATCGCCATCAAGGGGGCGACAGCAGTAGCAACAGATGCGGAGGTGGCCGAGGAAGACCTTCTCATATTCACGACTTTGTCCTGGGAACAAGCGCCCCAGGGATGTCCATGCACACTTTCCTTGGGGTTTAGGGAACCACAGCAGTATCCCTTCTCTTTTACCGTTTATGCATAAGCTCCTCCATGGCCTTGGACGCCCTCTCTTTCTCGGCGGCAGAGACGAAGGCCCTCATTGATCAAAGTCTTTCATGATAGTTGCCAAGAACAACATAATACCTTTAAGTCACAATCTTAAAATAATCTGCAAGAAAAAAGACAAAAAAACAACATTTACGCCTCAAAACACTATCTACGTCAACCGAGTACTCTAAGTCTAACACCGCCTTCACACTCATTCGATGAGGAAACTTGTTAATAATAGCAATGTCCTTCTTGTCCTCCTAAAAAAGCAAGTGCTCGACTCTTGACTTAAACCAATGAAGGCGTTGCTGCTAGTACAAAGGAAACCGAACCAAACATCCATCCTCCTTGAAAAACAGCTTACGATGATGATCGTAGCTCAGGTTCGCCTTCACCTTAAAGAAATTCGACTTGAAGCTCTTCCAATAGCTATTCAACAATGTAAACAATGGTCCATACTAACACCCAATCATGGACACCCGACCTACCTTAGCATCCTTTCCACCTTTTACCTAGTAAAAATACAAAAACTTATTCATCGTAGGAACTATACGAAGCAGCTTGCACAAAATCTCGAAACCCCTCAAGAAGCCCCAATTGTTCAAGTGAAGTTGAGTCGGTGCAACATTAAGCTCTGACAGCACCTCACGTTGGAAGTCCGAGAAAGGGAGGGTCACCTTGGCGTGACGGAACAAGTCCACCGACATATATGTAAACGTCTCCTCCCCTTAGCGGCCCCAAGATGCGCCCTTTCATCTACATCACAAGCCTCTATCAACACCCAATCTAGGTGATCTAAATCAGAACATATAATTACCTCAACCCTCAACTTCCTTAGATCCCCCTCCGAAGTCATTAAGTTGGGATACGACCCGACCTCTTCCGCCACCCAACTATAACCAACTTTAATAAGAGGTGGTAAAATCCTCTTATCCTTCCTTTTACCATTACCTTTCCCAACCTGACGTAGACAACTTCATATCCGCTACAACCTCTTTCTCGTCGTCACTCTCCTTCGGCAACACTAACCTTCGACGACATTTCCCTGTACCACCATCAGTCTCCATGCCCTTCGAACCCCTACACATGATGGCGGCACCAGGAGTCATCATCAAAGATCCCCCTTGCGAACCCACGCCACTAGCACTATCCCTTTCCCTAGCCGCGCATGAAAACAACCTTTCCATCAAACGGGCAAACTCCTCCTCGTCAAGAAGACTCAAAGAACCCAACGAAAGTTTTGACCCACTACCTACACTCATTCTTTCTACCTCTCTTTCAACCATAAATTCGAAATAACCCTTAGACAAACTCTCCCCCACACTCGAAGAAAAACCCAAATCTTGGGAACTAGACATCCTACAAAGAAAGCAAGGACCTAGCTAAAAATACGTACTAGAAAATGCAATATGTAATAAGGCAAAACGAGAGAGTAATGTAGACAACTCCAAAGAAGCACCAACAACCGGAATCGCGAAAGGAAACTTGGCCGTTACGCCACATATATATATCACAAAGAGGAGGCTATTCACCTTCCCGTCCAATAGTGAAATATTGCTTCCTAATCTCACCACTTAGGGCATGACCCGTATACACCCCTTACTTACCCCTTATACTTTCTATAGCCTTTTTCGAATTCCCTACTCAAAGACACGTCATTCTCAAGGCTAGGGGGGCATGTGTATCCCCTCCCCCTCCCCCGCTCTTCGTCCTCGAAATCAGGCATGAGTCGCTTAGCACGAAGAACCAAAACCCAACCTCCTCGCACATCGGACCAAAACTCAACACCTTGACCCAAGACTCCATGACCCAACCACCAGCCTAAAAAAGGTAACTTAGCCACTAAAAATCCATTCCTCAAAAGGGAAACTGGGGACCTTCCCTACACTTTAATTAATATAAAAAAGGTAACTAGGAACCCCTTAACACTATAAAAAGCAGGGCACATTCCCTGAGAAAGGTACATTTATTGATCATTTTTTACCCCCAACTTAGCACAACTCATACTAATCTGAGCGTCAGAGTCCCTTTTGAAGGTACCCACTTGTCTTCTGAGAATCTGCGACATGTGTAATGGAGGTCACGGTGTTCTACTCAAATATGGTAAAAACAATATGTTACCTCTTATATCTAACTTTTGAGCTATGTTTACATCTTATAAGCAATATCAACTTCATCTTATATCTGACATGAGTTAGTTTGCATCTTATGAAAAGAATCAACTACATCTTATCATTAACAAAGTCTTCTTGGTGCATTTTGGCTTGCGTCTTTGTTATGTTTATACCTGTTTATCATTTGAAACACTTTTCAAAGATAAATATTAGATAATAAAACTTAATTTATGTGTTATTATTAAACCCACTTTAGTTTATAGAGTTCGTCTAGTCATTTGGACATTCTAAATCTAATAAAATAAAAGGCTTAAATATAATTGATGTCCTAAATTTTTCAATTTTAGACATTGTGCCCCATATTTTAAAATCGTAACATTATGCATCCAAATTTTAAAAATGTATGAATTGATACATCTTTTGTAAGTTGTTGATGTTGACTATTAAGTGTGAGTCTGTTGACTGCTACATGTAAGAAATTAGGTGATCTGACATATAATTACTTCTTAATAAAATAGTTAATTTAATATTCTAGGGTTTACATGAGTATTATATGTCACGTTCTTTTACCCGTTAATACTCATGTAAACCCTAAAATGTTAAATTAATAATTTATTAAACACTAACTGTGTGTTATACCATCTAATTTCTTACATTTGATTATCAACATATTCATAATTAACCGTAAACATAAATAACTCACGAAAGGTATATCAATTCACACATTTTTAAAATTTGAGACATAATGTCACAATTTTGAAATATAAGGATACAATGTCAAAAATTAAAAAACTTGGAAACATAAATTGTATTTAAGCCTAAAATAAAAGTTATATTTTAAATAATATTTTTTACGTTTGATTCTTACATATCTTTATTAGGTTAACGTGCTTATCCCTTGCCATTTGACAACTAAGTGAGGTAATTAGAATTGCCAACTCACTTTGTCAATACAGATAAACCTAATTCACCTTTTTTTTTAAAAATCAAAACAAAGCAAGTTAACTCATTTTCTAACCTTTAACAAAGTTTTATTTTTTTGCAATGAAAATAATTAAAAATTAAATTAAATGATAATATGAAACAATATTTCATAATATTTCATAAATTAAAATTAATTTATAGACCTTAACTTTTTATATTCTTGTGAAGTAAAGTGCATAATTAATTTTAATTTATGAAATGAAAAAAAATTATCTATTAATTTTCTAGATAAACCATTAATTTAAAACCGTCTTATTCAAGTCAAATAAAGACATTATTGATGACATAATTCTCTCTAAGTATTTAAAACATGTGTAGATTCTTTATTTCTGTAAATTAAAGTATAAAAATAATATTTATATTATTATTTATATAAGGTTATAGAGGTCGAAAAGAATCTGCGTCCATTTAAAACATTATGCAAATTTAATTTATACTCAAATTATCAATAAGATCTATCTTGTGAAAAGAAGTCAAATTCAAGCCAATCTCGGAATAGATTTGTGTAAATCAACACTTTTGTCGATCAAACATTTCGAGTTATCCCTTGTAAGTGAATGCTAACTTCTGATATGTTGAAAAATAATCTTCTAGGAGGTCTCTCGCCAAATTTCAAATTGATTGCTTCCACCACACAATTTGTATGAAGTCTAAATCTTCCCCAAGTTAGAAATTCTCTGTTTTGCTGATTCTAGGTCTTTCGTCAAAAAGTTCCAATGCAAGATTTCAAATTCGACCGTTACATATACAATAAAAGTCTAACTTTCGGCCTTACATTATGTGCATAAAGAATGTTACATCCAATTTATTAAAAATACCATTGCTATAAATGACGCAATTAAAGCTTAAAGTCAATTAATTTATCAATGGACATCCCAGAATGAAAGAAACCCTTTGTTGAATTGCTTTAAATTGAAATTAATAAAACAACATGACGGAAAGAGGGGTATTGGTATGAGCCCACAAAGAAGTGACCTAAACCTATCAAGTTGGAATTTAGGATAGGTTTATTTATTTACACTTCCATTAATCAAATTTGAAACACTACATGTAACATCGTGGACCTCTTAAAATAACATATGGATAATTATTTGATCAAGTCTCAATTTAAAAATTAAAATATTAATAACATACTAGAATTTATTTCTATCTATAGCCATTGATAGGTGTAGACAAAGTATGTGTAACACATATAATATATTTGGTAGAGAAAAAGCCAACCTATTAAGATGAAAAAATGTATCTGGAATCTACATACACCTGCAAAAATACTCTTGTGTAGGATGAATAATTATCTATAAATTGTATGAATATGGGCCGGATTCGAACTTGAAAAAATTATGCAACTATGGATAATATAATTTCCAACATATCCCGTGTCACGCCTTTTATATATATATATATATATAATATTAATTAATATAATTATATTATATAATACTACATATAGGGACCCGAAATTTGACTGGGGGGCTAGAATCTACTTGCTACTAAAAAGGGTTTAACAGTAAGGTGTATATTAGATGCAATAAAATTTATACAAACTATTATATTTTTTTAGAAGTAAAAGAAACATGTATCTAAATTGAATATAAAGATACTCGAAACCAATACAATGCAAGACAATAAAATGATATAATAGAAACAAAATTATCCAAATGATCATATCCCAAAAGAAGAGAGCCAAACAATTTTTCCCCCTATAATACTATAGAAAATTATTAAATTTTAGGAGTGGCCATGGCAAGGGTAGGCCACCCCGCTACCTCCACCCCTAACTATATGCTTATAAATTTGAGTAAAAAATATTGTTTAAAATAATATTTGTATTATTGTGTAGGTTAATGTTAGCAATTTTTCTACTATACTCCTAGTAAGTGCATTAATCGTATATAGTATTCGATAAATATATCAGGTCAATTCCATAAGGAATAGATTGATACTTTAAGAATCTCAATACTAATTGCTTACAAATAAATAAGAAATTGATTTTAAACTATTCTAAAATTGCTAGAAGTAAACTGCATAAATAGTAAACTAAGGTTGATGAGATGAGAAGTTTGGTAGGATTTTGGTTTCATTTTATCATTCTTTTAATGCATAAATGAACTATAAATCATCATTCATCACTCATGTTTTTATCACTCATAAAAATACCTTTAACTTCACTTTCTCAAGAGTAAGGTACTAAGCTATTTGGGCTTTAAACTATGGATTCCTCGTACAATCTAACTCAAATAACCTCCATTAAGAAAAATGAGCTCAAGATAGTCAATGGGTTTTACTATCTCCTAAGAAATAAACCTCATTGGGAGCTCTTCTCATTTCGCAATCTAAAATCCTCTCCTAAGCTCATTCAACAAGCGAAATCCAACAAAATATATGTAATAAAGTGAAAGATAAGCAGAACTCTAACAATTAATGAGCAATTAACTTAGATTAATAGAGCAAAATATACAAAAGAGTTCAGGACAAAGTTATCTCAAAAACCAAATGAACCTAGCCTTCTATGGAGGTGGAAAGCATGATTGTTGGATTAAGGTTACAAAATATGGTGTAAAGAAGGTGGTAGAAAGATAGAAGACGAGTTGGAATCATGCCTTAGGTTAGCTGGTTGTAACTCCTCATAACTCTCACAAAAGACATGACTTTTCTTTTAAAATGGGTTTGTTCGCGAGAAAGCGTTAGGCGATGCTTTTATGGGTGCTAGGTGGTCGAGTAGCAAAATTACACCCTCTTGAGTTGGCGGACATTGGGCAACCACTTCATGGTCGTTGGGCGTCGGCCTGGCGCTGGGCATCCATTTCCTAGTCGTTAGGTGTCGGTGCTAGACTTAAAATAACTCCTTGATTCAGTGTCTGAACACTATTACAATGCCAATTAAAACTCTGCTGACACTTCTTCTAACATCTTCAAAACCTGTCCAAAGAATTCGAAAACAGGAAAATAGAATTAAAATATGCACAAATGTAAACTTAAAACTAATTTTCCTAAGTAACTTATTTTTATATAAAAATGAGACAAACAAGACTTTAAATGAGTAAAAGTTAAAATAACTGCTCTATTTTACTTGTATAAAAATAGGTAATTTATGTAGTTATCAATTAACTAATATAACTATAAAATAAAAATATTCAAATGATATATTTTTCACAAATTTAATAGATAAAATGTAATTTATATAAAGAAACTCTTAATAAACTTATAAAATTTTTTAAATGTTATTGTAAAAAGAGTAGAGAGATTTATATGTACATACAAAATTTTAGCAAACAATTTTATACTTTACTTTATAATTAATGTTATGTATATTTATTATATGACGAATCAAACGTGTGAGTTATAAGTAAGTATGAATATGTAATACCCTTAAGTAACAGAATGAAATCAAAATTATTATCTCTATGAATATAAACCCTTGTACAATTTAATTTGTGGATAAAAGAACAATTGATATTATAATATTCTACCCATTTTATATCCCTACTCAAAACATTTCAATGTGCAGCCAAAAAGTATTTAAAAAATATTGTTTAACCATAATTTTATGATAATTAACTTTCCCATGTTGGTTCATAAAGAAACGGTTTTACCTACCAGATCCACCAGATCCTACGTGGACAAGAAGAGGGTGTGCCACGTGGGGAGTTAAAAAAGAGTGCACAAGAGAGAGAAACCTTATCTAGCTTTTTGAATCTTGAAATGGTGGAGCCCTAAGGATGGCATAAAACTACAAAATGGCCACCTCATTGTTCCCTGTCTTGACACCCGAATCTCCCGCCAAAAGAAACCTATTTGATTGCCAAAACCCATGTCTCTACTCAAACAAATCGGACCCATCAAAGATTTCTTTTCAAACGAATAAATTGGTATATTCTCCCTTAGTATTCTTCAGTGTAGGAAATGATACATAATTACACGTTCAAAGCAAAGGGGAAAAAGAGGATGAAAAAGAGTAAAGGGTAATGATATACAAAGGAGCTGTAACTAGGAGAAAATGTGAATAACATTTAGAAACAGATGCTTTTAGTAGAGGGAATCTGAAGCTGAGGTTCTAGTAAATAAAGGAAATGGAAAAGTAAATAAAAAATTATTGGGTGCAAAAGGGGTAGTGATAAGGGTATAGTCGGTGATGTTTTGTCTAGTCATTGGGTGGAACCCTATGGGAAAAAAAAAAAAAAAAGAAATGCTTTTCTTATAATATACAAAACCCTATGTTTTAAAGAAAAAGAGTGCAAACGGGTTTTGAATTTTTTCAAATAAGAATATGGAACACACCCTCTAGTATGATATATATATGTGTCAATGTGTGTATGAAGTATGAACCTAGCTTGTCAAGTTTTCAAAAAGGAGAAAAAAAATCCTCTCTCTTTCCATCCATCAAGCAAAAAATTTGTCATTTTTCGGCTATTGATTGAAAATGGGCATTCAGTCCTTGTCCTGGCTTGACCCTATCAACCCTATAGCCTCATCTTTTATGTATTCTATTTGTTAATATTGTGTTAATGGGTTATGAAGATATGATAAAGTAGCTACTAAAACGCGTTGATATGGATTTAATCTTTGACAAATCGCACGCGAGGGGATTAATTGGACCCATGCTTAGCATTTCAAATTTATTAATATTATATATTGTACACAAATATTTTATGCATGTATATAAACAAATAATATGCCCCAATAGAATAATTTCAAAACGTTCAATCACCGGGGCCAAAATGGTTATGCAGTAGTCTTACATAGGGTCCTAGCAATTCTAGTTTTTGTACCATCTACAGTTAAGAGAATGTTGATGAGACATGCATAGCCAGAAAGAAAGGGAAGTGATGAGGTGAGAATTTGGGTCATTGCTGTGGAATTGTAATGAGCACTTGGGAGCGGAATGGCATTTTCTGAGTGTCTGAACTTCCACCTTGTATTGTTTTGTGAGAATCATAATAGTCATGGCCATGACCACAGGAAAGTTTGGCAAAATTGCATATCCTAAGTATTAAAGGGTCCCTTCAAAAAATAGGCTGATTATAACCTTTCAAATACTATGGCCAGTTTGATGGACTTTTAGAAGGGATTTTCCTTGCCCACTAGTCTAATTTATATGGACATTTCCTACCCCTCCACAATGAAATATAAAATCAGATAATGATAAACCAAGTGGGGAAATTGATATAATTCCACTGGCTTTTTCTGGCTAATTGAAGGTTTATTAAGGACCCCATTAATGATGTGTGATGTTTTAGGTTTGCATCGATCAATGCTTATCTGTTAACATTTCAAAAGATTTCTTGATTAATACTTGAGAAATTAATTATGTACCATGCTTGTGATCCGTCCAAAGAGTGATACAATTTGAACTTATTGAAAGCCTAGTGACGTATAAATGGCCGATGTTGAAGCCAAAAAACTGGTTTAGTTACTAACATCACCAAAACAGACAGATTAACAACCCGTGTCAATGTGTTGTGTGTCGTTGAGCCTAATGACTCCAAAATTAAATGAATATTATGATGGCAAAGAATATTAGGAGCTTAGTGGAGAGGCCCAAGTTCCCAAAGAGATTGATGTTTGATTGGATAGGGAGGGTCTTATGCATATCCTTTTTATAAGCCCTTCATCATGTCAAACCAAGCGGCCACCCAATCAATTGCCAAGAGCCAAGTGTCCCTACTCTTTGAGCCCTTAATTTCTTTTGCCCAAAATTGGGGAAGAAAAATAAAATTAATGAATAAGACATAAAGGAAAAACGTGGGCACTTTACTTCACAGGCTCTACAAACTGTATTCTTAACAAAAAGAAATAAATTTGAATCATTAACAACTAATATTCAATGACTATATGATAACTTGCCTCTTAGTTGACCTAATGGAGAACCCCCTGGACATTTATTTGGCACCAGTTTATTTTTACCAGAACTTGCTCCATTTTTCCTTTGGTTTATTCACTATCTAATCACTTTTCACTTGTGACCACATAGGTCACAGCAGAGGGGTCACTTTTATTTGGAATAGATTTGGTTAATCTGAATTGTACCTTCTGTTTTCACTATGACTTGCTTTCATCCCTTGTACATGGCCTATGTGTATAGTCATATATCAATAAGGAACAGTGAAATTGCCGAAAATCTAAAGCGAATACCATCTTTGATCTTATTGTGTTGCAGTATAGTTTATTGGAGTATAAAGTTTGCTTTATCTTGGCCTCATTTGTTTTTACTATGACCAAATACAGGTCCCCTATTGTTCTTTAGCCGTTTTACATTTAGAAAAGTTATATATTTGTTAATATGATCTCTATATTCTTCACGCAAATGGGGAAGTAATCATTCCCTTTTCTTAAATTCTCTGAGAAATAGAATACAACAAAACCAAAAAGCATGTGGAAAAGAGAGAAAAACAAAATTAAAGCTAACAAAGTGAATGTGAATATGTGATATCAATAAAACGAAACAATAGTGTTTCAAAAACAGCTTTAGTTTACTGGATACAGGGTCCATGTATCCATGAAGAACCTAATATATAATCTCAGGCACTTGGGTTTCTTAAGCACGTTTTATGATCCTTTCTTATTCTTACATAAGAAAAGCAATGTGTCTGGGGACAGCTTTGTCTGGTGAACTGCCTTTTCAATAGGGATACTATGTGAACTGTGTTTAATTTTTGGCTAAGTACAGATTACTATCTTGTTGTTTGCGCTTTCTTTTTGACATTCCAGTGATAAGCTATTCAATACAACTTAATCCCTTGCCTTTTCTTCCCTAAAGCCGTATTTAAGATTTGTTTACGCTCCTTCATGATGCCCTTTTTAGCTAAATCAATTTGGTCTTACCAAAAAAGAGGACAAGAAGGTCCAAAAAGAAAACTGGAAAAGAGAGTGTTTTACCCTACATATAAAGTTACATTTTATGACTATTGTTCAACAAGCACAAAAAAAAAAAAAAAAAAGTACAAGCAGCTAGCTAAACTTTTTATATATGCTCCTCAGTGATTCAATTGTTTGTTATCTCTCCTTCTTCTCTCTCCCCAAGTACTATAAACTACCTTGTGTCACATGGTTACTTTTCAGTTAACAGTCATCTTCCAGATAAACAAGAATGGAGATAACTAATTTATATCACTTATAATTGCTAATGCAAGGTCAAATGCATATATAGTTCAAATCTGTCTAATCTATGTCTAACTGGCCATATAAAAAGCAGAACCACTTTGGCCTATTTTGTTGATGAGGATATTTTTTTTTTTCTGAGAATTAATATAAAGCACTATTACATACAAAAGGATCAATTAACTAATTGAATGGCCCTTTAATTCCATATTATTTATGCTCCTTTCGATTTTGTGAAGAGAGGGAGAGAGAAGTCAAAAGGATATTAGGGAAAGTTTTTAAGAGAAATGTGAAGAGCCTTTCAAAAAAAAAAAAAAAAGAGAAATGTGAAGAAAATTAAAATTTTTAAAAGTTTGATCTTTAATTGAGCTGAATAATATTGTACTATCTATGTAGATAACCTCACCCAATGATACAAGACTTTATTGCTGTAAATACTTTCCATTAATTGTCTCATTTTGTCACTCAAAAAATGTGGAATATATTATGGGGGTTATTTGTTAAAGAAGGTAGAAGATATAGTTAAATTTGAAAAACAAAATCTGCTGACATAGTTGGCAGAATGAATGTGAACTTGGCTAATCTTAGTAAGCTTATTGCATGACAAGTGGCATGAACCAAAATCAAACTCGTCACAACATGAAACAAAGTCCCTACTAAAATCCTCCTTTTTCTTTATTATTTCCATTTCTAACGCTATGAGCAAAAGAAAAAATATTCTTTGATTGATCCCATATGAAAAAGAAACAGGGAACAAAGGTCCCACGTGTGGAACAGAATTTGAAGCTCATACTATTATATTTTATCTATTTTTAGCTTTATGTAGATGTTGGGGTTCGTCTACTTGGGATTCCTACATCCTTGTGGGAACCATCCTTTTGATATTAGAGCCACCTTTTCAATTGGCTGTGGATTTTCACTTCACTTACTTTCTCTCCCTATCTTTTCTACTTAGCACGCTCTTGCAAAAGAAAAAGGTTTAGGAATCCTATGCCCCTCCTTATATTCCCATAGTTTGGTTCTTTTTGCTGTATCCCTTTTGAGATAATAATAATATTCCCATCCCATGTTATTATCACTCTCATGTATTTGCTTTCAACCACTCATCACTGCTTCACATTATGTTACTGATTTTACGTAACTGAATATGCAGAAGCTTCTGTTCAGAAAACCACTATAACACTATTGTGATCATACACTTATCTTCTCACTGTACCTTTCTACTTATTATGACGTATGCCCAATATATTATTGCACATATTAATCAAAACCGATGTTTTATTTATTTGGTGCTCACTCATTTCGTAACCTTTATGATGATATTCAATTCAAACCAAAAAATTTGTTCAACAATCTTTCCAATTGACGTGTTCAACAAATTTGTGATGATGGTGACACTAGCTCGAGCTACCTATGAAGTGTTTGAATTCAAACACAAAGATTGAGATTACCTAATTTAATTTCATCGGAGTTGCAGACCCTATAGACACAGCTATACGTTAAGGGAATCCAATAACAATCAAGAAAAGTTTGTTTTGGTCATGTGCACTAGAAAGTGACATTTCTTCACTTGCTCAAATTCCCGCCAGAGTTAGTATTTCGTATAAACCTATAGTGCTGTTTCTTAATAGGCACGAAACAGTGACCTAAGTGGATGAATTATTACCATTTGATTAATATATTGTGGGGAGTTTGCTAGTGTTTTTATCAATAGGTGAATGATGTTGTAGAAGCTATGAGTTGATAATGAAGTGTGATAACAAGACTAATAGTGTTACAAGTGTAGAATGGAGTTTGATTTTGACATAAGCTTTAAAAGGGTGAGGGTTGCTTTGGATAAGGAGAGAGTTGGGGCCTAATAGCTAAGCAGAACCTGCAAAGTGCCAAAGAGGAACTGAGGATGAAAAACATTCTGTCATATTCCAAATGGGTCTATCTCTTTAGCATCTTTCAATAAAGAAGGCACTTAACAGAACAGCTCATATGGCTGAGCAGGCAATTCTCTGCTTCACACATGACTTGACATCACCTCTTTCTTTCTCATTACACCCCAAAGGCACACTGCTGCATAGTTTTGCTTTTGTCTGAGGAATAAAAATTTAATAAACCAATTTTATTTTATTTTTGGGTTAAGGAGAAACTAGAAATGAAGACTGCTGAAGTATGGTCAAAAGTCCCAATGAAGCAGTAACCCCAGTTTCAGTTCCTTTTGTGGCTTGAGGTTGGTCCATTTTGCTTCTTTTCTTTTGAACTGACAGAGTGTATCAGATGATAACCATTGATGAGGAAAGTATGGGAATGACCAAGTGTGGGACTTGGCTCAGTCCAAACATTTGAAGGAGAAGGATAGTTGTCCCAACCCACTTGCTATAAAAATATCCTCTCTTTGCCATTGCCCACTTAATCATCACTGCTTTGAGGGACCTATAAGCTACACATATTAAATTTTAATAGCTTTGGTAAAAGTTATCAAGGGGTGTCTTTCCAACAAAATGCTCCATCTTAATTGGTAGGTTGATAAGCGGGGAGTTTTGAAATTTTATCATCAACATTGATCACTTTAATATGACTGTCACAATGTAACTATTGATCGCAATTGTATTTTTGTTATGAGGAATACTAGACATACATTTTCTTTTATAATAGTGAGAATGGAGGTGATCTTGAGTTTGCATATATCGATTTTATTTTATTAATCACTAAACGTGAGTTTGGTTTCGTATTTGAAAATTGATTCTACACTCAATTAATTTTAAATAAATTTCGATATGTTTGGTTTTACCTTGTAGAACAATTTATAATTAATTATGAGTTTAAAAAAATAATTTAGACTAACTTTTGCAATGGATAAAAAATTTTACATTAGATTTTAGAGAGAGAGAGGGCAACTCAGGTGAGAAAAATGATTACGATGATAAATGAGAAAACATAATAATAACCATAGAATTTCAATAAATGTTAATTAAATCAAATCGTGTAGTTCTCTCACACAGATAACGTTATCACATATGTCATTCTAGTGGAAAGATCTACCGTCTATTTTGGGTGAGAATTTACTATTGGGATAGTTAGGTCAAAATTTGAGTTGGAATCTTGGAGATGGTAAAAATATTTACTTTTGGACAAATCAGTGATTGGGTGGTGGCTCTCTTTCAATGGAATTCCTTAGAATGTTTTCAAATGTTGTATACAAAGATGCTCTAATGGGTGACTTAGGATTTGGAGAGGAGGGGTTTGGAATTAGGAATTTCAGTGGAAAAGAAAATGATTTGAATGACAAAGATCGATGGTTGAGGAGTTATTGAGCAAAATCGAATAAGCTAAGTTGAAGAATAATTGTATCGAATTACTAGTGTGGAAATTGGAAGAAGGGGATATTCAATTTCTTCAGCTAACAAATTTCTTAGTAAGGTACCTTTCATGATCACTATGAGTTGTTCAAAAGACTTTGGAGATCACCAACATCACCTTCGGCCAAATTGCTCTGTTGGAGATTGGTTAAAAAGTTATCCACAAAGACAAGTTTGTTACAAAGGAACATCCCTCTATAAGATGGACTTTGTGTTCTTTATTCTAACAATGAATTAGACAATAAGGAACATTTATTCTTCAAGTGCAGGTTTGCTTCACAAATTTGGAACATGTGCTTTCTTGGTTATTTTGGTCTATTGCTTCATCGATAGACCTAATCACTCATGCCATGCATTTTTCATGCCCTAGTAGGAATAGAACCTGGAATAATATTTTAATTGTTGTTTGGTGCTTTATTATTGTTGGTATCTGAAATCTCATAATAATTGTATTTTCATAGATGTGGAAAGTAAATAAGATGAATTGTGGTATCTAATTTTGATTAAACCACTAGTTTTCCTCAATAGCAAAATAAAAAATAATAGAGTGAGTTATTATGAATGGATTACAAATTTCACTCAGTGTTTTGAAAGGATGAGCACGATCAGATTGTGATTGAGGTCAGAGGCTTCATTTAGGGAGAATATGTGATATAAATATATTGTTCCAGGCAGAACAAGTTATGATATTTTTGTAAGGTGCAACAGTTATATACTATTTTTTGTTGTTTGATGTTAAATATAGTGTAACCGCTATCTTTTTTTTATGTAAATATTTTATTTATTTGGTATCACTTGTACCTTTTTTTATATATATTTATAAAAATTTTGTTTTGCTAATAAAAAAAAAACTCTCCTACAAACCAAATCTTTATCTAACGCACTGCTCTCCCTTGTCACCCTCTAGAATCCTCAGCAAGATCGTCACTATTCTCACTGTTACCACCACCACTGACGATGGTGGTGATGGTAGCGGTGATGGGGGTAGTGGTAGTGGCAGTATCAACGGTAGTGAGGATGATCTTGTAGAGAATCCGCTAGAGTGATAAGAGATATCGGCGCATTAGAAAAGGGTTTTGATTTGTGGAATAAGTCTCTATGTGACCGTGCCCTTATCACCCTCTCAGATCCTCAGCAAGATCGTCACTATTCTCACTTTTACCACCACCACCAACGATGGTGGTGATGGTAGCGGTGATAGGGGTAGTGGTAGTGGCAGTATCAACGGTAGTGAGGATGATATTGTAGAGAATCCGCTAGAGTGATAAGAGAGAGCAGCGCATTAGAAAGGGTTTTGATTTGTGGAATAAGTCTCTATGTGATAGTGAGCTTGTTTAACAACAACTAAATCTGAACCGTTTATTAGAATCCTATAACTATTATTATGTTTTCCTTATTTCTTACTCTAACTCTTTTTTTTTTAACTAAGTTGACCTCCTTATATATATAATCCTTACTTATATATTAAAATTTATTTTCAATAAATATATATATATATATATATATATAGATCTACGTACTTTAAGAATCAGTGTAACAAATTACTTTTCTTCATAATTATTTATTTTCTTCAAATCACTAATAATTAAAAATTAATTATGTATTACAAACATTAAATTTTTAAAAAAAAATATTATGTTTTGAATAAACTATTAATTTCATCCAAATTATTACCCTCTTTCATAAATAATTTGTAAAACAAATAAATTATATAAATAATCCTTTCCAATATTAGAAATCATACTGAGTAGTCATCACTTATTGAAAAACTTTTTAAATTAATTTAAAATATTATATTTCATATTAAATAATTCCATACATTTTTAAAAACGTTAGTAAAACATATACATAAATTGACTAAATCGACGAATATTTAGTATTTCTTTTGATCTTTCTTATATTCCATCAATACCATATGTAAAAGTTTTTTCATACAAGAAAACAAGTTTACTAAAATTTTACTAAAACAAGTTTACTCTATTTTTAAAATTTTAATAATATATTATTAATATTTTAAGACATTATTATTTATTAAAAATTAAAATATATGTTTTAATATTTTAATGAAAACTAAAAACATTAACCAATGTAAATTAGGAAAACATCAATCAATTTAGAACAGAGGAAAAATTTAATTAACTAATTTATTAGTTTTATTTTTTTGAAATCTAATTTATTAGTTAAGACTCTTTTAGTTTTAATTTTTTAAATATATAAAAATAAAAAATATTATATTATTTTTAAAATGTTATAATTTTCTTTAATATTTCTCATCATAATATATTTATTACTTTATTTTTTATTCACTATGTGTAAGAATATTTTTTTAAGACAAATATTAATTGTTAAAATATCTAAAAGCAAGGTTCCAGGAATGTTTTTTTATACAAAAAAGAGTTCAAACAGCCTAAAACATTAATTTACTATACTTATTATTTATCAAACTTAGAAAAATGACTCAGATTTTAAGATGAAGGAAGAGGAACCTGATGTTTTTGCTTATACTCATTTGCATTAATTAAAATTTATTGTAAATTGTAAAATTATGAATAGAGTTCATTATGTGAAGTTTACACAATTTCTCATGTTTAATAAATTTTAGTAAATGATATAATAAGTATACATATTTAAAATAGGAGAGGAGTTTTACGACGAAACTTTATTTCTGAAACTATTTCTAATTAAAATTTATTAAAAATCGTCCATTTAGAGAGAAACTGATGACTAGTTATATCCACCAAATTAATAATTTTTAATAAATTTTAACAAAAAGAGGGAATTTTCCTAGTACTATTATATTTCCTTAAAAAGAATATATTAAAAAGTATATCTTTAAAAAATTTTATTTTCTAATTTTACACCTACATTATCCTTCAAAGATAAAAAAGTTAAAAATTATTTAAAGTATGTTTAGTAAGAGATGTGAAAAGGAAAGGTAAAAACGAGGATAAGAACAAACGAGAGTGGATATGTGGTGCAAATGTTTTGATTTTTACTTGTTAGTGCTTGCTAGAGAAAGCTGAAAATGAAATAATTGAAAATACTTTTGTTTAGACTCGTGATACTGCACCTTCATCTCATTTTCATCCCTCTTTTGTCAAATGCATTTTTCTTTCCATCCTTTGTACTCTTTTGCTAGTAATCATACCCTGATTTTCAATTTTTTAAATATTATCCTACCCATTCCTTTCAAGCACATTGATTCTTTTTTAATAAAAAAAAGTTTTTGTAATGAGGAAACGTCTTGTCATATTTTGATGTATTCATATGTTTATCAGTTTAAATTAACTTAATGAATCTAATAAACCAAATCGAATTAATTAGTTTAATTCGATTTTTTTTTCACTTGATCAGGTTTTTACCCTATCCAAAATAATCAAAATTGACTCTGTTTGATTTGGTTCATGGTTTTAGTACTTCAAAATCCTGATCCAACTCAAACCAACACAAAAGTATATATATTATATTATATTATATTATATTATTATTATATTATATTTATTTTATATTTTTAAGTTAATAAATTTATTTTATACTTTAAATTTATATAATTTGTTGTTTGTATTGTATTTTATTGTTTTAATAATTTAATTTGAATAATTTAGTATATATGGAACACTTGATATTTTATTATAAAATTATGAATTTAATAAACTAATGTATTTGACTAGTTTTAGATATAAAACTATTTTTTTACAATTTAATGAAAAAAATCGATTTTTTAGTTTTTTTATTAATTTTTCCTAAAACTGAACCGACTAACCCAATTATCATTGATTCGAGTCAATGAAAAAAATTCTAAAAAATCAAATAAATCTAATCCAATTAAAATTAATTGATTCAATTTTTATTTTCTTACAAAATCAAATCAACCTAAACACCCTAGTTTCCTTAGTCTATTGTCTTGGATGAGTGATACTAGGTAAGATATGATTAAAAATAAATTAATTAAAGAGAAAATTTTGATTGTTTATTAAATTGCAAAACTATGATCAATTTGTGCTTAAGATAGCTTGAACATGTATGAAAAATTTCACACAGAAGCTATAAAATCAGGAGATTTTTTTAATAGGAAGCTTTAATCAGGAGATTATATCAAAATCAAAGTAATCTTATCTCTCTATTTTTTATAGTTAAAGTGATCTTGTCTCTAATAATAGAGAGAAAAAAAAAATTAGAAGCCAATAAAAGTAAACATACTTTACAATAAAAACATAGACACTAATTATCCTTGTTGTCGATCCTAGCTAATTTTTATTTTTATTTTTTTGTAATTATTGTTATTGTGTTAAACTTTTTCTTTCTGTCGACCGGAGTTGGCTTATATGGATTAAAAATACAACGTTTAAATATTCATTTAATTTTTATATTTATCAAAACTTCTCTTTTAGTTTATATATAAAGGAGAAAATTAATTGTCGACCCTAGCTAATGAGTTTGTTTTTAATTATCTGTACAAGAACTTAGATTCCAATCTTAGTGTTGTCATTTTGTAAATGATAAAAAAATTAATTAAGTAAATAGACCAAATTTTATTGTTATAGTGTAGTATTTCTTTATTCTCTGGGTATCAAGGTTTTTTTTTATTATTATTAATCTACAAGAAGATTACTGAAGTTAATTTCAATCTAAAAACCTATTCAAATTATCTAAATTCATCGTCATTAACCCTGCCTAATTGGTGAGGATGGATGTTAAATCAAACATTAGAACATAGTATTATTAATACTAACAACATATTTGTATTTTATTAATATGTATAATAATTTTAAAGTTTTAATTTAATATATTTTTTATTGATATGATAAAATATTGTGTTATTTTTGTATAATAACTTTAGTTTAGTATTTTTTTTTGTATATTAATATGATATAAATATGTCATATAACATTTATAAGTTTGAGAGAAGAGAATTTGATAATAGGATAACATATACCGACTAATTGGTTCTAATACTAAGTGAGTTGTTGAAAAGAAACCACTAATTGGTGCAAATATATATATGTTAAAAGTTTCTGCCTCTAGAGCTCACCTAACACGTCCTTTGAATTTGATATTTACCTTACTTACAAAATCCGATAGATGTCACATTGATATTAAAATAAAGAAAAAGAAGAAGAAAGAAGAGGTGAAAATGATGATGAAAGGGGGATTAATTCCAGTAGAGACCAACTTTAGTGGTAGGACGAAGGTGTAGTTCAGTAGTGGCAATGTGGCAGGAAAGAAGTGAAACAAATTAAGAAATTTCATGGAAGGTGTCTGAAAATAAGATGGCACAAGTAATGCCAAGCCTGTGTTCAAAGCTAACCCCACATAGGTGTGAGGCTCCTTTAGTTGATTTTAATTATGGTGAAGCAGAGAATGGAAGTACAGAATTGAAGTTTGGCGGTGCATCGTGCAATAGAGCAAGAGATAGAGCTATTACACTTCATCTTCATCATTCATGCAATCTCAAACAAAGAATGAATGTCCCATTTGTAGGTGTAATCGAGGCAATAGTATTAGCTGGACCTCATGATTGCTCCCTTTTTCAGGACCCTTTCATCAATTTTGTCAGAACTTACTTAGCTCAATACACAGATCATACAACTATATCATTGAATTCGGTTGGTGCTCTTCATTCAATTTTTGTTTTTTCTTTTCTTTTTAAAGCCTATTTTAGCTGAACTCCATGTCTGCTAAATTATCATTCCCCTACACATCCTCATCCTCATCCGACCCCACACACCTCTTTTTCATTACACCTTACCTTATGCAGACAATGTTTGTCATACATTTCGTTATAAATAATAAAACAAATCAACAAAATAAAGCACAATATATTTAATTGTTTGAGTTGCTTTCTATTAGAGTACTTCTTTATTTTTTTTAATAATCAAAATATAAAACATATAAATTTTATATTATTTTGAAAATTTGTTAAAGTTTAATAATAATGTGGTAACAGTGTAAAATAGTTTTATTAGTCAATTATAAATTTTCCATTATATATATGAGTTTTAAGAAACTATTATACAATTCAACAAAATTATTTGGAAAAGAAAATATTAAAGCAAATGTGACATGGGAGATGTTAATTCAAATTCTTTTGTCAAAATGGGTCTAGCCCACTCGACTGACCTGCAGGCTACAAAATAAGTTAAACCAGACTCTAAAACCAAGAGGTTCAAATAAAAACAAGTCTTTATGACCTAGTCAATTTGTTCTGAGATTGCAAATGGACTTAGGTCAAGTTGGTCCAATGGACCACAGGTCGACCCAAATACAAAAACAAATATATAAATTTTAGAAATACATATTAATAATATGTAATATATGGTTAAAATATATTAAATAAAAATACTAAATGTACATATAAAATTATGTTTGATATTAAGTCAATTTGTACATATTATTAATCTACATATTAAAAAATACATATAAAAATATGTTTGATATTATATACTTAATAATATATTTTTAATAAGTAAAAGTTATATTCTTCTAAAATTAATATTAAATTAATATATATATATATATATATAAAATTATAAATGTATTTTGAGGTTATTTTAGACTTATTGAGAATGTTACTTTTAATTGATTTATTATGTTGCTTTGAATTGGTTTGAGTTTGTATATAAAAATTATTTTTTAATAAAAGTTTGGATTTTGATTTTTTTTAAGAAGTTTGTTTTGGTGTGGTGGCCTAGCGACCCAATCAAGCTCGGACCAGACTTAGAAATTTATAGTTTGAATCAATAAAGAAAATTTGAATTAACATCTCTCCTACTTTGAAGTAGCATTTTTTAAAAAAAAAAATTCTAAATTCTCATTTTATCCCTTATTCCCTCTTTCTACCTTACATAATTTTCTTTACCTTCACTCTCTCTCCTCACGTCTTACTTAGCGTATAGATGTAGTATATTTATTTAATTTCTTATGTTTTTTAGTATAGTAATTTAATTTCTTATTTTTTTAGTATATTAATTTAATTAATTTTTAGTGTACTTAATTTATTATTATTTTTAGTATATTTATTTAATTTTTTATTTATTATTATAATAATTACATGTTTATTATGTTAATTTACTTAATGAATTACATATTTAGTATAGTTATTTAATTAAATATTTGATTAGTGTAGTAAATTAAATTTAATATAGTTATTTAATTTCTTATATTTTTGGTATAGTAATTTAATTAATTTTTAGTGTACTTAATTTATTATTTTTAATATAATATTTATTTATTATTTTTTATAATGATTACATGTTTATTATATTAATTTACTTAACAAATTACGTGTTTAGTATAGTTATTTAATTAAATATTTGGTTAGTGTAGTTAATTATATGTAGTATAATTATTTTATTTTTTATTTTTTTAGTATAGTAATTTGATTGATTTTTAGTGGATGTAATTTTTTATTTTTAGTATAGTTATTTAATTTATCAACTTTTATTATAATAATTACATATTTATTATATTAATTTACTTGATAAATTACGTGTTTAGTATAATTATTGAATTAAATATTTGGTTAGTGTAGTTAATTATATGTACTATAGTTGTTTAATTTCTTTTTTTTAGTATACTAATTAATTAATTAATTTATTATTTTTATTATAGTTATTTAATTTATTATTTTTTTATTATAATAATTACATGTTTAAATATTAATTTACTTAATGAATTACATATTTAGTATAGTTATTTAATTAACTATTTAATTAGTGTAGTATAGTATAATTATTTAATTTCTTTTTTTTATTAGAGTAATTTAATTTTTTATTTTTTTAGTATAGTAATTTAGTTTAGTATAATTATTATTTTTATCTCTCCTATTATTGATAAAAGTTTATTAAAAATGATAAAAATTGTATGTATCAGCTCTTATTTAATTATAAAATCTTAATAGTAATTATATATTTTTAATGAATAATAAAATGAATTATTACAAATAAATATTAAAATAAATTATACTTTTGACATTTCATTTTTTTTAAAAGATATCTTTTGTTTTTATAATCCTAGTCTTATCCTTGTCATTGTCTATAAAATATCACATATTCACTTATAAGGAAGTTGTTGTAAATGTGATTAAAATATTCAAATTACTCCCTTTTATCTTTATCTTTAAATCAAATTTAAATGAATTTTAAAAAAAATAGTAATGATTAAATATAATCTTGTATTAAAATTTAAAATTTTCATAATGAATTCAAAATAAAATTAATATATTCAATTTTTTTTATGAATTTTAATTATATAGCATTGAACATTTTTTGTATTGGACCACTTTTTGTAAAGGAATGTTTAAGTGATTGTTTGATAATAGTTTTATAAAATTTTTTTTAGTATTTTAGTATTTAAAAATTGAAAATTTTTTTTTGTTACTGTTTCTTAAAATAATTTTCAAAAACAATTTTATTTTTTAGTTTTGAAAAAATAAAAAACAGGAATAATTATAAGTAGTTTTTTTTTCAGTTTTCTATTTTTATTTTGAAAACTTAAAATACAATAAAAATATATTTTTTTTCTTTTTATTAATGGAATTTCAGTAAATATAATTTTTTTTTTATTTTGACATTTTCAAAACAGTTTTTAGATAACATTTAAAAAATAAGTTTTGTTTTTCTTCTGACAAAAAATAGTTTTTAAAAACTCTTTTTAAAAATAAAAAAACAAAACCAAAATTTTATATTGGTATTCTATATTTCCACTTACACGTAGTAAATGTCTAATTAATAATTATTATGGCATTTATTGGGGTCAAAGAGAACACGCTTGCATGAATTAGTGATTTGTGAGATATAAAATGAGATTCATTTTTAACCAATATGATAGACATCACTTAGTTTAACATCTTTTGTACTAGCAATGATTGTTATTATTTCCTCCCTCGGCATAAGATGTGATGTGTTGTAAGTAGTTGAATATGTTTATATCGAAAATGCATTTTTGAAAAAAATTGATTGTTCCTTGTATAGCTGTTAAAATGTCTCTGAATCGTGATCTTATAAAATAAATCAAGTTAAAATCTAAAAAAAAGGTTTAAATAGAAGTGAATATTTTTAGTTCGGTCAATTTGGTCCAATTATGTAAATAGACTTGGACCAGCTCAAATACAAATATAAATACATAAATTTTAAATATATATATATATATAATATTATTAGAAATATATTAAATAAAAAATATACACATAAAATTATGTTTGATGTGAAGTCAATTTATACATATTGTTAATATATATACAAAAATTACATGTAAAAGTATGATGTTTATTTAATAATAATTTTTTAAAAAATAAAAATTATGTTATTCTAAAATGTATATTAAATTAAAAATTAAAATATACATATAAATATATTTTTATATTATTTTAAACTATTTTATGATGTGTTTTTTATTGATTTAGTGCATTGTTTTGAATTAGTTTGAACTTATATTATAAAATAAGTTTTATTTTTTTATAAAAATTTGAATTTTTTTTAAAAAAAATCCCATTTAGGCCCGTTTTGACCCAATGACCCAATATAGTGTCGGGTTGGGCTTCGAAATATGTAGCTCGCAAAATATGGGCTGACCCAGACCTATTTTGTTTAAAAAGCCTGAAGGGCCGAGTCGGGTCAACCCACCCAGATTGTCAACTCTAGTCCTTGTCACATAATGTAAGCATCTAGAACCTACTTCATCTAAATCTACCACTACTATATATTAGCTCTACAACTCTCAAAAAATACACATTTTCTACATAATAAAATTACTAACTCACTATTCACTTAAGGGATCTTTTAACTTAATACACCATCATCTCATTTTATTATTGATGACTCTATGAATAGAGTAAGATAGAAATGCAAAATTCAAATTTGACATCAATATTGTAATCTCTAAAATAGAAAACAAATCTCTAAATTAATCTAAAAACAAACTAACCAAATATTTAAATCTAATTAGTATCAGAGAGATATGAAACAAGGGTGATTGACCTAAGTGGGTCATTTTTTAATATAATTACCTAATTGTATTTGTTTTAAAAATATTTATTAAGGTGAATTTGTTTTTGGATTTGACTTGGTTAAACCGCACTTTCCACTTGCATTTTTAGTGTCATGTGAGTTGTATAACTAACTTCTGAATTGGTGTCATTCAACTAGTCAAAGAACTAAAATTCAAGTGAAAACTGTGGTTTGACCAACTCAAACCTAAAACAGACCCACTTTGGTAAATATTTTGTAAAATAGACCTATTTAGATAATTATTTTAAGAAAAAAATCTACTTAGATCAATCACCCATAAAACAAAACTAATTCTTAAATAATTATCTTTTGAATTTTAATCAACTCCATCATTTAAAATTTAAAATTATTTTTCAAAAATTACTACCATTAAATAGGGTTGTCTATCCTTAAAAAAAATATTCTTTTAAGTTTTGAGAGTAGTTTTGTAACTATGGTATTCTAAGACATTGCCATTTCTTTTGAGAATGATTTCTTTACAAAGGCAACAATGTAAAAACACCTTACTATAAGGTATAGAGCAAAGAGAACGTTTTTCTAATGATGTAAATCACCCATAATGTTTTAAGAAAACACAAAAGAACTGTTGTATAGTTTGTTATAAAGAATAATTTTGTAGAGGATCTAAAACAACAATTTGTCATTGTAGTTTTTTAAGAGAACACAAAAATTGTTGTTGGTATATGATAAAGAATAATTTTTAAATTATTTTTTACAACAATTATTTGACATTATAGTCATTAAAGATAACACCCAAAAGTTGTTGCTTTTGATGTCCAACAATCCAATAATATAATTGTTATTATATAACTCAAAAAATAATTAATTATATGTGACTATTAATAAAGATAACTACCTTTTTTTGTGTGCACATTTCCTATTTCTAAATTACCCTTATGTATAATTGTTGTTATCTCTCTCATAGAACTTTCAATATGTAATTACTCTTAATTTTTTTGTAACTACTCTTTCTACTACTACTATTATTACTGTCACTGCTAGTGCGACTACTATTGTCACAAATAATAAGAAATAATTTATTAAAAATGATAACTAGAACGCATTACAATAATAAGAAATATTTTATTATAAAAGATAGCTAGAATAACCTAATTTTATTTACAAAATTTTATTTTAAACATGTGTTAGATTGTTCTATATTTGTAGGTGTGTTTAGTCATCACATGTTCTAACTTGGATCTTTAACAATTGTTAACCAAGAACAACCTAAATTTTATTTGCAAAATCCTATGATTTTTCAAACACATTAATGCTACAAAGATCACTCTATCTCTTTGTCTCTCTCTCAATCTTTCTTATATATATAGACACACACCACACACAAAAAGTTTGTATAATGCAAATCAAATTAATATTAAAATTATTATGCAACAATCTCAAATCTTTACAAAACTACCTTATTATCTCTAGCAAATATAATTATGAACATAATTCACAACAATTATACCTATCAAAGACAAACTTAAAGTGATAATCTTTTTTTGTTAAATTGTTAAAAAGAAATTTCAAACCTATTGTTTCCCTTTATTTCATATCTAAAATCACAATTTCTATAACTCTCAAACAAATATATTTTTTTACATTAAAAATTGATCAAACTTGCAATAAAAAAAAAATTAAATGAGATATACATCATAGATTCTAACATTTGTTAATGCATTTCCAAATTGACTAAAGCATAAAATTAACTAAATGAGAGAATCAATAGATAGTTAAAATAATTCAACATCACCTTTCATAAAGTAAACCTCATTGTCATTACTAAATCATAAAATTTAGTAGGGTTTAGTTAAGTTTAGTTTAAAAAATTTGACTACATTTCATTTTTGTCCTAAAAATGAAAAATAATTTTTTCGACCTTGAATTTAGTAAATTTAGCTAGGGTGTTCACAAGTTGGGTTGGGTCAGATTTAGAGAAACTCAAGACCTAACTCAATAACAACTCATTGGGTTGGGTTAATCGGGTCACTGTTTTAAAAAATATTTTTTTAAAGAATAACTTGAATTTTTAGAATTTTTTATATATTTTTTAGGATTTTTTTTTTCAAAAAATAGAATATATCATTGTTGTAACATAAAAATAAAGAATAAATTAATAGCTTTCATAGTGTGAAAAATCAATTCCCATAAGTCCTAACACATGCATCTATAATGACACATTACTACATTAGTAAGATTATTGTTGTCTCAATTCATCTAATTAATCTATGTTTTCAATAAATCTATAATGAATTTTGCTAGTGTTTAAAGGGTTTTTGCTAAAGACACTTTACAATCTTATAGATAAAAATAATTCATTGATTTAAATTTTAAAAACTTATATGCTTAGTCTTTGACATAACATCTTTTTACAGTAATCAATAACATGTTCAGAACATATCATTGTTGTAATTTCAAACACATGCTTAGTCAATCAATAATAATTCTATAAACTATTATAAATTAAACTATTAAAGATATTTTTTAATTTAAAATAATAAATAATTATAATATAATATAATTATTCAGTTGAGTCTCAGCTTCAACTCACTGAATCTGTCCCCCAACCCGCAGGGGATTGAGTTAGGTTAAGTTTCACCTAATAAAAAAAAATCTCAACCCAATAACTTTGGGTGGAATTGGATTAAACTGGGTCATTAAGTCACCCAATCTAGTGAATACCTCTAAATTTAGCTTCTAAAAATAGTATAATCTTGTAATTTTTAGAACAAAAAAAATATTTTCAATTTTTAGAAATAAAAAATAAAATTTAATAAATTTAGAAACTAAAAATTTAATTTAATCATGTAATAACAATACTTAACTTCGTTATTACCAGAACAAATATGGTATAATTTGTTAATTAATGTATAACCTCTTAAAATGCAACACATGGCATTTCAATATAGTTACACAGTATAACAAAATGGGTACAACTACACAAAAATTATATATAAATCGTTCTTAGTATTTTTATTTTATTTTTAAAGTATTTTGAATAAGTTTTTCTTTTTGCATTTTTTTCCTATGCCTTGCAAGGTGTACACCTCCAAAGTTGTCAACCAAGTAGGAAAGTACAAAATGGAGAACCTGGAATCTTCAATTAGGAAATTGATAAATAGACCTCCTCAATTATTTAACGTACCCCTATATTTAAAATATATATATATATATATATATATATATATATTAAAAAATATTCATTTTCATTTACTCATTTCTAACATATACCTCCTCTCCTAAAATGTTTATTGATTTATGTTAAACAGTCACAAGACTTATGTTTGGCTTTAAAAGAAAAAAGTTATGTCGACCAAGAAGGATAACCCCCTTCTTTTCCAATTCGTTGTAAATAGACAATTTCCATTTAGATTCCATAATCTTCTTATAGCTCGTCATAAAGAAGTTTTCTCCATACAAACTGAGACTTTAGCTGATGAAAATAATGTTTTTTGGATTTTTTTAAAAAAATTATTTACTATAGCTTTTAAAATAAAATAACAATTTTTTATATTCTGGTTAAAAAAAGGTTTAACATACATAAATAAATTTAAAAAAAAAGTTAAAAAAACATAGAAAAAAGTAATTTTAATTTTAGAGGTTTTATTGAAACTTACTCCTACTAGCTAGATTCTTAGAAAAGGGTAAATTAAAAACTTAAGAAGTTATTATTTAATAAACCCATTTTTCGGTAAAATAATATTGAACAAACTTATTCTTAGTGTATCTTATCTGAGTTATTTTTAAAGATAGTTAACTATTATTTGAGTTAAAGAAATTACTAATAGATAAGTTTAAAAAACGAATAAATAAGTACTGATTGCTTCTTAAAATAAATTCATTTAAATACACAAGTAACAAAACAATTAAAAACTAAAAAGTAGTGTACTTGTTGAATTATTTTTAGAGAGTAAAATGTTGGAAAAGATTTGAGATGAAAGGTTTGTTGGCTTCTAATTATAATAGCTTGGATGGGGTAATGGGTTCAATTCTGGGTGTCACATGTCATTATGGTGTCCCTGCATGCAGACGCTTTCTCCAGGAAAAATCATTGGTAAGTTTTTATAATAAATATCATTAGCAACTTATAACAAATAAATTAGAGAGAAAAAAACAGAAAAAAGATGAAGATTGCGTATTGAAGTGGGGAAGTAGCATTTAACAAAATGACAAATTCTTATTCTTAAATCAAACTAAAGTGTGTTAGAATAGCACTTTCCAGAGGATGGATGCATTTGAAACTCAATTCAAAATCATCTAATAAGACCAACCGTAATAAATGGCACCGACGGTAAACACACACTAAAGTGTTTCCATTTTAAAATTTTAACTAAATCAAATCCGACATGTGTTTCAACCAGGGAATATATAATACGTGTTTAGAATTTAAATGTTGAATCCCATTTCGGATTTAACTGGAATTAATAAAATATTTTTATTTTTATAATTTTTTAATAAATATTATACTAAATAAAAAATAAGTCATCTATGATGAGAGAAAAAATATTATATATTATCTAAAAAATTTTCTATTAATATATAATCATAATTCTTTATTTATGACTAATTTATTGATTTTATTGATTAATATTTTAAAAATTATATTAATAAAGAGTTGTAATTGAAAATTAATATAAAATTTGTTTATACAGTAAATATATATTAATTAAACTTATATGATAATATATGAATCTAAAACAACATATTGTGTTTGTTTGAAATTTTTACTCCAAACTTATTAGAAAATCACTCTTCATTGGATCTAAAAGTTTTTTTAATTTTATATTAGAAAAGCTATTTTTTTAACAATATCTTTTCTGACTAAATTTTCTACTAATTTTTCTGGTTCTTCACCAATATGATATCTTTCTAGTTGTTTAAAATTAATGAGCCAGATACATACTCAGATCCCCCAGTTTAACTAATTGAGTTAATCAATTTGATTCGATTCTGAGACAACCTGAAAATTAACACATGTTTATCCTTTCATATTGGTTGGAAGACTTTTTTTTATATGTTTTATGTTTTTCCTTCTAGATTGGTTGAAAGAAATTAAAAGTTTTAAATATATATACTCATTTTTATTTTTTATAACCATTTTCATTAGAATTGTATAATATTTATAAAAATATAAACCATGTACGACAGTACGAGAGCAAATTATGTTAGAGAAAATGAAAATTTTAAATCATGAGAATTATATAATGTTTACAAAAAATAAAAAACACGAGATTAAATTTATATTAATTTAATTTTTATTTTAAAAAATAAATTTATGTCGATAAGAAAATACTTACATGTCATCAAACGTACATATGCTTTAGGAGCAATAAGAATCATATAGGAGAAAAATCAAGAGTCACAACGGGTTAATAAATAATTTAGGAGTTTAATTAGTATACATTGTGTAAAATTCAATCATTGAATTTATGTGCTTTTAAAATAATAATGAGTAAAATCAACAAATTTACTATAAATGAAGGATTGTGATTAAATGTCAGTATAAAAATCTTTACACATATACCAATTAAACTGATCAACAAAGTTAGTGCTCCTTCATTGTTGTTTTGATCTAAACCAATTTTAAGGGATTGGTTCTAAATCATTTATTAAAAAAAAAACTTTGTTAATATAATTAGGCATGACAATCCACAATGAGACGAAAAGAAAAGTGTATGGTTATGGAAATTTGTTTGACAATCGTTGTATCTGATTATTTTCATTAATTTATTTGGTTAGTGTTTTTTTAAAGTATTTTAGAAATAATTTTAATTTTTTAATTTTTAAAGATTATAAATAATCATAACTAGTTTTATTTTTTTTAGTTTTATATTTTTGTTTTAAAAACTTAAAATATAATAAAAGTATGTTGTTTTTTTCTTTTTATTAATATCATTCTATAAATATAAATAAATATTCTTTTATTTTTACATATTGACATAATTTTCAAATAACACTTTTAAACAATTTTTCAAAACTACTTTTTAAAATTCCTTTCAAAAAGTAAAATACAAAATCAAATCAATTAATTATTTAGTTTTGACTAACTTTTCATCTCATCTTTAATAAAATAAAAAATAAAATGAAATATATATTAGTTGGACTATTTTCTCTATCCCTGTCTTCATTCATTAAAAATTGTTAGTGTTTTATAATAATATACTTGTACATAACTTTTGTTAAATTTTAAATCTAAAATTAATTTTAAATTTCATTAGATTAAAAAAACTAAGCAATGCAATAATTCATAACATTAACACAACTCATTGTAATAAAACAGACATAAAGTCTCATGAAAATATTCAATAAATAAAATGTATCCATGTAGCGTTGAGGTTTGATGTTTGAAGCTTGATTCCGTGTTACTTAAATTTCACTATTAACTCAATTAACATGAGCTAAATAAAGATAATTCAGAGCTTAAAGTTTTATAAACTATGAAAGGAAGAAAAGTACAAGGCCTTAACTTTAATTTTTTAATATAAACATTATCAATTTGATTAAATTAAGTTTTTATGAAGCATATTATATTTACTGTTTTATGAATTTTATAAATTAGCTAATTAATATGTCAGCACATACCAATATATTTTAGGATATAATTTTTCAATTAAAATGATTTTAAAGTGAAATTATCTATAAAGTATGTAAATAGTAATATGCGTGTGTTTAATTTAATCTATAGTATACAATAATATTAATCCATTAAAATTCAGACAATTGCTTTTAATACCTCCTAACTTCTATTCGCACCTCCCAGACTTTATAATTTTTTTCAAAACCCAAAAATACCCTCCCCTTTTCTTACCCTACTTGCATATTCAACTAGTATATTCCGGGCCATATGATCCGGAAGGAAAATGAGATTCAGCAACTATGTTCCGGACAACATGATCCAGAATGTATTATGTCCATTTCGGATCAGTTGATCCAGAATGTATTATGTACATTCCGGATCAGTTAATCCAGAATGTATTATTTATATTCCGGATCAACTAATCCAGAAGTAGATCAAGTGCGTATTCTTGACTAGGTGGTCTGGGGTAAATATTGTCAGTTCCGGATCAACTGATCCGAAATATTGTAACACTCGACGTAGTACGAATAAAAATGCAAACAAGCCCTCAAGCACAAATCTCAAAACCCTAAACCCTAAACTTTAAATCAAGAAAATCATACCCGAATAAAATTATGTTTTCCTTTTCAAATAGCGCTTAAATCAATGAATAATATCCTAAAGACTTATAAGAATGATTAGGGATTTACAATAGAGAATGTGTTTGGCACACAAGAGTAGCAAGAAAAATCACAACAAGACAAGAAAATAAAAAAATAAATTCAAAAAATTTAAATCAAATAAGGATAAGGGTATATTAGGAATTTACAAAAAAATATAAACTTAGGGAGTGCAAATAGCAAATGGGGAGTGTTAAAAGAAAATACCTAAAATTCAATGATGCATTTTTTTTCCAGTAGTTTTTGTTGCAAAAGGGTCCTTTCCTCAATCGTCAGTATTTTCTGTCTTGTTGGGCTGTTCAAAAGTAGGCTGCAGCCTGTAAAAAGCCCAAAAAGTGTACTGAGTCTGGAATCTGGATCAAACTTTATGGAAAAACCAGTTTTATTTCCCCTTCTTTCTGTTAATAAAATAAAATAAACAAACTCCTTGTCAAAAATAAATACATAAATAAACAAACTCAAGAAACACCTCCTTTTATTAGGAAAAAGATACTGCTAAATCAAAAACCTTCATACTGAATTACTCTTTTGACAATAAAAAAAAAAGGTATTGAATTATAATTTCTGGAGTGTAAGAAAAACTACTCGTTTTATTTATTGAGCAAAAATCCATTTTTATTTGGATACATACTTCAGACTCAATCCAAAATATACATTTCGGAAAATTAACATATGGAACAATTCAGCCAAAAAAAAAAAAAACAAAACAAACGGAGCATAATCTTTTCATTTTCATATTCACCAATTAAGTTAAAATAATCCCATATGATTCGTAGTTGTTGGTTAATGTAGAAGAGCTTAAATTTGTAGAATCAAATTCTTTTGCTTATTTTTATTTCTAAAAATGACAGTTTATGTTATTTAAATTATTTATTTTCAGTTTCTATTTTTAATAAAAATATTGTACAATTTTTAGTCTCATTAGGGACTGCAAACACAAACTTATAAATTTTAAGGGTTAGAAATAAATGAATATAAAATCATTTTTAAAAGTCATTAGTCTCATTCACTGGTTAATACCATGGGGAAAATTTTGGACTCAGTCTTTCTATATCTATTGAGATTTGAGAATTTTACTGATCTGACATCTTCACACCAGAAAAGAAAAAGAAAAAAATATAGATTAATACCCATTCTGATATAAGTGGTAACTTTCATACAGTTTGCACGACGAGCTTTACATACTTTCAAGTTTTGTGAAGCCAAACTAATGGCTAGGTTTATCGATTATCAAAATTATATTTCAATTTAACAGTTGTTTGAAAGAAAAGTTAAAAGGAGTTCATATTAAAATGTTTTTTTTTTTATTTTCAACTTTTAAGCAGGGTAAGAACTGTTCTATTAAAATGAGGAGTTTTAGGAAAAATTTCTTTAGCAAGTGATTTAATGACAAGTAAAATCTTTTAAAATTGATAATTTTAGATAAATTCAAACAAACCAATGATAAGATTTCAGAAGGAGAAATTCAAGAGAGTTTCAATGAATCATGATTGTTAGTATGCTCCATACTAATGTGCCTTTCAAATTCTGTTTTAACACATGGGGGTAGATATAATAATTTTGGAAATGGTCCTCTGGCGTTTCCATGTTCAAAGATAAGTCACTATTAAATACTTAAATGTTCATCACACCATTGAATTTGAGTCCTCAGCCTGTCCTGCTTCTTTTCTTAAAACAAGTCAGAATGTTAGACGTCCGTCCGAACCATAGGAACATTGGTAAAGGTATAATTCTTGTACATAAATTGATCTGGAATAACCTGTAATATTTGTTCCAAGAAGGTAAATATTCTAATACGATATCAATGCTCAGTAGTTTCTGGAAAGGAAAAGAAAGGAAGATCTAAGGTTGAGTTGGAATGAACTTTGCAAACCAAAACATGGGGTTGGTTTAGGGTTTTTGACATTTGAGCTCCATTAGACTGTTTGGTAGAAAGGAGAAAAATATGATAGACAAAATAAAATGATAAGTTAAAATAAATAAAAAATAAAATTAAAATTAATTTTTTTTTACAATTCAAATATTAATTATTAATATTAATATTTGTTAATAGAAAGATTCAAATTCACGAACTATTTCTTTTCACTCTCTTCACTTTAACACCAAACCATCTTATAACTTCAAAATAAGAATTAAAGTTATTTGATAAAAAAAAAAAAAAAAAATATGATGAGAGATATAAAGATGAGTGAAAATAAATTCGTTAAACAAAGAATACACATGTAATTACAAACTATTTGACACTCGCGTTTGTCTCAAAACGAAAATAAAATGAAGAGGTTTCTCCATTTTAAAAATTATTTCCATCTTATTTCTTTCTTCCAAACATCCAGAATTATTTTCCTCCACCCTATATTATGTCCATCTACTCAGCTAAACAAGGCTAGTTGACCGTGTTTCAGGGGTTATTTACTAGGCGAAGTAAGCTTGTCAGCTGTCATTGGGATTATGATGGAAAATCAAAGTCAGAGACCAGGACCTTCATCAGATAACCATATAGTCATATACTTAACTGGAACAAGCTTTGGAAGGTAAAAGAATCAACGGAAGTGATTCAGTGAAGACACTTTTGTTGGTGTACAATACCGGTAAAAATGACACCTTTGTGATTGTGACAACAAAGAAGAATTCATAAACCACCTATTTGGTGGTACCAGATGCAAGGTGTTCTAAACTTAAATTATGGTACGACATATTTTGGAGGTATTGCTAAGGATCATGCAGAAAAAGTTATCCTATCAGCATGCCTAGCAATAACGACAAAAACTTGTCCTGAGTTCGCAGCATTTCTTGCTTTGAGGAGGGAGCGCCTTCCAATTACTATGCTAAACCAATTTTATCAAGTCACTGTGGAAACGGATTCTCTAGTGATCTATAATAGTGTTTTAAGGAGAATGGCAAATGGTTAGGGATTGGTTTTTCAAAAAAATTTAACATAACCCATGTTTAAACTCAAAAGGTAATCTATTTTAGAAAACTAGTTTAGAACTAAATTGTATATATAAAATTGGTTTTTAACTAGTTTGAAATAATTCTAAATTATAATTCTGAAATAGTTTTAAATTAGTTTTTTTTTTATCAATGTTTTTTTCATATAGTATTGTAAGCATGATCAGAACAATATGAATAGTTTGAAGGAGGGTTTTCTTGTAACCATATTTTCTATAAGATTGTGAAAAATTATATAAAAGTGTGAGAGATACGCAAAGAAAATCTTTTTTTCTTTTATAAAAGCAGTAAAGTAAACTATTTTTAAAACTGATTTAGTAAACTAAATTGGTTTAAAAATAATATAGTTTGAACTAAATTAATTTTAAAAACAATTCAATTAATTTTTATATTTAAAACCAGTTCCACGCCTGCAAATGGGAAGATAGAGCTTTTGATCCGAGACCTTACAAAAGAATGAAGTCATTCATTTTTGCTTTTTAAAACATACTAGTAGTGGTATATGTAAATGTAATAAAGCAACCGACATGCTTGTTGCTCTCTCAAATTTATACTTAATGTAACCCATGTGGGGATCTCTTACAAAGCTTGGTGCCATTTCCTCTTATTCATGTTAACAATGAAAGTCATGATTAATTAAAAAAATATACTAACATATGTAATAAGTTCAATTTATTTTACTTTTTTAATTCATTTTATTTCTTCTTTTTTTTTTCTCAATTAAGAAAGTTATCTAAACAGGTATACTGCTTAGTTGCTATTCATATCCCTGTATAAGGAATTTTGAGGGATCTGAATTTTCATCCCTTTCATTGTGCTCAAACCTCACAACTTGATAAGCTACCCGACTTACCCAGACTCAAATCATGTGTCCTTCATCAATCCCCTCCAACTAACAAAAACACTAGCACCCCCAAATAACTAATGAATAGAATTATGCTATTTAGTAACTACACAACGTTTTCTCAAGAGACCAAGATACAAAAACCAAGAGCAAACCATAGTTAATAACTAATTCACATTGCATACAGGTTCCAACAACCAGCTGCCATGGAATGGTCATATTGGATTCTTTTAAGGGCAAAACACCAATAGATGCTTTTGGTGTTATTGAGCAGGAGTTTTACCTCAAAAATTTACATTAACCTTTAACACAAACCTTTATTTCTTCGGCTTGGTTTTAAGGGCAAAACACCAATAGATGCTTTTGGTTTCACATTACAAAATTATGTATCTAGAATTGATTTTAGATCAATTTTGCTGAAAATAATTTAAAATTAATTCTAAATTAACACAACTAGGAGTACATTTTGTATTTGTTATTAATTTATACTAAATTTTACTCCAATTTACTTTTATAATGAAAACCTTCAAATATAAATCATATAATTTTAAAATCAATTTTAATAATAATCAACAAAATCAATTTTGTCATTGTTCGTGTAAAAATATATGTACTTAGTGTGTTCAATGGTTGTTAACAAAATTGTTTTTACAAAATTAATTATAATAAAAATTGATTTTTAATTATAAAGTAAGTTAAGATTAAAATGTGGCGTAGAATATCTTCTCCTTCGATCCTTCGAAGTGTATGAAAATTTATCTAAAATTTCTAATTCTAAAGGGACAGCAACAGTAAGAAATAGAATAGTTGAAAAAGTGGAGCTTATAGTTGAAAAGGTAGAAATAACAATTTACATAGTATACGTATGGAATTAAAAATACCTGTAAGAGGAAGAGAAGATTGTGTAGAAAGAATGGGAAAGAAAACTAAAAGCCTTTGGGTCCGGTTTGGTTCAAAAGCTGTGAGTTGTCAGATGCCATGGCGAGGCAATAGTTGGCGATCTCTCTGAACTTGGGGACGCTTCTGAGGTCGACCTTGGTGCCGTCCTTGAGGGTTATGACGACGTCACCCCATTCCCCGATGAAGCGCGGAACCACCTGCACCTCCTTGATCACCGTGTAGGTGAAGTCGCTGCGGTCCTGCCCTGTCAGCCCCGATATCACCGTCACCCTCAGGTTCGTGAACCTGTAGCGCACGTACATGGCGCGTGATACTGCTGCCACTGTTAGGGGGAGCCAGACCAGGGTCAACCCCAGCACCAGGTTCGCCACCAGATCCCCGTAGTGGGCCCCTCCGTCGAAGAATATGCTCTCGCCGGACCCCGACCAAGGAGCCGCGGGGGCACTCGTGCGGGGATTGTTCGTCGGGGAGGACACGTGGAGACGCGTGAGGCGCCGCTGCGGCTGGCGGCCTCTGAATGTCCCCGAGAACGGGAGGAGGGAGGCCGATGTGAACTTGAAGGTGAAGGTTGCCGCCGGTGGAGAAAGGAGGGGAATGGAGGCCATTTGTTGTGTGTTACAACTAACTGTCACTATAATTGTGTTATCCCTTTGCAAAAACTTGTGCGGTAATGCAATCTTCACACACCCATTATTATTTTTTCTATTTCTTTTTTTCTGTTATGGTTTTTCAGGTTGAAAGAGGACTCGGACCCACTTTTCCTAATGACACTTGGCAGGTCATTCACCACTTATGACTGTTCCGAGGCCCAATGGCTAATTTCTTTTAGCTCTCCAGAAATACTATCCGCACTGCATAACAAAAATACCCTTACATATCTTTATATTTCTACCTTAGTTGATATGGAATACATAGCATTTCCAAAGAACTTCTGGATCATATTTTCTTGGTAACATAAATCTTAGACCCAAAACCTTAAATTATATGATGCAAGTAACATAAATTTGAAGTTGAATTCCACCTTAATTAATTTGAAAGTCTAACAAAGAATAAAAATAAGATCATCTAACCCAAATAAGAAACAAAGTGAAAAACATATATAGATTTAAGTTATATCTATTGATGTCATAGAAGGGGCATTATACATGGTGGTTGGACATGACTCAGAGGTTGCACCAGATTTTATGGAGGTTGTGTGATGAAAATGAACATATTGGAGAGAGTAGAGAGAATAAGAAGGGTGGAAAGGAGATTTTGTAATTGAATGTTTTGAGGTTTTTAAAAATATATTAGTCTATGAGGTGTGAATAAAAAATGTAGGACTGTTAAATGAAAATTATAGCCTAATGTTTTTTATGGATTACTCAGAAGCTTCTATTATCAAGCACTGTTTAAGTATGATTCACAAAACTACGGTTATCAACTTATGAATTTAGAGTTTTTCTCCCTGTACCTCCATAACTTCTTCCCGCACCTCCAAAATTGTAGGAAATGTTTAAAATACCCTTAGGTAAAAAAAATTAATTTCTCTCCCATGCCTCTCTTCTCCTTCGTGCACCTTTCTTCTCCTTTAGCTATTGTTCGAGTCATACCTTCAGACGTAGAACTCTGTGCTACCCATACCTCCTCCTTTGTCTCCCTCCATTTGCGCTCTACCTCCATTCCTGTGGGATGTAGCCCCAATTCCTCCTTCATCTCCCACTTTCGCATAGGTCCAGCGTAGCCCCAACTCCTCTTTAGCGCTTCAAGGTATGCTTTGTTCTCACATTCTTCGTCATGCTTTGTAGTCCCAAATCATTAAATCCGGATGGTGAAATCTGGATAACATGCGATTGCAAAATGCAGACATGAACCAAATCTGGACAGACAATTCCGGACTGAGTCCACACTGCCTGTTCTGAACTCAGAATCCAACAACATATGATAAAATGAACATTTGGGACACAACATTACAACAAAGAATCCAACTATAGTAAAATTTCTCAAGGATTGTCGGATGATGAATGTCCTGACATAACGTGACGCAGTTTAATGAATTTATAGTATTCCACTAAACCCCACCATGCGATATAATTTATAACATCAACACATTGGAATTATTTCTAATTTAGCTAGCTTTTAGTTGATGATGAACTAATAGGAAAAATAGGGAGAACTTCATATTAAACTTGAAAAGAACATGTCTGAGGATGATGGCAAAATTAATGGTAATTTTCCCACAGCACTAATGAAACTTTGACTCGGAGGACTTGCTTCCCCTAAAAGCTGAAAGAGAAAAGAATGACTTTGATGCCAAAATAAAATGGTGAAATAAGGATGATGATTAGTGAAAAGGCAAAAAAATGTACAATTTTATGGCACAAAGTATTTGCAATTATAGATCTAGATTCTCTTGTCCGGACTTGTAAAAAATTGTAATTTTATTACTTTTTTACCTAAGGTATTTTTGTCATTTTACAAAATTATGGAGGTGTAGGGAGAAAAACTCATGAATTGATGATAGTTCCTAATAATTTGTTTATGTACCTATGGATGAATTCACACTAGTGGTTAAATATGATTTTTATGGAATTGTGTTCGATTCCTCTTGTAGTTTGTAATGGTTTTTATGATGAAGGGAAATCCTCTAACACTTAGGACGTAGTTTATGAGTATCTATCATAATAAACAAAGTAAGATGACTGACTTATAAACCACAACATTGTCATTTCTCTTTGTAAACACTAATTGGTGATTTGTGAAAAATAACTATAATTATATAAATTGTTTAATGTTTAAATTTGTGTGGTAGAATTGGAGATCTCACGAAAAAAAAGAGGTATTGAAGTTGTTTCTTTGTTCCACTACCTTTTAACAAAATAATTTGTTTGTTTATGAAAATATTCGAATATATTTTGGCAAAAGTAATGTAAATGGAACTGGAGCATCATAACAAAACTTGGCTAGAGCACTAAGAAAAGATTTTTTAGTTAAAGTTTTTCTCTGGACCTATGATTTTTTTCTTGCAATTTTTCATATATTTTTTAAGGGAGGGGATCCATTTACTCTAAGAGTAAATTTAAAGGACTTACTCACCATTCATTTTATTGAAATCTAATAGTTGTAATAAATAACAAATTTTTACCATTAGATTTCAAGAAAATGAAGGGTTAGATATAAAGTAAGTATTTTAAACTTACTTTTGAAATAAGTGGATCCCCTCTCATTTTCTAAATGTTGAAATTGAACTTATCTTAATATATGGACAAGTAGTTTCTTCCCTTTCTCTTTTGTTGTTGGGGTAACTACATTAGTTGGAGTTCTTCAATCGGAGTTCTCAACCACCATAGGTATATACACAACTATGTTTTTTGTTGATATCTAAAAACATAAAGATGTATCAAGGGTGTAGATATTTGGAATTGACATTCCAAGCATTGTTAAAATAAGGTTCGAAAGAGCCAATTTGAATTGGTCATTCAAAATGTTTTGGAAAACATAATTTTGATGTAGTATTTTGAGATGTCCATATTACTAACTATGAAGCGTCCCATTTGAAATTGAAACATCCTATATTAGATTATTTAATCTAATATTTGACTCATGTAATTATAAAATGACTTTAATGAAAATATGTTTATTGTGATGGTTATTAGACTAGAAATTGTATTAAAGTCATTAGAGTTATTTTTAAGTTAATAAAATAAGTCTCTTTTTTACTTCATTAAGGTAATTTTGATAGTGGAGAAGAAGAATAAAAAAAGATTTAAAAAGATATCTCTCTTCCTCTCTCTCTCTATATATATATAATGAGAAAGCCAGATTTATATGAAAGTGAGAAGAGCAAACCCCAACTATTGAGAGAGGACAAAAAAGAATATCCAAAAAATCTTAACCATTGAGAGAGAGGAGAGAAAAAAAAGTGACATAATAAATGCTAAAAGAGAGAGAATGTGTGAATGATCTCAATATATATATATACACACACACATATCTTCTGAAAGACTTATTAGCTGAAAAAAAAAGGTTAGGGTTCTCTTTTAGTCTCACCATCACAGAGATCAAGCAAAGGAAGTTAGACAAGAGAGAAACCCAAAGGTGATAATTCTGAACAATCAGGTAAATTTTTTAGACTCTCCCTTGATGATTATAAAGTGTTTAGATTTGAGTAACATATTATCTAAAATCATATAATGAAGTTTCTTGTGTTTAACCCTAAGAAATTACACATAAAAGCCAAATTTTGCTTTTAATTGGTATTAGAGCAAGGTTACTGATAATGTGATTCTCTATTAATGATTTTCTTTCCCAAATTGTATTAACCCTAGTTTTAAATTAGGGATTACAGTTTATGTTTTTCCACTGTGTCTGAATTAACTTTTCAATGACATTGAGTTTTTTTTTTATAATGGCAATTGTGTGTTTCACGCAGAAATAGTTATTAAATCCTGTATTGAAAAAGTGATTAAATCCCGTATTCAAAGGGTGATTAAATCCCATATTGAAAGGATGATTAAGTTTACTTAGAAATGGAGAGCAATTTGAAGAAATGACTTTAAATCTTTGTGTATTGACCCCCAATCGAATTGTTTGGGATTCAGAAGTGAAGGAAATAATTTTATATACTAATAACGGACAAATTGCAGTATTACCAAATCATGCGCCTATTGCCACATCGTAGATATAGGTATTTTGAAAATACGTCTTCAGGCGATCGGAAAATAAATAAATAGTTAATTTATTCAAGATAATCATGTACTTACAAAATACCATATTAATTCATCCTATTTCATCATATCCGGGATGTGATATAGTTCCGAAGGATGAACTGGACAGTTCTAATAAGATTTCATTCTTGAACAAAAATCCATTTTTGGGGTATATTTCATCTATTCCATGACCGGAACAGATACACATTATACCACGATTTTGAATCAGAAGAGATATACTATAATGTCATTTTATTATTAAATTTGCGGGGTGCACTCATGGATTAATTTTACTTGCATCTCTTTATTGTATTGCTTCATTATTTGTAAAATTAATTTTGAGAATAAACTGAAATATTTTCTAAAAAAATCTTTTACTGAAAAGAAATTAATTTGGAATCACATATTAAGGAACACTAAAGTGGTCAAATTTAAAGTTTTGTGTTTCTAAATTATATGATTGTTTAACAAAATAATGTTATGAAAGTTTGTATTTGGGTTGAATGAAATTGTTAATTAAAAGGCACATATGGATTGCCCAAAGGTGAACCATTGCTTTTAATTAATAATATAAATTATATGTTTACATGCTTGTTGAGTGTATGTATATCCAAAGATATTATACATGTCAAGAAAAGTATGATTTATTGTCCAATTAAAGTATATTTTTTTAGCATTATTATGGATATGAAAATGTGTTTATTTATCATCCAAAGGAGAATTTAAATACATGATTAAAATTTAAATAATTTGAATACATTATAGTTATTCAAAGTATTAATTATTGAGTATGTTTTGCATGTATGTATGTAGTTGTTCATAATATGTTTGCTTTGGGAAATTTAATGATTAAATTCAATAGGCTAAATTAGGATTATTGGTCTAAAATGATCTAATTTCAATTGGGTGTATTGGACTTAGACCTTGCATTAGTGATGGATGACCCTCAAACCATTACAAAGACCGGTACAGATGCTGACAAGTCTCTCCATGAGGCTAATTAGGTACGGTCTAACAGATTGACACTGAACCTTAGGAGAATGACAATGACTACAAATGTAAAATCATCTATGCTAAAAACAGAGAATGTTAGGTAATTCATGAAATTGGTAAAGGATTACTCATAATCTAACATTAATACAAGTCAATTATAGGCAACCTATCAAGTGAGTTGACCAATAATAAGTTTGATTGTCTCAGCCAATTCATGATCATGTGACAACAATGACTAATCTGGTAGCAAGGTTGAATTCCATGGTAATGGAAGTGGGTGAACCTTTTCTCGTACAATTTATTTTGAAATTTCTTCCTACTGAATTTGGCCAATTTCGAGTGAATCATAACACTCTTAAAGGAAAATGGAATTTTCAAGAAATTAAGGTTATGCTAATTCAAGAGGAAGGAAGGTTAAAGAAGATGAAGGATAACTACTCATGTACCACATATTATGCAATGATTCCTTTCGATCCAAACATAAAACGAACTGAAAAGTTTCTCTACAAGGGAAACAAAATAAAGGCAAGAATAGAAGATATTGAGACATATAGATTAATCTTGGACACTAGTTGTAATGTCAATTTGGAAGGATGTCTCCATGTAAGTGGATGTGCTAGGAATTTAGTTTCAATTGTAAATATGGATCAACTAGGTTTTAATTTTAAGATTGAAAACAATGTATTTTCTTTATTTAATGATGTGTACCGTTATGGATTTTGACGCAAAGTTTATGAAATATCTATTTAATGTTGAATGTGATGTTAGTTGTAAGCGTAATGTGCATGGTGATAGTTCTGCTTATTTGTGGCATCAAAGATTAGGTCATGTATCCAGAGAAATGATAACGAGGTTAATGAAAAATGAAATTTTTCCTCAATTAAATTTTGGTGATTGGGATGTATTTTTGGATTGCATTAATAGAAAGCAAACCAAAAAAAAAAAATCAAGCAATCCTGCTAGAGGAAGTAATGAACTTCTAGAATTGATACACATTGATATTTGTGGACCTTTTGACGTTCCATCTTGGAGTAAAAAAAATATTTTATCATCTTTATTGATGAATTTTCACGTTATTTTTATTTGTACCTTACGCATGAAAAATCCCAATCAGTGGATGCCTTAAGGGTGTTTATTGAAGAGGTAGAAAGACAGTTGGACAAAAAAGTGAAAGTTGTAAGGTCTGATAGATGTTGTGAATTTTATGGAAAATACAATGAAAATAGATAGTGTTTAGGTCCATTTGCAAAGTTTCTTGAAAGTAAAGGCATATGTGCATAGTATACTATGTTTGGAACACCACAATAGAATGGTGTGACTGAAAGGTGAAATCATACTCTAATGAATATGGTTAGGTCTATGTTGAATTATAGTACTATACCTTTATTGTTGTGGATGCATGCATTAAAGACCATTGTATATATGCTTAACAAGGTTCTTAGTAAGGTAGTGTTAAGACTTATGAACTGTAGACAGGAAGGAAACCCAGTTTGAGGAATCTCCATGTTTGGGGTTGTCTAGCAGAAGTAAAAGTGTACAATCCACATGAAAAGAAGCTTAATATAAGAACCATTAGCAATTTCTTCATTGGGTATCCAAAAAAATTTAAAGGTTACATGTTCTACTGTCCTAATCATAGTACAAGAATACTTGAGTCTAGTAACGCTTGGTTCATTGAAAATGACTTTTTTAGTAAGAGTGAAAAATTACAAAAGGTGGATATTATAGTGATCATGGTGAATCTTCTTCACCTAAAGTCCCTCATCAAGATGTTGCTCTTCTGCTGGTATTACAGTCAAACAACACCCAAAGACAACATAATAATATTTGAAACCCACAAGATGATGAGCCAGTAACCAATGCTCAAGTCATAAATGAATAAGTGATAAAAAAGGCATAAGAAATAGCACCTAGAAAGTCTGCAGGGAAAGAAGGTCATCTATTACAAGTGATTAGATTATGTATTCACTTGAATATGAAAATGATTTGAGCATTGATAAAGATCTAATCTCTTTCAGGTAAGCCATGGAAAATGAAAATTATGAAAAAAATGGTTCAATGCAATGAAAGAATAATTGAAATCAATGGATGACAATAAAATTTGGGATCTAGCTAAGTTGCCTAAAGGTTCAAAACGAGTTCTTCTAAATGGGTCTTTCTTTAAGACCAAACATGACTTGAAGGATGATGCAATCCTCCCTAGCAAGGGTCTTATCACAAGGGCTATAGCTATGAGGATAGAGGAGGAAATAGCTAGGAAGGAGGAAGGAAGGCCCTCAACTCCTTTTTTAAGTGAAGATTGATCATAGTCCTCCTATGTAGCTAGTTTTAGGGTAGAACTATTTGTTTAGGATATAGTTTTACTAGTTTAGGGTTTGTTCTTATTTGGCCATGTATTTTGGCATTTTATCTCATTTTATTTTGTAAATGGAGGTATAATTTATATTATTTTGGAGTGTGTTGATTAGTTGGGCTTTGAGAAGGATTTGGACGTGTGAAATTGCTAAAAATCACACCCTAGCTTTGTAAATTCATACCCTCCCCCTTTGTAACACTTTAACACTCATTTGAATACAAATTTCCTTTTGTGAGATTTCTTTTCCTAAGAGTGTTTGAATTTTATCTCTAGAGAGAGTCCCTTTCTAGCTTCTATCAAAGGTTCCTTCCTTTGTGGCAAGCATCCCCAAGCATGGCTTATCTCTTGTAGTGGTGCTATTCACCATCATCTTCTCTCTTTCCACCACCATTTCTACCTACTTGAAGAGCTTAGAAGATGATCCTTGGAAGAGCACCTATGGAGATTGATCAAGTGATAACTAGAGTCACTCTTCTAAGAGGTTTCTTCTATCACCTCATCTTCTTGTTTTCATTGTTTTAATTTCTCCATTTTGTTCTACTTCTACTCCATTCTCTTTAAATTTTTTAGAGCTTCCTTTGTTGTCATTTTAATCTCTATATTGTCTAGTTGTTGTGTTTTAGTAGTTTGTGATTTTAAAATTCCAATATCATTGTAATAATGCTTTGTGTATTAGATTCAAATACTTTATCTCTTTCATTTGAATCACTTAATCTGTGTTGTGTCTCTTATATTTCCGTGTATGCCTACTTTTGAGTGTTCTTGCTTAGATTTTTGTGGCTAAGAGGTAGTATGCCTTAAATCCACACGGCTCTAGCCTAAATCCATTGCTTCTTGTGTGCCTTAGCATTTTGTTTTTGCTCTATTTTTTAGGACCTTTTATTTTGAATTTTATGCTCCTATAGTTATGTCTTAGAGTCATGTTTTAGTCCTTTAATTGTCTTGTTCAATTCCACTAGGTTTTACCTCTTTCTTTTTTTAAAAAAATGTATTGAAACTACTTGAAATTGAGCAATCTAAGAAAGGTATCTCTCTTAACCTAAGTCTCTTAAGTAGTGTCACATGCTCATCCATCTAGCATGCTCATTTAGCCTTTTCAAAAATTTCAAAATTACTTGCTCAATTTCATTTCAATTCTCATAATGTGTTTTAGCAAATTAGTAACTCTTGTGTGCCAGTGTTTAAGTGATTTTGTTGTGTAAGGTTGCTTAGCTTTTTGGCCGTGGCATTTGAGTACCAAAACTTGCCTAAAAACAAGTAACTCTTGCTTGACCAAGCTTTCCAAAAACATACCTAAAATCTCCTTCATTAGTGCATCTTTGAGTGTTTGAATTTTCTGTTTCATTAGTGCACTTTGTTTAGCAATTTATGTGTCTTGTGTCTTAACTTGAACCAAGTGAATAGTACCTATAACTTCTTAGTCAAATTACAAATCAAAAGAAGTATTAGGTACATCAAAATATAAAAAAAAAATAGTACTAAAAGAAAATTGCATAAAATCAAAAGAATAAAAAAAAAGAAGGAAAATAACTAAACAAATTGATGTACCTAATAAGCTAAGTAAAATAATTACAAAAGAGGACCAAATTAGTGGTTATTTGCTTGGAACTCTCTTGAAGCTCTCGGCCATAGTGCTTATTAGTGAAAAATTTTTTAAACAATTGCTTAAGTCCTTTTCTCTTTTAGTTTCTACTCCATTCTAGTTCCTTTTTAGGAGTCTCCTTTGTGTGCCTACTTTTCTTTCATAGTATTTAATTGATTTCTGGCCTCCTATCTTAATCTTTCTAGTCTTATTTTTACTACTCTTTCCACTTGGATAGTTTACCACTTCCTTTGTGTGCCTTTTTTTGCTTTGAGCTTCCATTCTTGCAACCTTGTTTGTTTTGGTTCCTTGGTTTGGTTTGGCACTTCTACTTGTACATAAACCTTTGCTTAGAGACTTCACATTAAAGATAGCATCCTAGGGGGTCTTGTAAAGCTTGGTCGAACCTTTCTCAAAGGAGAATCAAGACACTTTGAGTGCAAACACTTGAGGGAGCTAGGAGGAAGACTTGAAGACCTTATTTATTTAAATTTTGCTTTCATTTCCTTATATTCATTTTAGGGGTGTTGATACTTTAGTGGTCACTCCATTTGTGTGTAATAGCTTTATTTCATTTGATTAGTTTCTCAAAATTAAGGTGTGAAGGAGGAAGTGGTACACCACCTTCATCACCTTCTAGGAGCACGTCTAGATCCTTTCCTTTTACATTCTTGTTTTAATTTTGTTTCAACAAAAAACATGTATCTTGGCTTGAGTTCCTAAGACTCACTTAGCCACTTAGGGAGAAAACTAAAAAGAGAGGGGAGTTTGCTTATGTTGGCCTTTCCTTAGCTAGTATCTTTCAAGCACTATGTCTCATCACTTATATGCTAGTATTTCTAGCAATAAGAGTGTTAACCAAAAAAATCTTTCTAAGGTTAACTCTTTTGATCACCTTACTATGGATTTCTGTGAGTGGATAATGGAAGAGAGGTTAAGGCGTGAGGAAAAGAAGAGAGAAGAAGAAAATAGAAAGAAGAGGAAAAGAGGGAGAAAAAAGAAAAAGAAGAGAGAAACAGTTAGAAAAAAAAGAGAAAAAGGAAAGGAAAAGAAGAGAGAAAAGGGAGGAAGAAGAAAAGAGAAAAGAGGAAGAAAAGGAAAAGAAGAGAGGAGTAAGAGAGAAGACAAAGAGTGTGGGAAAGAAAAGATTAAAACATAGATTATGGATCTCCCTCTAGGAGGTTTAATGGGAGTGAGAGAGAATACTATTAAGAGAGGCCTAGGAGGAGAGGACATTCCCATTCTCATTAGCATAAACATATGGCCCCAACAAGGGAGCCAAAAGTTGATCTTCCTTCGTTTCATAGAAGAGAGGATGTGGAAGTCTACCTTGATTGGGAAATCATGGTAGAAATAATTGTGTAATTGTCATGAAGTGAGAGAGGAGAGGAAAGTTTCCTTGGCAACCCTAAGCTTCTAAGGGCATGCCATGCATAGGTGGGTGGGTTTGACCAATGAAAGAGCCCGAACTCATATGCCCTCCATTAAATATTGAAATGATTTGAAAACTGCTTTAAGAAGGAGGCATATATCTTCTTACTATGAGAGACTTTTTGGATAGACTCCAAAGGCTTAGGCACCAAAACCTAAGCATAGAGAAGTATAGACAAAAGATGGAACTCCTTATTTTGAGGGTGACCATAATTGAGGGACCCAAGGCCACCATTGTTAGCTTATTATGTGGGTTAGCAATGAAATTAGAGATAAAGTAGAGCTCTTCTCATATTTGAGCCTAGATGAATTGGTACAACTTTGTACCAAGGTTGCGAATCAAGTAAAAAGAAAAGGAATTAAAATGGATTCTCAACCTTATGCAAGAAAAGACCAATTCAAGGGGAACTCTTCTAAGAGTTTCCCCAAGGAAGATTCATCCAAGCATTCAAAAGAGCATAAAACACCTCATTTAGAAAGAGGACCCTCTTCTACTAACTCTACTAAAAATATTGATAATATTAGATTCTTTAAGTATCTTGGGAGATGCCACATTGTCTCTCAATGCCCCACTAAGAAAACCATAATCATGAGGGGACAACACATTTATAGTAGTGAAAGTAGCTCACCTTCCTCATCTAGTGAGAGTGAGGAGGAAGAGGATCATGCATCTATATCTGATTGTGAGGATGCTTATGCATATGAAGGGGACCTCCTGATGGTTAGAAGGATTCTTAGAAGGCAAACCTTAGATCTCACCCAATCTCAAAGGAAGAACATATTTCATACTAGATGCAACGTGAATGACAAAGTATGTTTCTTATTGTAGACAGTGGGTCCTATTGTAACTGCTACAACTCTAGGTTGGTGGAAAAGCTAGCCTTGATTCCACTTCCCCATCCAAAACCTCACAAACTTCAATGGCTCAATGAGCAAGTGAAATGGTAGTCATTGAGCAAGTTAGGGTGCCAATTTCCATTAGAACTTACAATGATGAGATTCTATGTAATATAGTTCCTATGGAAACTGGTCACATCCTACTTGAAAGACCATGGAAATTTGATAAGAAAGTCATACACCATGGTCATTCCAACCATATCATCCTTACTCACATGGATAAGTGCATTAAGTTGTACCCTTTTACACCTGCCCAGGTGGTAGAAAATCAGCTTTACATAAAGCATAAGATAGAGGAAGAACATAAAAAAACTCATAAAAAAAAAACTTCACCCCTAAATCTTGAAAGAGGTAAGGAGAAAGAGTTGGAAGGTGATGCCCCTTCCAAGAAGGTTGTTGAGAAAGAGATCTTATTTGCTACAAAAAAAAAAAAATTTAACAGAAGTTCTCTTAACTAACAAATCTTTCTATCTTCTTCTTTGCAAAGAGACATCCCCTTCTTCCCCCCTATTTCTTCTGTTGAAAGCATTGCCATAGAAATTGAATGGGAAACTCCCTCAAAGGGTTCAAAAGCTTTTAAAAGAATTTGGTGATGTATTCCCTAGTGAAGTTCCAAAAGGGTTTCCTACTGTTAGGGGTATAGAACACCAAATTGATTTGGTTCTTGGGGCTAGCCTTCCCAATAGGTCTGCCTATAGGACCAATCCCATGGAAACAAAAGAAATAGAATCTCAAGTTCAAGAGTTATTGGAGAAGGGTTGGGTTTAAAAGAGCCTCATCCCTTATGTTGTGTCAGTCTTATTGGTGCCCAAGAAGAATGGCTAATGGAGGATGTGCATAGACTGTAGAGCTATCAATAACATCACCACTAAATACAAGAACACACTCCCTAGACTTAATGACATGCTAGATGAGTTACATAAAGCAAAAATATTTTCAAAAATAGATCTTAGAAGTGTTTACCACCAGATAAGGATTAAAGAAGGTGATGAGTGGAAAAATGCTTTTAAAACTAAGTTTGGGCTTTTAAAAGGCATGCAAAGTGGGTTCAATTCGTAGAATCCTTCCCCTATGTCATTAAGTACAAGAAAGGGAAAACTAATGTGGTAGCTAGTGCTTTATCTAGAAGACATACTCTTTGTTCCACTTTGAGTTCCCATATCTTGGGCTTTGATGACATTAGAGCCATGTACCCTTCTGATAAGGAGTTTGGTCCCATCTTTGCTACCCCTGCATCTAAAACCTATGATGAGTATTTCATTAGTGAGGGGTATTTGTTTAGGCATGATAAACTTTGCGTACCTAAGGATCTATAAGAAACCTTTTGACAAAAGAAAGCCATGAAAGTGGGCTCATGGGGCATTTTAGGATTCATAAAACCTTTTTTATCTTAAAAGAGAAATTCTTTGGGCCCCATATGAAAAAATATGTTCAAAGGCATTATTCTAGATGCATGGCTTGCTTGCAGGCTAAGTCTAAAATAAGTCCTCATGGACTATACACATTTTTACCTGCTCCATTTACACCTTGGATTGACATTAGCATGGACTTTGTCCTTGGGCTTACTAGAACCCAAAGAGGTGTAGATTCCATCTTTGTGGTAGTGGATTATTTTAGCAAAATGGCTCATTTATACCCTGCCACAAAGTGGTTGATGCAAGCCACATCTTAAGACTTTTCTTTAAAGAGGTTGTGAGATTGCATGGGCTACCCTCAACCATTGTCTCAGATAGAGATACTAAGTTCCTTAGCCATTTTTGGAGAACTTTATGGGCTAAGCTAGGAACTAAGCTTCTTTTCTCCACCACCTGTCATCCTGAAACTGATCGTCAAACTAAGGTAGTGAATAGATCTCTATCTACAATGTTGAGGACACTCTTAAGAGGCAACCACAAGTCTTGGGATGAGTATCTCCCCCCATATAGAGTTTGCATATAATAGGGTGGTTCATAGGACCACCAAGCATTCACCTTTTGAAGTTGTTTATGGCTTCAACCCTCTCACACCTTTTGACCTTGTTCCCCTTCCTAGTTCTCATTCTCATAAGAAAGGTGAATCTAAGGTAGAGTTTATTAAAAAGATTTATGATAGGGTCAAGGCTAACATAGAACAACATTCAAAAGGTTATGCTAGTCACATGAACAAGGGGAGGGAGGAACTTATGTTTGAGAAAGGGGATTGGGTTTGACTTCACCTTAGAAAGGATCATTTTTCTACTAAGAGGAAGTCAAGACTAAACCCCAAAGGAGATGGTCCCTTCCAAATTCTTTAGAAGGTTGGAGATAATGCATATAGACTAGACTTTCCAAAGGATTATGAAGTCAGCTCTACCTTTAACATATGTGATCTTACTCCTTTTGTAGGTGCTAATGATGAGGAAGATGATGACACTCCAGATTTGAGGTCAAATCCTTCTCAAGAGGGAGGTGTTGATGCAATCCTCCCTAGCAAGGGTCCTATCACAAGGGTCATGGCTAGAAGGATAGAGGAGGGCTTAGCTAGGAAGGAGGAAGGAAGGTCTCAACTCCTTTTTGAAGTGAAGATTGATCATAGTCCTCCTATGTAGCTAGTTTTAGGGTAGATTTATTTGTTTAGGACATAATCTTGCTAGTTTAGGGTTTCTTCTTATTTGGACGTGTATTTTAGCCTTTTCTCTCATTTTATATTGCAAATAGAGGTGTAATTAATATTAGTTTGGAGTGTGTTGATTAGTTGGGCTTTGAGAAGGATTTGGACGTGTGAAATTGCTAAAAATCACACCCAAATTCATCTTAACATCCATCTAACCAACTAGGAGACAAATGGGACCCCTTGGTTCCTTCCTTTAGGCACCACTTCCCTTTCTCTTCCACCTAGACGCCTACTTGGCTGACTTAGAGACAACCAAATTTGAATTTGAATTTTGGAGTGCCACATGGCTTCCTTTCCAAAATTCAAATTCAAATTAGGAGACATAGATCCACCCATCTAGGGTCTTGTTTGGATATTCCACTTCTCTAAACAATTTCTAATCATGATTAGCATAATTAACACTTGTTTAAGACTTCTTGGGCGTTGGTCTAGGAGGTGGACGTCCACATTATCCTCCACATACTCCTAGCTCTATAAATTCATACCCTCCCTTTGTAACACTTTAACATTCATTTGAATACAAATTTCCTTTTGTGAGATTTCTTCTCCTAAGAATGTCTGAATTTTCTTTCTAGAGAGAATCCCTTTTTAGCTTTTATCAAAGACTCCTTCCTTTGTGGCAAGCATTCCTAAGGATGGCTTATCTTTTGTATTGGCATCATTCACCATCATCTCCTCTCTTTCCACCACCATTTCTACCTACTTGAAGAACTTAGAAGAGGATCCTTGGAGGAGCACCTATGGAGGTTGCATCAAAGGGAAATATCGAAAGGTACAAAGCTAGACTTGTTGCCAAGGGTTTCAACTAAAAAATGTGGTATTGAATACAAAGAGACTTTCTTTCCAGGGCTCATTGAGGATTATTTTGGCTTTGATGAATCATTATGATTTGGATCTTCACCAAATGGATGTAAAGACTGCCTTTCTAAATGGTGACTTAGATGAAGAAGTTTGTATGGACCAACTTGAAGGGTTTAGTTCTACAGAAAAGGAAAATCTGGTGTATAAATTAAAGAAGTCAATATATGGATTAAAACGGGATTCCAGACGATGGTATCTTAAGCTTAATGATATCATTAAATCGTATGATTTTGTAGAGAACATTGTTGATTGGTGTATCTAAATGAAGGTTAATGGGAGAAAATTTGTGTTTTTAGCCTTGTATGCTGATGACATTTTGCTTGCCGCTAATGATGTTGTTATGTTACATGATGTAAAGAAATATCACTCTAATAACTTTGAAATGAAAGATATGGGTTAGGCATCCTATGTGATAGGAATATAAATATTTCATGATAGATCATAGGGATTGTTGAGATTATCTCATAAAAGATATATCAATAAGATATTAGATAGATTCAAAATGAAAAATGCTTTGTAGGAATTGTTCCAATATAGAAAGGAGACAAGTTTAGTCAAATGCAATGTCCAAGAAATGATTTAGAACAAAAGAAAATGAAGTTTATTCCCTATGCATGAACAGTTGGGAGCTTGATGTATGCTCAAACATATAGACAGTCGAATATTAGCTTTACTGTAGGAATGTTGGGTAGATACCAAAGCAATCCTGGAATAAAACACTGGAAAGTTGCAAAGAAAATCCTTAGGTATTTACAAGGCACCAATGATTGCATGCTCACATATATGAGGTAGGATTACCTTGAAGTAATTGGCAGCTTGGATTCAGACTATGCTAGATGTATAGATTAAAAAAGATCTACATCTGGGTATATCTTTCTTTTGGATGGAAGAATGGTATCATGGAAAAGTGTAAAACAATTTGTGATTTCCACTTCTACCATGGAGGCTGAGTTTGTGCCATGCTTTGAGGCCACAATTGGCTACAAAACTTTACTTCAAGGTTTAAAATTATTGATAGTATAGTCAGACTGTTAATGATTTATTGTGATAACTCTATAGTTGTCTTCTTTTCTAAGAATGACAAATACTCTAAAGGAGCAAAACACGTGTATTTGAAGTATTTGAAAGTTAAAGAAGAAGAGGAGAAACATAGAATGTCAATTGATCATATTGGTACAAGCTTAATGATAATGAATCTATTAACTAAAGGTTTACCACCTAAAATATTTATTAACCATATTGAAAAGATGAGTGTTATTGATAAGTCTTGTTATGATGTAATCTGATGTATATATATATACATTATGATGGTAATGCTCGTATTGTATGACACTTGTAAATTCAATTATAGTTGTATTTTTGTTTGTTATATCATTTACATTATATATTATACATTATTGTTTTAGTGAGATGACATGATGTGTGTTGAAAGGATATGTGATAGATGGAAGGGACCAAATTGTTTGGATAACTTGCAACCTCTATGATTCAATCATTTTATTCAATTAATGATGATGACTTTTAATTTCAATGTATGGTTTGCACTTACAGCTTGATGTTAAAACTTCAAGTCATCACGTGAGCTAAGTAGGAGAAATGTTAGATTATTTAATCTAATATTTGACTTGTGTAATTATGAAATGAATTTAATGAAAATATATCTAATGTGATGGTTGTTAGACTAGAAATTATATTAAAATTATTGGGGTTATCTTTAAGTTGATAAAATAAGTCTACCTCTTTTCACTTCTTTAAGGGTAATTTCGATAGTAAGGAAGAAGGAGGTTATAGATGATATAAAAAAAGTTTTAAAAAGATATCCCCTCTCTCTCGCTCTATATATATATATATTCTGAAAGACTTATTAGTTGAAAAAAAGGGTTAAAGTTCTCTCACTATCACAATGACCATGTAAAGGAAGTCAAAGAAGAGAGAAACTCAAAGCTGGTAATTTTGAACAATACTATAGATCCAAGTATATTTTTGAGACTCTCCCTTGATGATTATAGAGTGTTTAGATGTAAGTAACATATTCTCTAAGATCTTGTAGTGTAGTTTCTTATATGTTTAACCCTAGGAAATGACACATAAAATTCAAATTTTGCTTTCATCCCAATATGTGTCATCTTGAAGTTGTGTTTTGTGAAGTCCATATTACATATTGTAGGTCACCTATAACTAAGTTTAATGTATCTGAAATGGATAATCCAAATGTTATTTTTTGACAAATCTAGTTCACCTATTAGGAAACACTCTATTCTAATTTTATGAATCTGGAATGAGCAATCTTAATGTTATGTTTTTGTCATATGGGAGTGTATAATGATTAAAGATATTTTTATCCTATTTTTATTTTATAGTATGGAGTTGTAGGATGAAAATCACTTTTAGAGAATTTGTACCTGCACCTCCATAAGTGTAGAAAAAGTCTAAAATACCCCTAGGTAAAAAAATAAATTAACTCATATTCTCCTTTTTCTTCCTCCAAACACCACTACTCCAAATTCTCTCCTACACATCCTTCTTCTTCACGATTCGGCTATGAGTCTGCATGCACATCCGGACAGGGTGTCTTCCTTGGTTTAACAATTTACAAGAATACTTTTTTGGGGTTTCTTCCAACTTTCCCAACACAAGTAGACAAAATGTTATATCTAATGACCAAGAAACTGAATTGAGCCTTCAAATAACTATCCAAAATTTTCATTCTTGGGTTTCAAAAACAAGGACTAGATGTTCATAATTCTACAGTTTCTTTATAGTAAATGGCAAACATCACCTAGACATTAACATGTAATTAGGAATTAAAAGATTGTAAAACTTCTACAATATTTCCATTGATAGCTAGCCATTTATTAGATGGTTGATATTCAATATAATTATACAGTACAACTCATATGAGTGTCACATACCTTCCTCCATGGAGAATGAATTCATTAAGCTTGATTTGCAATTACAATACAACAAGGGAATTTCAATTGCAATTACAAAGTCTGGACTTTTAAAAAAGTTTATAGATTTTTTTATGAGAGAGGTGTGAGAGAGGTAATTAATTTTTTACTTTTTTTATCTAGGACATTTTTGTCATTTAAAATATTATGGAGGTGCAAAGAGAAACTATAGAAGTGCATGGAGAAATTCCCTCACTTTTAATTGTTCAACATGTTGCCCATATGCCTTCAGGATTTTTTTCAGGCCTAGCTTGATAACTCACCCTCCACAACAAAAGCTAAACTTGGATAGTAAAAAAGTTTAAATGTAATTTTGTCTATTATTTTATTATAACTCACCCATTTTATTATTTTACTTTTAAAAATGAAAAATTTATGTTAAGTTGGAAGCATTGATGTTGTTAACAAGATAACCCTATTATTCATGTGTCATGTGTTGATAATTGGACGTTTTATTTTATTTTTTTTTAAAGTAGGATGGATGACAACCTTACAGACAAAAGTATCAATGTTTTTACATAATCATCTGATGCATGCCTCCCTTGATCTTTTTCTAGAGATTTTCTTCTTTGGTCAAATGGTTTGTGGAGAGGTAAGAAGTGAGGTGGTTTTAGGTGCCACTTAAGGTAAGATAAGCCTAAGAGGAAAAGTTTGCTACAAGGGATGGAACCCTTGATAAAAACCTAAGGAATTCTCAAAGAGAGAAGGGTGGACACTAAGAGAATTTTGGCCAACTCAAGGTTTTTCCTTTCAATAAAGTGTAAAAAATACAGGAGTGTGAAGGAGCACCTTTTTATAGAGGGAGCTAACCTCTTGAACAAGTCATGAAGGAAATGAAAGGGGTAGGATTAAAAGGAGTCATCCAAGGGAGGAGGATTGAAGCCCAAAGTCCAATCAATACCCTCCTTTAGATGAGAATTGGTGCCCAAGTTACCTCATCCAAGGGCCAAGATTACTCCTTTATTAGTTTTGGGTTTTATTTAGGAAAAGAGGGTGTAGTTATCAAATTACCCCCTTATTTCCTAAATAAAGGCCCAAAAGCTAATCTTACCCCTTCTTATTACTAAGACACCTCCTAGAAAATTAAATGGACTAATACATGTCCAAAATAAAATCCTAGGTTCCTAAAAGAAAAATTACAAGTAAATAAGTCATGGCTTGCATAACTTGATGGTCATATGGAGGTTAGATCTTCCTCTTTCTACTCTAGCCATTTTTTCTTTTATTCTCTTAGTCATGACCGTAGTGATAAGGCCCTTGCTTGGGGAGAATGCATCATCTCCTCCCCCTTGGGAAGGATTGGACCTCAAATCTGATAGGTCCTCTTCTTCTTCATCAGTACCTACAAAAGGGATCAAATCACAAACATTAAAGGTAGTACTGACACCATAGTCCTCAGGGAGATATAATATGTATGCATTGTTGTTCACTCTCTTGAGGACTTGAAAGGCACCATCTCCTCGGGGGCTAAGCTTGGACTTCCTGTGAGTAGGGAAGCGATCCTTCCTCAAATGAAGCCATACCCAATCCCCTTCATTGAAGATAATTTCTTTCATTCCCCTATTAACCATAGTAGCATACCCTTTAGAGTGTCGTTCAATGTTGGCTTTGACCTTCTCATGTAATTTTTTAACAAAATCCGCTTTAGCTAATCCTTCTTTATGAATAGAAGAAGGGAAAGGTAAAGGCAAAATATCAAGAGGTGTAAAAGGGTTGAAGCCATAAACAATCTTAAAGGGTGAGTGCTTGGTGGTTCTTTGGACCACCTATTATATGCAAACTCTATATGAGGAAGGTACTCATCCCAAGACTTATGATTTCCCCTAAGAAGTGCCTTTAGCATAGTGGATAAGGATCTATTTACTACCTCAGTTTGCCCATCAGTTTGGGGATGACATGTGGTAGAAAATAGGAGTTTAGTTCCCAGCCTAGCCCACAAAGTTTTCCAAAAGTGGCTAAGGAACTTAACATCTCTATCAGACACTATGGATTGAGGTATGTCATGTAGATGGACAACTTCTTTGAAGAAAAGTCTTGCAATGTTGCTCACGTCATCTATTTTGTGGCAAGGTACAAAATGGGCCATTTTAGAAAACCTGTCCACTACCACAAAGATAGAATCTGCTCCCCTTTGGGTTCTAGGAAGTCCAAGGATGAAATCCATGCTTATGTCTACCCAAGGAGCAGAGGGAGTCAGTAAGGGTGTGTAAAGTCCATGAGGCATTACTTTAGATTTAGCTTGTAAACAAGCTATGCATCTAGAGCAATGTCTTTGGACATCTCTTTTCATATGGGGACAATGGAGTTTTTCTTTTAAAATGAGCAAAGTTTTGTTTATTGCAAAATGCCCCATGAGCCCATCCTCATGGCTCTCTCTCACAAGCAATTTTCTAAGAGATCATTGGGGTACACAAAGTTTACTTTCTTTGAATAAGTACCCCTCACTCACATGAAACCCATTAGTAGGTTTGGACAAGGAGGTAGCAAAAATGGGGCCAAACTCTTGGTCAGAAGCATATTGGTCCTGAATATAATCAAATCCTAAGATTTGGGAGCTCAAAGTGGCAAGAAGAGTATGTCTTCTAGATAGGGCATCGACCACTACATTGTGCTTCCCTTTCTTGTATTTGATTATATAGGGAAAAGTTTCCAAAAACTCAACCCATTTTGCATGCCTCTTGTTGAGCTTACCTTGACCCTTCAAATATTTTAGTGACTCATGGTCACTATGAATGACAAACTCCTTGGCAATAAGGTAATGTTCCTAAGTTTGAAAGGCCCTAATTAAGGAGTAAAACTCTTTGTCATAGGTGGGGTAATTGAGGGAAGCATCATTTAGTTTTTCACTAAAATAAGCCATGGGATGGTCGCCTTGCAATAACACAACACCTATTCCAACACCCGATGCATCACACTCTAGCTCAAAAGTTTTTGAAAAGTCAGGTAGAGCTAGAACAGGGGCATGGGTGAGTTTTTCCTTAATAAGCTCGAAAGCTTTTTGTTGTTTAGCACCCCAATGGAAGGGAACTTCCTTCTTCACCAAATCATTGATTGGTGAGAAAAGTGTGGAGAAATTAGGCACAAAACGCCTATAGAAACTCGCGAGACCATGAAAGCTCTTGATCTCAGTCACACTTTTTGGGGTGGGCCATTCTTGGATGGCTTTGATTTTGTCAGGGTCCATATGAATCCCATCTTTATTGACTACAAAACCTAAAAACACCACACTCTCTACACAAAAATCACACTTTTCAAGGTTTCCATAGAGTTGGTGTGACCTAAGGATGCAAAAGACACGTCTAAGATGATCTACATGCTCATCTAGGCTCTTGCTATACACTAAAATATCATCAAAATAAACTACACAAAATTTTCCTAAGCAATCCCTAAGGACATGATTCATAAGCCTCATGAAGGTGCTTGGGGCATTGGTAAGCCCAAAGGGCATTACCAACCACTCAAAAAGCCCAAACTTGGTCTTAAAAGCGGTTTTCCACTCATCACCTTCCTTGATGCAGATTTTGTGATAACCACTCTTAAGATCAATTTTCGAAAATAATTGGCCCCATGTAATTCATCAAGCATGTCATCAAGCTTAGGGATACGGTGTCTATATTTGACGGTGATGTTATTGATTGCTCGACAATCAATGCACATCCTCCATTGGCCATTCTTCTTGGGCACCAACAAGACTGGCACAACACAAGGGCTTAGGCTCTCTTGAATCCAACCCTTCTCCAATAGTTCTTGGACTTGAGACTCAATCTCCTTGGTCTCCATGGGATTAGTCCTATAAGCAAGCCTATTGGGCAAGCTAGCCCCAGGTACCAAGTCTATTTGGTGCTCTATACCCCTAATTGGAGGAAGTCCTTTGGGAACTTCATTAGGGAATATATCACCAAACTCCTTTAAAAGATCTTGAACCTCCTGAGGTAGGTTCTCATGTCCAAGTTCTATGGTAGTGCTAGAACTAGAAGGGAAAGAAACGGAGGGGGAAGAAATAGGGGATGCTTCTTTGCAAAGGAGGAGATAGAAATGTCTGTTAGTTAAAGGGGTTTCCTTTAAATCCAATTTTTTCGCAAATAAACTCCCTTTACTAATGACTTTCTTGGAAGGGGCACCAACTTTCAACTCAACCTCCTTACCTCTTTCAAGCTTTAGGGGTAAAGCTTTGCTTTTTTTTTCCTCCTTATCTCTCTTATGTTTCATGATGAATTGGTCCTCCGCCACTTGTGAAGGTGTTAGAGAACACAACTTAATGCGCTTATCCTTATGAGTGAGGATGATGTTATTGGAATGACCATGGTGTATGGCGTTCTTATCAAATTGCCATGGTCTTCCTAGCAAGATATGGCCAGCTTCCATTGGGACTATGTCACACAGGATCTCATCTTTATAAGACCCAATGGAAATTGGAACCTTGACTTGCTCATTGAGCCATTGAAGCTTGTAAGGCTTAGGGTGGGGAAGTGGGGTCAAGACTAGCTTTTCCACCAACCTTGAGCTACAGCAATTGCAACATGACCCACTATCTATAATGAGAGAACATATTTTGTCATTCACCTTACAGCAAGTGTGGAATATGTTCTCCCTTTGAGATGAGGACACTTTCAAAGGTTGGCTTCAAAGAAGGCTTCTTATCATCAAGAGGTCTCCCTCACATGCATAAGCAGTTTCATCACAATCAGATTGGTATGCATGAACCCTTTCTCCTTCGCTCTCACTAGAGGAGTGTGAGCTAGACTCACTACTATAAACATCTTGGGCCCTCATGATGATGTTTCTCTTAGTAGGGCATTGAGAGGCAATGTGGCCTCTCCCAAGACATTTAAAGCATTTGATACTACTAACTTTCTCATGAGAGTTAGTAATAGGGGTTTTTCTCTCTACATGTGATGTTTTATGCTCTTTGAAGTGCTTGGGATGTTCCTCTTTGGGGTAACTCTTGAAAGAGTTCCCCTTAGGTTGGTCCTTCTTTACATAAGGTGGGTTATCCTTTTTAAAAGTTTTCCTTCTAAGTTGATTTTCCACCTTGATGCAAAGTTGAACTAACTCATCAAGGGAATTGTATGAGAAGAGCTCCACCTTATCACGAATTTCGGGGCTCAACCCACATAAAAACTTTGCCATAGTGGCTTTGGGTTCCTCAATGATACTCGCCCTCAAGATAAGAAGTTCCATCTTTTGTCTATACTCTTCTGTACTAAGGTTGGTTTGCCTTAGTCTTTGAAGTCTATCCAAAAGATCTCTTTCATACCAAGAGGGAATATGTCTTCTTCTTAGAGCACTTCTAAGATCATTCCAATATCTTATGGAAGGCATATTGGTGCGGATTCTCTCATTGGTTAACCCAACCCACCAATGCATGGCATACCCTTGGAAGCTAAGGGTTGCCATTGGAACCTTTCTTTCTTCCTTCTCTTACCTCATGGCAAGTGAAGAGTTGTTCTACCTTGATTTCTCAATCAAGGTAGGCTTCCACATCTTCCCTCCCATGAAATGGAGGGAGATCAATTTTGGGCTCCCTTGGAGGGGCCCTATTATTATGCATGGATGAATGGGAGTTTCTCCTAGGATGATTGTAGTATTCTTCCTCAATTTCACTCCTATGGGTATGTCTAGATGGGAAACCTAAGACTATCCCTTTCATTTTGTAATTCTCACCATTCCCGTGCTTTCTTTTTTCTTCTTCTTTCTCTTTATTTTCTTTCTCTCCTTTCTTTATCTTCTCTCCTTTCTCTTATTCTTCTCTCTTCCTTCTCTCTTTTTTTTCTCTTTTCTTCCTCTTTTTCTTTTATTTTTCTTTTCTCCTTGGACTTTTTTTCTCTCCTTTTTTATTCTCTTCTCTCTTGTTCTTTTGCCATCTACTCCCTAAAGTCCATGTTTAAGTTTTCTAGAGTGTAATCTTTAAAAATATTTCTTTGGTTTACACTCTTGTTTGATGAATAACTATGAGCACTAGAGTGGGTGTGTGGTGCCATTGTGCTTGAATTTCTAAAAGGAAAAAGGTGGCAAAAAACTTTTCACAAACAAACACTCCTTTTTTTTGTGTTTTCTTGCCTAAAATGGCTTGATGAGTCTTTGGAACTCTTTAGCCTTCTAAGCGCTTTGAATAAGAACAATAAAGCAATAATTTTAAAGCAAAAATTCAAAATAGAAGGTATCTAAAGCGAGCTCCTAAGGTGTTGAAGGAAGTGTACCACTTTTTCCTTCTTCACCTAATTTTCGAGAAACTAAAAAATTGACTAAATCTTATTACAACCAAAGGGAGGGCCTTAGGAGCACTCAAACTCTCAACTACAAAATTAATACACCTAAATTAAAGGAAAAGTAAAGTCTTCAAAAAATGATTCTCCAAATGCTCCCTCAAATCAAAGTCCTCACGGCTAGGTGTGTTTCCTTTTGAGGTGATCCCTTAGGCTCTTAGTCTAACCTTCCAAAATATGCTACCCTTGTGGTAAACTCTTTTTTCAAGTTTTCTCCCAAAAGTGGCACTAACACACAAACCAAAGAAACCAAAAGTAGCAAGGGGAGGTACGAATAGAAACTCAAAAAGCAATAAAAGATAACACAATCAAAAGGACACTTAACCAAATGGTAAGAGTATATAAGACAAACTAGAAGATGATTTAAAAGACAAGCAACAACTAAAAGGTAAACAAAAGAAAGAGAGCACACAATGGAATACCTAAGAATCACACTAGATTAAAGAGTAGAAAGACACAAATATCAAGTTCTAGCGTACCAAAAGTAATAAAATTTTGTTTAAGGTTCCAAGTTCAAAGTTGAAGCACTTGCTAATTTTAGGTTAGGTACATCAAATGAATTGTTCAAACTTTCTTTTCTTTTATTTGTTCTCTTTTTTTTTTTGAATCCTTCATTGTTGTTTTTTTGTATTTTATTTTAGACTTTGTTCTCTTGTTGTTTTTTTTTTAATATTTACTAGATGCACCTAACTTGATTGTGAATTTAGTGCTTAATAACAAAGAGTTATGCGCTTGGAACAATAAAGAAAATCAAAAGCAACAATTTAGGTACTACTAGAAATGACTTCAAAATGCAAAGTAACTATAGATGTGTTAATGGTTTAGTAGTTTGGTGTGCCAATGGACTCAAGCTTTGTTAAGTTTTTAGTAATTTGTTGAACACAAATACCAAACTTATAGCTTAAGTGAAAACACCCACAAACAAGAACTACTTTTACCACACAAATGAGCTACTAATTATACGTATAAGGAAAATAAAGACAAAGGGAATTGAGCAACTTATTTTGGATTTTTTTTTAAGAATATGCTTGAAACTAAAATCACATGAACCTCTAAAGAGACTTAGAAATGAGGTATAACCCTCTATGTTGCTCAATTTAAGAAGTTTCAAAAGATTTTTTGTAAAAACAAAAGAGGCTAAACTTAAAAGAAATTAATAGACAAAATGGGAAACTATAAACATGACTTATAGACAACTACACAAGAGTATAAAAGTGAAAAATAAAAGCTAAAAATAAGGCAAAAACAAGGCAACTAGGTGCAAGGAAACACAAGACTTTGGTCTAAATTTCTTGACCAAAAGGTTGTGAAAGTCACCAAAACGGCATGGATTTTTAGCAAGAAATTCTCAAAACCAAAATTCAAGCAAGAAAGCACCCAACTCAAAGCTTAAGCAGAAATTAATGAATATGGGAGAGACGTAGATGCAAAGAAAAGAACAATATAAATTGCATCAAGCAAAAAATAAATGGTGCAAATAAACTATAACTCAAAACAATAAACTCAAGACATAAATGGAAATGATAAACAACAATGGAAAGCTAGAAAAAATTGCAGAAATTAAAGATAAAATAAAATAGGAAAACAGAAAGAAAAAATAAATGAGGTAGGACGAGAGTTTAGACCTCTAGAACCAATACTCTAGATACCAAATGATTCATGTCTCCCTTGATCTTTTTCTAGAAGTTTTCTTCTTTGGTGAAATGGTTTGTGGAGAGGTAAGAAGTGAGGTGGTTTTAGGCGCCACTTAAGGTAAGATAAGCCTAAGAGGGAAAGTTTGCCACAAGGGATGGAACCCTTGGTAAAAACCTAAGGAATTCTCAAAGAGAGAAGGGTGGACACTAAGAATTTTGGCCAACTCAAGGTTTTTCCATTCAATAAAGTGTAAAAAATACAAGAGTATGAAGGAACACCTTTTTGTAGAGGGAGCTAACCTCTTGGACAAGTCATGAAGGAAATGAAGGGGTAGGATTAAAAGGAGTCATCCAAGGGAGGAGGATTGAGGCCCAAAGTCCAATCAATACCCTCCTTTAGATGAGAATTGGTGTCCAAGCTACCTCATCAAAGGGCCAAGATTACTCCTTTATTAGTTTTGGGTTTTATTTAGGAAAAGAAGGTGTATTTATCAAACTACCCCCTTATTTCCTAAATAAAGGTCCAAAAACTAATCTTACCCCTTCTTATTACTAAGACACCTCCTAGAAAATTAAATTGACTAATACATGTCCAAAATAAAATTCTAGGTTCCTAAAAGAAAAATTACAAGTAAATAAGTCATGGCTTGCATAACTTGATGGTCATATGAAGGTGAGATCTTCTTCCTTCTACTCTAACTATGTCTTCTTCTATTCTCTTAACCATGACCCTAGTGATAGGGCCTTTGCTTGGGGAGAATGCATCATCATCTCGCCATCTTAATTAATGACTTGAATTTATACCAAAAATTCAAAGCAAGATTGAATTAATATAATTGTCTTAATATAATAATTAGTGATGTTTTTAAATTTATTTATTAATTTTTAGTCCCATAATTATATTAAGCAAATTCCATGTTGTTTTTTGTGGTGATCATATTTCATTGAAAACATAGAAGTTATAAGGTGATGATGCAGACAGAAGTTAGTACATTTAAAGATTAAAAAGCAAAAGAAAAAAACAAACATGCACACAAAATAAAATGAACAAAAAAGGAAGTTCAATTAATTGATATGAATAACAAAAGTCGGGTGAGTGAGAACGAAAACTATCAAATAGAATACACAGAATGAGCAAGAGCTGACTGGAACCCACTTAATTGCATGTGCAGGCACTAGGACCAGGTGGCTTAGCTTACTCCCATTTTAGGTACCCAAAAGAATCCAATGTTTTTCTCATACCTACCCAATATGTGCATAGCATTCTCTTGGTATTTTTCCAACTGTTTACCATCTCAAACTCCAAAATCATTATATTACATACAATAGTAGGGTGTCTTTCTTTAAAAATCATACAATTATATGTTTGCTCATCCCAATAGATACCATACACCTTATTATATATAGTGCCTGCACATGTATGGAACAACTAACTCATAGCATCAACCTCGAAGTTAGATCAAATTAACTTTGCTCTTATAAATGTGGATAATTTAGTCTTATCTATATATATATATATATGGACTTTCCCTCACAACCTAGTATGGTTGCCGTAACCAACCAAAAGGCTACTTAAAAATTATGCTTAGCCGTTGACAGAATCCACACATTGTATTAAAATAGTAAAATACTTTCTAATGTAAACAACAAAGCAATAGCTACAAAATTATTGCATATAGAAATCACATGTTCTCAACACTCTTTATAGCCATTATAATCCCAAACATGCTGGGAATGCTCACAGAAAAAAAAAAAAAAAACCTAACAATCCTTCTGGTACGTGTCCAATTAGGAACCCTAGGCACGTGGCCACCAAACTATTTCAATTTCCACCATTTGTTAATTTTTTATGTCCACTGAAAGAAAAATACTTTGTTTAAAAATTAAAATCATAGTTGGCTTGTGAAACTGTCATCAAATGCCAAAATTTTCAGCCATTGGCTAATTTTTTTAAGCCAAGTTCACATGATCCCATACATATAACAGCCCAATACTTTTATATATATATATATATATATATGAAAGATATTTTCAAGGCAATGCAGATTGTATCACATGTATTGTTTAATACAGAAATGGATACTTACGTACATCATGCTATTTACAAAGAAGAGGTGCGTAAGATTAGGGTCTTATTCAGGTTCCAGATGTGCCAATATCATAATATAATATAGGAAGTTTATACATAACTTTCCAAAATTACAAAGAGTTGTGCCTTTCAGGCGAAGCAATAGCTTGAAAGCAATGTTGTTATTCAATTAAAAATGTGTCCGATTGTACCATTTATTAGCATTTATTAATTATCAACCACTACTGTTTCATTGGTATAAATAAATTGTTGAACATTAACGCCTAATATCTGTATTTTTAAAACTGCGTCCTTTTCTTGTGTGAAAGTGAAATGTTAGTGACTGTTCTGACTATATCTTGAATGATCCTTTACTGCTGTTCATATTTATCCAACCATATATAGAGTAGAATTATGATTTCTTTTATACCAAAAATTAATTTATCACGTCAACACATTTAATTTTTAATAATTTTTTTTCAAACACTTAATAAAAATTAATAAAACTGTTTCTAAAAATTTTTATAATATTTAAAAAAATATCTTTAAATTATGAATAAATGTTGTTAATACATTTTGAATTTAAAGACTATATATTGACATTATAAAATAATTTTAATTTAAAGTAGCATGGAATAACACAGAGACAAAAGTGATTAATTAATTAACATTTAAAACTTTAGCCAATCCTTAACATTTAAAACTTTAGCCAATCCTTAACATTTAAAGGCTATATATTAATATTTTTTTTAGGCCAAATAATATTTTTAATGAAAAAAAAAGCACAACACATGCTTCTAACAATATAAATAAAGCAAAAATGATACATCAATTCAAACAGAAATATGGGTTCATAATCCACTCAACATAGGAGTGGTATGAAAATTTTGATGAATGACACTGCTTTTAAGAATTTAGTTGAATGTCCCGCTAATTTTTGAAAATTACCGCATTATGTGCTTGTCATAAATATCAAATACTCACAAATCAAACAAATTAAAGATTATGTTTGCTTTCATTCCTAAGAGCTACTAAAAAATTGATAATAATGAATCCCCACCTCAATTAAAAAGGCTGAGGAGACTAATGACTGCAACATCCTTGTATCATATCCTTTTATATATATATATATATATATATATATATATATATATATATATATATTAAAATATATAAAAAACTCAATAATTAAATATGAATTTTGAATATAAAAAGTCATTAACTCTTCTAAGGTTTTATGATATAATATCTAGTTAGACAGTCTTTTGAATATTTAATAAAAAAATATGTTAATTTCTCAAAAAACATGAAATAACTAAAGTTTTTCTTTAAGTTTGTCCAATATAAAATTTTTACCCTGCCCACTACTACTTGTGACTAATTAAAATAGTTATACTAACATTATTTGTTTTCAAGTTAAATTGGGGGATAAAGTTTTGGATTTGAGATGAAGTTGTAGAAATAGCAAAAAAATTTAGGAGAAAATATTTCATTAAAGTGGTTAACCAGAATCTCATCAAAGAAGTTAAACAACAATAACTCTCAAAAATGGAAAAATTAAAATGGCCAAAAATTATTGAGAAGAGACGATGAACAGAGAGAAGGGGAAGCATCCTTGCATGAAATTTAGCAAGTTAGGGAACAACTCATTCATACTAGAAAGGAAAAAGACTCAATGCAAGGTAGGTGAAATAGCGTTTATCAATTTGACAAAGAGTGATTAGAAAAATGTTGCAAGAAGCGTGCTGGAAGGGGAAGAAATTAATAGATCCATGATAATGACAGGATTCATTTGCTATGGCCATTACTATGATGATGTTGATGGTCTCCATACTGTCTAAGCAAAACTCTGAAAATAACATATCATACGATTAAAATAAATAAAAAAAAAAGAAGCCAGGAAAAAGTGTAATTGGACATTGTAAGCGAAATTTATATTGTATATCTGCAATTCTGCATGTAGATATTCACCTGAGCTAAAGTTTCTACTATTATTACTATGCATGGCATGACGTATGCAATTTTGACTGATAGATTGTGACAATTTATTATTTGGTTTAAACTTCAGGGTACAATTTTGATCACTGTCATATGATCCACATAGAGGAAAATAAAGTGTACAAGTAAAGAGATGAATAAAAAGTGGGGTGTGAAAACGCACTTAAATGGATTCTAGAGTGTGTGACAGTGATATCACATGAAGCTTCCCATTAAACCCTAAATATGGTGTGGTGGTGAATGAATACTCTGATTGATCAGCACCATAAATTAAAAGTGGGTACGGCCAAATCCCAAATGTGCTCCATATCCCAAAAATTCTTTATTTACTGTTTGTCACCACGTTTTATTTAACACATTCTGTGTAACATTTAAAGAATTAAAAAAAAAAATTATAAACATGATTTATACACTCGTGTATTTAATATGAATGAAGCTTTTGTTATAGCAAGTACCTAATTTTTTTTCATGTCATACCCCTTTTTTCTATGTTGTCATGAACAACAAAATCGACAATATCTCATTCACGAGAATGACTATTTCCAACTCTCGCTCTTCCATCTACTTGTCTTCTTCCCCTCTTGGAATTTGTGTTTGATTCTCTTTCTTTTTTTATGCCTACTTTGTTAAGTTCGGGTGGATTTCGTTGATTGATGAGATCATCTCAAATCATCACAGGGTCTTTCTTGAGAGCAATGGCAAACATTTTTGCTCTAGAATACAAAGGCTTGATTCCGAAGCAAGCTAAAATAATGGTTTAAAAAATGTAAGGGAGAATGAAAGAGAATCTCTCCTTATTTTAATGCTACACGCCATGTTGCCTGCACTCAGAGGCACTAGCAAGAATGGTTTTACTTTCTCATTCCCCATTAATTAACTCAACCAAATAACATTACTCAAAGTTTCAACAAAACATGTTACATTAACCAACTTAGGGGGAAAAAAGTGACTAGCTCTTTATTCATTCATATAAAAATTTTCAAGCCCCGCCAGAAAATTTCTACTTGATATAACCTATTTTATACACCAAGTTTCCAAAACATGGGTTTAATTTAAGAACTCATAATAAAGTATGGTAATTGATTGATGGACACCCTCTTGATTTCACAGGGAAAAACTACATTCAAATTTTTAAATTAATTAACTCTCCATTTGATTCAATTGAAATGCTGCTGCTCCAACCATGGCCAAAACCCGGATTGATCATCCATGCCACAGAACATGTTGCTTAAGCTTTCTTCTTTGACCATTTGGTCAATCTTTTGGCATGGAAGGTCAGGTCTTGAAGAAGTTTGGAAAAGCTGAGCAACTCCTGCAGGCCTTGCAGAAGATGGAAAGAGGGGTCTGCTTGGCTGATGTGTAGATAGAGGACTGTCAATTGCTGGTGTCCTTGAAATATCCAACTTGATGTCTGAACTGTTCTCACTTCTATTGCTGCAGGATCCTTCTGTTTCTTTGTTAAGGTTGATGGATTCAGTTGGCTCTCTACTTTTCAGTGCCAATATCTGCACCAGAAAAATTAGCTAATCCAATAAGGGTACTACAAACAATATGAATGCAGAAAAGTAGGACATAATAAGCTAATACACCACACCCCTAGGCCCCCAAAATAAAAGTGGCAATATGAGATTTTTTTAAAACCTCTAGAAAATAGAGTATGTTGATGGAAGCTTGAAAATACTTATGTCCAATGAACTATGCATGTGAGAGAATGAAAAATGTCATTGGAGAGAAAATGGATCATTGAATCTTGAAGAAGTCACTGTAGGTGAAAGGAAAAAGCAACTTTATAGAAAGTCACTAGCTGGAGAAGGGTGAAAGGAACTGTTCTGAAAACTATACACAAGTCAAAAAAGCATAAACACTAAGGAAATATAAAGGGATCATCATTACTACCATGCTTTATTCTACAGAATCAAAACAATCTCATCAAAACAGTCTCACAGCTGAAATTCAACGTGTCAAAAGGAACTTCATCTTTCCTTTTTTCCCTTTTCCATAAAAGAAAAATTCAAAAGCAAAAAATGATGTGAAAGTAAACAGGAGACTACACTACAGCACTAAATGATTGGGGTTTGATTGTTAGAAGAAAACTACTACTAACCTCAGCCTGAAGTTTTTGGTTCTGGGCCTGAAGTGCATCATTATCTGACTTAACAGCTTCATACTGTCTTTTAAGGAGATCATAGTCTTTTTCCAACTGCTTGGTTTTCCACCTAGCCCTTCTGTTTTGGAACCATATGGCAATTTGTCTTGGCTGCAAGCCAAGAGCTCTTGCAAGCTGCATTTTCCTCTCTGGCTCAAGCTTATTCCCTAACTCAAAACTCTTTTCAAGTGTCTTCACCTGTTCCATGTTAAGCCTCCTCTTCTTCTCCCCTGCCTGTGATCCATCATCAGATAAATCTTCCTCAGCATTGGCCTCTTCTCCATGTTCAATTCCTGATGAAAATGACATGGATCTCTTTCCTAGAAATGACACTCCCCCTGCATCAACATTAGGAACCCAGTATCAGGCACAGAATATTTTAGTGTGTGCTTGTGTTTGTTTGGATCTTAGTTTTAGAGAGAGTGTACCATGATATTCCTGAGGTGTGCACGTGGGTAGAATAGAGGTGAGCGAAGCTGGAGGTTGATGATCATCATGGTGAGGTGTTTGGAGCATGAAATTTGCTGGGAAGAAAGCCATCTCATTGCAGGTTTTAGGCCTGCCACAAAATCTTCAAGATCAGCTGAATAATAGTGTGATCGCCACTTTGAAGGAATAAAAGAAGAGTGCAAATGCTATAAGGTTAAAGAAGGAAGGACAAAGGATTACTGCACCACATCCTCTGACAAGTATCTTAGGAGTAAATTAAATAAGTTCTTCAATTGAGAGAGGATGGACTAATTGTTCTGAATGATGGCTTGTATATACATGATCAGTTATAGCTAAAGCTTTTGTCCTCTAGTGTTACTATTTGAAAGGAAAATGAAGTTGGGAGGGAGAGGGAAAGAGAGGGGGGAGAGAGAGAGAGATGTTTGAATCTATAGACTATGGTTCTACACATCAACTTCCATATATATCACTGGTTTTTTATTTTTTTTTCTTTTCTAACTAAACTATTAGTGGCAAATAAAATTAAGAGCTCCAATTTATTGTATAGATAGAAAAGGAGAAACAATTAGTTAAGCATTTTTAGGAAAAAAAATGGCAGTAATTATATTAAATGTGAAAGGATGTTAAGTGTACATAGAAAAATAATAATGAAAAGGATAGTGTTTAGAAAGAAGAAAAGGAAAGTTTGCTTCTCTGTTTAAACTTGTCTAACAATATTCCAATGTAGTGTGTGCATGTGTAAGCTCTTAAAATGTAATTATTTTGCTAATGATAAACTAGTTTCTCACTTAGGAGACAAGAGGAGGGGGTTCTTCTTTACAAAGACAGTTGTCTTTAAATAAAATGATGGAATTGGCAAATTGGCAATGCAGCCAGATGCTTTCCATGTCTATGATTCCATTGTTAAAGGGCAATGAGGAAATGGAGATTCAGATATTATAATTGTTTAATGTGAAGTGGGAAATGGTCATGATGATTACATTAATAAAGTCATAAAACAAAAAGACAGAGGATGGGGCAAGTGTTGTGATTTAGAGGGAAGGATGGATGGTTAGGAAAAGAAACTTTACATGCTAAGTGTGTGTGATATTTGTATGTTGTGTTAAATTTTGTGAATGGAAAAGGTTACTTAAGAAAAAAGAGAAGTGAGTTGGCTATAACTTTAAGTCCAAAATGGATTGTGTTTTTTGAGAGAGAGAGAGGGAAAAGGAAAGGGAGAAGGGGCAGGAATCTAGGGGATGGGTCCAATGAGGAGGGGCAGGGTTTGCTACCTAACCCACCAACAGGTATCGTGTATTAGGACGAAGCTCTTTCGCATCAGCCATTATCCCTTGTATCACTTCCACCACAATCGCTATCTCTGTGTTTAGTATTCACCTATGTCATGGGGCTTCATACTTTAACCTTTCAACTTTCAACTTTAAACCTTAAACCACAACACAACCTATTAGGCTATTACCTATGCCTCCTTAATTTTACGCTGCAATATTTTCTTTAGTAACTAACTACTCTTTTTACACTGTTTTCATTTTTCAATCTCTTGCTTTTCAAATCATTTATGAAATGGTTTTCATGAAAAGAGTACATATTCCACCAAGAGTGAAAATATTTTCTTGCTGTTGTTACCCTACCAGAGCTGGTCTTCTTTGTCCTTTTTCTACCCTTATACAAAAACCATCCATGACAGTCAAGTGCCAATCTTTGCTTACGTCATTCTATTCAACCAATCGATTTCTTTTTTTACATTGAGGTTTGTAGTTTCTTTTCTTTCTTTCTTTCTTTTTTATTAGAGATTTGAGGTTTGTAGATAGGTCTCATCATTACCTATTATTTATACTTTTTATAATTTAAACACTTTCCATCTTCAAATTCTAAAAGTTTTACTAAATGGATCGTCTAAATATCTATATGTAAATCTCTCATGTCACTCCAAATATCTTATACTACTATTTTATTTTAATTTGAATATGTCTTTAAATTTTCATTCTTTATATTAAACACAAGCTAAGTGTGTTTGTATGGAAATAGTATTCCACATATGAAAATACGAGAAGGTGATTTGAGTGGAAATAATTTTAAAAATAGACTTGCTCTTTATTTTCTTTTAAAATATAATATTTTTCTCTATTTTATTTCTTTCTTTACAATTAAACATACCTTGATAAAGTTCTACTATAAACACTTGAAAAGAGAGATAAAAAAATTAAAGGTATTAAAGTACTAATCAAGTGTTTGCAGTACACAAATGCCCAAAAAAATTGAAATATAATAATGCCTATCTGCTTGATACATAACCACTACTTTTCTTACCTGACATTAGCCACTGCCAACTCCCTTACAAATTGGCCTGCAGTACATACCCTATATACATTATATACTCTATTTCAACCTTCTCTTCCATCTATCTCTTTGTGCTCAAGCCTCAACACAACATAAATATGCAGCGCATATAGAATAAAATAAGCAAGGTTCAATTCACCAATAAACAATTGCACTCTCTTTAAAAAAAAAACAAACATCTTAGACTAGGTATGCACTTTGCAACTAATTTAGACTATGGTTTAGCTGCGTGTTTCTATTTGTGCCAGACCTTTAACCATGCAAGAGAAGTCAACTGTGATTGAATTTGCAATGCCATATGTAAGATGGTAAAGGTAAAGGACCAGGTTTTCAAAATTTGGATGCCCTTTAGCATGTGCCTAGTTTGGCTTATGTTACAAGGCAAATTCATGATGGGTGGCAAGACTTGGCTATATGAGAAAGAGACAGAGAAATAGAGGCACCAGGAAATTACTTCCCTCTTTCAAACTGCAGTTTCTTCCATTATAAGTTGCCAGAGAGGACCAGTTGAGGTGTGTGTGGTACAGTGTGAATTTAATTTTGGAAGTGAAGGTTTCCACATCCACAGGTAAAAAGGACATGTACATTTTGCTAATGATTGTTGATTTTGCTTAGTTAAATCAAAACTATTCTGTTTTTTACCAAAATAAAGCTTACTTGAACCACAATATTGTCAATGTGTGAAATGTGTTTTTTCCTATAAAGCACCATCCTACTTGTCAGGTAAGAGACTGATTGGGTTATGGTTAAGCATCAAAATGAGCATCTCTTCCATCAATATCTTCCTTATATATAACTTGAGTACGTAATTGATGGGTGTAAACTTCTCCACTCTAACAAAATGGTTGGGAAGTGTACCTTCATTTGCATTAATGTTTTTCTCTATAAAGTAAAGAGTACATTAAACTTTACTATTATTTTTCTGCTGTTGTGTTCTCATCAATCACTTTCTTATATTTCAAATAGGATGTTTATAGACATATAGAAGTCAGTGAATGAATTAAATTTCTTACAGGTGGTCCCAAATAAGCTTAATCAGACTTAAACATGCATCGTCACTGGTTCTTACTGGAATTAACGGCTTTGAGATTTTCTGCTAATCCAATATCAATCAATAGATTTAACATTAAAAAACAACGGGTTTGATTTGACTTCAATAAACTATTGAGTTACCTGGGCAGTTCGTGAGCATTTAAAGATATTTTAACTATATTATTTATTAAATACAATTAGTATTTTGTTTTTTTATATACGTGTTTGAAATGTATAGATATTTAATAAATTAAATTTTTTTTAAAAGAAGTATGTTTTTTTTAATAAATTTTTATTTAATATTTTATTTTATAAAATTCACTGATAAAAAAAAATATAGATAACATTAAAAAATTAACATACAGATACATATGCTAAAATTGGCATATAAGATTAAAAAGTTAATGTATGTTGACTATAAAAATAGGTAAAATATAACTTAAAGTATATTAAAATGATAATAAGCTAACTTACATGTAACATAAGTTAATTCAACGTAAATGATTATATATTAAATATAGTCTGACTTATTATCATCTTAAAATAAAATTCAAATGAACCAATTACCTTTTTTATTAATTAATTTTTTAAGTTATTAAATTATTACTTTAAATCTAATTTACAAATTAATTTTCTAATGAAAATACAGATCATGTTATGTTTTCAAATAAATTCTATAGATCAAATTACACTAATGAAACGTAATTTATATTTTTATGTAATTTAAATTTATAATTATTTTATACATAACTTTCACGTCATAATTTATGTTAAAATTAAATTTATTATTTTATTTTTAATTAAAAACTAATTTTTCAACTAAAATATAAATTTACGTTAATTATTTATAAAATACAAATTACATCAAAATATAAATTATATGAACATATATTATAATTTATAAAGTATGTAAAAGTTTTATTAAATTTTTATTATACATAATTATTATTTATTATTATATTAATATTCATTGATAGGGATGGGTTCAGATATAAAAGTGTGGGTATGGAATTTCGATCATCATCTTTGTCCTGCCAGGTATTTTCGAGTATGGGTATACCTATAAGTACTATTATATTATTTTTTATAATTTAAATTTACTTATTTATTATTAAATAACTATATATATTAAGTTATTAATTATATTTTAATTTAAAAGTATATAAAGAAAATTAATAACAAGAAATGATAAATTAAAGTTTAGTCGAGGTTGTGGGTTAGACAAGGTAGGCTGGCGCGATCCATCAAGCGTAAATATAACTAGTTTTACAACCCAGCCCGACCTATCACGAGCTGGTGGGTTAAGTGGCCTAGCCACCAGATTTGAAAAAAAAAACTTCTAATTTATTTTAAAGTGAGACTTTCAAATTATAAATATGCAATTAAGTTTAAAGATGCAAATTATAAACACATAAATAAGTTTAGGGCCATGTTTGCATAAGAATACCTAACATATACATAATATTAATCAACATACAAATTATAAATACATAAACTCATAAATAAGTTTCTCGCAATTAAGAATACCTAACATATACATAATATTAATCAACATACAAATTATAAATAATATAAATCAACAACATTCAAACCATGTTTGCATATAATCTAATTGAAAGATCACTTCTAAACATAAACTAAATGGATCAATGTCATCATTCATCAACAATTCAACTTTAACATACAAAATAAAAATTTAGAAGTTTAAAATAAGTCACATGGTGTAGTTGCGGGCTAGCCTGACCTGAACCCACCAAACTCACAAGTTGGTGGGTTGGGCCACAGAACCCATAGTGGAAAAGGCTGAGTCTGTTTTTACACCTCTAATATATACATATCACAAAACGATGTTATAACAAGCATAAGATGATTAAATAAGTCAAATAACGCTCGTATAAGTCACTAAGATGCATGCAATATAAGTTAAGAAGATCAAAACGCATTAGAAGTCAAGATGTTCATGATATAGGATAAGAAGTTCCATCTCTCAAGAAAAGCATTTAATGTGTCGAAAACAAAAGTTACACTTATAAGAAGATCCAACTTGCTCACATGCATTGACAAACATTAGAAGATAAAAAAAGTGTTCCATATTTTGCCTACACATGTTGACTATCTACCAAGATGTGCTTGTATAAAATGGTTTCACTACACGTGTAAACACATTGACTATATATTAAGACATGCTAATATAATTAAGATAGTCTCATTAAAAATTTATGTGTTGACCATTTATGAAGACACCAAAATTTCTCAAGCTTAATAAATCATCTAACTATAAGTGCTATAAAATGTCTACTACCATATATAGTAGAACTAAGGAAACATCTTATGTTAGATAAGGAGGTCTCATGTACTAGTTAGAAACTTTATTATGATGACAACATAAGAAACATATAATGATATAATCTTCTGATGATTAGATATAATAAAAGTTCATTTTTCAAAGATTATTCAAACTAGCAAGACAATGATGTATAAGTTCAACAATCATATTAGTGGTTAATGCACTTATTGTCAGCATAGACGCTAAAGCAAGCAGAAAAAAAAAATCGAAGACAACAAAGTTGCTTGAGCGTTGTCTCAATGTAAGCACTTAGTGAATTTCATGGAAAAACTTCCTAAAGTGTTAGGTCTGTTAGTGAATGAATTTGAATCTAAGAACTTCCTATCTTCTCACATATGAACTTTGTCATTATACTAATCTTATAACTCTTCATGAAATTTTTTTTATTACAAGATAAGTTTTTGCTTCACTAATATACTATATTATGATAATAATTTTAGTGAACTCGAGATATTTAATTATGAGTTTTGGACTTAATAAGTCTAATTAAAGTGATGAAGCATTTCAATAAAAGATATTAGTATAATTTGATATTATTTTTTGAATTTTTTATGGAATTAAATGGTTATATATATATATATATATATATATATTTATTGTGAAATAGTTTTATATCATTATTTTAAAAAATTATTTTATATTATTAGTTTATTATTTTTTCATTAGTTTTTATTTATTAGATAAATTCCGCACTTGATTCGGTAATAAATTTCATTTTCACCTTAATAACAAAATAATTATTTAATTAATCACGTGACATGACTTACTTGGTGGACAATTTGACAAGAGTTTAATTTATATATATTGTTAGTATAAATATTTTTACACTGATATTTAATCACAATCTTTCATCTAGTGTAAATTTGTCAATTTTACTATTTATTACTTTAAAAGTCACATAAATAAAAAATCATGATTGACTTACACGGACCATATATACCAATTAAACTCATTAATGTTTAGTTCCTCTATATCCTATGTGCGTAGACAAAACAGGTTCGACAGTTCAAGTCAACCGTTTAATTATTGTTAACTTACATTTATAACCATTTCACAATTCATTAATTGTAATAGTCAGGTTAGGTTAACCAAATGTTTAATGATGTTTCGTCGATAAATTATACTGAAAATATTATCAGCCGCATAAATTTGATCCATAAGTTTAAGAGTATGTTTGATCGGTTAGAAAATTAAAAATATTAGTTGAAATAGTTTTATTAATAATTTATTTTCAGTTATTAGCTAATTTTTTTTATAACCTTATCTTTTATTTATTAATGTATTATTTTCTACTAATTCTCGTTGTTAATACAACTTCTCACTCATTCATTTGTCTCTTTTTATTAATGTAATTATAGTAATTTATAATATAAATATGTAATTATAGAAAATTATAATTTAAAATTTATATATTTAATTATAAAAATTATAATTTAATTTTTAATTATAGTAATTTATTATTTAAATATGCAATTACATAAATTTATAATTTAAATATGTAATTATAATTTAAATATATTATTATAGAAATTTATAATTTAAATATATAATTATAATAATTTTATAATTTAAATATATAATTAAGTATATTATTAAACTATATTATAATTATTTTAAATACTTCATTATTGATTTAATGATTAAAGATGTCTTTATTTATCGTTTTATAACTTTTAACTAATTATACCAAACATTTATAACTAACTTTTCAACTTTAAATTGATTTTTCAACGTTAAGATAGTTTTGTCAAACATATTCTAAATCTCTCTATTTTTATTCTTTTATAAGGCAAAAATTTATTAAGATGAAGAATTGAAGTAATACCACAGAATATGTCTGCATACGTGATTACATGCATTTTTATTTATTTTATATTGACAATATTAATCAGCCGACAAAAATATTATATCGTGTGGAAACAATATTTATATAAATAAATTAGTGAAGATAATTATTATACTAGAAATATTTATATTATGTACTGTCATTAACAGATCTTGAAATATATCTTATACATTAATTTTTATATTATATTTCACATTATACGAACGATTTATAATTATATATATATATATATATATATATATATATATATATATATTTATTGTTAAAGAAAATTTAAAAATTAATGAAAACAGTTGCTCCAATGTCTAACAAGTGAATGTATCTTTCTTGATCGGTCTTCTCATACATTCTTATGTTTATATTCTATTTTTTTTTTAATGCTAACTAAACTCTAAACTCTTTTTATGTTGTTTTCCGAGACTTTCTTGCTAATTTGATTTTGAAAATTATCAATTTTTATAAGTTCAAAAAGAGTTTTATTAACAATTATTTTTTAGTACCATATATCATATATATTCGAGTGAAATATGGAATGATAGCGGCATTTTTTATAACACTATCCTTCGAAAGTTTTCTTTTAAAATTTATTAAAAATATCTATTTCAAAATGAGTTATTTTCAATAAAATATAATGAATCACCGCAAAAATTTCTAAAAGAGTGTGTTACTCTTTAATACTTCTTGTTGTGAAATAGTTATGAATGCCAAATTTGTTCTTTGATCTACACTCTCGTCATTCATTTTTCTTGTATTTTTTTCATGTTTATCATATTCAAGCAACTCTAAACTGAATTGAAAGTGGAATAGTTTGGTATTCTCAACTTAGTTATATAATGGAAAAAATCTAATAAATTCTAGATCAGTTAGAGAATAAACTTAAAAATAATATATAAGTGGAGCTGTGGAGGACAATGACTAACTAAACTATAAATTAATTTTTGAGATTGAGCCAGGCTCATGTTTTATTTACTGAATTAATCTTTTTTCATGACTACGTATGTTTAAATAAATTTTAAGAATAATAGAAAGTTGGTATAGCAGACCTATACCAATGAATTGTTGTGAAGGTGCATGCCTTGATGCGAGTACGGTGAAGATCAACAATGACAGAAGGTGGAACCCAGAAGAACAATATTAGAAGGCAAGCTTGGTTACCATGTTCGTGATCAGAGTGACACTTTGGTGCTGAGTTTCATGGAGTTTTTCCTTACTCATGAACACGTCCTTCTTCAAGAGTTACTTGCAATTAGACAAGCACTAATGTGAGTTTGGTCCCTTGCTCTACGACACCTTCCTTGTCATCCTCAATCCTTTTATGTCTTGCGACTGTTATTCATGTTCCCTTCCACATATTTATTGTTAATTTTCTTTCATTTACTATGTATTTGGGTAAACTAAATTATTATGGGAAACTTTCACCACTTAAGTAGTATTACTATTTTTTTTTTAAAAGCCAAAGAATTATTAATGAGATAAAAGTTGCATTACTAGCACATGTGTATGTATATGTGTATCTATATATATAAATAAGAGTTTAATACTTATACACTGGCAGTGTAAAATAGTTTTACATTGGTATTTAATTACAACTTATCATTTATATGATATTTATAATATTAATTGATAAAATTAATAAACTTGTTATATATAAAAGGGTTGTAACACACTGCCAATGTAAAAATTGAATATATATATATATATATATATATATATATATATATATATATATAAGTATTTTCTTTATATATAGGGATGAGATCTACTTACTCCAACAGTAAGTATAAGAGACTTACTATTGATCCTCATCGTTTGTTTATTTTCTTGAGATCTAATTTTTCTTTTATAGGCAAAAGTTGTTAGTGTGTTAGTCTAATGGTTGAGACTAATTACTTATTACAACTATTAAATTTTAAGAAAATAAATCGTAAGGATCAAGAGTAAGTCTTTTATACTTATTCTTGAAGTAAACAAATCTCTAATATTCTTATGATAAGAATGCACACATGTTGAACTTGATAAAAATAGTAGATTTTGGTAGTCTCACATTCTTTTAACCAACAACAAGTTCATAATTTGCATCTATTTTTCTTAGAGAAACACAACGTACTTTGATTTGTTAGTTAAAATTATATTTATAATAACTTCTTAAAAGCAAGAATTAAAACTAAAAGATTAAATTAACAAATTAAAAGACCAAAACCAACATTACGTTATTATTCAAATATCAAGACATCATTTAAACCTTAAAATTATTTTTTTTAAAAAAAATTAAAATACAACATTAGCAAGATAATATGTTTGTAAATGTATTTTTATTGATATTATGTAATTTGTGTTGATATTGACTCGTTAGGATCTCGCTGTCCATTGTCAACGAGTTTGACTTGCTCATGGAACAAATGGATGTCAAAACAACCTTTTCATATAGAGACTTGGATGAGACCATATAAATGGAGTAGCCGAAGGGGTTTGCTTATGACCATAAGAAGGTATGTCTACTTTAGAAGTTGTTGTATGGGCTAAAGTAAAGTTTGATGCAGTGGTATGAGAAGTTAATTTGATGACTTTCTTATGAGGATAAATTTGGAATGTGTAATTATGATAGTTGCACATCTACACTATGTCTAAAGGAAAATATCATCTATACTTGTTGTACGTAGACAATACTCAGTGACTAGCTAAAACAAATCGATGGTTGACGAGCTTGAGCCGAAGGTAAATTCAAAATTCGAGATGAAGGACCTTGGTTTAATTAGGCACATTTGTGGGATTGATATAGGCAAGGATTAAATGAAGGGTGTTATGTGTCTGACTCATCAAGGCTACAATAAGAAGGTTGTGGAAAGGTTTTGAATGCATTAGTCGAAGCCTGTGGGCATATCTTTAGGTCACCACGCTAAGTTCTCTACAAGTCAAACTCTTAATTCTGAGAAAGAAAAGAGAGTGATGGATTTGATTCCATATGTCAGTGGGGTTGGAAGTATCATGCATGAGATGGTTTGTACGAGACTAGACTTGACTCATTGTATAAGTGCTGTCAGCAAATTCATGGCAAATCTTGGACATGCTCATTGGGAGGCATTGAAGTAGAACCTAAGATACCTGAACAAAACTCTGGGTTCAAGCCTTATATATATATCAGAAGAGATGTCGAGGAGGAATTTCTATAGAAAGGTTCATAAACGTTGACTATGCAAGTATTATGGACATTAGAAGGTCCATGTTAGGATATATATGTTTACACTATTTAGATTTGTTATTAGTTGGACGCTTAATCTTCAGTCAGTGGTAGCACTGTCTATTAAAAAAGTTGAGTATAATGCATTGACAAAGGAATGAAGAAAGGTTTGTGGCTCAAGGGAATGCTTAGTGGGATTGAGCAGGAGTGCATTCCAATCCATTACGATAACTATAATGGTATTCATCTAGCTAATAATCAAATGTACCACAAGATGACCAAACATATTGATGTGAAGCTTCACTTCATATGAGATATGGTTAAAACGAGGGTAGTGAGAGTTGTGAAGATTGTTTCAAAAGACAATCTTGCTAATATGTTTACCAAGTCTCTACCAAGGTGTAAGTTCTATAGGCGTTTGAACCTAGTAAAACTCATATGAAGGAGTTGCTAGTGGAGGTCAATCATAAGGTGGAGTTGAAGATTGTAGAGGTATGTTAACCTTTCATTCGGAGTCAAGGTGGATTTCTGCTCATTGCAGTCACCTTCGGGGTTCTTCACACCTGGATAGTACTAGGACCCTTGTGTCCCGACCCTTGATCAGATAAATCCACTCGCCCTATGACAAAAAACAACCTGGAAATAAGGATAAATGAAATAATTCATAAATTATTGATATTTCGTGTTGTGCTCATTTCAAAATTTATGCTTTGTCCCATCATCCGATAACCACAAGACAAGATGATCCAATGCGTTCCGCTTTTTTTTTAATAGGGTTCTATGGTCGGTTTGCGACCCCTGGATGCTGAAAGCGTCCTTAGGGTGATCTTGTAGTTTCTACGGGGTGTAGACGATGGGGTCGGTCCAAATTGTTGAAGTTGACTAAGAATCTTCAGAAGGTATAAGTTTCTTATGGTTTGTGAGTGAGTTAGGTGGAAATTTCCATTTCAGTTAAAATGTATATGATGAAATCGTCTTTGATGGAGATCAGTTGATGGGGGTGTTTTGGAGTGAATCGTCTAATACTCATTGTTGCTAGAGTTATACTATAACTATAATAGCTTTTAGCCTTTAATGTTTATCTCGTATATAGGGGCATGTGAGTTAATTAGGTCATGTGACAGGTGTTGAGCCCTATATGCACCTTTGTAAAACAATTTTTTGTTATGCTAAACTTAATGATGCATTTACCCTCTTATTTTGAACTTTTCACTTCTATTTTTTTATCGTTCTCACTCGCAATTTTCTTTTCTGCTCTTGTAATTGCAATTCGCTTAAACTTCTTATTGTTTTTATATCAGTTTTTAAGATTAAAAAAAACAACAATTTGAATTTGTATATTTAGTTTATTGTAGGTGTTAAAAATTAATCTTGATAGATTTTAAAAAAGAATAAAATTATATTTTGAAACCTAATTTTTTTTATAAGTAAAGTGTTAATAGTTAATGTGTTAGCTATATATATATATATATATATATATTCATTTTTGTTTATAAGAATTACATCATAAATGATATATATTTGTTTTCTTTTTATAAAAACCAATATTCTAGATGTTTTACATTAATTATTTTTAAACTAAAATATCCTACTAAATAATAGAGAAGTTATATTGATAAACCTTTTAAAGAGGAAGGAGCATTAATAATAACGATATTTTTTAAATAATATATAGTATAAATTTAGGATAAGTTTATTATTATAAACTAAATTAACTACTCTCTTGAATTGAATTTTATAAATAAAAATATAGATAATAACTTGGTATGATATAATATATATTTTAAAAAATAAATATGATGTAATATCCATTTTAAATTTCTTAAGGATGTCAGATAATATTTATCCTTAAGTATTTATATATTAAGAGTTTAAATTTTATGTATTACCAATATAACAAATTTTAGAATATTAACTAATAAAAAATATTTTTGTTTGACTTATAAGCTAAATTTACATGCTAAAAAAATATTTGTTGTAGGTTTAATTATAAAATAATATATTTAAAATTTAGCATAAATTTTAGTTGTATTAAATGAGTATTTATCATATATAATATTCAAACTATATTACTAATATAAGTTATAAATTTTAACCAAAAATCAAGTAATGCACGAGTTAATATATTAGTTATAATTATAAACTTAATATATATTATGTTAGTTATGTGCATATTTGAGTTTACTAAAATTGAATTTAGATTTAAATAAACAATCTTGTTAAAATCTTAGATGAGATAGAGATAATAAAAACAAAATCTGTCTTATATATCTTGTGAGCATTCCTACCAATATTATACATATGGAAAATTACTTGAAGTTGTTAGCAGTCAAAAGTCAAAACACGAGAGTGAGAATTTTATTTGAAAGGAAAATTCCACATAATGGATTAAACAAATAGTTAAAGTTGAACTAAATTGCAAATACATAGTTCATGTGGTTGTGAAGTTTGGATAAATTGTGCATGGGTAAGAGCATGTAGTGTTTGTTCAAAGTTTGGCAATTTACAATGAAGAGCAACCCTATTTCAAGAATAAAAAAAGATGGAATCAATCTGGTCTGGAGAAAAGGAACAAAAGGACCCACTAATCTAAATATTGGTAATGATGGGACATTAATGGGTCCTATAAATAATACTGCTTTAATATTTAGCCAAAGACAAGCAGCTCTCACAACTTAACATGCCTTTATTAGTTGGAAGCTGAAAGGATGCCCCATTGGCATAGGGTGGAATGGATCCATGTTCCTTAGACTTTTCTTTCTTTCTCTCAATCCTTTCCTCTCCTCTATTCTCCAATTCAGTTAAATAACTCAAAATAGGAAATATCAATAACAAAACGAAATTTTAGGTTTCAAAATAATAATAATAATAAACAATGGTAATGAATCTTCCCATCCACATGCTCTTATGCTTCTGGTGAGTTCAGCTTACTCAATTTCCATGTGCCATCTTTGCCTCACGTCTTTCTCTTTCTAGACTGTGCTTCCCTTTTTTAAAATAATTATAAGACATAAATTTTTTATTAATTTTATTCATTTATAAGTTTCAGTATGTTAAATGTGAAATTAAGAAGAAAAGAAAGTTAAAATTGAAAAAGAAAATGTTTTATAGTATAAAAATGTATTTTTTATTATTAATTTTTAAATAATATTAATTAAAAAAAGAAAAAATATTTTTTTTTAAATTTTAAAAATTAAAAAAAGAATTTTATGAAATGTTAGAGACAAAAATCTTATCTAAGTCTAATAAAAAAAAAACATAATGGTGTTCCTTTGTCTAAATTTTTTATTTCTGAATTTTGGGACTTTTGAGGAGGAAATATGCATTGATGGTGATTCGTCAACTACTAGTCCAGTTATGTTGTTCTGTTTTTGTTTAGTATTTCCTCGTGGCCATAATTTTCCCTTTTACTTTGGGAAACAGATGGACCGTACATCAGAACTGACCATTGCGGAGGACACTTGGAAGATTGGTTCCATCTTGAAAATGCTATCCATTTGATACATAAAGAAGTTGGAAAAAGGAGATAAATCAAAACAAAATAAAACTAAAGGAAAATTCTATGGTAGAAACTAGAAATGGAAAAAATGAACGAAAGAGAAGGAACAAACTTGTTTTTTTTTTTCATCTTTACAAAACTTACTATGAAAACTAGAAACATCTAGGTCTAGCTTTTCAACTAAATGAGGCATGTCCGGTGGCATAGCTATTAGCTAAATCTATGCTTTATAATTCTCCCTCTCAAAATCAAAACATGATGTAAATAGTGAGAATTCTTTTATATCTCTAAATGAATAATTTTCTTAATGCCAAAACTAAATTTTTATTTTCTTTTACTCTAAGAAGACTAAATCATTTCCTTTAAGATAAAATTTTCAATACAAGATAAAATTAAATGAAAGATATGGTGAATATAGAATAAAGTTGTGACACCCTATATAAAGTGTGTGAGCAACATAATTAGTTTTTCCTAAGCTAAAAACATCAAATGGTTATAAATATTGGCCAAACTTCTACACTTTATCAGAGGATTTTTTTTTTGGTTAAGAATTGTAAAGAATAATAATATTTTTTAATTGTTAAACACAATAAGTCAAATTTCAATTAAAATCTATTAGATTAAGTTGATTTCTAAAAGTAAACTCAACCTAATTAAATTTAATTAGATTTTATTGAAAATTGACTAATTCAACACAATTATACTATTTACACCTTTATTTTCTTGTAAAGGATATTATTAGAAATATATATTAATTATTTTCTTGTAGAAGATACCATTTACCCCTTACTTTTCCCATTCGAGTGCAATAGAGTTCTTGTAAAGGATACTATTAGAAATATATATTAATTATTTTCTTGTAGAAGATACCATTTACACCTTACTTTTCCAATTCGAGTGCAATAGTGTTCTTGTAAAGGATACTATTAGAAATATATATTAATTATTTTCTTGTAGAAGATACCATTTACACCTTACTTTTCCAATTCGAGTGCAATAGAGTACATATGCAAAATTGGTTTGTTTAAGATTATTTTTTTAAAGAATGACTTTTTTTTAAAAGAAAATCACTTATAAGGTCTTTTTAGATGTTTGTTTAAACTTTTCTCAAGAAGGGCAGAATAAGAAAATAATTAGTTTTTTCTTTTTTTTTTCAAGAAGCAACTCCGCTTCTAAAGAAAATAGTTGTGATAGAAAAGAGAGAAAATCTTTTCACAAATATCACAAATAATAGAAACAGAGAGAAAAGAGAAAGAATGACATAATCAGCATCCAATTCCATTCCAAATGGTAAAAATGAATCAAGATAGTTTATATACAAATAAGAATGGAGAAGAAAAGAGAAGAGAGAGAGTTCAGGCCCAAACTAGATGGAGGTTACAACAAATCAACTAACTATAACTAACTACAATTGTCATATCTGTAAAATATAAAACAGGTAAGCTAGTGTTCAAATTGCTTGTGGCACGTGTTATCATGTTGACTTGCCCGTTGACCATCTTTGCTTGTGTGAAATGATGGTTGAGAGCCCCCCTCAAGTTGCGAACGGATGTTAAGCATTCCCAGCTTGGAACAGGATTCACGAAAAACAGTAGGAGACAATGCCTTGGTGAGAATGTCAGTAAGTTGCATGGAAAAAGATATGGGCATGAGTTTAATCAAATCAATATTTGCTTTGTCCCAAACAATGTGGAAATCTATGTCAATATGCTTGGTATGTTCGTGGAATACTTTATTAGAAGCTATTTACAAGGCTGAATGACAGTTACAGAACACGAAAATCTTCTAATAGGTAATGTAACCATTGTATTTTGCAAGTGGTGGAAGCAAGAGCCTTGTACTCTACCTTTGATGAAGTTTTGGAAACAGTGGCTTGTTTCTTGGAATGCCATGAGACAAAGGAATAACCAAGGTAGAAAGAAAATTCAATGACTAAACGACGAGTATCTGCATAACTGCCCAATTTGAGTCACTGAAAGCATTGAGTTAGAGAGAGCTTGAGCTAGAAAAGAAAATACCAAACCCAAGGGCATGTTTGAGATAACAAAGAATGAGGAAGGTAACCTTTAAATGTACATTTGTGGATTTGGACATGAATTGACTTAAGTGTTGAACTGAATAGGTGATGTGAGGTGGAGTGGTGGTTAGATAGATTAGGCGTCCAATTATATGGCAGTAAGGAGATAAGTCTGCAAGAGGCTCACCAGAGGATTGATGAAGGTATTAGTGTAATCCATAGGAGTGAAAGTTGGGCGGCAAGACAATATACCTGTATGTTAGAGAGTATATTGAGAACATATTTGTGTTGGCAAAGGTGAATTCCAATCTTTGTGTGAGCAACTTCAAGTCCTAGAAAAGAACTTGAGATTGCCTAGGTTTTTGATCTTGAAAGTGGAATCAAGTAAATAAGTGATGGCTTGAATTTCTGAAAGATTGTTACCTACTAGGATAACATCATCTACGTAGATAAGCAAGGCAGTGATAGATGGACCAAAGAACTTTATGAAGAATGAGTAGTCAGCTGTGAAATGGTGATAGCCATGGGATAACAGAAAAGAGGATAATCTGGCAAACCATTTCTTGCTTGAATCTATACAAGGAGCATTGCCATTTACATACTTGACCTAGTTGAGATGGCAATCCAGGAGCCACATGCATGTATACCTTCTCAAGTAGATCACCATGTAAGAACGTATTGTTAATGTCTAATTGCTTAAGATGCCAATCATGAATGGAAGTAAGGGCAACTAACATGCAAACAGTAGTAAGTTCGACCATAGGGGAGAAAGTGTCATCGAGCCCCTCCATTTATGTGTATCCTTTTGCTACAAGACGAGCCTTATGTATTTCAATGGATTCATCCGAATTATATTTGATTTTGAATATCCATCTGCACCTAATGACGGTCTTATTTGGGGGAAGAAAAATGCCTATCCATGTGCAATTAGCTTCAAAGGCTATAATCTTGACATTCATGGCTTTAATCCAACATTTATGCTTGGATGCTTCAGCAAAAGACTTTGGTGTTTCATGAGTGGAAATTGGGAAAATAAAGTGTGAAAAGTGGGAGACAAGTGTTCATGAGATAGGGAAAACTAAATAGGATGACGAATACCTTTTGAAGAGCTTGGTATGGTTAGTGTGGTCATGCAGTGGAAGTCCTTTAGGTAGAATGGTGTTATGCGTTTTCTAGTTGAGTGATGTGTAGAGGGTGGAATAGGTAAAGATTCAGTTGGGATAGGTGGCATACTATTAGGAGATGTGACTGATTGGTTTAAAATAGGTGTGACAGGTGGAGTGGGAATGTTAGGTGATGAAGGACGTGTGTCAATAGGGGAAATATGATCAGGTACAATTGTTGATTTTTCTACAATCTCTTGCATGGCTTTAGTTTGTTGGGTACTTTCAGGATCATATGTGTTGTGTGCTGATTTGTGAGGTAAGGGAAATAATGCCCTTGAAAGAGCATATTATGGGGGTAATTCAAGCTTGTGAGTATGAAGGTTATAAAGGAGAAACCCCTTTGTGTGAGGCTTAAATCCGAGGAATAGACAAGGATTTGCTCTTAGGTCTAGCTTGGTTTTGTGAGAAGTAAGAGTAGAGGCATTACATAGACACCCAAACACACTAATTACAACTATATCATATTTCTTTCCATGAAGTTTTTCTTATGGTGATGTGTTTTAAGAAATGATGTAGGAATGCAATTAATAAGAAAGGTGGCACGAACTAATAAATGACCAAAAACTGTGAGGTAAGTTGCTTTGAAAAAGAAGGGGTCGTGTTATGTTTAGAAGGTGTTGATGTTTCCTTTTCACTATACTATTTTGTTTTGATGTTTCATTACACGTGGTTTGATGCACAATGCCTTTAGTTTGACAAAAATCAGTCATTTGGAATTCTCTTCCCTTATTAGATCTTATAACCTTAATAGTAGAGTTGAATTGATTTGTTACAAATGCTACACAATTGATTAAATGAGTTCGTGTTTCAGCTTTGTTACTCATGAGGAAAACCTATATGAAGTGTGAATGATCATCCATAATGGTCAGAAAATATTTATGCCTATGCATGAAATTTTTTAGCATGGCCCCATATGTCAACATGGATTAATTGAAAACATTTAGATGTATAAGTGTGGCTTAAAGAAAAAAGGGAGTCTTTTTTTTTTAGCATAGCGACACACATTGCACACAAAATATTTATTGCATTCATCATTATTTGAAATACAAGTAAAATAGCAACTCATAATGTGTAGCCTTTTATGTGACAGGTGTCCAAGCCTAAAATGCCAAATGGGAATGGGGGAAGTGTTACAAACAGGTTGGGTTATGGCAGACATAGTTGTGGGAGAGTTCAAACTGCTGGCTGATAAGGTGTAAAGGCATGCAACCACTTTAACCATACCAATCTTCTTTTTCGATCTTGCTTCCTGGATAGTGCATAAGGAATGAGAAAAGGTTAAATCATAATTGAGGGATTTTACTAGTTTGGAAATAGAAATCAAATTATAATTGAAGGAAAGAATGTAAAGAACATCACTAAGGAAGAATTCCTCGTTGAATACGACAGTGCCTAAGTGTGTGGCCTTTACCTGTTGACCTATAGGTAGTCTCACAATTACATGGTTGATGATTTTGTAAGAGGTGAAGTATTTCAAAGATGAAAACACATGATCAGATGCACTTGAACCTATTATCTAAGGTACTATGTTTTTTGGTTCATTGTTGAGTGTATTATGTATGCATTTACCTAAAGTTTGCATATTATAGGTGGAGACTGAACCTACTTGATTAACATGTGAGGAGCTAGTGTTGGCAAAACTTAAAACAGTTGTGCCTCCAATATTTGAATGGTGGATTAAAGTCATTAGTGCTTGATACTCCTTAGAGGATAGCTTATGCTCACATGCCTCATTGGAATTGTGTTGATTCTTATTGGTTTTGTATTCTTCAATTACTGCATTATTAATGGTTGGTGTCTTTCCATAGAGCTTATGCCCTAGAGGGAAGCCATGCTTCCCATAGCAAACATCCAGTGTGTGTTCCGATCTGCCGCAATGAGTACACACTTTACCATTCTTATTTAAGTCATTCTTGCTACTCTTCTTATCAAAACTGGATGGGAACTCATGTTTGCAATAACAAACGCTCTCAGTATGACCATTGCGTTCACAAAATCCAAAGTTAGGTTTGAATTCCCTCCACCAGTTGTTGTGTTTCTATTGTCTAAGCTCATTTCCGCAACAACAAAACTACTCCCCTCGTGTTTCCTTTCTTGTTACACCATATAAGTAAACACTTTCGAGATTGATGGAAGAGGCTCCATCAGTAGGATGTTAGATTTCACATTGTTGAAGTGCTCCTTCAATCCTCCCAAGAATTGAATTGCTCTATCTTTTAACTTTCATTCAGCTATAGCCTATGCGACTCCACAACAACATTTCACCGAACACTTACACACAAGATCTGGTCTGAAACTTTCAGGTTCATTCCATACAGTTCTGAGTTTTGTAAAATATTCAGTCATAGATGATTCACCTTGCCTTATTAATGATGCTTCTAATTGCAGGTTCGAGATCCTAATTCGATCTCCTTGTGAGTATCTGGCGTAAAGGTCTTTCCAAATCGCATCTGACCTATCCATCTAAATGATACTTTGACGGATTTGAGGAGTCACAAAATGAAGAATCCACAAGACTACTATGTCATTACATCTTCTTCAAGCCAAATAAAGTCTATCATCTTCATTTGGTTTTTGAGCAGTTTTGTTAACAAACTTAAGTTGTTCTTCACACTTAATGCGATTGCCATCGCCTTGCAGCATGTATGGTAGTTGTTCTATTCTAGCAGAGGAGAAATGAGAACAACGACGAGATTTTCACCTGGATGAAGATACAAGTAGTTGTGTTCATTCAACGAAGGATCGAACTCATCCCTCATGGCTAAGGAATTGGAAGACATTAAGGAGAAACTCAGAGTGTGCACAAGAGAGCTCTTCTATGTATAAGAGCTTTGGTACCATCACAAATACCACAAACAATAAAAACAGAGAGAAAAAAGAGAGAATGGCTTAATCAACATCAAATTTCATTCCAAATGGTAAGAATGAATCAAGATAGTTTATGTACAAATGAGAATAGAGAAGAAAAGAGAAGAGAACAAGCCCAAGCCTAAACTAGAAGGAGGTTACAAAAAATCAACTAATTATAACTAAATACATCTGTCATAAATGTAAATAGAAAACAGATAAGCTAGTGTTCAAATTGGTTGTGACGCGTGTTATCATATAGACTTGCACATTGACCATCTTTGCAAAATATTTTTTTTTATAAGTATAACAAAACGAAAATTTAATTTTGATTATACAAGAATCTTTAAAATAAAATTAATTTTTAAAATAATTTATAAAAGTATTTTTTAAGGACAAACGATTTATTAGTATTGTTGATTGGGGTGCGTGTAGTTGTATAGCTTCAAAATTTTCGAGCTTTACTTTTAATTTTGTACGATATAGTATGTATCTTGAAATGGTGTATAAGTTGGATTTCTGCGAATAAAAAGATAATATTGCATAACAATTATTTTTCAAAATTGGAACGACATCCTTCTGTACAATATCTATGCATGAACTTGGCCGAAAATAACATCTAATATATGAATATAATATAGCAAAAATTATATCCACCCTCATTGTTTAGGTTATGTTAATTTGAATAACCGCTACATATCCTTTCTTCTACATTTAGTTTGGGTTGATTTATTAGATTTGTCTTGAAATTCGTTCAACGACAAATTAAATAGACAACCAACCATGCATTTAATTTAATATTGGTCATTTAGCATATGTGACAATATCTTTAGAGTATTTTTTACCACTTTATCTTGCTGCCTATCATAGTTGGGTTCAATGAGATTGATTGCAGCATTAGAAATATCTTCTAATTGAACAATAATGATCCTAAATAAATTTTGTTTGAAATGGTTTACATATTCATTCCCCGCTTTTTGAGGTTTTAAAGGATTCTAGAATGAAAAGGTTAATTTTGGAGAAAAAGGATAGCTCATTTTCAATGTAAAAAAAATTACAAATTTTATCTTGACATTCAATGACAACTTTATCTTCATTTATGGTAAGATTACTAATTTTACCAATTAATACTTTAAAAGTTATATAAATAAAGAATTATGAATAAACGTCAATATAAAACTCTTTTACATTATCAATACATAATAATTAAACTCTTACCTCTCATATTATATATATATATATATATATATATATATATAAAAATAAATAAGAACATATAAAAATATTTGATAATAATATTAATCCAAGTTGATAATCCAATATGATATAATTGTACAATCATGGAAAGAAGATAAATAAAAAAGAAAATGTCAACAATTTTAATTTCAAACTTAACTTGAATTTGATATTATAAATAAGTCCAATTAAAATTTTAAAAGCTCATAAATTATGTGTGTATGTATAAAATAATAAAAATAACAATTTAGTACAATTAGTAAATTATATCTTCAATTTTAAAAATTACTATTAAACTTCAAATGCTTTTTCTATTCTGTATTTTTTAATTCTAGCTCATCCTCTAACATCAGAATGTCTATTAAATATGAAATTAATGAACTTAAAAATAATTGGAAATATATTTTATAAATGAAAATAATTAAATAATAAGTGAACTAAATAAAGAAAACTCAATCTCCATTTTCCACATGTACCAAAAACCCAAATCTTCGCATTTTGTTAATATAAATTAAGTCAACTTTAAATTTAACTTATTTAAATAAAAAGTCAAACTTAAATATAGTAATTTTTACAAATGAAATTTAATTTTAAATATACAACTTGGGTTGACCTTTTATACCCATAATTGTATATAAAAATATATTTTCCTTTAAATATATAACAATGTCGAATCTAATGTAAAGGAAAATATTATCATCAGATTGAGAGCTTATATCATGCCAAATTGCAAAGCATGCCAATATTTTCAGGTTAGTTTATATCTAAGTTATCAAAATGCTTTAAAATTGTAGTATAAAATGAAGACTTTGATAAAAAATTCTAATAATTTTTTTATTAGGTGAAAAAACTTGTCTGACTCTTTAGTAAATAAGATTTTTTCAACAACTTTCTACAATTTTTTTAAACGCTACTTCAATTAATATATTTTAAAATATTAACTTCTTGTTTTATATGTTTATTCTTTTTTGTCTTTAAATACTTACTAGATTTTTTTTTAATATTTTCTATACCAGGTCATAATTAATTTATCATATTTTTACATTTATGTATTTATATTTCTACCTACTTCAATGAATAATTTTACAACACAGTTATAATTCAATAAGCTAATTTAACAATTTTCATCTATTAATTAGTTTTTAGCTATAGAATAATTTTTCAACTAGTTTTAATAAATATATATTATTATTATATATTAATTTTGGGTTTAAAAGATCAAAATTTTATTACCTAATAATTTTTCAGAATGATTATTCTATGAGAATGTTTATAATCAGATACAATTAGTTAGATAAATATAATTGAAGGCTTTGTATATTGAAAAGTTACTAATTTAGCACAAGAAGAGAGAAAGAAGCACTAATATTTAAGATGAATGGTTTTGGTGGTGGTCATAATTTTATTTTTAAGGGTCTTTTGTGACACGTAAAAGGTCCTTTTTGCTTTTGTATATACTGTTACTAAGGTTATGATGTATATATAAAGGTGATTAACCTTCTCAGCAGCCAAAACAAACTAAAGTGATAGAATTGACCACCCAACTATTATAGTTGGATACATTACCGGCAACTATGTAAGCATAACATATGCCATTGCCTGCATCAACGCCAGACAACCTCACAGATTGCAATCTCCCTGCTTAATTTGTGCTACCTATGAAATTGTTACGCATCATTCATACAATTTATTTTTAACCCAACCCAACCCTCATAAGGATACTCAAACTAATGATAAATAACATAACGTCAATATATATTATTTGTAATTCTGTAAAATCTTAAGAAAGAGTCTTATTATAATTTATTATAATCAATAGTGTTTTGGTTTCCATAAAGTCAGATTTTGGTACCCTTCTTATTTTTTTGGTCTTGATATTTGGTTTTTTAGACTTTTTGTTTTATAAAATTTTCTTTTTTCTTTTTTTTTTTTTGTGAAATAGTCTGAGATCCGTAATCTATAAGATTTGCGAGAATTGTTCTCGTCATTGTATAATTTTATGGGGGGAGAATTTATTACTTTAATTTTGATGGTTTTTAATTTGTTTTAGTTCACGAAACATAGAAGATAAAATTGTAAAGAGGTGTCAAATTGTCGGGGCTGATCGTACTATGCTGCATGTGGCAAGTTGGACGAAAGCATATATAAAACGGAATTTTGCCCCATTTGAATAAAATATTATTAGGGTATTAAGGAAGACAATATTAACTCAGTACTGAATTGATGAACTATATCATATTGACAGCAAAACCATTTTACTACATATCCTATTCTGCAATTAAATGAATAGTTTGATAATTAATTTATAATTAAGTTAATTTTAATTTATAAAAACTTGTTTTTTATACTTAAATCTATAAACATTTATTAAAAAATTTATTTCAACAAATTTGACCCAAATTATGAACCCAAGTAAATCCAAAATACTATAATTTAGCTGCCTCTTGAGTATGGATGACAAATACATTGTTGTTTTGTTTTTGTAAAATAACAAATAAATTGTACTGGTAGATAATACTTGAAACCATTCTAAAATTGATAAAAATTTTTAACTTGATCATAAATAGTATAAGAAATACTCGATTTGTTAGGTTGGAAATGAGAACAGGGATATACATATCCATCTCTTTCCCATCTCCGCACTTAATGACTAAAATATTTTAAACTCTTAGTCTTATGCTTGATTTATTATTATACTTAATTTTCAAAACAAATGACTCATTATATTCCTAATTTCTTCTCAAATTTTAATTTTGAAATGTAAAGAATATTTTGACATTTAAGATATGGCTGAAAAAAAATTAGAGAAAAATTTAACATTTAATTTATAAATTATAAACTTTGTATTTATTAAATAAGTTTAAATTAATATCATTATATTAAAATAATATATTTTTATTAAAAAATTATTATGACTTTTTTTTGCAGATATGTGACAGCAATGAATATATCCTATATTTGAGGGGAAGAGAAATAGATATGAGACACCGATGTCATACTTGTCAAGTATAAGAATGGAAATGAAGATGAATTTTAAAAACAAAAATGAAAAATCAAAATGTTATACTCTTTTCCGTCACACGTCTCTTCCTTAGAGTTGAATTAGCAGCACCAGCAAGAGAGCACGAATGGAAGCCATAACAAAGGCTTGTATATTGTTACCATAAAATCGAACGGCTCCATTGGATACAATTATATAAAGAAATCTACAATATACATGTCAAAACAAAACAGCATTGACAAGACATTCAAAACTTCATAGTACAATTTGACTAACTCCACTGATAAAGAAGAATCAATATCATCTGCAGCTACTCTACACATGATATGCATGATTAGGTAAAATTTTCTAAACAGAAATTTTAATTAAAAAGTATATATTTTCTCTTTACCATGATAGAAAGGAATATTTATTAGCTTGGTTGATTATTAATATTTAATGAAGAATCTAACTAGCCATTTTTAGTGAAGTTTATCTTTTCAATCACGTTTCTTTTTTCATTTACAAGATTTGAACCTCAATTTTTTATTTTTTAGAAGACTGAGTGAAGTATCATTTGGACACGAATAACTTGTCATTAAATGTATTAGTTTTTTTTATTTTTCATAAAACAGCTTTTGCATTAATTTATTTTTAAAAAATACTTAAATAGCTTATAAAAAAGTTACTTTTAGGTTTTCTCAAATTTTATTTTTTTAAAAAAATTAATTAAATATCTAAAAAATTATAATAAACATTTATTATGTTTAAATAAGTGATTTTACTCATAAAAAATTTCAACAAATACATTTTATATACGGTTGAAAATAATCAATAAATGGATGTACCACTTTACTCTAATCATGGGCCCAATTGATGGGGACAAAACTATATCTCCTGGTTACAAAAAAAAAAAATAACGAATCTAAAAAATGTTAAAAATAAATAATAAGAACCCAAAGGCACTAATAAGTGTAAAAAGGAAGATTCGGAATATAAGTCAGGATTTCAATAGTTAAGATGTTACAATTTTAATGTAAGGAGTTTATTTATGAATTTTGTTTAGTGAACGGGAATTTATTTATGATCTGTATGTACCATAAAAAGGTTAACATGTATAGGGCTAAAGGTATAAATGGACAAAAAACTAAACTCGAAAATTAGTTTAAATTGGCATTTAAAAATATTTTTATTTCTTAAATTGTTTTGTTTCAAATTATTTTATTATAAACAAAGCTTCATACTTTAGATCAATATATAATTACTATAATTTAATTATTTATTATGACTTTTTTTTATCTTGAATGACATGTAATATGTTCCTTTTAATTAAATAAAATTTTTACTCAATTTTTATATTTTTATATCAATTTTTAATTAATTTATTATATAATATTAACAATATATGTTTTATTATTATCAACTCATTCTTGATTCAATCGGGATTGAATCAATAAATTGTAAACATATAGTACTTTCATGATTCATTCAAACACCCCGAAAATAAATGGGTAGATTGGAATGGATAAAGGAGGGAGATAGGAAGAAAAGATAAAAGAAAGAAAAAAAAAAGTAACAAATGTGATAAGTTATGTAATAGCAAAAAAATAAAAAGATGAAAGAAAGGTAAAAATAGATAAAAACTTCCTAAATTATTCGATGTCACCTTAATCTTATGAACAGATTCATCCATTAATTAGATGTCACGTTTCAAAGAGTAATTCATTATTTTCACTTCAAAAAGAAAAATTTAATGTAAAATTCTTATCCAACAACAAATTCACTTTGCTTAAACCTAGAACCAATTATAGATTCAAACAATTCAAAATTATCAATATAAAAGCAAACATATCAGCATGAAATCAATTCTAATTTCAAAATCAATTTCCTATCACAAAACTAAACAAACACTAAGTATGCCTTAGACTAATGGTCTACTTGTTTCAGCATTTAACAGTTATGTGATTGCAGGTTTCACAAATTATTTTTTCTTTCCACTTCTGCTACGATTGTGAATTGCCTCCTAATGGATCTACAAGCACGTGTATAAATCAAGCTATACATTTCAATACTCTTCATGTAGAGATGGCACACAAGCACCTTGTGATTTCTGTTATTATTTGTAAATTTCCTTTCCTTATGGGAAAAAAAAAAAAAAGAAGAAAACTCTTCATGTTATCTTCTATATTTAAACATCCTATTCCCAAGCATCTTATGTAGCTGTGGGCCAATGGAAGTCAAATTAGCTGTATCCACTATCTGTGTGAAAAGGATAGGCAAGTAATATAACTCTAATAACAAATTGAGATATTAAATTTTGGTGCTGTTAAAATTTCTATCCTTTATCTCCAACAAATCATAATTACTTCAGCCCCTTAATGCGCCTCCTATCACTAGATACTATAAAGTTAGGATTATAATGCAGCGATAGAAATGGCTAAGGTTCCATATCACACAGTTCAATCCTGCCTTTGCATAAACTAAGTTTATTCATAATTAAATACACTATGTGCAGCAAAGATATAACAATATTACCAACTTAACTGAGGTTGCGAAAGCTATTAGCAGAGGCAGGCATATCCACAAGATAGTGTGTAATTATCTTAATGCTTTATTTACTGTCTATCCCTGCGAGTACCCAAATCAGAAGCAACTTGAGCTGCTCTGGTTAGGGCCCCTGACACCCACAAAGCTCCTTTTGAAAAATAGCTGCTATTTACCGCAGAGTTTGCAGCCGCTGCTACCGATCTTCCAGCTGAGGATGCAGCCGCCATGGTTGTTTCAGAGACATTATATCTCTGATCCAGAGATTTAACAGCTCCAATACCTGCAGATATCTTATCCACGAGGCCAATTCTCTGGCTCAGTTCAGAAACCTTCGCTGTTGCAGTTGCAGAAACCTGATGAGACTCGTCCAAGTCTTTAGCCTTAGCTAGTGCGTCCTTACTAAGAACATATCCCTTTGCTAACATGGTCTTAACAACCTCTTGAGCCATGGTAATTGCTTCTCCTGCAGAGGAAACAAATTGACCGTTCTGTGGTGTCTGAAAGAGAACATGTAAAAACATAAAATGTCGAACCATGAGGAAAATGCCATAATCATTAGCAACTCAGAAAAATTGAGAGCTAAAGTAGATGCATACAGTTGAAGCATCCTCGTGGTCATGACTATAGGAGGGCCGGTTCCAAAAATCAAATTCTTCTTCATATTGCCCCCAGCGTGTTATGCATACACGTTGGTCTAAAATAGTGGCTCCCTAAAAGAAATGCACAAATTATTAGACATTACTTATAAGGTAGATATCACTTGTAGTTCATTACATTATGTCAGTCAACCGTGCAGTTATTTAACTGTTATTTTAGGAGGCATAGTTGCAGGTTCAGCACATATATATAAACCATTGGTGACATCTAATTTAATTAGAATTATTCATTAATTTTTACAAGTTTACAATCATTTTGAAAAGAACATAACATGGAATTTATTTTTGAAGTAATTTAATGACTACTAACAAGATCATTCCAGTTTCTACATTACAAGTATTGTAGACATGAGTTTGATAAATACTCACACTGAGCAAGCATGCAGTTTCTTGAGAATATGCATCTTTAAACGTCACATAAGCAGTACAAGCATAATCACCAGACCTATACTCAGCAATAAACAAGTATCATATCAAATTTTAAATACTATGCCAAAATTATTCAAAAAGAATCAATAGTATCTCAAAGAAATATATGGTGAAATCCAAAACAGTAATACTTTCAGTTTGACTACTCAACAGACATTGTGAAACATAAATTATCAATCCCCTAGAGATTGCATATGACCCTTTACTGCAGTAACATTTACCACAACTCTCCTATTGGAATACAGGGTAATGTGTTGGGTAACAAATGTAACGTATTTCAAACAACTAAGGAGATTAACATAAGGATAAAAAGGGAAGGGTATCAAGGGGAAATTGATGAAATACTCTAATATTTATGGTGCATGTTTGGATTTCAACTATTTAGTAAGGCTTCGTAATTTGTAGTTGTTGTTTGGATTTCAATTGGGAGAACTCAAAAGCACTTCTACTCTCAAAACAAACAAATTTTTCTTTCCTGCATCGTGTATTGGAATCTATAATTGTGCATTAGAAATCCTAAAAGTACTTCCCCAAATTCAAGCCAAACATAGCAATGATCTCCTAATCTCTCTTAATTTGTATTTGCACTTATGAAGAGCCCAACAATTAAAATCAAAGAGTGCAAAAATTTGACCTAAGCTACGAAACTTCATTAAACAAAAATCATTAACAATTATGAAGTACCCCATTCAAAACATGATTATAATTTTTCTAGAAAAGAAAAAATTTAAATTAAAAGCTTATACCTGATAATTTCAACATTCTCAATGACACCAGAAAAAGCAAAGAAGTCACGGACATCCTGGTCCGTGGCTTTTGGCGACAGACCAGTAACCTCTATAGCATACCCACCACAATCCATGTTGTATTCTGAAACAACAGCATAAGCATACACGAAATAATTAACTAGAACATTCCTCAAGATTAAAAAAAAAAAAAAGTGCAACTGTTATTATGCTGACTTTAAATATTAAACATACATAAGAAAAAGATGAGGAAGAAGTCTTTCAGATGCAGTTGAAACTGAGACAGATTTCTTCTTCAGTGTTGCCTCAGCTGTTTCTGAAGCAGAGTTTCCAGAACCAGTTAAAACTAATGGGCTTATTTCATGGGTCAAGTTCAACCATGGGCCTGGACCTCACCGACAGTTCAGGTAGAGTTTTTCTTCCTGCACCTCCGTATTTTCAAAGGATAAAAAAAATCTGCATAACGGATAGACACCTCCGTCTTCATTTCACATTTTCCATCTCTGTCTCATATCTCTTGTTAAATCTGAACTGTGAAGAGCTTCATTCTCCATCACGTGTCCTTCTTGCTCCAGATCAAGTACTCTGATTTATGTACTTTAGTAGGTGAATCAAGATGTAGGGAACATATCTCTGCTTACTGTTAAATTAGTATACACTTAAGTTCGGATAAAAAGCAATTTCGAAATAAACAATCCAGAGTCTGTTAATAATCGACTTGGATCCATTATTAATTAGGTAATCTAGAGTTGTTTTTTTTCAACATTAGAATTAGCTAATTTTAACTTACTTAATTTTTTTTTAATCTAAATTAAGTAATCCAAAGTTTTTTAAAAAACTAGATTATTTAATCTAAATTCATTAATAACTTATTTTTTATAAATCCAGATTAAATAATTTGGATTTATAAAAAGTACCTCCGGATGACCTAATCCAGATGCACAATTTTTTTTTAAATTCTACTTATGGATTAATCACAAAAGTCAAAATTAAAAAAAAACACTTATCAAATAAAAAAAACACTTTTGGACAGTATTTAACAAGTTTAATAGTGGTTATACTAATAATATATAAAATATTTTTAGAGGGTTATTCAATAACAAATCATCTTCATACGAATTTATATTGTGATTGGAAAAACTTTTTTTCTTCAACTGAAGGAAATATTTTGTCGATTTTGCAATGTGAGAAATCTATTTCAATAATCTTTTAATTTATCTACACATCTTTGTGATTAGATGTGTCTACCAGAAATTAAATCAACTATAAACAAACAACAGATTGGGTAAGTAAAAGTTTCCTTTTATGCCAATGCCTAACTTGCACTGTATCCTATATAGCACTGGGATTTCTTTTAACACTCCACATTTGTTATTTGCACTACTATAGCATTTAAAATAATTTGAAAAATTTTAGTATATTCTTACTTTATTTTAACCTAGGTTTAAGGTATTTCTAAATTAGTTGTTCCAAAATACATTATATTAATTTTTTATCAAGTAATCTAGAACGTGAATATGATATTACATTTTCAAACGAGTTAATCCATAATGCTAATTGTGTACAATTATAGATGTTTCTATCTGAAATAAAAAGGGACAAGGGTTGTTACAATTTTGGATCACCTGATCCAGAATTTACACAATATATTTTGGATCTTCTAGATCAATTGGTCCGAAATATATTATGTAAATTATGGATCAACTTGTCTGAAATATAATTGGTCATGTCCTGATCCAAAATTAACATATTATATTCTGGATCAAGTAATCCATAATATATATTTTAAGGGATTCCGAATCAACTAATTTAGAACACTTTAAATATATATTTTGGATCATTTAATATGAAATATAAACCCTAAATGTAGGTTAAAACAGGATGAGAATATGTTAGAAATTTTCTGATTATTTTAAATGTAAAAATAATAAAAAAAATGCAAAAAGAAACTGTCAACTTTCACTAGGTCATTTTTGGAAAAGAAAAAAAATGAAGATGTTTATTAGGCTTGGAAGAGCAGTATTGTAACCTATGAATTCACCACGAAAAACAAGTATAGTAATTTAGTTTTTTTTTTTTTTTTTCAGAAATAGTATATTTAGAACTTAGTTATAGACGAATTTGAAATTATCTTTCCGCAAAATTCTTGCTTTAGTTTTATTCAACAAAATGAGCATGTTGGATCTTCCTTCGAGGCAATTAATCTGGGAGATTTTTTACCAATAGGCATTGAGCACACCCATAGATAAGTATTTGATGTTACCATTAACCAAGAATGTTGAGGTAATGGATTTGTGTGTCTTATATAATATTCAACGTTTTCATTCTTAACTAATGTTAATAGAAAAAATTTTACTCTCGTAATTGAATTCTAACATGAAACATATTGTTTTTAATAAAAGTACCCATAATCTAAAAAATCCTAAAAATTTAAAATTAAATTAGAAATTTTACTATATATAATTATAAAAATGTAAGATGATACAAAATAGAAATTTAGCAAAAAAAAAAAAAAAAGCAAAAAATTGAATGAAACATGTCGATCCCAACTCACAACTTATGATAAGTTTTTTAAAAGTCATTCAAATAATGGTTGCAATTGGATTATCCTTAATAGAAATGCTAATAATATGTATTCTCTAGTACGAAAAAACTATTAGATGATCTTGGATCGTCACGTCGTTCATGATCCTAATACTAAGTATACAATATATAATTACTTTTTATAAACCAACAAATATTATTAATAATGCAAAAGTTAAGCAAGCAAGCACAAGAAGTGCTAACTTGCAATTCACATAACCCTTACCAAAAGATAAGTAAAACAACAAATTAAAATGACATTAAGCACATAATATGGGTTCATCACTCATTCTGCAAAGTAATGTACCATTAACTTTAATATGGGTTCATCATCCATTACTGCATAAATATATAATTAATTAGTTTATCTTACAAATTGTTTTAATTAAATAATTATATGTTGCATATTTATTGTTAGAATAATGTATGACATGGTAGTCCAAAATCATCTAATACTTTCTCCTTATGAATAAGAGTGTGCAAAAAATCTGGATATGCAAAATCAATCCATTTTAGTGGATTGATTTTATATCCAAATCCATTTTTTGGATTTTACATTCAATTCAATTAATTGAATATGGATTGGATATTTATCCATATTTTTAAAAATCCAAAATTCAAACAATGAGTACATAGAGTTATCAATAAATGTTTCAAATTTTAGTTATATTTTTAAGGATATAAAAATTTTAAAAATAAAAATTATATTATGTGAAAAAACTTATTAATAATTACAGAAAAATATAACTTCAAATATCATATATATTTAAAATACTGAGACTCATTAGTTAAATTAGAAAAGGTCAAGTGAATATTGTATTTGATTAAATATTGAATTTAACTTTACTTTTTTTGGTAATGATATGAAATATTGTATTTCACTTATAGAATAGTTAAATTTTCTACTTTCCAACAGTTCACACAACAGGTGGATATTCTCACAAGAGTGTGGGAGATGCACAAGAAGAAAGTATAAAAAAAAGTCATCAAGGATTCTACCACATACCTATGTCACATAAAAGAGAAGTGTAGGAAACACACTAAAAATAGAAAGTACATGTGCTTGTATCCCACTTTCCTGTGAGATAAACCACAATGCTCTGTTTGAACTTTAGATATAATTTATCTTCTAGCGTGTGCTCCATACCTCTGTGGACATAATCACATAATCATAGTAGATCTTAAAATGATCGTTACGAATTTTAACTTTATTTCAATTAGATTTTTAATTACTATTTAAGTATTTATTTGATAAACATATTATTTTTTGTATAATCAAATAAATTATGTGGTTAAATATAATTAATTTTTTTAATATTACTAATAGTTGTGATAAGAAAAAAAAATTAAATAAAATATCTCTATTGAAATTTGCTAAAAATCATATTAAAATAAAATTGAATTTTAATTATAAATTTTTTTAAACCATTTTCAAAAAATTCAATCCGATTAAATCCAATTAAATGGATATGGATTAAATTCATATCCATTTAATTGAATTTGGATTAGATATGGATAGAATTCTTAAATATCCAATCCATGCACACCCCTGCTTATGGACACTCTTTTAGAACACATGTTCGTTCATTTATTGAAAAATACAAATTTTAGTAGATCTTGCTTAATATATATACCCTAATTTTATAATAAACTTTAACAAATGGTAAAATTTGTATTAAAAGGTAGATTTTAATTGGTAAAGTCAACAAACTTATCATAAATGGAAGAAAAATTATGATTGAACATAAGTATAAAACCTTTTACACTAATAGTGCACATCCTTTTTCTCTAAAAGGTGTTGGTAACACTTCTCAGTGTGTCAAATCTTAACTTTAATTTTCGATTCTCACCATTCTACATACAAAAAATTAAAAGAGTTTAATTAGTATGTAGTGACGGTGTAAAAGAGTTTTATACTAACATTAAATCAACACTTTTTATTTATATGGATTTGAAAGTATTAATTGATAAAATCAATAAAATTACCATGAATGAAGGGTTATGATTCAATATCAATGGAAAAAGAGTTACCTTGTTAGTGTATATTAATTAAACTCAAATTAAAAATTAAGAAATCAAATAGAAAAATTCTTGATATAGATTTTAGTCTAAAGACCATTGGTATTTAATTAATATTATATAAAGTATCACAATATGTTTATTTTTTTATATGTGATAACAATACCTTGAAAATATATTTTTTTATTAATTTTTAATTTTAACAAGTATATATATATATATACATATATATATATATATATATATATATTTATTGGAATATTAGCTTCTAGAGTTTTATCCTTGATTCATGCTAACAAGTCACTTGTCACCTTTTTAGGTTCTAATTTTTTAAAATAACTAGTACGGTACTGGTATTTTCACATGAGTGAATCGATTGTTTTAGCAGATTTTATATGTAAACAAATAATACAATATATATTTAATTTATTAAAATTGTTTTTGTTAAATAATTAATTTTTTGTGGTGAGTATATTGTGTATGCAAATCTAAATCGTTTTTTTCTCTGCTTAAGAATATAACAATAAGATAAAAATCTTTGAGTAGAAGTAAATATGATGTAAAGTTGTATATTAAAAAATACAACACCAACACCATGTATAATGACCAACACCATGTACAATAGGATTAGTCATGAAGTTCAAATTTAATATATTATAAACCAAAAATAAAAAATAAATAAGATGAACTATTTTATTTATGATAATATAATTTATATATGATAAACATTAAATAGATATAATAATTTAAAACATGTGAAAGCATAAAAGTACTTTAATTCAGAAAAAAGATATTAAAATAAAAAAAATAATTAAAATACTAAAAGGATTTTAATTTTATCTAAATTTATAATTATTTAATACTAAGTGATTATTGACAATAGAAATAATTGACAATAGAAATAACAACATGAAAGGTTAGCGATATGTATGTTCTTTCCCGTTCCTATTCATGAGTGGATATATATATATATATATATATATATATATATATATATATATATATATATTATAGATTCAGAATGTTTATACAGCTAGACAATGAAGTTTGATTATCTAACATTTATCCTTGAAAAATGTTTCAAACGATAAATAGGTATAAACATAGCAAAACGCAAGCACAAAATATACAACAAGACTTAATTAGATATAAGATGCAACTAGCACTCATTATGAGACGCAAACACAACTCAAGAATTTATAAGATGCAGCTAATCAAGAGTTAAAATGCAGAATCAAACACATGCTATTAAGGTGCAGATTAAGAGATGTAGTTTAGTCAAATACAAATGAGGTTGAGTAAGAAATAGTCTCAATCAAGGCAAGTATAGACTAGGAGACTTAGTCAAGTAAGATGTAGATTCATATCAAACACAAACACAACTCTAGTCAGACGCAAACTCATCTCTTAAAGATAATACACAACTTATGCAAATGAACCTCATAATGAATAAAACAAAGATGCATTATGTGTAGAAAAAGACAAAACTTATCAAGACGTAATCATATCTCATAAAGAGGGAAACATTTATTATGAAGAGAAGACATAATAAGAAGACAAAGCATATAAAGAGGAAAACAAAGTTAAAGGAAGTTAGATGCAGAACTTGAAGAGAAAGAGTCGTGGAGTTATAAATGCAGAATCAATAACAAAAATGTAAAAACTAAATTTTCATAGATGAGGTATTTTAGTTATTTTTAAATTAATTGAATTAGTTAATAAAAATTTAGCCTTTTATTATAATTAATTAGTTCAAAGAAACTAAAGTGTGTGTATATATATATATATATATTATTAGAGGATAAAAATAAAATATATTTTTCGAAACAATAATAATAAGGAGAGGTGTATTTATATTATATATTTTTAGTAGGAGTTTGCATAATATAAGTTAAAGGGGTTAAATGAGAAGGTAAAGAAGTTGAATGAGCTAGACTCATTAGGGTTGTCATGTGAGAAAGGAAGGAAGAGGCATAACCACTTTTCACCTCACTTTTACCCTAGAGTTTCTTGAAGTTTGGGAAAGAAAAAGAGAAGTCATAGAGAGAAAAAGGAAGAGAGAAAGTTGTTCCGGCACAAACCCTGTGCAGTTTTTGTAATCCCATCACTGCGAATTCATTAACCGTTGAATCAGGTTTGAAATTTGACAATAGGTTCCAGATGTGTGGCTCTCCATTATGACCGTTTGTATCTGCATTTGGAGCTCTAGTTTGGGAGCAAATGGAAGCGCAACAGAAACTCTATTTTGGCAAGGGTTTGTTAGATCAGAAAAGGAAAATCTTCATTTGTCTCTATTTCTTCATCGCGGTAAGGGATTGAGAAATTATCTCTCATGTAGCATGTGTAGAATAAATGGGTAGTGAAGTGATCCTTAAGTTTCAATAGGTTTCAATCTTGCATGTATGCTATTGAAGGGCTATGGACAACCGTAGTGAGTGTTGATAACATGTTTTGTGCATGACTGTGTAAACATATGTAATTGGAGATTTGTATTTGTACAATGAGATGGTTTTCCAAATTATAATTTATGTGTGGTTGCTTTAATGTGATAATTTATTTTGTTGATTGGAGATGTTTTTGAACGAGACATAAGAGAAATTGATATTTAGGCATGGTTGACACTCATGAATAATTATTATATGTGTATATTAATTTATTTTGTTGGATTGTGGATGTACATGTGCCCTATCAGATTATTTGGATGTAATAATTATGTTGGTATTGAGGTTTTTCCTTTTTATACCTTAGAGATTAGTACCCTAGAACAAAGTAATGGATAGTATTGATTAATCTCTTATGTTAAAGTTAGGTCCTATATAAGAAATAGGGTAGTGGAGGTGAACCCTAAGTTTTTCTAGCGATTAAAGTTTCATTTGTTTATGCAATTGATTAGTTTCTTTGTTTCTATGCATGCTACTGATTATTAAATGATGAAGAACTTAATTATATTATTAATTACTGGAATAGTTGAGTAATTGCTTTATTATTTGAACCATTCTCCACACCTGAAGGATTAGATGTTAGGTGTTGAATGTTTTCTTCCATTGAGAGAATTGATGGAAAATTAATCATTATCAAGGTGTGTTGATAATAGAGAAAAGAGATAGAGAAGTAGAATGCTTGAGAGTTTACAGTTAGAATTATATTTTAGGAACGTTATAAGTTAAATACTTGTTATCTGAAAATTTTTATATGAACATACCTTAGTGTTTTGTAATGTATTTCTGTGTGTTTAACCAAATTGAGTTCTATTTTTTGTTTTAGAATTAATTGAATTATGTAAGTTATAAGTTGAGTGTCTAATCTAGTAAGCGGAACATATGTTTGTGTGTTGTAAGTACTGCAATGTGACCTACACAACCCATTAGGTTTTATATTTTTCATGAAAGTTGCATCTTTATATTTTAGGTTTCTGTTGGAGTTGGAATCACTCAAAAATAATATATGTAAGTCAAGTTATGAATAAATTAGTAAGTAAAGGTCAAACTATCAAATTTGGGGCTAATAGGTGCGGGTTTATAATTTTTAAAAATAGTAGATAATAAAATTAACTCTGGACATTAACATAAAAGTTCTAGGTAAATATATTATCTTTTTAAGAAAATTTATACAACTCTCATATTAATAGTATAACTATAGATATTGTATTTAGACTACATGATGCAATAAAAGAGTAAGATAAGAAGGGATATTGTGAGTTGTAGTGGTGTGAAATATTGTGATGTATCTTACATTTATGAGTGTCATGAATTATTAAATGTTTAAGATTTTTTTGGGGAGCATAGATTGAGGATTTGATCCACTGTATGATATTTGTATTGATTACAATTGAGTGTATAATATGTTGATGGTCGAGGATAGTCAGGATGTGTGCTGATAATGTGTCATCCCAGCTCCGATTAGGGGTGAATTATGATGACGTTATTAGATTATTGTAATCTATCTTATAATTATAAGTGTGGTGAATGATTGAATGTTTGAAAGTTGTTTGAGGTATGTGAATTAGAGATTTGTTTCACTATGTGATATTGATGTTGATTTCAACTCGACATATAGTGTGTTGATGATGATGGTCAAGGTATGCCTGATGATCTGTCATCCGACCTGTGATTGGGGATGGTGTGTAATAACTCGACTAAATATTGATATTGTGATTTATGTTAATGATGATGGTCAGGATGTGCTTAACGAGGTGTCATCCCAGCTGCGGTTGGGGGTGGAGTGTGATGACATGATTAAATGTTAGCATTATGATTTCTATTATGGGTGAGATGACACATGAATATGGCAGTCAAAGAATTTTTGTAAGGATCGCTCATTGTGTGGTGTTCTGGACCAGATTTCTTGGACTGTTTTGCATTACATAGTTGTACTTACGTGTTACGGGTGTAGAAGAAGAATCACTTCTAGACCTATGGTGAGATGATAGTACCTACATGTTATTGGCATAGAAGATGACTACTTCGGGTGCTTACCTGAGAGAACATGCATAAGTGTGATAGTCTGAGGAGTTTTGTAAGGATCACCCATTGTGTGGTGTTCCGGACTAGACTTCTTGGGTTATTTTGCATTACACAATTTTACCTACATGTTACTAGCATAGATAAGGATTCACTTTAGGTGGACCTATAGTAACATGGTTGTACCTACGTGTTATTGGCATAGAAAAGGGCCATTTCAGGCGTGTGCCTGAGAAAGCATACTTGAACACCATTAGCGTGAATGAATTTATGTGTGTGGATATATAATTTCTGTGAGGAGTATGTAATGAATTTATATGTTTATTTGTTGTACTTTAGTTGACTGTTCATTCTCTTTATATATGTCTTAATATGCATGAGACATATTCTCACCCTTGCTATTTGTTTTTGCATTTTGTTTGGGCTGAACGCCATTTTCAGGTGTGCAAGATCATGGTGATATTGATGATGATGAATAACTCAACTTTTCTTTAACTTTTAGTTGGGATGTTCTAATTAGGTGAGACCTCAGATTAGAGAAAATTATTTAATATTTTTCTGTTATGAAAATGAATTATTTAGTATTTCAATGAGTTTTAGTAATTGAGAATCTAGTAAAGCTCATTTGTAAAGCCTAATGTATTTACTTGTATGCTATATTTTATTATATTATTAAAAATACATGTATATCAGGAGATGTGAATCTCTTTACCTAAATGCAAAATCTACTATTTTAATAATAACAATTTTTTTGTTATTTTTTTAATTAATGAATAAAGTGTTTGTTGGTAGAAGGGTGTCACAAGAAACATCGAAGACAAGACTCATATGAAGACTCAATGCTTGAAGAATGCAGAAATTTCTATATAATCGATGAAGCTTCAAAATGACTATATGGTGATACTGAGTTTCAAAATACCCAAGAATTGTCTCATGTAGATTGTGCAACTAAAAGACTCATTATTGACGAAATGATAAGGATGTTGGTGGTATAATACTTGCAATATTGACAGTAGGACAATTTATCCTAACTTTAAAGTGTGATTTTTTGATAAATACAATAGGCATGTCATAAAGGTTGGTCCAATGTATTACCATCACTACAAAATATAGTCCACATTGATCTTGATTTTATCACATATTGTTTAATTATTGTAATTTTTTTTGTTACTGCATGTTTCATATAAAGGTGAGAGTTATTGATGATACTGATTGTATGATAATTGTCGGATTTGTAATTAATTCATTGATAGAAATCTGTCAATTATTTCTATTCTCTTAACTTTGGACTCATTTGGTTGTAAATATGCAAATATAGTTTATAATATATTAATATTTACATTTTTCTCAAAAGTATATTTAATATTGGATTTTTACAAGTTTTACACCGATTTTTGTAAGTACAAAAAGCCAAGGGGGAAATGAAGTCAATGTACCACACCAAGCGAGCTATTCTCACCTAGCGAAGAGTCTTCACTCAATGAACACATCTAATTGAGTGAAAAATTAGAGAATTACTTGGCAGAAACTAATTTGCATTGATCGAGCAACGTTGCTAAGCAAGGAAACATGGCATGCAAAGCAACTGCCATTGAGTGAGTAGATGTCACCAAGTGAGAGAAACATAGTTAAGAGGCTGTCATTGAGTGACATGCCTGATGATCATCAATCCAACTTAGTCTCGCTAAGTGACAAGATGGTTTTGAGCGAGATGAATCAGATGACCTAATACAATTAAAAGAAAACTTCAGAGGGAAGAAAATTAATTTGTCGAGGTGAGAGAAACAGAAGCAACACACAGAGAGATGAAACGGAAGCCAAGTTTCTTCCTTTTTCCATTCTTCTTTCAATATTCTTGTATTCTTCTATTTTTATTGTTGCTCTTGGTCATGAGTAGCTAAATCTCCTATTAGTTAGGGGATCAATGTACTATTGGACATTTTGTAACAATTTGATCATTTTATTAAAAGTTATTTTTCTCATTATGTGTTCTTTTACATTTTTAATGTTTTTTTCAGTTTGATCACCTTTAAACTTGTTTTAATCCACATGGAAAATTTGGAAAAAAAATTTCAAGTAAAGGATTTGAGAAAAATACCATATAAACATTGTCTCTAGAAATAAAATAGTTTTTATACGTCTTTTGTTTTCCCTTATTTTCCTTGTAACTATATAATCATATTAATCAAAGAATCAGTGATTTGATTAATGTTGTTAACTTCTCACATTAAGATCAATGTTTGAACATTTTTTTTTGCGAGAAAAGAGCTTTGAGATTAACTTGAGGTGCACAATCTTTTAGTAGGCAAAGTGTTGAATAGGAATCTAAGACCCCAACAACTATTTCTATTGATTTATCAATATATCTTATGATTGCTTATTACTCTTTAAATCGCGATTTCTTTTATTTTTGTTCATATTTACTTTTACACTTATATACAACGTTGTTTGAAACCATTACGTTTTACTTAGGATAATTGAATTTGTACAATATCTTGGAAATACTTATAGAAAATACCTGATATTTATCAGATATTACATACAACTGGTACATTTACACTGCATAACTTTTTTTATTTTTTTATAGATATGCAAGTATTTTGTTGAACACTTTCTGCTAAAAGTTGTATGATATACAGTTAAAGGTAAAATTATTATTGCACATGGATAGAAGAAGCTATTAAGTTGAGATTATTGTTTAAAAGGTTTACTTTTTTTTGTTTTAAAGTGGTGATCCACATGTTTCATCAAACGTAATTTCAGAATTGGTGAATAAAAAATATTTATTTAAAATAGAGGTGAAGATTGTTGGGGCCTCAAGATGTGAGTAGTTTTTTAAAGTTAATAAAATGGGCACTAATAATCAATGATCAAGAAGTTCAATGAAAGTTATGTGCATCAAAGGTAATTATTTTTTATTTTTTTAAAAATATTCTAACAAGTCAATTTATTAATTAGTCAATCATTAACATATACTTATCCTTAATAATGTATTTAGATTTTTAAAGAAAAGAAGAGAAAACATCATTAAATTGTAATTTTGGATGTATGCCACAATTTTTTTAGGCTAAATTATACTTTGTGTCACTTTATTTTGGCACTTGCGCACATTGTGTCCTCCCATTTTTAATTGTCCACATTTTGTCCTTCCCTATTATAGATTGCTTACATTTGATTCATCTATTAAATTCAAATTGTTGACTATTAATTCATGATGGTTGACTTCACACGTGACACTATTTAATAACGTGGCATCACCAATCCAGGTTTAGCCAGTATTAGGTTATGTTTTGAAAGTGTGAATTTTGTGCAACAGTAATTGTTTTCATCATGTGAGAAGAAGGAAAAGCTTTAGAAAGGTTATTCCTCACTTGTTTTCATTGCACGAAAAGGAGGAGAAGCTTTTGAAACCCTAAACCCATTAATGTTATTCGTGCTTGGATGCGATTGTGGATGCCATTGGAGACACGATTTTGGCTAACAACATGATTGAGTCCGGAAGCAAATAGAGGATGATAGTGAGAAAGTTAACAACTCCATTTAAAATGGACTTTAAATTTGACTTTAAAATGAACTTCAAATTGGACTTAAATCAAGACACTATTAGAATCCAAAATGAACTTTAAATTTGCAGATAACAGAATAATACAAAATGGTCATAGTCAACTTAAACATCAGACTCATGGTGAAGGTAAAGTAATGTTGTAATTCTTACTCAAAAAATAGACCGGACGTGTTTGAGTTATTGACTCATCCAACCTGACAAATATATATCAATTAGCATTCTTTTCATACATTCAAATTCACCTAAACTAAACCAATAAACCCTAGCATCAACACCTTCCCCTAACAACAATGGTAAAACAAGCATCAACATAATTCCTGAACAAAGAATCAACCTAACACCAAGTAACATTTCTCTTTTCTTCAATTCTTTCAATTTTTTTCACATCTAGAATTTGATTGTTGCAGCTCTTCGATCCTAAGCAGCCCAATACTAGATCATACCATTAAAAAAAATTACATCCTCTAGTCCCTCTGTCACTTATATTTCATCCATTCAAAAACATGGGTTATAAATTAAGCATGCAAAATCTCAAAAACAAAGAGTTTAACTGTCAATTCTACTGATATCATGACTGCCTCACCTAGTAAGACCCCCAACCATAAAATCTTCTTCTTAGCTTGTCTTGTTTCCATGATGTCACCAACGGAGTTTCCACCCTACTACTGCACATTAGTCAACGACTTCGAGGTTAAGACTCTAAGCTGTTGGAAATGCCATCTGCTTCCATGCTAGTATGTAGGATGGATAAGAAGATGAATATGAAGGTGAAGACGAAACTGAGGTCCATGAAGGTGAGGATGAGACTGAGGTCCATGAAGGTGAGGACGAAGCTGTGGTCCATGATTTGGAAAAAGGAGGGGTGGTTAGAAGCTCTAAATTAGTTTGGACATTTTCCAAAAACTGGTAACTCTAAATCACAGTGTCAGGTCATACAATAATGACACGTGACAAGTCAACATTCTAAATTTAACAATCAACGGTTTGAATTTAATGGATGGATCAAGTGTAAGCAATTTAGAAAATGGGGGAGCAAAATGAGCGCAATAAAAAATGGGAGGACACAATGTGCATAAGTGCCAAAATAGAGGGAATGAAGTATAATTTTTTGTTGGCTAAACTATCATCGGTGTCCCCCTATTTAGTGGGTAGCTCACTTTGTGCCTCCAATTTTTTTGCGCACCTTTAATTCCTTCCGTCAGATTGAGGTCATTGACCGTTGAAAAGAAACATTGACTTGCATAATTTAGTGATGTGGCATTGTTATTTCGTAATTAAGAGTTAATTAAAATGTAATTAATGATTTGTAAATGTGAATTTTAAATTATAGAAAATGGGACCAAGTAGGAATCAAACCCAAGTCTTGATAGTGAGAATGCTAGAGTCATTCCACTAGACCAAGTTTTATTTTGAATAGGACTTGAACCCACGACCTAGAAATAAAAGTGCTAATCTCATACTGCTAGACCAAAAGCCATTGTTACTTTTTTTGTGAGATTCAAATTTAGTTAAACTAATCATGTGACAATGTTAATTTTAAAATATAGAGAAATTAGACAAAGTAAGATTCGAACCTAGGATGTGTGGGAGGGCTACGACGATGTCACCAGATAATAGGTCCACATTGGTTTTATTGTGTATTTTCCTTTGTTTTGTTTAACTATTCTAGGTCATTTATGTTGTAAATTTTTTAAATAGAGAAATTTTTTAAATAGAGAAATTTTTTAAATTCTAAAAGCTACTTAGCTTCATTTTATGTTAAATCTATTTGGAATAAGATTTTATTTTTAATTTTTAATTTTATATTTTAGTTTTAGTTGTTATTTAATTTATAATTTTCAACTTTTAATTTAAATTTAAATTCTTAATTTTAATTTCTATCTTTATTTTTAATTAGATTTTATATTTTATTTGTATATTTTAATTTTAAATCTATTCTAGGTAATTTTATGTTGTATATTTTATTTGTTTTTTTGAAACTAAAATTAAGAATTAAAAGTTGAAATTAAAATTTAAGGGTTAGCAACTAAAACTAAAATTTAGTTATATTAACACCAATATAAAATTTAAAATCTAATTAAAAATAAAGATAGAAATTAAAATTAAGAATTAAAATTAAGAATTAAAATTTAGAATTAAAATTTCTCCATTTAGGAGGTTGAGGACAGAATGGAATTTTGGATGGGGTGATTGAGGGTGACATCTAGGGGATGGATTGTGGGTAGGCATGACAATGGGGCACAAAAATTCAAATCTATCCCTATTTTTTAGAAATAAAAAATTTCTCTATTTAAAAAAATTTACAACTTAAATGACCTAGAATAGTAAAAAAAAACAAAGAAAAATACACAATAAAACTAATGTAGACCTATTGTCTAGTGACATCGTCTTAACACTCTCACACATCCTAGTTCGAATTTTATTTTGTCCAATTTCTATATATTTTTAAAATTAACGTTGTCACAAAAAAACTAACAATGGTTTTTGGTTTAGCGGCATGAGATTAGCAATTTTATTTCTAGGTCCCGGGTTCAAGTCCTGTTCAAAATAAAACTTGGTCTAGTGGAATGACTCCAGCATCACAAAGTGAGCTACCCCTAAATAGGGGGGCGTTGATAGTAATTTAGCCTTTTTGTTATTGTTCCTACACTTTCTTCTCATCATAGTTTTTTTTTTTTATTTCAAGAGAGGATAAATACTTTATTGTCTCTTTTCAAGATGGATGTATCACTTCTCCTTTCTCATCTTCTTATGTATAAACTATTATGTATAGTTTGTGTCAATCCATTTCGAAAAAAGAGAAAGTGAGAGAAAAAAAAAGAAAGAATAAACTTTAATTTTTATTGTTTGAAAAAAAGAGAAAGGTGAGAAAAAGAAACAAAAGTGGTGAGACCTTAAAAAAATTCTACAAAAGTGATGAGATAATAGGTAAAAAGTTAAAAAAAAATTGTGGAACTTATTGAAAAATTAAATGACTTATTTATTTTTTATATTTGGTCCTTATATTTTCATCAATTTTTTTTTGTTTTAATCTCTAATATATATATATATATATATATATATATTTATTTGTTCTACATTATCAATTTTCCTTACAAATTAGACTTTATTGTTATCGTTAAGTAGGATTAGATTCATAAAAAAAAATTTCTTGTAAGGATTGATTTATAAAAAAAGAAATTGTTTCAGAGATAAAACATTTATATTATGAGTTTAGCACTTATGCATTGACAATATAAAAGAGTTTTATATTAGTGTTTAATAACAACCTTTTATTTATATAACTTTTAAAGTATTAATTAGTAAAATCAACCAACTTATCATATATAAAAGGTTGTGATTAAATATTATTATAAAATTTGTTATACATGTATAAGTGTTTTGTTCTTATATTATTTCTATATATGTGCGTACTAGATTAAAATATAATATTTTAGTACAAATATATATGGAACCAAATGATTAATTTATAGTTTAACTAGTATGCATTGATAGTGTAAAATAATTTTACATTGACATTCAATTACAAATATTTATTTATATGATTTTTAAAGTATTATTTGGTAAAGACAATCAACTTACCATAAATGAAAGATTGTGATTGGATGTCAGTAAAAACCTTTTTACACTGTTAGTTTGTACTAATTAAACTCATTAATTTAACTATTATTCTTTGAGTTTAATTAGTATGCATTGTTAGTGTAACAAATTTTACAGCGATATTCAATCATAACCTTTTATTTATGGCAAATTTGTTGAATTTACCAATTAATATTTTAAATGTCATATAAATAAAGAGTTATGATTGACTGTGAGTGTAAAATTCTTTTACACTGTTAGTGCATATTAATTAAACTTTTATTATTTTATTTTATGAGTTTAATTAGTATGCATTGTGATGAAATCTGACCCAAGACCTCTTGGAAGGATACATGAAAAACTTAATTTCTTTCATTATAAATTATAATTAAGACTCTCTTTGCATTTTTGTTGACTTTGATGTTTTATTAGGTTGACTCCTAAAGTCAATGTTCCTTTTGACCATTGTATTTAGGTCACCCCTTATTTTCTAAGGTACTATAGTCATCATACTAGAGCATGCTAGGTTGGGCTAGTTTTTAGAGAAAATGGGTATGTGATGAGCTAACTCCTTCTCTTAAGAGTGCATCTCCTAGTCATGCATAAAGTATGACTACTATTCTTACCTTTTCCTTGCTAGGTGCCACCCCTACCAGTCATACTCTAAGCATGACTACTCTTTGTCAATCCTTTTTACTATCCACACCAAATTTATCTAGACTAGATTAGAGGCATGTTCTTAATTGGTTATACATGACCATAATTAGTCTACCATGGTTAGATTTGACTCAAATAGAGTTAGCCTAATCTTGGTTAGATTAACCATGGTCTAATTAGCCTAACCCATCTCTCTAGCCTATATATAGGACCCATCACCTACATTTAAGGAACCTTTGAATTTTTTTCATTGAATATATTGAGCTTTGCTTGATTGTGAGCCACGATTGAGAGTGAGTCTCTCCCTTTGGTCGTGAGTCTCTCTTGAGAGAGAGAACTCCTTCTAGCTTTTATCAAGGTTCCCTTTTTGTGGTAAACATCCATTTACTTATCTCTATCCTTAGAGTGGCTTGATCAACTCCATTTCTCACCTCTCCATCCTCCAATTCACCTATTCAAGCCTCTTCATGAAAGTAAGATCTAGGGAGCAAGATGAATCTTCATCACATTATAAGTGTAAAACTTTTTATAGTGACATTCAATCACAATTCTTCATTTTTTGTAAGTTTGTTAACTTATCAATTAATAATTTAAAAGTCATATAAATGAAGAAGTGTGATTGATCATCAATGTAAAACTTTTTTAGACTATCAATAATAGTAACTAAGCTTTTATTTTATACTATATAATTTTTTTAAAAGAAAGGCTTTTTTTAAAAGAAAAGTTATGTCTTTTGTGGGAAGAGTATGAGATAGCACCCAACTGACCTAAGGCTTCTCCAAGCTTGTCTTTTTCCCTTCTAACACTCTATTTACATCACATTTTGTAACCTTATTGAATCAATCATGTTCTCTATCTCCATGGTTGGCTAGGTTCCTTTTGATTAGGATTTGATGTAACTATTTCCTGAACTATTTTGTATATTTTGCTCCATTAATTAAAGTTTATTGTTCATTGTTAGAGTTCCTGTTTACCTTGTGTTCAATTTCTTTATGTTTTGTTGGATTTTGCTTGTTAAATGAGTTTGGGAAAGAATTTCAACTTGTGAAATGAGAAGAGATCCCTATGAGGTTTATTACTTGGAATAAATTAAAACTCATTGGTTGTTTTGAACTTCTTTTCTTAATGCGGGTTATTTGACGTTAGATTATGTCAGAAATTGATAATTCAAAGGCCAAATAACTTAGTCCTTTGCTTGCAAGAAATTAGGGTTAAGGGTATTTTTATGAATGATAGAAATGTGCGTGATATAGTGAAGTCAAAACATACCAAGTTTCTCATCTCAGTAATCTTAGTTTACTTCTTATGCACTTTACTTCCTAGGCAACTTATTGTTAGTTTGAAATTAGTTCATTTATTATTTACAAGCAATTATTATTGAGTTTCTTTGAGTATCAACCTAGTCCTTGTGTGAACTTTCATATACAAGCAATTACAAGAGTAGAGTAAAAAATTTGCTCATAATTGACAACAATTACTATTGAAAGTTTGAGTATCAACCTAATCTCTTAGTATTACTCATATGAATGGTAATTTTGAGAATAAATACTTTCTGACTTATTTTTTATATAAAATGAATATTTTTTTTACCAAAATGACCTACCTCCCACATTATTTACCTAAATAATTACTTTTACTATTCATGTTGAGAAATCGGATGTTGAGAATCAATTTCTCAATGTGATTTTTTTTATATATAAAAAGCCTATAAAACAATTTTTGATAAGGTGTTTTTTTTTAGATTTATTTTTTTAGTCAATTTTTTTAATTTTATTTTTTATTTATGTATATATATTTTAAATCATGAATCTTAAAATTAAAATTTTTAGTAAATATATATTTTATTTTATGAGTTTAATTAGTATACACTATCAGTGTAAAAGATTTTTACACTCACATTCAATCATGACTTTTCATTTATGTGACTTTTAAAATAGTAATTAATAAAGTCAACAAATTTATCATGAATGAAAGGTTGTGATTGAATGTTAGTGTAAAAATCTTTGCACTCACAATGTATACCAATTAAACTCTTATTTTATTATGTGTTTTATTTTTATGTTGTGTATCTTTTTTCAATCTTTTAATTTCTTTTAAATGTTTTGTAATTTATTTTTCAGTTTATATTTTTTAAGTCAACTATTTCAAAAAAAATTTACCAAAATAATTTAAAAATAATTTGAAATATTAGGTTTAAAAATAAAAATTTAAAAATTTTAAACTGAAAATAAATTACAAAGCATTTAAAAATTTAAAATAACATAAAAAATACACAATATAAAAATAAAAAAATAAAATAAAAATTACCTAAAAATTTTAAAATCATATTTTAGAAAAAAATACATTCATAAACAATAAATTCAAAAGAAATTTTAAAAAAATTAAACAACAACTCTGAAAAATATTTACTCAATTTTTTGGATTTTTTTCAATTTATTTTTTTTAAAATTTTTTTAAAGCATGAATTTTAAAATTAAAATTTTTAAATTTTTTAGTAAATTTATATTTTATTTTATCTTATTTTGTGATTTATTTTTATGTTATTTATTTTTGTTCATTTTTTCAATTTTTAAAACTGTTTTGTAATTTATTTTTCAGTTTATATTTTTAAATTAAAATTATAATTTTTTTTTAAAAAATGAATTTAACAATAATTTGAAATATTAATTTTAAAAATCTTAAGTTAAAAATTTTAAACTGAAAAACAAATTACAAAGAATTTAAAAAAAATGAAAATATTGAAAATATACACAACATAAAAGTATAAAAAATAAAAAAAATAAAATTATATATAAATTCACTTACAAAATTTTTAAAATATGTATCCTTTCCGTGTTAAATTTCTAAAAAATATTTTAAATTATATTATGTATTTTATTTTTAAATTGTGTATTGTTTTTCGTTATTTGAATTTTTTTTAAACACTTTGTAATTTATTTTTTAGTTTATATTTTTTAATAAAATTTTAAACTATTTTTACCAAAATAATTTATAAATAATTTGAAATATTTAGTTTAAAAATATTAATTTAAAAACTTTAAGCTAAAAAATAAATTACAAAGTATTTAAAAAAAATTAAATAATAAAAAGATACACAATATAAAAATAAAATTCATAAAAAACAAAATGAAATACAAATGAACTAAAAAATTTATAATGTGTATCTTTTTCATGTTTTATTTTTAAAAAAATTTAACAATTTTATTTTGTGTTTTATATTTATTTTGTGTATATTTTTTGTTGTGTTAAGCTTTTTTAAATGCTTTGTATTTTATTTTTCAGTTTATATTATTTAAGTTAAATTTTAGAAACATTTTTTTCAAAAATAAGATGAAAATAATTTGAAATATTAGGTTTGAAAATCTTAATTTAAAAAATTTAAACTTAAAAATAAATTACAAAGCGTTTAAAAGAATTTAAAATAACAAAAAAGATGCACAATAGAAAAATAAAATAGTCAATAAATAAAATGAAATACAAATTAACTTAACATATTTTTAAAATCATACTTTAGAAAAACATACATACATAAAAGAAAATTAAAAAAAAGTTTAAAAAAATCTAAAAGAAATTTATTCTATTTTTTAAAATTATTTTTTATTTATGTCTGCTATTTTTAATCATGAATTTCAAAATTAAAATTTAATTTTTTTTATTTAATTTTATTTTTTTACGTTTTTTATTTTATATTAATTATCTTTTCTGTTATTTTAATTTTTTTAAATGCTTTGAAATTTATTTTTCAGTTTAATATTTTTAAAATAAGATTTTAAAACCTAATAATTCAAAATATTTTTTAATAATTTTGGTAAAAGGCGTTTAAAAATTGAAGTTAAAACATTAGCGAAAAAATAAATTAGATAGGGTTAAAAAAAATTAAGAACAATGAAAAGAATACACAATATAAAAGTGAAACACATAATAAAATAAAATAAAAGAAAATATAAATTAACTAAAAAAATTTTAATTTTAAAGTTCATGATTTAGGAAAATATAATAAATAAAAAATAAATTTAAAAAATAGTTAAAAATAGTATAAAAATGAAAACAAAAACGTCTTATAGTAACCAATTTCTCAACCTGAATAATATAAAAAAAATATTTAAATAAATAATGTAAGAGACATTCATTTCAGTATTTTTTTTTCTTTTTAATATATAAAAAATTCATACTTTCTAGGTCCTATTAATTATAGCATGCAATATGGTTTTTATATTATCCACTCCATAAAGTATTTTGCATTAAATTAAAATTAATGGTAATAAAAAAATAATGATAATGATAGTTTTAAAAAGATATAAATCTAAAACATATTTATTTATTGTTATCAACTAATTTTCTTGTTGTTTGTGAATTAAGTAATAAGATTTATAAATAAGACAGGATAAAAAATAAATTTAAAACACAATTATTAATATTAAATAATAAATTTTCTTATAAATAATATATTAGGTAATTCAATATATTATAAATATGGGCAGAATAGTAAACTAGTAAACTTTAATCAATTCAATTATAAATTCAAATTTTATTCAATTATTTTTTCTAAGTTTTTGTTATATTGTGAGCATGTACTCCTGACTAATAAGTGGACGATGAAAAACATTTAATAATATATTAAAGGTATGAAGGACGTTTAACCTTGTATAACATTAAAAACTTGTGATTGGTTTTTATAAACGAGACAAAAGAAAAATTCAACTTGTTTTTATAATTAAGAATAGGGTAATAGTAGTCAATATTAATTATTTATTACTATCAATAGTCTTAAAAACAAATAATGTTTGATATTTATCCACATGTAATACATGTACACATTCTTATTTTTAATTTTTTAATAAGAAATAAAAAAATAATCAATTAAAAATAATAAAAAATGAAATGAAATAAATAATTTGAATTAATGACATCTGGATTTTTAATTTATTTTAAAAAATTAAAAATTAAATGACTTATAAAATATATTTAATGATATTATTTGTAATTCCAGGATATTTTTTCTTGTAGAAAAAAGAAAAAACTTGTTGTGTTGATGAAGTTTGCTTATTTATGGATTAAATTATATATATGCTAACGATATCTTTGAAAATATAATTAAAAACATTATTTTCATAAAAGTTTTTAGTAACCACTTATATTTTTAAATATTTTTTTAATTTAAAACAAAAATAACTAAAAATAGTAAGATTAAGTAAAGAAAAGTGAGAATTTATATGTAAGAAAACAACTCCTATTTTCATGGACATATAAGATTTTCATCTTTTTACGTGAGAGAAAAATTTGTGTATAATAGATTTTTGAAAATAAATACTCCCTTCACAGTCTATTTTAATATGTTATATACACGATATTTAATGTTAATGCTATTAAATATTTCTAATTAAGAAAAAGTAGAAATTTATGTGTAAAAAAAAGTTTAGTTTTATTTTCAATGATATTGTTAGCATAATACAATATTTTAAAATACAATTATATTTATATTAACGATATTGTTGAAAATTAGGATATTTTAATATGTTATATACCTAATTTGTAATGTTTGTGCTTATTTACTTTTAAAAAGAAGCGTATCACTCTTTAAAAAAATTTATAAGATTCTTTTTCATAGTAAAAAATGTGATTCCAATAATATAAAAATTAAATGGACTGCATAGAAAATAAATGTTCCACAACAAAAAATCTTATCCGGTAAAAGAGAGGATGCTGTTAACATTCTAGAAAATTGGATATTTTTTCTGAAAACTCTAAAAAGCATAAATTTTTGCAGTCTTTTATAGTTTTGTAACATAAAAATATTGAACGCGAAAAACGTGTGTTCAGATATGAAAGATATATTAATGATTTTATGATTAAAAAACATAAAAAATAAAAACATTTATGACATAAATATTATGTTACTGACATGGTAGATAAGAAGGACCATATCTACATTTTTCTCCTGTATATTAGAAGTTACACTTTATATTTTTTAGTGCAGACAACTGCCAACTGATACCGAATATCAATCCTTTCACCTTTCAATGGAAAACTTGCACATCAGTATTGTATTTTTTTTTTTAAGAGCAAAGATTTTATTCCAATGGTAAGAAACAAATTATTTATACATAATAGAAGATGGGGTGCACACTACTGCACATTTTAATAGTACATCTCATATCCTTAAGACTCTATATTATATTTAACATACAAATTCTAGGATTAATATACCAATATGAAAACACACACTCCCTATTAAAATCGAAAGAATACATTAACCAATTCCGCATATAGTGAAATATACCCAATGGTTTTATTATATCCAATTGTCAAAAGCAAAATTTTAAATGTGGAAGACACAGTGAAAGCTTAATTGTATATAGACGATGGTATTAAGAGTATCTTTTTACTTATTCGAATTTCAATAATATTTTTTAATATTTAATAAATTTTTTTAAAAAACTTTTTTCTAATATTTAAAAAATGTTGATAAACTATAAATAAATATTACGATATGTAGATTTGTTAAAATAAACCATTTGACATGACGTAACTTCACCAGAAAATAAATTACAAAATATAAATCATCGACTTATATTTAATATGGATTATATTTTATTTTTTTTTGCAACCAGACCTAATGGCTGTCAAAGCGAGTCGAATAGACTTGTTTTAATTTCTTTTACGTAAGTCTATCTAAATATCAAATAAAAAAAGATTAAATAATAGGTTCAAATAAGTTTTTATATATATATATATGTGTCGGTAGTTTAGATTTCTCAAACCAATTTGTCCTTACAAATTCACAAGCCAACCCATTTAGGTATGGTTCTAGATTGACCTAAATATTTTAGATCAAGTTTTATTAAGTCATGGTTCAACTTATTTTTATAATTTTACTAATAGGCTATCGTAACATTTTTAATGTTTTGTATATTTCATGTTACTAAAATATAAATGTTACTAAGTTAGCTTTAACAACATTGAATCTTGTACTATACTTAACATTTGATTAAATGTTACAAAAATAGTAATATTTTATTTATGAGTTTAATTGGTATATATTGTTAGTTTAAAAGGTTTTTTATACTGACTGATTGTGATCGAATGTCAGTGTAAAAATTTTTACATTAATAGTGTATACCAATTAAACTCATTATTCCTAATTGAAAATATCTTTTTATAAATATTTTAATGATTTTTAACAAAATATTTATTGAATGTTAATTATAAAATGCTACTAAAAGTCAAATATATTTGTGGATAAAAATTAATAAGCTTAAATCTTGGTTTAATTTTAATTTATATATTCAGTTGGTAAAGGTAATTCAAGTTTTATTTTTAAAAAAATACAATTTTTTATATATTTAGGGTTTATTTTTTTATCTCTTTTTTTTTAATCCAACTGTTAAAGGTAAATTTTTATAAAACCATTAAATTAAAAAAGAAATGCATGTGGGGACAAGAATGTGACTTTAACATCTCCACTCTTCAATTTTTTAACTCAATATTTAAAGGTAAATTACTTATAAAAATAATAGTTAAACTCTTCCCTCAGTTTTATTTTTTACCCAACAATTAATAGAAGAATTGCTTGTCAGAATTATTTTATTACATTATGTTACTATATAACAAATGAAAATTTTCTTTAATGCTATTTATAAATAACAATTATCAATTTTTAATATTACTTATGGTTAAATTTTTTATACCTTGATTTACTTTGATTTATTGTCAGCTCCTTTTCTTATGTATTTGATTACATATGAGCATCAATATTAAATATAATAAAAATACATAAAGCTACTAAATAAGTTTTGAATTTGTAATAAAATTAATTAAAACTACCTAATTTAATTATTTTTTTTAAATGATTGGTCCTTTATTATTTATGGGAATGGATCCTCCAAAAGTGAAATATTAGTTAAAATTAGATCGAAACGCAGTATTTGATAAACCAGGCACTAGTAAACATCTGGTTATTATTAATTATGACTAGAAACTGATAATTTAGTAACACATGCCATCAACAACAATAGAATTCTAAAGAAATTCAAACATGTAATTAATCTAGCTCTTATTCCGTTTCATCTTTATATTAATCCTCTCTTTCCAAGCTCCAAACAATCCAACCTTATATACTCTATCTATAATGACAATTAAAAGTGAATTATACCTATTAAAATATTTATAGAAAATACCATATGTTATTTGAGTGATGAGGCAATGATAAAGGTACAGTTGGTTATGACTAGTAGCAAGTTGTTGATAATTTGGCAGAACATATCTATGCCTTGAACATCAATGCATTAAAGAGTTTGGGACACATTACACGGCATTAAAGAGTTTGGGGCACATTTCACGGCAACAACAGAGTTTCACTAAAATATTGCTCAAGAATTACCCCTACCCTGGATTCAAAGCAATACAAGCTTGAATTAACGACTCAGAATTATTTCATTGCCTAAGTTTATAGCCCCTACATTTAATTTTGCACTGTAGACTAGCTTTTTGTTTTTGGGGCCAGGAGACATTGTGAAACAACCTTCCCCCACCACATATTGCATGCAAATGGTACCTGCAGATGTGTGGGGTCGTCATATTTGTTTTCACTTTACAGCAAGATGAAATTGACCACATCACTAGCAGCTACATTAAAATTAGCTATACCTTCTAAAAAATATTTAGCTAAGTCAATATGGCCGGACAGTTAGAGATAGCAAAATAAGATATGGGAGGAAGATATTTAAACTATGTTAGGTGCAACATTTTTTCTCCCTTCAAAATTACTTTAAAATAAGAGTATAAAAGTAAAATACTAAGTTGTTAAGTAATTTTTATTTATTTATTAACTTAAACACATTAGCCAATAAAAAGTAGGATATTAGCGAAACACCTCTTGTTGATCAATTAATGTGAAAAATTATTTCACATTAATAGTAATTTTGAATTCAAATTCTAAACCTATACTTTAATTAGGTATTTCTTTGAAAACTTTTTTTCATAATAATATAATAGTTTTAGATAGGTAGGGATGACAGTCACAACTATTGCTACGGATATCAACTCATCCCTTCTCAATTTTAACAGATAAAATTCATGTTGATAAAGGTCAGGGTTGGATTTTTTCAATTTAAGAAAATCGAGAGTAGGGTGGGTTTGTTGGTCTCCGTCCCGACCTCGCCCCACTTTTATCTTAAACAAAATTTTATACATATATTTATAATACTACATGCTTGTGTACAAATTTATACCGTTTTGTACCATTAACACATGATTGTGCAAGAACTACAACATTGTAAGTGAGACCACTTTTCTATGAAAGATGCATTGTAAAATATATTAATAATAAATAAATTTAAATTATAAAAAATAGTATAATGAATTATCCATAGATATACCTAATCTAAAAATACTTGATAAGGATGAGGGTGCAAAGTGCCAAATCAACGCTTGTACGGTCTCATTGCCATCTGTAAGAGTGGGTAGTGAGAAGAAAATAGGAACTCATTTTTTCCTAAACATTCTCTATCCAATCTATTTAATAATAAATAAATTTAAATTATAAAAAATAGTATAATGAATTATCCATAGGTATACCAATCTAAAAATACCTGATAAGGATGAGGATGCAAAGTGTCAAATCAACGCTTGTACGACTTCATTGTCATCCATAAGAGTGGGTAGTGAGAAGAAAATAGTAATTCATTTTTTCCTAAACATTCTCTTATCCAATCTATTTTTGAAAAAAAAAACTTTTCTTTTCTTTCATAAAAATTAACCTTTTTTTTTCTAAAAATCTCTTTTTTCCATTTATAAAATACACATTTTCTTTTTCTTTTCTCTTACTTACCGAGATAGATGAATGAATCTATTTACTCTAATAGTAAATATATTAGTTAATCTTTGTCTTTATCATTTTCTTTTTCTTACCATCTAATGGTTGATAGTAGTTATTTATTATTATTCTTAAATTTTAAGAAAATTAATGAAAAAAATAAAGAGTAAGTCTCTTTAAATAAGTAGATCCATATATATATATATATAAAAATTATTGTAGGCTGGCAAAGATCATGGTTTGGATCAGGAGTTAGTTATTTTATATTGTGGTCCTAATGCGAACATTAATATCACGGGTTGGCAAGAACAAATAACCGAAAATGGTGTGGGGTATGTCACATGTTATAGGCACTGTCAGCTTCAAGCTTGATCCTTTTAATGGGTCCACACAAAACTGCAGAGTTTCTCTCATAAGATAGATTACTAAGATAAATCCCAAGCATTGCGGCCTCCAAATTTGAAAAATTATTTGACACTTAACATGTAAATTAAAAATGCAAAGTATATATGTATCCCTATATGATAATAATTTTTTAAAACCTACCTGCACAGTTTCATTTCATAGTATACTAATGATTAGAACACATGAACATGTAGTCCATTTTATTTACAGCCGTAGAAGCTGGTGATAATTAATTACTACAAAGTGGCACATAATTAAAAAACTAATCAAGAACTAATTCACATGGATCGATCCGGTGGTGGTAATAGTCCTTTGTGTTGTGGTCTACAAAGTACAAACCAAACCCTACCCAGAAGAGAGAGTAATAAAAAAGTGAGAGAGACTTGGACATGCACGCGACACAAATAAATGCACTAGACTAGACTATTACATAAGTAAGCTCCTAATAATGGCCGCTTGAGCACTGTTGGAGTCTGTGTTTGCCAACAGCTCTGATAATCTGTCACTTAGATCATCAACCTCTCTGTGCAAGTTTTTTATGTAGTTGCATGTCTCCTGCAATACCTTAGCCGCTGAAACCTACAACAATACCATACCCACAATATCATTGTTAGCTTAATTTTCATGCATGCTCATTCTAGATAATCAGAATTAATTATTAATTATTATTATTATTATTTTAGCATGCAGTGGGGGCTAGTTGTGATTCTAATTAATTAATTAATTAATTAATGCAGTTAGTTTAGTGAATGGGGGCAAGAGGGAAGAATCTGAGGAAGATTGAATGACACTATAGGGTCAAGTTGTGGGTAAAGAAAAGAAGGGAGAGGTATAGTTAGCTATAGTGTGAGGTGTGACTTATCTACCAAAATGAAGGATATCCACACAAAATGTGCAATGTATGTGTGTGCATGTGAGAGAGAGAGAGAGGAGGGTCAAAGTTGTGAATATGAGAGGGGTGAGAAAGAGAGAGAGGGAGCAAGGTTAATAAATACCTTGTCGGAGCGCCTAGCGCGAAGCTCAGGGATAAGTTGTTGTAACTTAGAAACAAGATCGGTGATTTGAGCATCTGTGATCTCAGCTGAAGCACCGGATTGTCTGGAACGGGATCTTCTGCTAGACATTATGAATTAATTAATGAAGAATTTAACGACTACCCTTTGTGGTGTGTGTCAGAAATGTTTTGCTGTTGGCAACTACTACTTCTACTACTCAAGTAGTTGTAGTTGTTGTTGTTGACACCTCTTTAATTAATTGTGGGGAGTGATGAGAGAAGAAGAGTTAAGGTGGGTGTGAGGGAGAGGGAGAGGGGAGAAAGAAAGTGTTGAAGAGAGAGATGGAGTATGGAGGGGGGGAGGGGAATGAATATTTAAGAGGAAGAAGGGAAGGTAGTAAAATAAAAAAGGAAGGGAAGGGAGGAGATGAAAAATGGAAAAGGGTTGAGAGAGTGAAGAGGACAAGTGCATGGGAGAAAGCAGTGGGCTAGGGAAGTTATTAATAGGGTTTAGGGGAGAGAGAAGAGAGGAAGGGAATGGGAGAGATACGCCATACTGAAAATGTCCCCTAACTGGGGTTAGACTTCAAGTGGCTTAAGCCAAATGCTTGTTTATCAGCCAACGACGCGGGACCTCTTTGTGTCAGTCTCAGCACGCAAGCCCATGTTATCTTACTACTTCCTTGTCATTTTAATCATTTCATACACCATTAATCCTTTTTCCTTCTTTTCCTTTTCAAACAAACTCCATTCACTAATTAATCCCCCTTCCTCCCATCATTTTTATTTAGACTAAATACTTTACTTCTCTCTTCATTTTTAATTACAATTCATCTTTTATATAATTTTATAAAATTAATAAATAAAATTAACAAACTTATTATGAAAAAATTATAATTGAATAAACGTCTAAAACTCATTACAATATATAAATATTAAACTTTTTATTTATTAAAACTTATTCAAAATCATTAACCATGTATGAGTTTATTCAAAACATCACAATTTTATAAGGTAAATTTTATAGTCTTGTTATAGTTGGAATGCTTTTATTATCTTCACATATGAAAATAACTAATTTCATACTTAAAAAACAATTTTATGCAATAGAAATATTGATATTTAAATCTTACAATTTATATAAATAACTCAAATCCCTTTATTACTATGATACCATTAGTCTATTGTATTAATTTAATTTATGTAATTTTGTTCCAATATTTTGTTCAATACAAATCTTAATCATTTTAAAATACATACATTATGACATAAATATAACGAAAAAATTGTAATAATTTAAATTATACTCAAATAAAATTTTAGTATTTTTAAATTATTTGAAAAATAAATTACATTAAAGAGTATGAAATCCATTAATTATGAACAAAATAAAAAAAAATCATCATTTTTATTGGTCAATTTAAAAAATCTAAAAGATTATGAGAAAAACTCGATCTATAGGATTTATCTATAGAATGGCTAGAAAGTTTAGATAGTAGGAGTGTTTATTAGGTTGAGTGACCGATGATCCAATATGACCAAATCTAACCCAACTTGATTGGGTAAGATTTTTTTAAATTGGGTGAAATCCAATCCAACCCAATCAAACTTAATTCACTGTGGGTTGAGTGACGGGTTCAGAAAGTTAAATTTGAGACTCAACCCAATAATAATATTATATTATTATTTTATTAAAAATATCTTTAATGAATTAATTTATAACTCTCAAGATTTTTACATTGTTACGTACTAAGGTAAACACACTAGTGAACTTTTAAACGACTAGTTTATTGGTCATGATAATAAGGGTTATAAAGATATTTTAATCTAAAAAATCTAATTTACATGATTATTGTTGATTGATAATTGAATATGTTAATTTTAATTTGTTTTAGTTTTACATGTAATTTATAATTATAATTATTAATTATTTTTATTTTACAACAATGGTATATTTTATTTTTTAAAAGAAATATCCTAAAAAATATATAAAAATAGTTCTAAACATTAAATTTATTCTTTAAAAAAATTTTAAGATGGTAACTCCATTAACCCAACTTGATCAATGACGAGTTGAGTTTAGTAAACAAAATTGAAAACTCAACCTAACCCAACCTGATATTTTATGATTGAGTTGGATCTTGAGTTTGCCTAAATCAAACCCAACCCAACCCATGAAAACCCCTGTGATAGTATGTACAAATTCATAGGTTCTAACATACATCCATGTAGTTATTGTACACAATTAAGAAAACGTATTAAATATAAAATAAAATCTATTAAATTGTATGATTTTAATAAGTTTTAGTTAATAATGAGTGGTTATTAAAAATTATATAACTGACATTTCTCATTTTAAGTAATAGTAAAACTTGTGTTAGAAGAAATATATTAAAAAATATTTTACTAATATTTATCTTTTAAAATAAAATTTAATTAATATGTATTGATAGTGTAAAAAAGTTTTATATTAATATTTATTTATATAATTTTAAAAATAATAAAATTAACAAACTTATTATAAATAAAAAATTAGGATTATGTTAATGTAAAAATTGTTACATTGACAATGTTAGTTCAACTTTTAAAATATCAAATTGATTTTGAAAAATTTATAACAATTCACAAATTGACGTGGGTTTTACAACTTCTTATTAACTAAACCTCATAAATTATAACTGTACCAATTTCAATAAATATAAACAAATAATTTTAAGTATTTTGGAAAATAAGTTGTTAAATTTTAATTAGATCACAAGAACAAAATATATACTGTACCGAATTTCTCTCTATATATACTAGGACGAGATGACATTGTTTGAACGTAATATAATAAAATTTGGTGACACAGTAATTAAACAGTACTTATAAACATGCATCCCTATGACCTATCATAGAATTTAGTAATCCACCGACCATGAAGGGTTACACTGTACGTGTGTTGTCTTAATCAGTTTTAATTGCGTAATAGTGTTAACATGTAATAATATACAGAGTTGTATACATGTATAAGCATGTGTGAGTAGAGATTATAGTTGCATTGGAAATTTAAAAGGGTTTAAGTATGTTGAGATTTGATGTATGATAAATATGAGTTAGCAAAGACAAAAAAATGGAAAACTATATATAGGATTAGACCTGCCTAGAACAATACTACTGTGGCCCTTGAGCCTGGTGCGAGAGTCGGGAGCATCAAACAAGTGGCTATGCTACCGGCTCTGGCTGCCTCTCCACCAAGCACTCAAGCAGTGACTTTGTTGTTTTGGCTTTTGTCTTCATTTGGATTTGGATTATTGTTTCTCAAAAGTTTCACCCCTCAAATTAGAGGTGAAATTGTTGACCACTTTCTTCTTTGGTTTACACTCATACAACTAGTTAAATATTTGCTACTTCCATATTCATAGTTTAAACTTGTTAAATTAATATTTTATTTCGAGTGCTGTCCGAAATTTAATATTGTTATTAATATTAGTTTTTGAAGTGATAAATGGTTTTGAGTTTTTAAATTTAAAAAATAAAATTAGTTTAATTTATAAAAAGTAATGTTTTTTATTTATAATTTTAAAACACTATTGTTGACTTCAACTACACCGCAATTCCTATTCAGTAATGAGAAGTTGGGCAACAAATGACATTAGACAAGCGGCAACAAAGGGTAAGTTTGGATAAAAAGTAGGATAAAATTTCAAAACTATTTTTTTAATAGGATAGAAATTCTTTTAAAAACAAGTAAAAAAATTAAAAATCAAATAATAATCATTTTAGTTAAACACATTTCTGATTTTAAAATATATTTTAAAACTAAAAATTGTAAACTAGCAACCACTCCAACAAAATCTAACTTGTTAAATCATAAGTGTTTGATAATTATATATTCAAACACGGAAAATATAAAATAAAAGAATAAAAAATATAATCAATTATTTTTCTATATAAAAAAGATTTAAAAATCTAATAAATAATATTAAATACGTACAATGAATAAACATATAAAACTAGAACTTAGAACATAATACTTTCTAATAAGTTATTACTTTAAGTAGCATTTCAAAAAACGATGTTAAATGCCGTAAATAAAACTTATTTAATTTACTAAACATTCCAAATAAAATTTTCAACCAATAAAAAATTATACCAACAATGTTATATACTTACTAAAAAAACTAATAAAAAATTATACACAGAATGCGTTGATCATTGATATATATAAATTATTGTTTTGAGTTTGAGTCAAAATAATAATAATAATAATAATAATAATAATAATAATAATAATAATAATAATAATAATAATAATAATAATAATAATAATAATAATAATAGTAGTAGTAGTAGTAGGTGTTAAATACTTAAAAAGATAGTGTACTCAGAAAACTTGAGCTAAGTTGTTCGAAGGTATATAAAAAAACTAATAAAAATTTATAAACTAAGTGAAATATATATGTTACCAAATGTTTGTTATATATTTAATATATTTAAGAATCAACTCAAAATTATTAACTAAATTAAAGTAATCCGTATCAATGGATTGATGTGCAAGTATTGTATATTGTTGACCAGTCTCTATATGTAGAGCCAAGAATTTACGTAAATAATTAATTAGGTTAATTACTTAGTAATTGTAGCTGTTACAGTGCAACTGGAATATACATGCACACACACTTCTATTCCACACTATGTGTATTTATTTTCCTAGTGGGTACGTAGCACATAGCATCCACAATGTCACGTGGCATCTCGTTATGTCTGTCTGTCTGGGCATAAAAAACTGTAACATTAGCACGTCTTTTTTGTTGCTGATACATGTATATTTAGGTAAACGACACATTAACTTTATCACTTTAAATATCACTGAATTAAAACCACAACTATTTTCAACCTAAATTAATTTTCGATTTCTTTCTTTGCTGTAAAAGGTGAGAAGCGTGTATATGGTGAAAAGAAAGGTGCATTTATTTTTAAATTTAATTAGCTTCAGTTACGTAGTATATTTTTATTTAAATTAATAATATTTATATCCTTAATACTTCTAATTTTACATATTTTTTCACTCCATCCAAAAAAAGTGAAATTTGTGCTAAATAATACTGATAAATTGTAATTAATCACAATGATATAGAGAGCTTTATTATTTATCTATAATAATTTTTATCTATATTTCAGGCAATATTATCCTCTGTTATTAGAAATGCTCGGCAGCTTCCAAAAGGATATAAATAGTGTATGGATGAATTCATGAAAAGAACTTATGCATGGTATATAAGAAGGTTAATTAAATATGTTAACTCATCCAATAATATTTACTCTGGGTTATACTACATATTATAAAACAATATATTTAATAAAATTAACTAATAAATTAAGTGATAAATATAAAATAATATAAAAGAATTAATTAACTATTTGATTGAAAATAATACTAAAATATCAAGTAGATTATCGAAGATAAACATAAAAAATATAATACTTTATAAACTAATTTATTTTTATAATCTATTTAAAATAATTTATAAAAAAATTAAAAATTACTAAAAATAATTTTATGCAAAAAAATTTATTTAATTATTTTAACAAACTCACTTACTAATTATTATATAAAAAATTATATACAATACCATATATACTTTTTGATACTATTCTAACCAGGTTTGGAGTTTCAATTAGCAATATGTAAAGTAAAAAAAAATCTTTAAATGTATTCACATGTTATCAACATGAATTTGATAAGTGAATTAAAAAACACTCGACAGTTGAATTTTTTTAGTATGAAGAATTCACATTTTGCTCAACTGTATTTCTATTTTCAAGTAGCTCTCCTTTGGATCAATTTGCTCAGCCATATGAATTTCGTTCAATACAATTCTGACAGAAAAGAATTTTTCACTTTTCTTTGTTTTGCTCAATGATTTAGTTTAGATTCTAGGATTTTTTATCAAATTTTCTCATCAACACTCATAATGAAATTAAAGGATTTATAGGAAGAACCTTTTAACTTTTAAAAAATAACATATATTTATACAACTTTGTGTTTTATAAATCATATATACAAGTCTTATAAAATTAAAATTTTCTAAATCTAATTAAAATACTAATTATATATATATATATATACATATATATATATAAATTTTCCTTATTGTATATATACATATTTCTTTTTTCATACTTCGATTTGTTTATCTTTGTTTATTTTTGTACTTTATTATCATTCCTTTCCTTTCATATCTACTGTACCTAAATGAGCTGAATATTTTTCCATTTTAATCAATTTATTAATTATTTGTATGATAATATCTTAGTTGGAGATAAAAAAAATACATATACCTATAAGTACCACCTTAAACCTATCTCGATTTTGATGAATATTACATATTTTAACAAGATATAAGTACGGATATATATATTACCTGATATGATGAACAAGGTATGAATATTTGACTATCTACTTCGTATCTGAAGTGTACTCATCCTGTTATCATTTTAACATTTATATAATAAATTTAAAGTTATATATTTAATAAAAATTTTTAATTTTTAATTTTTTGCTATTAATTTTTCTTCATATATTTTAAAATTAAAATATTAACTTAATATATAATTTCTTTAATAATAAATAAATAAATTTAAATTATAAAAAATAATATAATAAATACCCATAAATGGACTCAAACTTAAAATTACAAAGACCCGCCTTAAACTTTTCATACTTAATCCAAACCCGCCTTAAACTTTTGGAAAACGAAAATTAAAAAACTTGCACCCGTCCCAAAACCAGCACAATTACCATCCGTAATCCTGGGCTACATGTCATAAGGTACTAGAAAGTCGTAGGCAGGGGCGTGGCTAAGGTTGCAGTGTTTTAGGTTGCAGATTCTTACAGTGCATGAATGTGATACACACATTCCTATTGTAAACACGATCATCACGTCATTAGTTTCTTCTGTCTCATCAGCTCTTTTCTGAAATTCACCATTTCCTCTGCAATTCCTTCAGCCTTACAATTCTTTATTTCTCAAACTCCACGTGTTTAATGACAACAATCCACACTCAACCAAATATTGTGGCATCTAAACGTGATGCCTCTTGGTCTACCTAGCTGGCCCTTTTACATCCTTATCTATATGCATAAAATTTTATGAAATTGCTGATTAATTACCAGCTGCTCAATGCCTCAACCATTCGGGCTTCTTTGGATTAGCTTTCAACACGTGACACATTTATGTAGCACTATAGTGCAGTAAAGTATCAAAACATGTGTGTTAAATCTGATAAAAAGAGTTTTGCTATTTATAGTTATCTTTTCTGATTCAAGCATAACTACAAGAAGTTTGTGGTAAAACAAAATATCTCACAAATTAATCATCGTGCATGAATTAATTATTGATATAAAATTGTTTTAATATATCTAAAATAAAATTAACAAGGTATGTACTTATGGAAATAAAAAAAAACCATTAAATCAATTGTTACAATATCATAGTATTTATAAAAAATAAATACAAAAGATAGAGGAAAGAGAATTTGTATACCTCATATATATTGAATTGAAGTTCTTGATCTTCATGAACAAAAACTCCTCTCAATGATTATGGTAGAAATATGAACTCAATGACAAATTTATAATTCTCAAGATAGACAGAGACTCTCTCAAATAAACTTTTTATGATTAACTCAACCCATCATATATTCAATCTCATTATAATCTCATTCAAATAATCATAAAGATATTATAAGATATGATTATTAGCATATCTTAAATTGTCAAATAATAGTAAAAGATAATTGATTAATATCAATTGATGATTATTTCCAACATTTAATTAATGATCCAACACTTTAATCTAGCCATAAGAATCTTTTTTTTTTTTTGAAAAGCTAAGCATATATTCATTAGAAGAAACAAATTGTTTCTTGAGATACAACCTGCTTACAAGGTCCTCGGTATGCTAATGAAACCTATCATGACATATTCATCTATCTCATTTAATAGACACAATCTAGGGTTAGCATACCAATCAGAAAAGACACACCCCCTATTAAAACCAATGAAATATGAAAGCCATCTCCACGATAGTGTCTTTATGAGCATCAAAATGTTAACAGAATCCTTCGGTATGTTATAAAAAACAATATGATTTCTAGTGAGCCAAATTCCCCAACACCCAGCCAGCCAGAACACATACCTGCACTTCTTCTTTCGCTTACCAACCACCCATGCTGATGACGAAAGGAACAGTTGATGCAAATCCCCCGAAATAGGTCCTTGAAGCCCCAACCATCTAAGAATACTGTTCCATACTGATTGAGCCTTGGCACACGTTAGGAATAGATGATTTCTTTCCTCAGCAACACTGTTGCAGAAAACGCACATTGTACCCTGGCCTGGGATGTCCACCCCTCTCTTCAAGAGATTATCTGTGGTTGGTAATCTATCCAACAATAATCTCCATGAAAAAGCAATCACCTTGGATGGCAGACTATCTTTCCACATTCGTCTCAGATCTCTAGCTTCCACCTCAATTAATCCGGGTGTGGACTGTTGCGAGTGCAAAACCGAATAGACCTCCGCCACTGTGAAACCCCCATCTGTAGTAGACGACCAACTCCATCTATCGGACCTATGCTCCCCCGTTACCACTGACTGTACCATACTTTGTAAAATAGTAAGTTGATCCTGTTCCCATACAAATAACTGCCTTCTCCAGACCCATATCCACTCTCTTGATACTCCCTTTTTGTCGCTAATGTTGATGCCTTTATCTACCGCTAGTCCATATAACCTGGGAAACTTAAGACTAAGCGCGCTATCTCCTATCCAATTCTGCTCCCAAAATAAGGTATCGTTGCCGTTTCCTACTATTCTGCGGACATTATTCCCAAACCAGCCTGGTATCCGCACATTCGGTCCGTCTATAGCCCATACATCCCTCCACCACTGTGATGCTGAAGATAATTTCTCCTGTCTTTGGTTGAGATTATATGTCTGGCCATATTTGCCCTTCAACAAACTTGCCCATATAGCATTTTTATCTGATAATAGTCTCCACCTCCACTTTGCCAGTAAACTCAGATTGAAATTCTGTAAGCACTTTACCCTCAGACCCCCCTCTTCCTTTGGCCGACAGACATTTTCCCAGCTGACCCACGCAATTTTGATTTGCTGATCAAATTGCTGATCTGTCCCTCCCACAAAAATGCGCGCTGAAGTCTTGTCATAACTTTTAAGACTTTTTTGGGCACCTTGTAAAACGAGAATAAATACAGCGGAAGGCTAGACAAAACTGAATTTATCATAACTAACCTTCCTGTGAAGGATATATGTTTTGCCCTTCACACTGCTAATTTCCTCTGGAATTGTTCAATCATTGGTAACCACATATCAGTCTTTCTAGGATTCGCACCAACCGGAATTCCCAGGAATTTGAATGGCGGGGATGACACAACACAGTTCAAGAGATTACTAACAGCTCTTATAAATGAATCGTCTACATTTAGCCCAAAAAATTTGCTTTTGCTGTAGTTCACCTTTAGCCCCGAGGTCAACTCAAAGCCACGAAGAATCACCTTCAAATACCAAACAGATTGCAGATCAGCCTCCCCCATCATAATCACATCATCTGCATACTGCAGTACTGAGAACTTTGCCTCATCAGCAATACTGAGCTCTTTGAATACCCCTCTCCCGACAGCTGTTCTGAACAATCCCGATAAGGCTTCTGCTACCACTAGAAACAAAAACGGAGATAGTGGGTCTCCCTGCTTCAAATCTTTCTCCGGCCTAAATTCCTCCGTAGGGCTCCCATTGACTAATACTGACATGTGACTATTCCTAACTATACTCCTCATCCACTTTCTCCAAGTGCATCCGAACCCCAACCTAGCCAACATATAGTCCAGAAAATCTCAATTTACCGAGTCGTACGCCTTCTGAAAATCCACTTTAAACAAGTAACATGGTTTCCTCTTCCGTTTAGCCCAATCCACAATCTCATTTGCTACCAGTACCCCATCCAGGATGGATCTGCCTGGCAAGAATGCTGACTGGCACTTAGAGATTAAATGCCTCATTACTTTCTTCATTCTCAGAGACAACAATTTAGAAACAATCTTTTGAATGCTAGAGGTTAGAGAAATTGGTCTATACTGAGCTAACCTGTTTGGCCTCGCCACCTTAGGGATGAGAGTAAGGAAGGATGACATCACTCCTCTAGGTAGCACTCCTGACTGGTGAAATTCTTGCACTGCCTTTACAACGTCGGCCCCTATTATTCCCCAACATGATTTATAGAAATGGAAACCAAAACCATCGGGACCCGGACTTTTCCCACCTTAAACCCTAAACCCTAAACCCTAAAGCCATAAGAATCTGTCACGTTATAGTTCTGTCTATTAAGGTTGAGCAGAAACATTTCGAAGAAAAACTAAATCGTGTAACTAAAGCTGAGCAACTATATATTCAAAATCCAACACTAATATTCTTAAAAATGTTTTCCTAGAATATTCTAACATGATATATAATCAAGTTGTCCAATTGTCCATCTTTGACCACTTAGTTGGAAATGTATTGGATACATCTAATTGATGTATTTTTAATTTAAACATGGTGGTATATATCCATGTGTGCGATTACTGTGGCCTTAGAATACTTTTAATGTTTTCATGTTTAACTAACGATGTGTTGTCGATCTTAGACCTTGATTTGATGAATTCATATTGTCTAAGAGAACCTAACATGAATCTCTTGAAACTGGTGACTGACAATATTGGATATTTTACACGTTCCATTTGGATTTTTCATGGCGTGATTCTAGGCATACACATCATATATACTATATAAACGCCCACAATTTTAGCCATATGGAGGGCTACGGAACCCAAAAGTTGGTTCCCATCTGCATCTTTATCTACTAATGGAATGGAAGTAATTTGCATCAGAGATATGTTGCCCACTTCATGGTGTATATATGGATATTTTTAAAATAATGAAGTTTGGATTTTACACGTGTTCAACACATTTTTACTTTTCATAACAAATAAATAGTGATTTTGAATTTTAATAATTTTTATTAAGGGTTTAGTTTGTTAAAGTACTTCTAAATAAATGAGAATATATTAAAACGTACTCATGATGAATGATAATTAATAATATGTTTTAATTAAGTTACATCTTACGTTTGTCAATGGTACTACAAAAAATCTTAAGACTAAAAAATACAGAAAACTAATAGAAAAATATCTATATCTATATCTATATCTATATATATATATAAATTAAAGATTGTATAATTATTGTTAATATTATATAAAATTTTTATTAGTAAATAAAATAATTATCCATAAAATAGCAATCAGTTAACAAAAATATTAATACGTAATAAGTGATGTTCTCACTTTTACTATTTAGTTTCAGTCCAATATTTTCTAAAATAACGAGATGATGATGAATGTTTAACATTAAAACTTGAATATCATATAATATAATTTTTGTATCTGTCAAATTTTTACCTAAACAAATCTTTTTCAACTTTCTCTTGTTCTCTCTATTCTCTCCTTTATCTCTCTAAAACGTTTTCTTTACTTCCCACTATCCAAAATTGTGTTTTCTTTAATTTTTGTTTTAATTTTAAAATTGAATTCTGAAACTCGTGTAAATTCTTTCCTTACACTTGAGATAAAATATTAGCAAGGAACATTTAAAAAGTAAAATTTTATTGTTATTTAATACTGATATATAGGTATGTACTTTTTGCTTTTTCCTTGTTTTTTTATGAGTTTTAATCGTTGATAAATGAAAAGACATAGAACAACCGCAAAGTATAATATAGGCACCACTTTATGTGTGATCATGAGCCCAATATATATATATATATATATATATATATATATATATATATATATATTTTGGTCAATTAAGACGAGAAAAAAATTATAGTGAAAAATAAAAAAATTTAATAATAACTTTAAAATTTTAATAAACAATTCAAATTGAATTGTTCGTTAAACAAGTTCACGTTATTCTTTTACCCAGAGACTTTTTCACAAATCAAACCCTTGTTTAATGTGTTACTTTCTTATCATCCACATATCCTTTGCAAAATCACTACTATTCTTATATGCCACAACCATAGGGTTATATCTGCAATTGTACAAAAATTAATGTTTCTACTCCATCAAGTTCCTAATTACAAGCCAATGGATTGAAAAAAATGGAATGACAAGGAAAGATTTTTATTGGATTTAGTTTTGAAATTTAAGTTAGAATTAATTACCTGTTATTATTTAAAAGTTTTAATCAGAATTATTTTTCCATAAAATTACGGCCAGAAGCTCCAAGAATGGGCATAAATTGCTGCAACTAATTAATATAAGATGAAACACATAATCAATTTTGGATTGGATTTAGAATTGTGAGTGCATCAGTAAGTTATGAGGAAATTGATGGAGTATTCAGGAAATTGATTGATGGAGTGCTTCATCTTATATTGATCAGTTGCAGCCACTGATGATCATTCTTGGAGCTTTTGGACCTAATCTTATGGAAAGACAATTTTGATTAAAATTTAAAACAGAAAACTAATTAATCCTAATTTAAATTTCAAAACTAAATTTAGTCAAAATCTTCCTTTGTCGTGTTCAATTTTTTTTCAGTTCATTGACTTGTACTTAAAAAATTGATGAGTGGAAATAGCAGTTTTTGCACAATTGCAAATAATCCAATGATTGTGGCATGTGAGGATAGTAACGATCTTGCATACAATTTGACGGTGATAAGAGAGTAGCACGTTAAACAAGAGTTTGGTTTGTGGAAGAGGTCTCTGTGTAAGAGAATTACGCGAACTTGTTTAATGAAAAATTCAATCTGAACCGTTTATTAAAATTCTAAGGTTATTATTAAGTTTTCGTATTTGTCATTGTAATTTTTTTTTTCTCACCTGAGTTGTCCCCCCCCTCTCTCTCTCTCTCTCTCTCTCTCTATATATATATATATATATATATATATATATATATATATATATAAAAGGAAGATATTCACGTATTCCAAGAGTAAGTTAAAAATAATTTACTCTCTATCATCACTATTCATTTTATTGAAATTCAATGATTGTAATAAATAACTAATTTTTGTCATTAGATTTCAATAAAATAAATAATGAGGATAAATAGTAAGGGTTTGATTGGTTTGGTTTTATTTTTTAGTTTTTGAAAAGAGTTTTCAAAAATAGTTTTCAAAAACTGTTTTCGGGAAGAAAAGAAAAAAAAAACTTGTTTGACAAGTGATATTTGAAAACTGTTTTGAAGATGTAAAAATGGAAAAACTTGTTCATGTTTATTAGAATTTCATTAATGAAAAGCAAAAAACAACATATTCTGATTGTATTTTGAGTTTTCAAAACAAAAACAAAAAATTGAAAAGCAAAACTCCTTTTAGCTGTTTCAGTTTTTTAGTTTTTAAAAACTAAAAAACCAAAACTGTTTTCAAAAAATACTAATCAAACAAGTTTTTTAGTTTTTAAAAAATAAAATACTGAAAACAGTTTTATAAAACTGTTGTCAAACAAGCACTAAACCTTTTAAACTTATTCTTGGAGTAAGTGAATTTCTTTTTTCTTTTATATATATATTAGTTTGATTTTTTTATGGTTAAATGATAGTGTGAGCTAAAAGCAAACAGTTTTAAATATCGAAAGTATAAAGGAAGTAATAATTAATAATTGTTGGTGATTCACTTGGGGGGCAAGGGGTGTGATATCCCTATACTATTCTCCACTTGAAATCGAAGTCTTTTCCATTAGGTTTGACCAAAATCTGGGTCATTGAATAAACAAACAACGAAAGATACCAAATATCACTCATGCTTCATCACATGCATGTCACAAGCAATGTACCCACTATATGCAATACGTATGGGACCGAATGAGTTCAGTTCATACCCTCAAAACAAAAGGGACAAAAACCCCTACCCTTGAGGAACAACACCATATATATTGTTTATTCAACATGACTTTGAAACAATTACATCAGCTGAAAAGAACAGGGCACGTATGATTGTCTCTCATCATGGGAGGCTCCCCCTTTGTTACCAAAGCCATGCACCTAAGCTTATAGGCTCCATTAATTTTGCATGTAGTATAGTCTTTCCTTTGCTTAATTAAGATCACTACCCGCCGGAGTTTTAGATATATTTGTCCTTAATCAAATTTTGACAATCACAAGACATGTACTTTCTTGCACTTTCTCACCTAGTTCACTCCTTCACGTTTAGCTACCCCACCATCTACATGCTTCCCTTTTTAACGATATCATGACCAAGTTTGAAAATCCATCGGAACAATAACGGTATCTTAGGAATTGAAATGTTAATTAGCTACCAAGCACTTAACAAGATATATATTCCTTCTATATTGATTAGCCAGTGAGACTTAACCGAAATGTTATTCAGCAACAAGATATCGTTATTTTCTTAATTAAATTAACAACATGAATTGATATAAACTTACTCTTATTAGAGAGATTTGAGGATTTACACAAATTATAGGTGTTCATTTAGAGGACAATGGAAGAAAACATCTATTTTTTATTTGTAACTAAACCATTGGCTTCGTTTAGGATTTCATATTATAACAATCTAACATTACTTTATATATTTAATGATATTTCACGTCGACGTCGACGTTGTCATTAATGATTAACTTGTTAGAGTATAAAATTGTTACTTTTGTGGCCAATTTGTAGGCACGTACTTTGAGAAATCAAAGTTATACAAATTGCTATATTAAAGGAAATGTATATTAAATATTGATAAAGTATGTTTTTATCTTTTAAAATATTTGAAATTATTCTCTCTAAATTTTTTTATTCATTCTAATCTCTTTAAAATTTTAAAATATTATACTTCATCTAGTATGTTAATTAATTCTGTTAGCCACACATACATATACATACATATTTTATATATTAATTAAAGACATGGTTGAACATTAATTTAAAGTATTTGCATAATAGTTTAAAAAAATGGTAATGACACATGTTAGAATATTATATAGATATACATTAAGAAAATTAACAAATTAGATGAATAATATTATAGTTTTCAAAAGATTGAATTGAGAAAAAACAGAGCAAATTATAAATGCAACTCTTGAAGTTAGGTGAAGTTACACATGAGTTTTATATTTTTTAGATGCTACACAAAATTTCCTAACCTTAAAATACTCATTATAGTTGTATATCTTCCTTCACAAACAAGGTTAAGTCTCCTAACCTTAAAATACTCATTATAGTTGTATATCTTCCTTTACAAACAAGGTTAAGTCTGTTAAGTGTGAAGGTCACATGTTTAACATGTGTTTTTTTATAAAAATTGAAAGGATGAAATTATATACCCTTGTCACTTTTATAAAGCAAAAGTTTCACTTTTACTCTTCTCCCTCATTGTTTTACTTTTCTCCTAAATAAGGTTATATGGTGGGCATAGAATTGTGAGATCAATTTCATATATTGAATGAAGTATTTTGAATTGAGCCATTTTGTCAAACTTGTTATATGATATGTTAATTTTGTTGATTTTGACATTATTACATGTATATGTCATGGGAATAGTATTTTGAATGAAGTTTTGTAAGTTTTTGTGGCAGTACAACAATGGAGGAAAGATGAATATCATTTGTTTAAGTTATATAACATAAGGGATGTCTGTATAACATTAGTAAAATATAACGGATTCTTCTAGAATATACATGTATAAAATGTAAAAGCAATGTAAAAACCACTACAAAGGACCATTTTGCGACAACAACATCATGACACCATCCACATGTAACAACAACACAAAACCTTGATCCCCTTTTATATAAACTCCAATTCGGTGGTTTGTGGTATTTTGAGTTACTTAGGAATCACCCAAATTGTGTTATATTAAGGGTATTATGGATTTTTGTATAAGCTAAAAAAATATATTTTAAAAATTCCATTAACTAACACCGTTTAGCAATGAGGTGCAAAGAAAAGTTAAGAAAAAGGAAGAGATGTCTCTCTAATTTGCCTAACCCCAGGAAGTGCATCTATTATTCGCTGAAAAAATTATAGTTATTAATTCCAAATTTAACATATTCAAAAATGATAAAAATTTTACTATATTTTAAAAAGTTATCGAGACAATTAAAATTTGTAGTTAAGGACATCAATAAAGTTGGTTAGAATGATCTATATAAAATCTCATTCTCTTTAAAAAGATATTGACAAAGAGTATCTATTCTCATTTATTATTTATTGAATTCAATAAATTTTTATAGAATCCGATAAAATTATTTAAACAGAAAATTACTATTTTCGGTATAGTAACCAAATATTAAAAGTTATAAGATTGATTTAGTTACAAAATAAAAAAAAAGAAAAAAGTTGTGAGTTGAAATTCTTCCACTAATAAAATTTAATATTAAGAACTAATATTTTTCTATAAAAAATAATTTAATATTGCTAATTAGTTAAGGGGAGTTCATAATTTAGTTTTCCATCATTAAACCTAATTATCAGTTTTTCCCCCTCTCCCTTGCAAATGAAACTGCAGCACATACTTAATTATAAAGAAATGATTGTGGAGCATACTCTACATAAAAGCAATGTAGCCGACCAATCAAGATATAAATTTAATATTACATAAAAATGTGATATTTTAAACAGAATTCAAGTACATATGGAAATTTTGTATGCATGGTAAACATCAAGGGGTTGATTCATTAATTAATTGTCAGAGAAAATTAAGAATCTCCATCTGGTGGGTCATCTTAATACCTAAAAGTTTGGCCAACTTGCAAATATAGAATTGCATCCTTTCAAAATTCAGCAAGGCTATGCATGGATAGCTGTAGATGAGCTACTTGCCCTTGCAAGTATAGTACGATCCACGTGAATTTATAGAATCTTACAAAACAAAGGACACTATCTTCAACTGGCTATGAAAATAATAATATTAGATTAATTACATATAATATAAGCCCCATCTGAGATTAATTAATAACCTCTCAAGAATTCATCTCATATTTTAATGCATACATGTGACGTATTTTTTAAATTCCGTAGATTTAACGATAATGGAACACCATGCAATCAAATTTCTCAGCAAATCATCAGGGAATACCAATGGAAAGTTCCTTTCCATTAAGACAAAGTTTCCCTGTAGATTCACTGTCACACCCAGCTTAGCCATTTGATTTGGGGATGATACACTTGGTTTCCCTTTCAGTGCGTGCGGCTTTCTAAGGGCCAAGTCGACGACAAAGTTTAAGGATTCTACAACTCAAGATACCACTGCAAATGAAGCCAAGAGCTATATATATATAGTAGTTAGTGAAATAGTTTAATTAATAATCAATATTATCAAAGGTAAATAATTTAATGATAATTGTTAAATTATCAATATTTGTTTATAAAATTCAAGTATAAATTACTTTAGATGAAACAGAATATTCCTTGTACTCTCTTGGTTTATTTTGCATATAAAGACAGTTAGAAGAAGGATTAACGGCCAAGACACGACTTTTTCGGTTTTTATAAGCAAAATATATATACATTAAACAAAGTACAATGATGCTCCAACCCATATATATATATATATAAAACCCAAGTTGCTATCTTTCTATAATAACATTGTGTGCTTAAATAAATGTTTCCCCCTAAAAATTAGCATATGCTTTTTGTTTGGAACTTTAAAGATTTTTTTTTTTAATTTTGGTCATTTGATTTTTTGGAGTTACTACATCTCAAAAGTGGATGATCATGTATATATAGTTATCTATTCAAAATAGTTCATAATATTGAATAATTTTATATGTGATTAAAAACATATTTTATAAAAAAATTACATTAAATTATTGACTCAAACTCTCTCATGATATAATAAATAATCGAAATATTAACATTATTGTTAGGTCTCACTTTATTTCTTAAAAGTGAAAACTAAAATGAAACTATTTTTTTTAAAATGATAATTTTAAAAATAAAAAAAAATTAGAGAAGAAAATGTAAAGAAAATAATTTAAGCAAAAAATTGTGTAATACAATTTATTTGTCTAATAATGTACTAATCTGAAATAATGTAGAGTAAATACGTACTACTTATCTGAGATGAAAACCATGATATATAGCATGATACCTAACTTCGGTAAGGTCTAGCAATTGTACTAAATAAATCAAAAGACTCATTCTTAAAGATAATTCCATCATAATTCAATTATATAACCAAAGATACAAAGTTAGTGCATGCTATAACATAATCCTTAATTGATTATTTACAAGTCCTAACATATATTAATAGAAAGAATTGTACTAATGGTAATAGAAGTAGGAATTTTGTCCCAAAAAACATGCCACGAGAAAGCTAAAACTATGGAAAATTAGACACTTTCCAAAAGTTCTTCAATACTCAAAAGTCTTTTAGTTTCAATATAATATTTGCGAAGCTAAAAACTGATGGATTTATACCAACATAAGCTCTTTTTTTTTTTTTTTTTCTTGAAAGAAGCTGACCATGTCCTATTAACCACTTTATGCACATTATGAATTTAGCTTTTCTTATCCTTAAAGATATATATATTGGAAAGTTTAGTAATTACCACGTTGAGACTATTACATGCATGTCCAACTGAAATTTCTTCCTAACTCTTTCTTACTCTATAAATGAAACCATATATAATTTGAGGCGTTAAAACTTCCCATTTTGCATATTTCCTGCCACTAAAGAGGTGAATCTGTTGGGTTCAATTCATTCATAGATGAATTAATTTGTTGGGTTCAACTCTATAAAGGCCTCTTTAACTTTTTATTCAGACAACATCTTCGACCAATTTGTTTAAATTTTAAAAAAAAAATTACAGAAAATATTTTAGAGAACTTTTTTAATAAACAGATAGAATTTATCTATAAGAAAATAAAAAAATAACTAAGGTAAGCATGCTAAAAATAATAATTTTGATATACAAAATATTATAAGAAATCCTAGCTAGCTATTAGATAAAAGAAACACTCTCCCTCATTTCTTTGTTCATGGTTTTGGACGGGGTGATGAAATCGATGAATCGGATAAATTTTAACGCTAATTATCAAAATGGATAAAATCAAAATAATCAATTAAACCATTATTATTCATTAACATTTTATTTAAAATATCCAAACCATCCATGGTCCATTAGATAAAACTTCATCTAATCCATTTATTAATAACTTTTTTTCATAGACGACACCAATCCATCCATAAAAATAATACATTTTAAAAAATAATTAATTTCATTTAAAAATAATATATTTTTAACTAAATTATATAAAAATGATATTTATTACTTTTCTTAAAATCATATAAAAAATGTACAATTTTTTAATATTATAATTAATTATTATTCAAATAATTTTATTAAAAACATTTGAATAATATATAAGAATTTAATTGGTATACACTGTCAGTGTAAAAGATTTTTACACTGATAGTCAATCATGACTTTTCATTTATGAAACTTTTAAAGTAGTAACTAGTAAAGTCAATAAATTTACCATGAATGAATGGTCATGATTGACTGTCAGTGTAAAAATTTTACATTAACAGTGTATACCAATTAAACTTAATATATAATAATTTATTGAACATATAGAGAATGGTCTCTAAATATCTCTCACATACACACACATATATGTATATATAGAGAGGGGAAAAGGGAGTTTATTTATTAGTATCACTAACTGCGTAAAAGAGTATTACATTGATGTTTAATCACATCTCTTCGTTTATATAATTTTTAAAATATTAATTGGTAAAAAGATTTACACTTCTTCATCATATAAACATAACTATGGCATGTCATACATGTCAATAGTAATTTAAATTAAAATAATTTTTATTATAACTATGAAAAATAATAACACCATGTAATTAAGGTGGTGGCATGGTAATGACAATAATATTACACGAAAGCAGCACTGATTTGGAGGAAATGAAGTTCTTAAGGACTTCCAAAGCTCCACAAAAAGCACTTATTTTCACTTGGAGACTTATGCTTAACAGACTACCAGCAAGGATAATCTCCGCAAATGCTATGTCTGACTTACTGGAACCAATATGTTGTGTCCTTTCCGTGAATTAAGTGAAGAAAGTATTGAACATCTGTTTTTTAACTGCAAGGTTGCATCCCAGGTTTGGCAGATATGTTATGGATGACTTGGAGTGCTCCCACTACTACATCAAGAACCTGAAGTTAACTTCAAACAACACATTGAATGGGATTTCAAAGGTACTAATAGACAAAGGTGAAAGGTAACATGGATTACTATTATTTAGTGTTTATGGAATCAAAGGAATATGTGGGTATTCAGGGAAAGGACTTTTGAGTTAGACAAAGTTATACATCAAATACATTATCATAGTTGGTCTTGGTTCCGTACATTTGATATATGTTTCTCTTACTTTTTCTCAGCTTGATGCATAAACCCGGGGAATATCATTATGGTGGGTGACTAAGGGAAGCCTATGTCTGCATAGTTTTTGGACTTGACTAAAGGGAGTTACTATGTAAATGTTGTGTATTGGGTAGGTAGGTTATATTCTTTTTGGAATTGTTGTGATGCCGCTTTTGATGGTAATTTAATTCTTTGTGTAAAATACCAAGTATTAATCAATCATCCATGGTTTTTAAACTTGAAATTATGCTAATATTTCTTATGTCCCTATACAGAAAGTCTTTGTCTAAAAAAAAAATAGTGGTGATAGAAATAATATATAGAGAGAGTAATGGTGATGAAAGTTACATCAACTATTTGGGTGCAGGTAATGTGAAGGATGGGAGGAAGAGCGAGAAAGAGTATTCTATAGCTTACTGGGCGCATATGAACTCCCCCTCCTCAGGATATATATATATATATATATATATATATATATATATATATATATATATATATATATATATATATATATATATATATACACAATCTTCCTTCTATTAATAAGATACGATAGATAATACGATAAAGTAATCACATGCATCCTATTAGGTGCACCAAATGATGTCCGATTCAGAGCAAAAATGTGATGCGAAAGCTTGGCAGTTATTGAAAAACTATGTTTCCAAGTTAGAAAATTAATTTAATGATCACTCCAGATGTAGGATTAGATGGGCTTGGGGTGCTCTGTACTTTGTTTCGAGTTCGATCCAAGAAGTTACTTAAATCTCTGATATTATATATGAAAGGTATAAAATGTTTGTTTAATTACGTAATGCTAAATGTACTGTTAGCGACGTATATACGAGTTTTGTTTTAAATTTAAAATAACAAGAGAATTATCAGAAAACCCCTATGAACCTCTGGAAAATATTGGTGGATGTTTAATACGAAAGAACGTGGGTGTGGAGATTGTTGTGGCGTCAGCAACTAAAACGAAGTGTAGTCTGAAATGCCAGTGAAACAAAAGGCACACACCAACTTGGTCTTTGTCACTTAATTGTCACCTTCACCGGCAAACAAACCGGTGCAAGGTTTGTGTCACAACATGCAAGTCTTAATAGACACTTGTGATTTCTACTTTATTATCCTAAAAATCCATCCACCCACATAAATACCATATCTTTGTGCACAGAAGATAGAAAGATGCCAAAAATCCTGTAACGGGACAATTCATTTGACACAACCAATGTCGACCATTAGATAACAACACAAAGATGTAGACTACCAATCGCTCTTTTGCCACACATACCCGACAATTCGCCGCTAAATGTTCCTGTCTTTTTCCTTCCCATGTCAATGCCCTCATATTTTGGTTCTTTGAACTTGCGTTTCACCCTTTTTTCATGGATTATACTAACACATGCTTGGTCTTTGCAAACCCATTCTTTTACCATGTAATTGAAACTTTGTAATGTACCTGCATGTTAGATGTCATCATCTAACCAATTCAAATTTTCTAATTGGTTATGGACTCTCTCTTAATGTAAAACCCAAATTTTGAAAACTTTAATGTAATTGTTATATACTTAAATGTCATCACCATCTAACCAGTTGACATACGAATGATTTATACACTGATAAATTTCATCTCAAAATCTTTAAGTACAATTGTCCAATAGTTATATATTTTTTTTTTTGAAAAGCAAAAGTATATTATATTATAGAATATAAAAAGCAGTTGAAACAAAATGTTTCAACTGATGTACAATACTCAAGGAATATCCCTACCACGTAACATATGTATCTATTTCATATTCATCAGACATAATCTAGGATGAGAGCATCAATAAAAAAATACACATCCTGAATTAAAACCGAAAGAGTACTACAACCATTTCTATAATAAAAACTTTATCGACATTAATACATCAAGAGACAAGCAATGTAAGACTTTTTTATTATAACAAAGACAATGAGTTTGTTATCAGGGGACGGGGATGTGAAATTTTTCTGTTCAAATGGTATCCAAAACACAACATTAGTCGTGTTGAACATTAGTAATTAGCTGATCGGTGAGTTTTTTGGTAACAAATTTCAAAATTGAAAAAAAAAAATATTGAATTTGAACATTCGCTATCTGGGGTATTTCTTTAAAAAGTTAGTTTTATTTTTAATTTTCTTCATTTCCAGTTTGGAGCTAGGCTGGGTGAATTTGGTTTGACACTGAAACAAGACGGATATGTTGGAGGACTTTTGTTTCATTTGACATGTGAAGATACGGTTGGGTGTCGAATGTCGTAGTCAAGTCATCAATAGGACCAAAATTAAGGGCAACAACCCATGTAGTGGAAAACAAGATCCTATGGTTAAAAATTGACCAATTTCTACAAAATTCTGGTACAGCCTGCAAGGTACTTTTACATTTTTAGCCATGTGGGTGTGTTTCCCTTGTGCTGAAATTTAGATTATTAATAAGTGAAAGTCAGCTTAGTCATAGTCGCTAACATGCTGCATTTCCATTGATCGATCAAAGGAGGCCCCCAAAAGAAAAACTGGCAATTGCTCATTGATCATGTGCCCATTTCTCATGATTTGATCTGTCTCATGACTAGTCAATTATCACATTTGTCTCTCCTGAATCTTGGTCCTAATTTCCCCTTTTTTACTTTTTTTGGTTTCTTCGTATTACACGCTTTTTTGAATCATGGTCAATTATTTCGAGTAGATGAATCTCAGGTTTGAAATTCTGCTATTCTTTGTGAATTTCAATCATCAGATATAATTTGTAATATGTTGAGTTTTTGAAATATTAACTTGCAAACATTTTAGAGACGTTGAAGTGATGGTTAATTTTCTTTTTGACGTTAAGAGTCACTTAAGAGAGTTTAAACGTGATCCTCTAATGGGTATAAAATAATCTTAAGCTATAAATGCTTTTCAAAAAAAAAAATCTTAAGCTATAAATGAATCATAAATTATCTATAAAGTCTGATTGGATGATTGTTTAATTAAAATCAGAAATCCAGATATAATGTACCTAGTTAAAGGACTAGGTATTAAAGAATTAGATGATTTTAATAAAACTTGTTTGACAAATGGAAATGGAAGATTCTAACAGGCTGGAATGTATTGTAGGTGAGAGTTCTTCTGACAAACTATTTGGAGGTATGTATTTGTAGATGAGAGTTCTATGGAAATGTGTAATAAAATATCATAGAGATTTGGAAGAAGGAATATCTCCCTCTGTATTTTTTATTGTATTGATATATATGCAAATATATAAGCTATATATAATAAGATTATGAAATACAATGATAAACTGTATGATCAAGGTTATCAATATCAAGATATTATGTAAACATATAAGAGTCTGTAAACTTGACTCGTAAACTCATAAGAGCTTATTTTACATAAAAAATTAGTAATTAAATATCTATAATAAAATATATAATCACAAATTTAATATTTTAACAATATAAACAATTGAACAACTCAATGATATATTCAGAATAACATAACAAATTCATCATTTATAACGAATCAATTGGGCAACTCAATGACATATTCAGAATAACATAATAGATTCATAAGCAACTTAGTGACTCAGAGTTTGACAAAATCAAAATAAGCAACTCAGTGACTCATAATTTCACAAATAATTCAGATTTTATTTCAGAATAATAAATCAATGTTAGAAGTCCCTAAGAACCACAATAAATAAACAATCCTCAAATCCAAGTCAGTCATAAGCTCAGCAATTCTCAAACCAAACCAAAGATCCCTAAGAAACCACAAAAATAGGGCTTGAGCCCAGCTCACAATGTGAATCCAAAAAGCTGAGAGAGTGAGAGATCGACACAATGAGAATGGGAAGCAGTGGCATGAGTACGACTGCACGAGAATGGAGGCACACATAATAAAAAATGACTACACGAGAACTGAGGCACCTTAGGCATGTGCAGACAAAGGAAACTATGGTAGAAAGGGCCTTCATCGGAATCGGAAGCTCGTGCAGATGCAAGGTTCGTGCAAGGAAGCTATGGCAGACGGAGGCACACGCAGACGCAAGTTTTGCACAAGGTTCCCAATGGAAAGGTTCACAAATCGCGATCGCAATCGCAATCACAATCACAATCACAATCGAACCTCGAACGTTGCCAATGGAGCTTGCAAGGGAATGTTAGAGACTCGAAGGCTGAGTCATGAACGTCGAAAGGTATGGTTTAGGCAAGCATCACGTCTGGCTATGGTGGAGTGTAAACACACTAACAAGTAAGGAAGTGAAGGATAGAGAAAAGGTCAAGCAAAACCTAGGTCCTGAAGCAAAACAAAACTGTGTAAATGTGTAAGGGCTACCTTGTTGTGAATTTGCGAGTTTACACAAGTTCATTGATATTACCATGAGTTTATCGAGTTTACTAAGAAAAACAAGTTTACTTATGATTTAAATTGATAAAGGTTACTGAACTCATAAAATTGTACGAATTTACGAGTTATAATGTGATATTGATAATCATGTGTATGACATATTGCTAAATTATAGTAATTATAGTAATAAAGCATAATCCTAAAATATCCATGACATATTCTTCTAACATGGTAGTTCCAAGATGCTACCTTAATTTGGCACATATACATAGTAAAAACTAAAACTATGGACGCCGAAGGCCTTGGTAAACAAATCTGCTGGTTGAAACTGTGACTTCACATGTGAAGTAGAAATTATTCCTGCTTGTACATGCTCCTTAACATAATGGCAGCTAATCTCTATATGTTTGGTTCATTCATGAAACATTGGATTAGCGACTATGTGTATAGCAGATTGACTATCACATAAAAGAGTCATAGGCTCCTGATGTGTGACTTCTAAAGAGCCCAATAAAGACTTCAACTAGACCAATTCACTAGTAGCTGCAACCATCGCCTTGTACTCAACCTCTATAGAAGACCTTGATACCGTATTCTATTTTTTTGTCTTCCATGAGACCGGTGATGATGCATTCTCCCCAAGCAAGGACCCTATCACTAGGGTCATGGCTAGGAGAATAGAAGAAGACATGGCTAGAGTAGAGAGAGGAAGATCTCAACTCCTTATGACCATCAAGTTATGCAAGCCATGACTTATTTACTTGTAATTTTTATTTTAGGAACCTAGGATTTTATTTTGGACATGTATTAGTCCATTTAATTTTCTAGGAGGTGTCTTAGTAATAAGAAGGGGTAAGATTAGCTTTTGAGCCTTTATTTAGGAAATAAGGGGGTAGTTTGATAACTACACATCTTTTGCTAAATAAAACCCAAAACTAATAAAGGAGTAATCTTGGCCCTTGGATGAGGTAGCTTGGGCACCAATTCTCATCTAAAGGAGGGTATTGATTGGACTTTGGGCTTCAATCCTCCTCCCTTGGATGACTCTTTTTAATCCTAGCCCTTCATTTCCTTCATGACTTGTCCAAGAGGTTAGCTCCCTCTATAAAAAGGTGCTCCTTCACACTCTTGTATTTTTTACACTTGATTGAATGGAAAAACCTTGAGTTGGCCAAAATTCTCTTAGTGTCCACCCTTCTCTCGTTGAGAATTACTTAGGTTTTTATCAAGGGTTCCATCCCTTGTGGCAAACTTTCCTTCTTAGGCTTATCTTACCTTAAGTGGCGCCTAAAACCACCTCACTTCTTACCTCTCCACAAACCATTTCACCAAAGAAGAAAACCTCTAGAAAAAGATCAAGGGATGCATGCATTATTTGGTATCTAGAGCATTGGTTCTAGAGGTCTAAACTCTCTTCCTATCTCATTTATTTTTTCTTTCCGTTTTCCTATTTTATTTTATCTTTAATTTCCACAATTTTTTCTAGCTTTCCATTGTTGTTTATCATTTCCATTTATGTCTTGAGTTTATTGTTTTGAGTTATAGTTTATTTGCACAATTTATTTTTTGCTTGATGCAATTTATATTGTTCTTTTCTTTGCATCTACGTCTCTCCCATATTCATTAATTTCCGCTTAAGCTTTGAGTTGGGTGTTTTCTTGCTTGAATTTTGGTTTTGAGAATTTCTTGCTAAAAATCCATGCCGTTGTGGTGAATTCCACAACCTTGTGGTCAAGAAATTTAGACCAAATTCTTGTGTTTCCTTGGACCTAGTTGCCTTGTTTTTACTTTATTTTTAGCTTTTGTTTTTCACTTTTATACTCTTGTGTAGTTGTCTATAAGTCATGTTTATAGTTTCCCATTTTGTCTATTAATTCCTTTTAAGTTTAGCCTCTTTTGTTTTTACAAAAAAAAATTTGAAACTTCTTAAATTGAGCAACATTGAGGGTCATACCTCATGTCTAAGTCTCTTTAGAAGTTCATGTGCTTTTAGTTTCAAGCATATTCTTAAAAAAAAAATTCAAAAATAGTTGCTCAATTTCCTTTGTCTTTATTTTCCTTATACGTATAATTAGTAGCTCATTTGTGTGGTAAAGGTAGTTCTTGTTTGTGGGTGCTTTCACTTAAGCTATAAGTTTGGTATTTGTGTTCAACAAATTACTAAAACTTAACAAAGCTTGAGTCCAGTGGCACATCAAACTATTAAACCATTGACACATCTATAGCTACTTTGCATTTTGAAGTCATTTCTAGTAGTACCTAAATTGTTGCTTTTAATTTTTTTTATTGTTCGAAGCGCATAACTCTTTGTTATCAAGCACTAAATTCACAATCAATTTAGGTGCATCTAGTAAATATTCAAAAAAAAAAACAAGAAAATAAAATAAAAAAAACAACGAAGGATTAAAAAAAAAAAGGGAACAAATAAAAGAAAAGAAAGTTTGAAAAAAAAAATTCATTTGATGTACCTAACCTAAAGTTAGCAAGTGCTTCAACTTTGAACTTGGAACCTTAAAAGAAATTTTATTACTTTTGGTACACTAGAACTTGATATTTGTGTTCTTCTACTCTTTAATCTAGTGCCATTCTTAGGTATTCCATTGTGTGCTCTCTTTCTTTTGTTTACCTTTTAGTTGTTGCTTGTCTTTTAAATCATCTTTCTAGTTTGTCTTATATACTCTTACCATTTGGTTAAGTGTCCTTTTGATTGTGTTATCTTTTATTGCTTTTTGAGTTTCTATTCGCACCTTCCCTTGCTACTTTTGGTTTCTTTGGTTTGTGTGTTAGTGTCACTTTCGGGAGAAAGCTTGAAAAAGGAGCTTACCACAAGGGTAGCATATTTTGGAAGGTTGGACTAAGAGCCTAAGGGATCACCTCAAAAGGAAATACACCTAGCCGTAAGGACTTTGATTTGAGGGAGCATTTGGAGAATCATTTTTTGAAGACTTTACTTTTTCTTTAATTTGGGTGTATTAATTTTGTAGTTGGGAGTTTGAGTGCCCTTAAGGCCCTCCCTTTGGTTGTAATAAAATTTAATCAATTTTTTAGTTTCTCGAAAATTAGGTGAAGAAGGAAGAAGTGGTACACTTCCTTCAACACTTTAGGAGCTCGCTTTAGATCCCTTCTCTTTTGAATTTTTGCTTTAAAATTCTTGCTTTATTTTTCTTATTCAAAGCGCTTAGAAGGCTAAAGAGTTCCAAAGACTCATCAAGCCATTTTAGGCAAGAAAACACAAAAAGAGAGGAGTGTTTGTTTGTGAAAATTTTTTAGCCACCTTTTTCCTCTTAGAAATTCAAGCACAATGACATCACACACCCACTCTAGTGCTCATAGTTATTCATCAAACAAGAGTGTAAACCAAAGAAATATTTCTAAAGATTACACTCTAGAAAACTTAAACATGGACTTTAGGGAGTGGATGGCAAAAGAACAAGAGAGAAGAGAAGAAAAAAGGAGAGAAAAAGAGTCCAAGGAGAAAAGAAAAATAAAAGAAAGAGAGGAAGAAAAGAGAGAAAAAAAAGAGAAGGAAGAGAGAAGAATAAGATAAAGGAGAGAAGATGAAGAAAGGAGAGAAAGAAAAAAAAGAGAAAGAAGAAAAAAGAAAGCATGGGAATGGTGAGAATTACAAAATGAAAGGGATAGTCTTAGGTTCCCTATCTAGACATACCCATAGGAGTGAAAGTGAGGAAGAATACTACAATCATCCTAGGAGAAACTCTCATTCATCCATGCATAATAATGAGGCCCCTCCAAGGGAGCCCAAAATTGATCTCCCCCCATTTCATGGGAGGGAAGACGTGGAAGCCTACCTTGATTGGGAAATCAAGGTAGAACAACTCTTCACTTGCCATGAGGTAAGAGAAGAAAGAAAGGTTCCAATGGCAACCTTTAGCTTCAAAGGGCATGCCATGCATTGGTGGGTTGGGTTAACCAATGAGAGAATCCGCACCAATATGCCTTCCATAAGATATTGGAATGATCTTAGAAGTGCTCTAAGAAGAAGGCATATTCCCTCTTGGTATGAAAGAGATCTTTTGGATAGACTCCAAAGGCTAAGGCAAACCAACCTTAGTATAGAAGAGTATAGACAAAAGATGGAACTTCTTATCTTGAGGGCAGGTATCATTGAGGAACCCAAGGCTACTATGGCAAGGTTTTTGTGTGGGTTGAGCCCCGAAATTCGTGATAAGGTGGAGCTCTTCTCATACAATTCCCTTGATGAGTTAGTTCAACTTTGCATCAAGGTGGAAAATCAACTTAGATGGAAAACTTTTAAAAAGGATAACCCACCTTATGTAAAGAGGGACCAACCTACGGGGAACTCTTTCAAGAGTTACCCCAAAGAGGAACATCCCAAGCACTTCAAAGAGCATAAAACATCACATATAGAGAGAAAAACCCCTACTACTAACTCTCACGAGAAAGTTAGTAGTATCAAATGCTTTAAATGTCTTGGGAGAGGCCATATTGCCTCTCAATGCCCTACTAAGAGAAACATCATCATGAGGGCCCAAGATGTTTATAGTAGTGAGTCTAGCTCACACTCCTCTAGTGAGAGCGAAGGAGAAGGGGTTCATGCATTCCAATCTAATTGTGATGAAACCGCTTATGCATGTGAGGGAGACCTCTTAATGATAAGAAGACTTCTTGGAAGCCAACCTTTGAAAGTGTCCTCATCTCAAAGTGAGAACATATTCGACACTCGCTGTAAGGTGAATGACAAAATATGTTCTCTAATTGTGGATAGTGGGTCATGCTGCAATTGTTGTAGCTCAAGATTGGTGGAAAAGCTAGCCTTGACCCCACTTCCCCACCCTAAGCCTTACAAGCTTCAATGGCTCAATGAGCAAGGGGAAATGGAGGTCAATGAGCAAGGGGAAATTGAGGTCAATGAGCAAGTCAAGGTTCCAATTTCCATTGGGTCTTATAAAGATGAGATCCTATGTGACATAGTCCCAATAGAAGCTGGTCATTCCAATAACATCATCCTCACCCATAAGGATAAGCGCATTAAGTTGTGTCCTCTAACACCTTCACAAGTGGCGGAGGACCAACTCATCATGAAACATAAGAGAGATGAGGAGAAAAAAAAAGAGCAAAGCTTTACCCCTAAAGCTTGAAAGGGGTAAAGAGGTTGAGTTGGAAGTTGGTGCCCCTTCCAAGAAAGTCATTATTAAAGGGAGTTTATTTGCGACAAAATTGGATTTAAAGGAAGCCCCCTTAACTAACAGACCTTTCTATCTCCTCCTTTGCAAAGAGGCATCCCCCATTTCTTCCCCCTCCACTTTTTTCCCTTCTAGTTCTGGCACTGCCATAGAACTTGAACCTGAGAACCTACCTCAAGAGGTTCAAGAGCTTTTAAAGGAGTTTGGTGATATATTCCCTAATGAAGTTCCCAAAGGACTTCCTCCAATTAGGGGTATAGAACACCAAATAGACTTGTACCTAGGGCTAGCCTGCCTAATAGGCCTGCTTATAGGACTAATCCCATGGAGACCAAGGAGATTGAATCTCAAGTCCAAGAACTATTGGAGAAGGGTTGGGTTCAAGAGAGCCTAAGCCCTTGTGCTGTGCCAGTTTTGTTGGTGCCTAAGAAGAATGACCAATGGAGGATGTGCATTGATTGTCGAGCAATCAATAACATCACCATCAAATATAGACACCCTATCCCTAGGCTTAATGACATGCTTGATGAATTGCATGGGGCCCAATTATTTTCAAAAATTGATCTTAAGAGTGGCTATCACCAAATCCGCATCAAGGAAGGTGATGAGTGAAAAATCGCTTTTAAGACCAAGTTTAGGCTGTATGAGTGGTTGGTAATGCCCTTTGGGCTTACCAATGCCCCAAGCACCTTTATGAGGCTTATGAATCATGTCCTTAGGGATTGCTTAGGAAAATTTTGTGTTGTTTATTTTGATGACATCTTAGTGTATAGCAAGAGCCTAGATGAACATGTAGGCCATCTTAGGCGCGTCTTTTGCATTCTTAGGTCACACCAACTCTATGGAAATCTTGAAAAATGTAATTTTTGTGTGGAGAGTGTGGTGTTCTTAGGTTTTATAGTTAATAAAAATGGGGTTCAAGTAGACCCCGACAAAATCAAAGCCATCCAAGAATGGCCCACCCCAAAAAGTGTGACTGATATCAAGAGTTTTCATGGTCTTGCGAGCTTTTACAGGCGCTTTGTGCCTAACTTCTCCGCACTTTTCTCACCAATCAATGATTTGGTGAAGAAGGATACTCCTTTCCTTTAGGGTGAAAAACAACAAAAAGCCTTTGAACTTATCAAAGAGAAACTGACCCATGCACCAGTTCTAGCTCTTCCTGACTTTTCTAAAACTTTTGAGCTAGAGTGTGATGCATCGGGAGTGGGTGTGGGAGCTGTGTTGTTACAAGGTGGTCATCCCGTGGCTTATTTTAGTGAAAAACTAAATGGAGCCGCCTTAAACTACCCTACCTATGATAAAGAGTTTTACTCTTTGATAAGGGCCCTTCAAACTTGGGAACATTATCTTGTACCCAAGGAGTTCATCATTCATAGTGACCATGAGTCACTTAAGTATTTGAAGGGTCAAGGAAAGCTTAATAAAAGGCATGCTAAATGGGTAGAATTTCTTGAGACTTTCCCTTATATCATCAAATACAAGAAAGGAAAACATAATGTGGTGGCTGATGCTTTGTCTCGTAGACATACCCTTTACACCACCTTAAGTGCAAAGATTCTTGGATTTGATAATATTAGAGAAATGTATCTTTCTGATAAGGATTTTGGATCCATTTATGCTACCTCTACATTTGCATGTAAAACCCAAAATGGGTTCTTTGTGAGTGAGGGGTACCTTTTCAAAGGTAGCAGACTTTGTGTACCCCAAGGATTTATGAGAAATCTGTTGACAAAAGAGAGCCATGAGGGTGGGCTCATAGGGCATTTTGGAATTAACAAAACTCTTCTGCTTTTACAAGAAAAATTCTTTTGGCCCAATATGAAGAAAGACGTCTATAGAAATTGTCGTAGATGCATTGCTTGCTTGCAAGCTAAGTCTAAGACAATGACTCATGGATTGTACACACCCTTACCTGCTCCTTCTGCACCTTGGCTGGATATTAGTATGGATTTCATCCTTGGCCTGCCTCGAACCCAACGAGGTGCAGACTCTATCTTTGTAGTGGTAGATAGATTTTAAAAAATGGCTCACTTTATACCATGCCACAAGATAGATGATGCAAGCAATATTGCGAGACTTTTCTTTAAAGAAGTTGTCCGTTTACATGGAATTCCCCAATCCATAGTCTCTGATAGAGATGTGAAGTTCCTTAGCCACTTTTGGAAAACATTGTGGGCAAGGCTAGGAACTAAACTCTTATTTTCTACCACATGTCACCCGCAAACTGATGGGCAGACTGAGGTAGTAAATAGATCTCTATCTACTATGCTTAGGACACTTCTTCGAGGAAATCACAAGTCTTGGGATGAATACCTACCCCATATTGAGTTTGCATACAACCGGGTGGTTCAAAGGACCACCAAGCATTCTCCCTTTGAAGTTGTTTATGGCTTCAACCCCCTTACTCCTCATGATATCTTGCCCTTACCCTTCCCTTCTTCTGTTCACAAAGAAGGAATAGTAAGAGCGGATTTTGTTAAAAAATTACATGAAAGGGTAAAGGCCAACATTGAACATCATTCAAAGGAGTATGCTAGTAAAGCCAATAGGGGCAGGAAATAAATTATCTTTAATGAAGGGGATTGGGTATGGCTTCATTTGAGGAAGGATCGCTTCCCTACTCAAAGGAAGTCCAAGCTTAGCCCCCGAGGAGATGGTCCCTTTGAAGTCCTCAAGAGAGTGAACAACAATGCATACATATTAGATCTCCCTGAGGACTATGGTGTCAGTACTACCTTTAATGTTTGTGATTTGATCCCTTTTGTAGGTACTAATGAAGAAGAGGAGGACCTATCAGATTTGAGGTCAAATCCTTCCCAAAGGGGAGAGGATGATGCATTCTCCCCAAGCAAGGGCCCTATCACTAGGGTCATGGCTAGGAAAATAGAAGAAGACATGGCTAGAGTAGAGGGAGGAAGATCTCACCTCCATATGACCATCAAGTTATGCAAGCCATGACTTATTTACTTGTAATTTTTATTTTAGGAACCTAGGATTTTATTTTGGACATGTATTAGTCCATTTAATTTTCTAGGAGGTGTCTTAGTAATAAGAAGGGGTAAGATTAGCTTTTGGGCCTTTATTTAGGAAATAAGGGGGTAGTTTGGTAACTACACCCTTTTTTGCTAAATAAAACCTAAAAGTAATAAAGGAGTAATCTTGGCCCTTGGATGAGGTAGCTTGGGCACCAATTCTCATCTAAAGGAGGGTATTGATTGGACTTTGGGCTTCAATCCTCCTCCCTTGGATGACTCCTTTTAATCCTAGCCCTTCATTTCCTTCATGACTTGTCCAAGAGGTTAGCTCCCTCTATAAAAAGGTGCTCCTTCACACTCTTGTATTTTTTACACTTGATTGAATGGAAAAACCTTGAGTTGGCCAAAATTCTCTTAGTGTCCACCATTCTCTCTTTGAGAATTCCTTAGGTTTTTATCAAGGGTTCCATCCGTTGTGGCAAACTTTCCCTCTTAGGCTTATCTTACCTTAAGTGGCACCTAAAACCACCTCACTTCTTACCTCTCCACAAACCATTTCACCAAAGAAGAAAACCTCTAGAAAAAGATCAAGGGAGGCATGCATCAGGTGACTCACCCAATATCTCAAAATATCCTGTTATAGAACGGCGTGTAATTGTGTAACTCACCTAATCATAGTCGCAAAATGCTTGAAGATAAAGATTACTATTAGCTTGAAGAAGAATCCCCTGACCAGGTTGGCCCTCAATATAGCTTACAACTCGCATTGCTGTCTTAAAATGCTCATTACATGGTGCTTGAGTAAATTGTGATAAAACATGAATTGCATAAGAAAGCTTAGGTCGCGTTATCGTGAGATAAATTAGACATCCCTTAACTCGTCAATAGGACGAATCATCCACGATCAAATCACCCTTGGCTAATCCCAAACAATGTCTTTGCTTCATAGGAGTGTTTGCGAGCTTGCTTCCTAAAAGACCTGTCTCTAAAAAACTGTCTGATGCATTCCCCCCAAGCTATTATTGAACAATCCTTCAGGTTGAGAATGCCACCTAGGATCTACTCTTAGATGTTCTTGAGGTTGAAGAAATGGAGGTGGAAGGCTAGGAAATGGAGGTGTGGTAGACACCACTTCTAGGTTGAAGAAGATAAGCCAATGATCATAAAGCTAGCCACAAGGGAAGGAACCCTTGATAATAGCATGAAAGACTATCACAAGAATGGAGAGAACATGAACACTCTCTAAGAATAAAGAACTCTCAAATTTAGAGAATATAATTTTCATTCAAATGAGTGTTAAAATGATACAAGAGGAAGGGAGCTCTATTTATAGAGCAAAGCATGAACCATGGGCTTAGGCTATTCAAGTTCAACGTCCAATATGCTTTAAAAAGGGGTTAGTTGGCTTAATTTAGTGTTAATTTAGCATGTGCTCAATTAAGACTAATTTAATCTAACTAGAGATCCAAACATGACCCTAAAATATGGATTTATGTTCCCTCTAGTTTGAATTTGAATTTTGGAAGAAAATGACATGGCACCTCCAAAATTCAAATTAAAATAAGAAGGAATAACAATCAGCCATATAGGAGTGAAAAAACACATATGGAGTGAAACAAGGGGACAAGGGGGCCCACATGTCTCCTACATGCTTTATGTGTTGGTTAGAAGGGTGTGAAGAAGAATTAGGGGTGTAAAAACTAAATCCCACACGTCCAAATCCTCATGGACCAAGTCCAACTAATTAACACACTCAACAAGGAGACTAGTTACACCTCTTAAAGAAAAAAGAACCTATAGGCCATAATACAAGACCGAAAATAAAACTAACTACACCCCTAAAATCCTAATGACTTAAAGGTGCTTATACAAGCCTAAAAATGGTTAAGTGAATACAATTAAATGAAAAATGTCCTAAACTAAGCTTCTTGAAGCTTCATCCAAGTCATGCTCCTGTCTTATTGGTCCTAACTCAAGCTCATGCTAAGCATGCATGCATCAATGTCTAATGCATATTTTCTCTGACAAAGGAATATTTCCTTTGGTGAACGAGCCACCTCAAACCCTAAGAAATACTTCAATAAGCCTAAGTCCTTGATATTGAAGCATGTGTGCAGATAACACTTAAAAGATGAGCATGTTGTTGCATTATTCCAAACTAAAAAGATGTCATGCACATATATTAATAATCCTAAGAACACACTACCTGTACAAAAAAGTAAATAGAGAGTATTCTGGATGGGATTGAGTAAATCCATATCTACAAAGTCTAGTAGTCAACTTAACGAACCAGTTTTAAGAAGCCTGGCATAACCCATAGATTGACTTGTGTAATTGGCAGACCTTAACTTCATGTCCCACCTTGAAACCAGGAGGAAGTTTCATATATGCTTCCTTTTCCAAGTTACCATGCAAAATTGATGTAGTCCTATCCTCGTGCAATTGTAATAGACCACCTTGAAACCAGGAGGAAGTTTCATATATACTTCCTCTTCCATGTCATCATGCAAAAATGCATTGTAATGTCCATCTGATGTAGTTCCCATCCTCGTGCAACTGTAACGGACAAGAAAACTCTCAAAGAGATAAGCTTAGCTACCAGTGCAAACGTCTAATGGAAATCTAAGCCTTCAATCTATGTGAAGCCCTTTGCTCTTAACTAAGCTTTGTATCACTATATTGTTCCATAATACTTATACTTAATCTTATAGACCTACTTGCAGTTTACGACTTTCTTCCAGGTTGATAAAGGCTCCAATGACCATGTTTGGTTGGCTTCAAGTGTCGCAATTTCTTGGGGAATGACTTATATCCATCTTGCATCTTCATAGCCTTAACATAGTTCTTGGGTTCAACCTCTGAGCTAATGGCAGCCAAGAATGCCTGATGATCTTGAGAAAAATTATCAAACGTCACATAATTTACTAAGGGATAAGGAGTACCTAAGATGCTTTCATGTTGTGGTACCTTTGAAAGGGGGTTTGAGACAATCTTGTTTCTCCTTTGGGTGTTATCATTTGAAACATTTCCCAAGTTAGAGCTTTCATCTTGAGAAGTTGAATCCCTTACCTTTTGGGTTTTCAGTCGAGTCATAATTTCATTATAAGAGAAACCCATTGTCCATGTGACTGCAGAAAATACCACGAGTCATTCTTTTTAGCTGATTGATGAATGACCCATCTTGGCTTACTCATAACTCTCTCATCTTTAATTTCCCCATGTTGTGGAAGGCTTCTATCCTCTTTTACCTCCAAACTATCTCCCTCATTGTCTTATTCATTACTCATAGTTAGATCCTTAACACTTTCCACATAGGCCTAATCAACATCCTGGATTAAACGCTCAACTTGTCTATCATCTTTACAAAAGGGAACACGTGTTCATGTAAAACAACATCACAAGAGTATAGAAACACATTCTTATCAAGGTTATAAAGTTTCCAAGCCTTTTTTCCTTGGATATATACCCCATGAAAACACACTGTCTACTTCTAGGGCCAAACTTATCCTTCTCTCAAGGATTATTATGTGCATAACACAACCAACCAAATACCTTGACATGTTCATAGGATGACTTTCTTCTAAACAAAATTTCATGTAGTGATTGTTTATTTAGCATTACAGTAGTTGTTCGATTTATTAAATACACAACATTTAAAATACATTTGCCACAAAAACGAATAGGTAAAGCTCCCTGAAAACATAATGCCATTGCTGATGCAATCTTGGATTGCTCCTACCATGATTTTGCTTCAAAGAAATTTTCCAAGTGAAGAAGATGGAGATTGTGAGGTAGGAGGTAGATAGTGGAGGTGTTACTCAAAGAGATAAGCCTAGAACTAGAAGAAACTTACCACGAAAGAAAGAACCCTGGATAAAAGCCTTGGTAGAAGGACTCTTACAAAGAAGAGAACAAGACACTCAAAGAACTCTCAAAGGAGAAAATGATCATTCATTCAACTGTAAAGAGAAAACAATGAGAGTTGGGTGGTATTTATAGGAGAGTGCACCAAATTAGGGAGAGCTGACTAGGTGTTAATCTAGTTAATAAAGCTAATTAACACATAGTTAACTTACCTAGATCCAAACATGCCCCTAAATAAGTAGATCTATGTTCCCTCCAATTTGAATTGGCCATGTAGGTGCCACCTAGGAGAGAGAAGGGAGTCGGCGCCAATTGGAGGAACAAGGGACCCCCACTTGTCTCTCATACTTTATGTGGAAAACTAACAAGAGGAATGTGGAAAGAAAAACCACATGTCCTCAAGCTACAAAAAGGCCCACACTCATGCACACACTCCACATAAAAGACTAATGACACCCCTAGCCTAAAACAAGAAGAAATAGGCCAAAATACAAAGCCTCAAAGAAAGCTAAATACACGTACTAATGTACTAGGCAAAATACAATAAAATTAAGTACAATAAAATAGACTATGACCTAGACGTCTTCACTTAAAATAGGTGTTGAGGTCTTTCATACACCTTCCTAGCCAAGTCTTCCTTTATCCTCTTTGTCATGTCCTTTGTAATAAGACCCTTAGAAGCCAGGATTGCATCAATTCCTCCCTTTTGAGAAGGATTTAACCTTTAATCTGCAATGTCCTCTTCCTTATCAACATTTGTAAAAGTAGATAAATCACAAATATTAAATGTGGTGCTGAGTCCATAGTCCTCAAGGAGGTCTAACCTATATGCATTTGTTACGTACCCTCTCTAGGACTTGGAAGAGACCATCTCCTTTAGGGCTTAGTTTTGAATTCCTCTTAGAAGGAAAACAATACTTCCTAGGATGAAGCCAAACCCAATTCCCTTCATAAAAGATTATTTCCTTCCTCCCCTTATTTACAGAAGATGTATGCCCTTTTGAGTGGCTCTCTATGTTAGATTTAACCCTCTCATGTAGGAAAAGGCAATAGGTCCAAAGGAGTAACATGATTAAACCCATAAAAAACCTTAAAAGGAGAATCCTTGGTGGTCCAATGAATCACCCTATTTATATGCAATCTTAATATATGGAAGGTACTCATCCCAAGACTTATGGTTGCGTCTGCCCTTAACATTTTGGATAGAGATTTATTCACCACCTTAGTTTGTCTATTAGTCTAAGGATGACAGGTGGTAGAGAAACGTAGCTTAGTTCCTAGTCTAGCCCACAAGGTTTTCCAAAAGTAGCCAAGGAACTTAGTATCTCTATTAGACATAATAGTAGAGGGTATCTTATGCAATCTGACAACCTTTCTAAAGAAAATTCTTGAGATGTTGCTCGTATCATCAACCTTGTGGCATGGAATGAGATGGGTCATTTTACTAAAGCGGTCCATAACCACAAAGATAGAGTCTACACCTTATTCGGTTCTAAGAAGTCCAAGGACAAAGTCCATACTGATATCCACCTAATTGAACATTTATATGTTTAAATGGAAACTTTTTTGTTGTTGTAGATTTGATGGACACCATATGAACAATATGTAACCATTGTCCTTGCGCACCTATTAATGACCAGTGAACTATAGGGGTTTGTAGTTCCTATGATTTGTTTTGACATTATGGAGTGACATCAACCCGATAGGGTCATATGCCAATTCGGGATGGTTCAGCTATACCCCATCCCCCACTCCAAGATAATAGACTACATGACCTAAACTTATGAAATAAAGAAGGTGTGAATTGGTTGGATAAAGATGCCCCGTTAGTGGCTGCGTTGAATGACTAGTTCAACAATGTGTACGTGACTTTGTCGACAAACAATCCATACTTGTCGAAGAATACTGAGTACATGTTATGGTACCAAAAGCATACACATTTTTTCATTGGTCGGTGTGCTAACATACATGCATACGGGGTAATTTTCATTGCATTTGTTTCTTTTATTCTCAATTGTTAATTTTCATGGTATGATATTTTGTGTTCATTATTTTGGTGTTTTTCAAGTTAATATCATTGTATGCGCTTACCACAATGTCAGCATGCATAATCGGGTCATGGAAGCTCAATGACAAACATCAGAGGTGACTTGGGGAGTAGTTTGGAAGCATTTGGTCACACAGATGCATTTATGGCACCATTTCAACCTACACTTGAGCAATATCCAATACCCTCAGCTACCTCAAATGGGTGATATAGAAGCTGGTTTGGTCGAAGGAATTGGTCTTCAAAGACGAAGGCGCCATGTGCATCATAACGAAATTAACCTTCCTGGGACAATGTATGAACCAACTTAGGGTACATTTATGCCACACCAATGGAACCATTTGGTGATTATATGCAACATATGTACTTGTCCCATGAGCAGACGAATGTGCCACCCGATGCATCTGTGTAGTACTATATGACACCCCAAAAACCAGGTGACTATAAGGTCCCACAATCATCATATAGGCAATTTCCATTCCCATATGGGGTAACATCTCAGTTTGATCAAGCATGGAGTACCGGTTAACTTTTCCCCAGTGCTCTTATGTTTCCTAGAGGCAGTTCCTCTGATGCACTCTCTTGATCTCTTCAACCAAGGTTCCTTCCTCTAAGAAGATGGAGGATGGAGAGGCTAAGCAATGGGGAGGGAGACACCACTTTCTCCAAGGAGAAAGATGAGTCAAAATTTTATAAGGCTTGCCACAAGGGAGAGAACCCTTTATAAAAGCTTTCTAGGAAGAGGTTCCTTAACAGAGAGGACTCTCAATGACAATAAAAAATAATTGCTCAAAGGAGTCTTACTTCATTCATTCAGGTGTAATGATTACAAGGGAGCCTAGGTGTATTTATAGCCCAAAGAGAGAGCTAGACACACAAAAATAGGCAATGTAGGACTTTGTGCCTAATTAGGATTAGAATCACTTATCCCTCTTAAACCCACTAAAAGTATTGCCTACTTTTAACCTAGGGGGTGTCATGGCCTAATCTTGGGAGGTGTGGGAAGAGATCCAACACCCCTTGGGCTATCAGACCCTTTAATCTCCTCACCTCCCTTTTTAAGTTAATTACACCTTTTATCTAAAAACTAGCATAAATGACTGAATACATGGCCCAAAGGGAAATTAAAATGCTAACTACTATTTACAAAGGTGGTTCCATGGACTATGACCTAATGAAAACTATCTTCATCATAAGCTGAGGTCTTAATAAGTCCTTCCGGGCAAAGTCTTCTTCTATCCTTCAAGCTATGAACCTAGTGAGAAGGTCCTTGATAGGTAGGATTGCATGATCGTCTGAACAAAATCCCCATATGTATCAAGGAGAGAGTTTGTCAGAACAAAATCTGCATACTGGTGGCGTTGATTTAAACAACCCCTTTTTATATTATTGTTGTAGGAATTTATTTCATTTCATTAAATTGTAAAATTAGTTGACAAGTTAATCTAACAATTTTTTTAATTTCATTAAAAGTGTATTTTTTTAATTTCATTACAATGAATTATTGAAAAATATTTACAAATATTTTTAAACTATTTTAACTTGATTATCACAATTAGTACATGTACTTGCACATTGCTAAAATAATGAAGGTTTACTGATAATTACATCTTATGAAAAAAATATACAAAAGTAGGTCATTGCAAGGATCAAACTGAAGATCTAAGATACAAAGTTTAAAAAACACAAATTGAATTATACTCAAACTATAAGTAATGTTAGTTTAAAAACACAAATATAAACATACACAAGTAGGTCATTTTGTGAATTGAACTCCGGATGTCGCAATTCTAAGTTGTAAAAAATAAAAATTAGAAAGTAAAATTTAAAAATTAAAAATAAAAATTTAAATTTAAAATAAAAAATATAAATTTAAAATATAAAATATAAATTAAAAATTAAAAATTAAAGTTTAAATTTAAAATTAAAATTTGAAGATTACCAACTATCAATTAAAATATAAAACTAAAAATTAAATAAAAATTAAAATAACAGTAAAACCAAAATCTAAAAATTTTAAAATTAAAACATGTAAAATATAAATATTACACAGTATATCATTTTTTCATATTAAATATTGAAAGTTAAAATTATAATATATTTCTCAAGCTATTATATTTTTTTTACTCTATCTTTCCTTATATTTTTCTTTTGATTTCCGTAGTCTATCTTTCCTTTTTTTTCATATACGATTTGTCAATCTATGATTTTTTGTCTTCCTTCTATTATATCATTTTCATGTATTTTGTTTCAACTTATACCTCATTAAGAACTTTTTTTTTTAATTTCAAATTTATTACATCAATTACTTTATCTATATTATTCTTTTCTTTCTCTCCTTATTTTTTATTAACTCTTTGTGGCTATTCTATACCCAGTAGAAGTGGCTATTCTATACTCAATATAATAGACAAAAATATATTTAAAATACAATATGAAAATGCTACATCATATAGAATAGTTGTATAAAACACTGCATTATGGGGTAAAATTCTATATATTTGCATTATACATTATTTATTGTCCCATTAAAATACTATATTATATAAAATTAAAAGGCTCATATAATTTATTCATTTTTAAGAGATGTTAATAAATATTTTATTGGCTATGAATAATATATTATTTTTGTTTTTCTCTATAGAAATTAAAAGTAAATACAAACATTGGTATAAATAAAAAAGTAATGATTAATAACATAATGTTGTATTATTTTCCACAACTTATTGCAATATATGAATTACATATGAACCCTAAACACTAAACTTGTCATAATGAACATCACATGACATCGATTGCGTTCCACTCCACATCAGTATGGTTGCATCATTGAGGCTTGTTCCCAAAGTAACATCACTGAATATCTTCTAAAAATAAAGAATGTAACACCTAAACAATGGACCCTAAATCGAGTACAAATAACACACACAAAATAGATGAACTTATGATCAGACAAAAGATAGAAAAAAACACAATACGAAGACCATGAACGAAGTGCATTCGGTTAACTTGAATACACTTGCCTCCACAAGTTTTGTTGTCAGAAAAGACAGAAAAAATTACACAAAACCAACGAAAACTACTAACTGCGGTGAGAAAAATTGCTCAAAGCAGCAGTCGATGCATTTGCAATGGTAAAAGAAAAAAAAATAAATGGAAGCAAAAGAAAACTAAAAAAGACAAGCAATGGAAACACAAGAGGAAGGGGAACGGCAATGAGACAAAAACAATAAAAAAATACAACACAAGTGGTGAGGAACAAAAAGTGTGTTCTACCAGCACTTGTTTGCATCAATGCAAAATTGCAAGTTACTTTCGTAACTTGAAATAGTACATTTGATGCATGATATAACTTGAAAAAGTAAATTTGAATACCCATTTAATGTAGCATCGATAAAATTAAAATGAATTTTCGTAAGTTAAAGCAGATGTATTTAAAGAGATGGTTGAGTGGGTGGGTGTTCAAGAGGAGAGGGGTATTTAAAGAAGATGTTGCGTGATGGGGTAGTAAAGTTTACTGTGGGCACGTGAAAGGGGAAGCCTAATTATCCATTTGAATTGGCGAATTGGACCAACTAACCTAACATCACGCAACCTCTCAGTTCAAAATTTTCAACATATATACTTTTCTTGGACTTGCACCCCAACCAAGTTTTAGTTTCTTACAGTGTGTAGCAAGTGAAACACAAATTTTTTTTGCAACTCATATTATAGATACTCTTTTCGCAATTGTTTATTATAACGGGGAAATTAGTATGGGACCGAAAGGAGTTTCATTTAGCGGTTCTCGGGCTAGCATGCAATTTTCTACTAACATATCGTTTCATGAATTTGTTACATAAATTCATTCAAACCTACATCTTTCATATTATCATATTGTCAACAAAATTATATATAAATATAGTGTTTACGAAAACCCTAGGCATTTTGGTGATTTACAAGTATCTGATGATAGTGATTTGAGCATGATGATTAACGTCTTCTCGACTACTAATGCAGCATGTATGATAGAATTATATGTTGAGATTGAACAATCTGATAATACTGGCTATACATAGGAGCAAATACATTATTATCCCGCAGAATTAATGCCAACAAAGGGAATAATGTATTCAGAATATCAATCAGTGCCAAGCAGTAGTCACGATATAAGGCACACAAAAACAATAGCAGAGGACGTAACTAATTTGGGGGATGATAATAACCGTTTAGACATTGTTGTGTATAAACAAGATGAGTTTGTGTCTGATGAAGACCATAGAAGTGAGGATAATGGAACATCTCTAGGATCAAGTTCAGATATAGACCACGAAGCATAAACAAGTCATGATCAACGACAACATCGTGTAAGATTTCCTATAACAGGTACGAAGATATTATTAGGCTTGTTGGTTAACGTCACTGTTTTATGCTTAATGATGCAACCTTCCCCAAGCCATGGTTTTCCAATATTTGGAGAAGGTGATGCAACCAAGGATCATCTCTTTAGAGGTCCTTGAAGAGCCTTGAAATGGAGGTGGAAGACTAGAAGGTGGTGGTGAAGGTAGGCACCACTTCCATTGAAGAAGATAAGCCAAGAGTGAAGCTAGCGACAAGGGAAGGAACCCTCGATAATATCATGAAGAACTCTCACAAGAGTGGAGAGAACATGAACACCCTCTAAGAAGAAGAAGCTCTCAAACTTAGAGAAGTATTTTCATTCAAAATGAGAGTTAAATTATTACATGAGGTGTAGAGCTTTATTTATAGAGCAGAGCATGGATCTATGGACCTATGCACTAAGGAGAATGTCCAACTAGGCTAATGAGGGATTAATTGACTTAATCTAGTGATAATTTAGCATGTGCTCAATTAACACTAAGTTAATGCAACTGAAGATCCAAACATGGCCCTAAAATTATGGTTCTAGATCCTAAAAATGCAAATCTATGTTTCCCTTGTTTGAATTTGAATTTTGGAGGGAAATGACATGGCACCTCCAAAATTAAAATTAAAATAAGCAACTAGAATCAACCATGTAGGAGAGAGAATAGCCTAGGTGGTGTCAAATAAGGGGACAAGGGGGTTCACATGTCTTCTACATGTTTCATATGTTGGTTAGAAGGGTGTGAAGAGGAATTAAGGGGTGTAGAAATAAGATCCCACACGTCCAAACGCTCTAGGACCAAGCCCAACTATTTATCACACTCCACAAAGAGACTAAACACACCTTCTAAGGTAAAAAGAACCTAAAGGGCAAAATACATGGTCGAAAATTAAACTAGCTACACCCCTAAAATTCTAATGACTTAAGGGTGCTTATACAAGACTAGAAATTGTCAAATTAATACAATTAAATGGGACATGTCCTAAATTAAGCTCCTTGAAGATTCATCCAAGTCATGCTCATTTCTTATTGGTCCTAGCTCAAGCCCATGCTAGGGAGGATTACATCACTTAACGTCACTATTTTATGACCTCACTAATTTGATATTGTATATTGGTTTTAATGCACCCAAGTTTTGTTACCTTCGCGACACTACTAACATTAATTGGACACATCCAGACCAAGAAACAGACTTAGTACCTATTTGAGGCTCTTATGAATGAGAGTACGAACAAATGTGGTTTAAGGGATTAGAGTTTGAGTCAAAGGATGAAGTCAAATTAGTCTTTTCTCAACACTGCCTACGAACACATCATACTTACGAAATTTTTGAGATAAGACTGACAATATTTTCCATCCGATGTCCCAACCACACAAGCGGATGTCCATGGAGGATGTGAGTGACACTCTCACGACGGACATAAATGGACCGTCACAAAATGGGCGGGAGGGGTTCGCATAATTGCGTCAATGGGAATTTTACACAGGATCACACAAAACTAACGTTAGATATTATCTCTAGCTACATTTTAGGTAATAATATACAAAATGTTTATCCTAGACTGTAAACATTCTAATTTTTATTACATAAACCATAAACAACTAACTATTATGTGAAATATATCAGGTATGGTTACATCCGACCCATCTGTTGCGATATTAATAATTATAGAAAGAATTCAAAGCAACCTATCGCACACACCTTCTTACAAGAAAACATGGTTGGATAAAACAAAAAGCTATGCCAAAATTTTTTGGTGACTGGGAAGAATCATACACCACGTTGCCTAAGTGGTTGGAATGAATGGTAACGAAATGTCCTGGGTCAGCCTATGAACTTGAGACCACAAAGTTTATGGTTGATGATGTTGTTGAAGAAAGACTTCGATAGTTTGACCATGTCTTTTGAACATTTAAACTTGTTGATGTGACTATGCCTAGCCAAGGACCTATCATTAGGGTCATGGCTAGAAGGATTGAAGAAGACCTAGCCCTTGCAGACAAAGGAAGACTTCACCTCCTATGGAGAGTGAAGATATTAGGCTAGGGACTTTAGTTAATAAAATGTAATTTTCTTTTATTTTAATTTTGAGGAGCATTAAGAATTTAATTTGGGACATGTATTTAGTCCATTTTTTATTTTTATGAGGTGTCTTAGGAATTTAGAGGGTGGATTTAGCTTTTTAGGTCTTTATGAAGGAAATAAAGGGTAGCCTTGATATCTACACCCCTCTTTTCCTACATAAACCCCCTAAGCTAATAAGAAGGAATCTTGGCCCTTGGTTTCAGAAACTTGGGCACCAAGTTTGATGATCTAAGGAGGGAATTGTTTCTCAATTCTCCTCCCTTAGATCTCTCCTTTTAATCCTAGCCCTTCTTTTTTAGGTTATCTTGTTCAAGAGGTTAGCTACCTCTATAAATAGGAGCTCCTCCCTCACTTGTATTTTTGACACTTGAATTTAATCCTAGAGACCATATTGGTTGAGGTTCTTACCTTTGAGTGTCCCCCTTTCTCCTTTGTGAGAGCTTCTAAGAGTTATCAAGGGACCCCTCCCTTGTGGCCTCTCCCCTTTGGCTTATCAAACGTAGTATTTGTGGCGTCTCACCCCATTCCTTTTGATGTGATCTTTGTTGTTTATTTCTTTGATCTCTTTATTTTAAAGTCCTTCATTTTTTTTCATCTCTATTTCCTTTATTGTCTAGTAGTATAGCTTTTTATTCTTGCTATTATATTCGCTTTTGTTTTCTATCTACGCGCCTATGTTCCATTTAATTTGATGCGATTTTATTTGTCCCTTTCTTTGCATCTTATTTTTGTGTTCAAGTTGCTTAATTTTCCCTTGGTTTTTTATGTTAAAGTGTTCCTAAGAAGTTGTGACCATTAAACCCACATGGTTGAGGAGTTTTCCACACCATTGTGGTGATCAACTTTGGCCACTTTGTTGTGCCTTTTGTTTTAAGTCTCTTGCTGAAATTTTTGCTCTATTTTCACGTGTGTTATTTTTTCTTAATCTTGTGTTTTGTCAAATACTAGTCATGTTAGTTTCCTATTTTGTCTCATTTAAATTCCATAGGTTTTAGCCTCTTAAATTTTTTACAAAAAAGCCTTCAAAAACAGTTTGAATTGAGATCCTAAGAGGTGAACCTCTTGTTGAGTCTCTTAAGTCTTTTATGCTTTTAGTTCAAGCATATTAATCTCTTTGTTGTTCTTAAATATTTGCTCAATTCAATCTTTATATGTTTCTTGTTTTATTTTGAATTATTAGTAGCTTTCCACTTGGTTTACCTTCACTATTGGTGCCTCTTTATGGAATTTTAGCTTGGGTGAATTGTGTTAGTAATTTGAGCAATCAATTTACTTCAAAATCAGCCCTAAATCATTCCTTAAGCACCATTAGTTCAGTGGTATTTGGAACTACTAAGTTGTTTTGCCTTTAGTTGCATGCATTGCTTGAAAATTGTGTGACCTTACTTTGTGCTTATTCACTCAAGTGTTATTATTTCAAGAATCCTCATTAAAATTTCAATTCAACAAGCTATTAGGTGCAGCAAAATGATTAGAAGAAGTTAAAAAAAATAGAAAAATTTCAAGTTAAAAAAAAAAGAAGATAAAGAACTCAAAAGAAAGACAAATTTGAATTTGTGTACCTAATAGTAGAAACATTTGATATGAGGAACCAATTGTGATTCAAAAAAAAATAACTTGAGTAAGCTTTTTAGTTTTTGGTCACTTAAATTTTATTAAGTGTGCAACTATTGGTTTCATTTTTTTTTGTTTGAGTCTTTTTTCATCTCTACTCTTAGAGCTAATCTAGGAAAGTTATTTGTGTGCTACCTTCCTTTGTGAGCCTTATGTTTTCTTGCTTGTCTTCTTTACTTCTTTGAGTTTGTCATTGTTTAATCTATCCACTTGGATTTGTGAACCTTGTTTTGTTATTCACCTTTGTTTGTTGTCTTGTGTTGTATTCGGCCTTGGTAAGGAAAGGTTCCATATATAAAATTTTGGCAAGTCCAAACAAGAGGAAACAAGGGTAGCATTCTTGGGGTGAGTTGATGCAACTCAAAGGGGCTTGATCAAAAGGAGACAAACACCAAAAAGCTTGGAGTGAAGACTTTGTTTTATTTTTTTTTATTCTTTGTATTATGTATACTTAATTTTAGATTGGGAGTTTGAGTGCCCTTAAGGCCCTCCCTTGGTTTGTAATAATTTTGGTTAATTTTAGCGTAGTTTCTCGTTAATTAGGTGAAGAAGGGAGAAGTGCTACACTTCCTTCAACACCTTAGGAGCACGATTAGAGCCCTTTCTCTTTTACATTCTTGCACTTTTATTTTATTTTATGTTGTTTTGAAAAAACGTGTAAAGGCTAAGAGTTCCAAAGACTCATCAAGACACCTTAGGTGAGTAAAAAAAATTTTTTTGGCCTACCCTTTAGTTTTTAGCATCCAAGCACCATGACTTCCCACACACATTCTAGTGCACATAGTTGTTCATCAAGTAAGAGTGTCAACCAAAGAAAACCTTCCAAGGGATACACTCTTGAAAACCTTAACTTAGAATTTAGGGAATGAATGGCTAAAGAACAAGAAAGGAGAGAAGAAAAAGAGAGAAAAAAAGAAATAAAAGAAAAGGAAAAACAAAAAGAGAAGGAAGAGTTAAAAAAAGAGATGTTGGAAATGAGAAAAGAGAAAAAAGAGCGAGAAGAGAGAAGGCAAAGAGAGAGAAGAGAGGATGAAGAAAGGAGAAGAAGGAAAGAACTAGAAAGAAAAAGAGAAAAAGAGGAAGAAGAGAGAAGGAGAGGAGAAGAGAGTAAGAGGAGATATGGGAGGGAGAGTGATAGAAAAAATAAAGGAATTCTCATAAGATCCCCATCTAGGAATTTTAGCTCTAGTGAAGAAGAATACTATAGAAATCAACATAAGCATCACTCACATTCATCATACAATCATCATTCTCCTCAAGAGAACATAAATCATGCTAGGGAACCAAAGGTAGACCTACCCCATTTTCATTGTAGGGAAGATGTTGAGACTTACCTAGATTGGGAAGTCAAAGTGGAACAACTCTTTCGATGCTATGAAATTAGGGAAGAAAGAAAAGTACCTTTGGCCTCCCTTAGTTTTCAAGGTTCTGCTTTGCATTGGTGGGATGGGTTAGTCAAGGATAGGGTCCGTAAACAACTGCCTGACATTCGCTACTGGAATTATTTAAAAACTTATTTGCGAAGAAGGCGCATTCCTTCATATTATGAAAGGGATCTTTTGGATAGGCTCCAAAGACTTAGGCAACATAACCTAAGTATTGAGGAGTATAGACAAAAGATGGAGCTTGTCATACTAAGGGTCAATATCATTGAGGAACCCAATGCCACCCTTGCTAGGTTTTTGTGTGGATTAAGCTCTGACATTAGAGATAAGGTAGAGCTTCTTTCATACTCAAACCTTGATGAGTTGGTAGAACTTTATGTAAGAGCTGAGAATCGACTCAAGAGAAAAAGCTTTAAAAAAGATTTTCCCTCTTACTCAAAGAGAAACCAACTTAAGGGAAACTCTTTCAAGGGTTTTCCCAAAGAGGAACCCAAGCATTTTCAAGATACAAAAACACCTCATGTAGAGAGAAAACCCCCTACTACTAAGCCTACTGAGAGGGAAAGTAGTATCAAATGCTTCAAATGTCTTGGGAGAGGCTATATTGCCTCTCAATGCCCTAACAAGAAAACCATGATCATAAGGGGACAAGACATTTATAGTGAGAATAGCTCATCTTCCTCCTCCAGTGAGAGTGAGGAAGAAGGGGGATATACTTTTGAACAACAGTGTGAGGAAGCTTTTCCTTATGAGGGGGACCTCCTTATGGTTCAAAGGCTTCTTGGAAGCCAACCTCTAGAGCTTGGCCAGTCACAAAGAGAGAACATCTTCCATACAAGATGTAAAGTAAATGAAAAAGTATGTTCTCTCCTTGTTGATAGTGGCTCCTATTGTAACTGTTGTAGCTCTAGGTTGGTTGAAAAGCTAGCCTTGACTACCATGCCCCATCCCAAACCTTACAAATTGCAATGGCTCAATGAGCAAGGGGAGATGGTAGTCAATGAACAAGTTATGGTTCCAATTTCCATAGGATCTTATAATGATGAGATTCTTTGTGACATAGTTCCGATGGAGGCTGGTCATATCCTGTTGGGAAGACCATGGCAATTTGACAAAAAAGCTATTCACCATGGTCACTCCAACCAAATAATTCTCACCCATAATGAAAAGCGCTTCAAATTGTATCCTTTGTCACATTCTCAAGTAGATGAAGATCAATTTGCGATGAAAAAGAAAAGAGTTGAGGAAAAACAAAAACAAAAAAAAAAATACAACAAGCTTTACCCTTAAAGCTTGAAAAGGTAAAGAGAGAGAGTCGGAAGGTGATGCCCCTTCGAAAGAGAATATTAGTAAAAGGAGCCTATTTGCTACTAAACGTGATTTAAAATAAGCTCCTTTGACTAACAAGCCCTTTTATCTCCTCTTTTGCAAAGAAGCATCAAATCCTTCTCCCATTTTGCATTCTTCTGCTGAGAGCACTGCCACAACCCATGCACATGAGCACCTTCCTCAAGGGGTTCAAGATATTTTAAAAGAATTTGATGACATATTCCCTAATGAGGTTCCGAAAGGACTTCCTCCCATTAGGGGTATAGAACATCAAATTGATTTGGTACCTGGCGCAAGTCTACCTAATAGACCTGCCTATAGGACCAACCCCATGGAGACCCAAGAGATTGAGTCTCAAGTGAATGAGCTGTTGGAGAAGGGTTGGGTTCAAAAGAGCCTAAGCCCTTGTGCTGTGCCAGTCTTGTTGGTGCCCAAGAAGAATGGCCAATGGAGGATGTGTGCTGATTATCGTGCAATCAACAACATCACCATCAAATATAGGCACCCAATCCCCCATCTTGATGACATGTTGGATGAATTGCATGGGGTAAACATATTTTCAAAAATAGATCTTAGAAGTGGTTACCACCAAATAAGGATCAAAGAGGGTGATGAGTGGAAAACTGCTTTTAAGACTAAATTTGGTCTTTATGAGTGGTTGGTTATGCCTTTTGGGCTAACTAATGCCCCAAGCACATTCATGCGCTTAATGAATCATGTACTGAGGGATTGCCTTGGTAAATTTTGTGTAGTTTACTTTGATGACATTTTAGTTTACTCTAGGAACCTAGATGATCATTTAGGACATCTAAGGCATGTTTTTTCTCTTCTTAGGAGTAATCATCTTTTTGGTAACTTAGAAAAATGCACCTTTTGTGTAGATAGTGTAGTTTTCCTAGGTTTTGTAGTTAGCACAAAAGGGGTTCATGTTGACCCCGAAAAGATAAAAGCTATTCAAGAATGGCCCACCCCAAAGAGTGTGACAGAGATCAAAAGCTTTCATGGTCTCGCTGGATTTTATAGGCGCTTTGTGCCTAATTTCTCCATGCTCTTCGCACCAATAAATGATTTGGTGAAAAAGGAAGTTCCTTTCCTTTGGGGTGAGAAACAAGAGAAAGCCTTCCAGCTAATTAAGCATAAACTGACCCATGCACCAGTCTTGGCATTACCTGACTTTTCTAAAACATTTGAACTTGAATGTGATGCCTCTGGTGTAGGTGTGGGGGCTGTCTTGTTGCAAGGAGGGTACCCCATTGCGTATTTCAGTGAAAAACTCAATGGTGCCCCCCTCAACTAGCCCACCTATGATAAGGAGTTTTATGCTCTAATTAGGGCCTTCAAACTTGGGAGCATTACCTTGCTCCCAAGGAGTTTGTCATTCATAGTGACCATGAGTCACTAAAATATTTGAGGGGTCAAGGTAAATTGAACAAAAGGCATTCAACGTGGGTGGAATATCTTGAATCCTTCCCTTATGTCATCAAGTACAAGAAAGGAAAACAAAATGTGGTGGCTGATGCTCTTTCTAGGCGTCATGCCCTTTATTCATCCTTGAGTGCAAAAATCTTGGGATTTGATGACATTCGGGCTATGTATCCGTCTGATAAGGATTTCGGCCCCATATTTGCTACCTCTGCATCTGCATTTGCATTAAAGGCCCATGATGGGTACTTCATCAGTGAGGGGTATCTTTACAAAAGGAGTAAGCTTTGTATACCCCAAGGATCAATTAGGAACTTACTTACAAAAGAGAGTCATGAAGGTGGGCTCATGGGGCATTTTGGGATTTCAAAAACCCTCATGCTTTTACAAGAGAAATTCTTTTGGCCCCATATGCGTAGAGATGTCCATAGACATTGCTCTAAATGTATAGCTTGCTTGCAAGCAAAGTCTAAAGCAATGCCTCATGGACTATACACACCTTTACCTGCTCCTTCTGCACCTTGGGAGGATATTAGTATGGATTTCATCCTTGGGCTCCCAAGAACCCAACGAGGAGCAAACTCCATATTTGTGGTGGTGGACCGATTTTCAAAAATGGCCCATTTTATTCCCTGCCACAAAGTGGATGATGCGAGCAATATCGCAAGACTTTTCTTTAAAGAGGTTGTCCGATTGCATGGTATACCCTCTTCAATAGTGTCAGATAGGGATGTGAAGTTCCTTAGCCATTTTTGGAAAACTCTTTGGGCTAAGCTGGGAACTAAACTTCTTTTTTCCACTACCTGTCAACCTCAAACTGATGGGCAAACAGAAATGGTGAATAGATGTTTATCCACTATGCTGAGGGCTCTCCTTAAAGGCAACCATAAGTCTTGGGATGAGTACCTTCCCCACATTGAATTTGCTTATAACCGGGTGGTTCATAGAACCACCAAGCATTCTCCTTTTGAGGTGGTCTATGGCTTTAATCCTCGTACTCCTCTAGATCTTTTACCTCTTCCTCTTTCTGTTGCTGTGCATAAAGAAGGAGAGGCAAAAGCCATTTTTGTAAAACAATTACATGAGAGGGTTAAAGTTAACATAGAGCGTCAATCCTTGAGAGATGCTACTTTTGCCAATAGGGGGAGGAAAGAAGTCATCTTTGAAAAGGGCGACTGGGTATGGCTTCACTTGAGAAAGGATAGATTTCCTTCTCAAAGGAAGTCCAAACTTAGCCCTAGAGGAGATGGACCTTTCCAAATCCTTGAGCGGATCGGTAATAATGCCTATGTTTTAGATCTGCCTGAGGATTATGGGGTAAGCACCAGTTTTAATGTTTCTGATTTGTCTCCATTTGTAGGTGCTGAAAATGACGAAGACCCCATGGATTTGAGGTCAAATCCTCTTCAAGGGGGAGGAGATGATGTGACCATGCCTAGCCATGGACCTATCACTAGGGCCATGGCTAGAAGGATTGAAGAAGACCTAGCCCTTGCAGACAAAGGAAGACTTCACCTCCTATGGAGAGTGAAGATATTAGGCTAGGGACTTTAGTTAATAAAATGTAATTTTCCTTTATTTTAATTTTGAGGAGCATTAAGAATTTAATTTGGGACACGTATTTAGTCCATTTTTTATTTTTAGGAGGTGTCTTAGGAATTTAGAGGGTGGATTTAGCTTTTTGGGTCGTTATGAAGGAAATAAAGGGTAGCCTTGATATCTACACCCCTCTTTTCTACATAAACCCCCTAAGCTAATAAGAAGGAATCTTGCCCCTTGGTTTGAGAAACTTGGGCACCAAGTTTGATGATCTAAGGAGGGAATTGTTTCTCAATTCTCCTCCCTTAGATCTCTCCTTTTAATCCTAGCCCTTCTTTTTTAGGTTATCTTGTTCAAGAGGTTAGCTACCTCTATAAATAGGAGCTCCTCCCTCACTTGTATTTTTTACACTTGAATTTAATCCTAGAGACCATATTGGTTGAGGTTCTTACCTTTGAGTGTCCCCCTTTCTCCTTTGTGAGAGCTTCTAAGAGTTATCAAGGGACCCCTCCCTTGTGGCCTCTCCTCTTTGGCTTATCAAACCTAGTATTTGTGGCGCCTCACCCCATTCCTTTCCTCTCCATAAATCCATTTCCCTTCCAAGTGACCTTAGAAAGGATCCTTTGGGCACGTGATCATCAAAGATCACATCACTTGTAGTAGACGCATTTAACTCGTGCAAACCCATACTACATATTAACCGGACCTTCTTATATGAAAAGTATAAGGGAACACTGTTAATTGCAACAACATAGGATGAAAACATTTCTATACTCCCAATTGCATTTGCCATCGTTGACGGTGAAATGTTGAATAATTCGGCATGGTTTTTGGTGAAAATTTGGAAACATGTAACTCAAAAAAGTGGGTTATGTCTTATCTCATATCGACATGAAAACATCTAGGTGTAATGCAGGCTTCACGTATGTGGAGACTGCCGTATGCTCATCATGTGTTTTGCATCTGCCACATAGTAAGCAACTTCAATCACAAGGTCAACAACACCAGACTGAAATAAGATTTAATCACAATGTGTAAATTAAAATATGTCATTAATTTACGTTGCTTTATTGTGCATCAAAATGTTTTTTTTTATTAACTTTTACCCTAAACCACTATTTTTTATTAGACTACGAAACATGTGTAGATAAATTTGACAAGAAATCTAAGTGTAGTGCAGGCTTCACGTATATGGAGACTACCGTATGCTCATTATGTGTTTTGCATCCGCCACATAGCAAGCAACTTCAATCACAAGTTCAACAACACTAGATTGAAATAAGATTTAATCACAATGTGTAAATTAACATATGTCATTAATTTACGTTGCTTTATTGTGCATCAAAATGTTTTTTTTATTAACTTTTACCCTAAACCACTATTTTTTATTAGACTACGAAACATGTGTACATAAATTTGACAAGAAATCTAGGTGTAGTACAGGCTTCACGTATATGGAGACTGCCATATACTCATCATGTGTTTTGCATCCGCCACATAGCAAGTAACTTCAATCACAAGTTCAACAACACCAGACTGAAATAAGATTTAATCACAATGTGTAAATTAAAATATGTCATTAATTTACGTTGCTTTTTTGTGCATCAAAATGTGTTTTTTATTAACTTTTACCCTAAACCACTATTTTTTATTAGACTACGAAACATGTGTAGATAAATTTGACGAGAAATGTAGGTATAGTGCAGGCTTCACGTATATGGAGACTGCCATATGCTCATTATGTGTTTTGCATCCGCCACATAGCAAGCAACTTCAATCACAAGTTCAACAACACCAGACTGAAATAAGATTTAATCACAATGTATAAATTAAAATATGTCATTAATTTACGTTGCTTTATTGTGCATCAAAATGTTTTTTTTTATTAACTTTTACACTAAACCACTATATTTTATTAGACTATGAAACATGTGTAGATAAATTTGACAAGAAATCTAGGTGTAGTGCAGACTTCACGTATATAGAGACTGCCGTATGCTCGTCATGTGTTTTGCATCCGCCACATAGCAAGCAACTTCAATCACAAGTTCAACAACACCAGACTGAAATAAGATTTAATCACAATGTGTAAATTAAAATATGTCATTAATTTACGTTGCTTTATTGTGCATCAAAATGTTTTTTTTTTTATTAACTTTTACCCTAAACCACTATTTTTTATTAGACTATGAAACATGTGTAGATAAATTTGACAAGAAATCTAGGTGTAGTGCAGACTTCACGTATGTGGAGACTGTCGTATGCTCATCATGTGTTTTGCATCCACCACATAGCAAGCAACTTCAATAAAAAATTCAACAACACCAGACTAAAATAAGATTTAATCACAATGTGTAAATTAAAATATGTCATTAATTTACGTTGCTTTATTGTGCATCAAAATGTGTTTTTTATTAACTTTTACCCTAAACCACTATTTTTTATTAGACTACTAAACATGTGTAGATAAATTTGACAAGAATATAGGTGTAGTGCACGCTCCACGTATGTGGAGACTGCCGTATACTCATCATGTGTTTTGCATCCGCCACATAGCAAACAACTTCAATCACAAGTTCAACAACACCAGATTGAAATAAGATTTAATCACAATGTTAAATTAAAATATGTCATTAATTTACATTGCTTTATTGTGCATCAAAATGTTTTTTTATTAACTTTTACCCTAAACCACTATTTTTTATTAGACTACGAAACATGTGTAGATAAATTTGACAAGAAATCTAGGTGTAGTGCAGGTTTCACGTATGTGGAGACTGCCGTATACTCATCATGTGTTTTGCATCCGCAACATAGCAAACAACTTGAATCACAAGTTCAACAACACCAGACTGAAATAAGATTTAATCACAATGTGTAAATTAAAATATGTCATTAATTTATGTTTCTTTATTGTGCATCAAAATGTTTTTTTTATTAACTTTTACCCTAAACCACTATTTTTTATTAGAATACAAAACATGTGTACATAAATTTGACAAGAAATTGACAAATTTTAGAGACACTAGCCCACAAATAAAGGAATGGATTGATCGTATTAAAGTTAACAAGTGGAGCATGACATATGGAAGAGGCCAAAGATTTGGTCACATGACGACTAACTTTTCTAAAGCAGTTAACAAAGTGTTTTGAGACTCACGAAATATGCTTGTAACTGCTCTTGTGAAATCTACTCATAATAGGTTATTTGAGTACTTTCTTAAAAGAACTGTGGAAGCAAATGCACAGTTTACAAAAGGAAGATGTTACTGCAAAAAATTAATGGATGCCATGGAGGAAAACGAAGTTGTTACATCAATGTAAACATTCAAAAGGTATGACACATGGAACAAAAAGTTTGAAGTTACTGAAACATTTTGTCATGTCACACAAAGAGGCAATCAAACATGGGTTGTGCTACTTGACAAACTATATTGTCAGTGCGAAGTTTTCCAGGCATACCACTATCAATTTGTTGATAGGGTATACTTTCTACAAAACATAATACAAACTTATTTCGTAGAGTAGAATCCCTAAGGAAATGCAAAGACAATGCCTCCAATAAACGGACCATAAATCCAGCGTTGCTTCGAGGGTCGGGTCATCCTAAATCAACTCAAATTAGAAATGAAATGGATTTGAGAGAGTCACAACCATGAACTAGAGTTACATGTTCAATTTGTAGACAATCTGACCATAGAAGGAATCGTTGTCCCAATGCAAACCCTAAATCCCAAATATTTTGTCGTGTATTTGTCAATATTTTTTTTTATTAATATTTGAATATAATTATTTTTTTCCATTTCGGACTAACAACTTATTTTTATTATGTTTCTGTCGCATTTATTAAATACATACAATGTTATCACCCTAAACTCTATGTTGTTATTTACTTGTTACATTTCTTCTTCTTCTTCTTTTTCTTTTGAATGGTTTTCAATTGCTTTTTTAAAAGTATATCCTTCACTTAACAGTTAAAAAAATATCAAATATATCCAAAAGTTGTCATTAAAAATAAAATTTTATCTAAACCCTAAACCATATATTACTCTCTTTGACATACATTATCAAAATCGATGGCAGGGGCTAATTTTAAATTTCATCCAAATGCTTAATAAACTTCACGTCTCTTTTGCATATAGTATATAAAAATTCTTTATACCAACATTACTTGTCACAAGTTATGATGTCTCTTAATTAACTGCTTAAAGTTGAAATATTCAATACCATGGTTTATACGCACCAAATATCCAGCAGTATTTATCATCATTATATACCCCATACTAATACCATGGTCATGTAAAAAAAAATAATTATACATGATTTCTCACTGTCATAATCTAACCAATTTATATGTAAAAAATAATTAAAATTTACGAGCAACAAAATATGTTTGCAAAGTTACATAAAATTCGTAAACCCTAAATCATTGCTATTAATATAAAGAAAACTAATTAGAATTATTTAAATAAAATCATATATTTAAATTTTATTGTTACTAATAAATAAACTAATTTTTACATAAATTATCTTTTATCCGTACTTTCACATGAACACCAAATACACTATATTTAAATTAACATTTTAAATAATATTAAAAGACTATCTAAACTTTCTCATGTATTTAGAGATTATTTCATGCATTATTTAGGTCCTAAAATATAATTTATCTCTTTTCTTTTCCTTAAATTAAATATTTGTATTTAAATATAAAAATTCTACATATTAATAATTATTTTTTAAAATTTTTAATTTATCAATTAAAATGTATTAAACATGTATGATTTTAATAGTTTTTTAAAATTATTAATTTATCAATAACTTTTATTTTTCTTCTTCATCATTTTTCTTTTTTTTTTAAACACACTTTTTTCCTCTATTATTTTGCTACATTGCATGAACAGTGTATGGAAAAGTCCAACCCGCCATGTGAGTTGGCAGTTTGGGACAGGAATTACATGGAAAAGTCTAACCCGCCATGTCAGTTAGCGGTTTAGAGACAAGAATCTCTATTCCTGACATCTAAACCGTCATGTCAATTGACGGTTTGGAGACAAGAATCTCTATTCTGACATCTAAACCATCATGTCAGTTGCCAGTTTCTGTAAGATTCTGTGCATGGGCACTGGTAACTGAGTTGTCAGTTTCCATTGCGTGTTTCTATGCATGGGCCCAAATCGGCAATTAAATTGCCGGTTTACATAGAAAATTATACAAACCGTTAACTCATATGGCGGGTTGGCTAAAATCTACATCATGAATTTTTCACAAAGCCCTCTCGGCCACGTGAAACCGATTCATTATGATTCCGTCCTCGTGGGCCCTTCCACCAAGTTGGATAGCCAATCACTTTAAAACACTCCAAAGCTTCGTGACCGACCTTGTTGCAATGTGTACATCTCTTCTCGTTGCCCGCCCTATGCTTTGATTGTCCAACCTGGTGCCCATATTTTGGTTTGGCCAAGGTTTGGACTCTTAGAGCCACTGCATCAACTTGCTCTTCTTGACCGCGAATGATCGAGCGATGACGTTCCTTTCTTGTGATCATTGCATATGCCTTGCTGATAGTGGGTATGGGATCCATGCTTATGATTTGTGAGCGAACAGTGCCAAAAATCGCATCGTCCAACTCCATAAGGAATTGTGCAGTTTCTCCTCTTCACGTTCCTTGACAAATTCTTGACGTGGGAATCTTGGAATAACTGCCCAATTCATCCAACATCCCTTTCATCTTTGTGTAATATACCATTACAGACATGCCTTGTTGTCGAAGTGATGAGATTTCGCCTTTGAGTTCATGAATGCGTGGTGTGTTCCCAACTGAAAAACGTTCATTTAAATCATCCCAAACTGTCTTTGAAGTCTCTATGTACACCACACTTGGCTGAATCAATTTCTCAATAGCGTTGAAAATTCATGAGATCAACATTCAGTTGCATGCCTCTCAATTGATTGCGCTACCAATTCATCTGGGTCTGGCTTTTTTAAAGTCCGATTGATGAAACCAACCTTGTTTTTGGCCTTGAAGGCATTCATCATTGCCTTCTCCCACATGTCATAATTTTTCCCATTTAGCAGACTTGATGTGATAATGGCACCCGATGGATGCAAGTATGGTGATGAAGGATCTATTATCTTCTTCATTGTGCCGTCTCCTTTTTGGATTCCATATCCTTCTTGGATTGGTCCATCTCACTTTAAGGTTTCTAACATGTTCTTGATACCATAATAAAATATCAAAGATGTAACTCCTTTACAAATTTAATTTAATTTTTTATTTTCTTAGTTTATACTTAAATATAAATATTATTAATTATATATTAAAGTAATTTTATATAGAAATACATGTTAAATTAATACTAGAGACATTAATAAGTATAAAGTTGTCCAAATTACAGATAAGTTTAAATAGCATATTTTACAAATTAGTAATTTTAATACATCATTACTTCCAAAATATTCCTAAAATCCTAATGCTCTAGTTGCATCAAGTATTCTCTGTTAAGCTCTTTACTCTCCCATTTCCTGTAGAACCGCTAGAATTTAGGGGAAATATGAATAAGATATTCTATCTCAGTATAAATCAAATAGTTAATTTCATTTATGAAATTAAATAAGCAACCATGTTTATAACATTAGTCAAATAACAAATAGTCTAAAAATCAATACCAAATAGTCTCAGAGATGCAAAATGCTTATGAAATGCAATTTTGGAGTAAAAAACCTTTTGAAAATCATTTTGACTCAGTACTCCATGGAGATTTTCCCTTTTGGGTGTTTAGTGAAATCAGAGCTTATCATCACTCTGTCCGGTGATTTGGCAATGCCTAACTATAGACCAAATCAGTATACAGAAGTGAGAAGGTGTTAGTGTACCTAGAAGGCCAGCCTGATACAGAGCCAATAAGAATTTATTATATGAGGAATCGCCAATACCCCGACACTTCCTAGACCATATGGTCCGGTATACCAACTCAACCCAAACCCCATTCACTATCAAGAATAACAAGATATCCAAATAAATGAGTTTTCTTACCATAAGACTTCTTCTTATTCTTATTCTCAATCTCATGTGTTATTCTTTTTTTATAGTGAATTTTAACTTTCGAAAAATGTTATTTCAAAATCATTTTTGTATTTTACTATCAACTGTTCTTGACAGTAACTCATATAAAATCAAGTTCGCATACATTTTCACTATTTTTCCCCCAAAATCTTTTGAATCAAAATCATATGATGCACTATGAATTATAGTGCAAAATGATATATGCATCATTCACATTACAATATGAGCACATAGATAAACAATTTTAATATCCAATTCATCTATTTCCAAAAATTTTTATAGATTAAACTATGTTATTTCTAATTTTAACTCAATTCTATAATAATACTAATTAACTAAAACTAATTATATAAAATTTATTAATATATGTTAAATTTATTGTTCCAAATAAAATTTTTAATGTAAGCTATACATATGTGGCTTAAGCCACAATCCAGTGAAAAACACAGCTATGGTAACACACTTTAGGGGAAAATTACATTTCTGCGTCTAAAGTCATAGTTTTGTGAATAATACCATAAAATTTTGGACAATTCAGTTCTAGTTAATTTCATATTTTTCTATTCTTATAATATCATTAAATTTATAAGTATCTAAACTTTTACAAAACTTTCATCTATAGTCTCATCTTCCTCCCTTAACCAAATCACTTTCTAATAATGAAATAATCAAAACTAAAATTAATTTCTCAACAATAATTATTCAAATTAAGATGCACACCAACTATTATCAAAATGCATCTAACATTCAACAATTTCACGACTCCTAACCTCATATGTTTTAAACTAATATAATCATAAAAATTAATTTTAAATTAGAGTCATTAAAATTTCATAGATGAAATTAAATAAAAAGACCCATACTTATACTTCTTAAAACTTACTTGGATTCTCCTAGACTTTTTCTTTCTCCACTTCTCCTTCTTTCTTTCCTTCCCTCTTCTTGAAATTATAGAGTTGTTCTTATTATTCTTCTTTTACCAGCAGGGTTTTATTAATAGATTGTTTTTTTGAGTTCGTTGGTTCTAACTTTCGTGACTTCTTAGAAGTAAAAGTGTTTTATATTATGTGACTTACAAATTTGATTTGTTTTATATGGTGTGGCTTGATATTTTATATATAATATATAATGGAAATAAAAGGAAACCTTAAATCAATAGATACAAGATTATAGTATGTATAGAGAATTAAACATTAAAAGATAGAGGAAAGAGAATTTGTGTACCTCAAATATATTGAATTGAAGTTCTTGATCTTCAAGAACAAAAAAACCCTAGGAATGATTATTGTAGAGATATGAGTTCAATAAGAACTCTTGAGGATTTTACTACCTACTTTCTAGGGGATTATTTTAGAGAATGTGTATTATTGTTGTAATTTGCTTAATGGGATGGCAAATTTATAATCCCCCATGGTAGGCAGAGACCCCTCAAATGGGCTTTTTATGATTGACTCAACCCATCACAGAGTCAATCTTACTATAATCCCATTCAAATAATCATAAAGATATTATAAGATATGATTATCACCATATCTTAAATTGCCAGATAATGATAAAATATAATTGATTAATACCAATCCACTATTATTTCCAACATTCTCCCACTTGGATGGTATTAATCAATAATACAAAGATAAATCATTAAGCTAGAATGACAATTATAGACAAATCTTATATTAGACAATGAGAAATTTGAGCTACAAAATAATATCCGATAGGGATATATATCATGCACATTAACAAATATTTCTCATAGAGTATATAGAATAATGTAGTTCAATAAAATGATACTACATGGTCTCAAGCATCAAAAAATGCTAAGAGATATGTTACTAAAATAATATTACTTCACACATATCTCATAACAGAGTTTTAGACTCTCATTGATCTAAGACATCAAAAGCTTAACCAAACCATATGAGTTATAAAACTCCAAAGTTAAGTATTTGATCAGTGAATAAAAAAATGTTTAATTAATATAATTTTTTTTACTTGAGTCCAAAAAATTATATAGGTGAGAAAGCATAATTTACATGCATCTAATTATTCATCATAGCCTAATAACATATGTAATTACATATAGGCTACATAAATGCTCTATAATATGTGACATTTAACTAATCTGAGTTTCAAAAAAGAGTGATTATGTAAGAATACAAAGATAAGTAGGAAATCCATAAAATCCCTACTAAAACCTCATAGACACCTAGTTTATATATAAAATGACACTCAGATTATTGTGGCCACAAAATATCAATTGAGCAAATACTTAGATAATTGGTCCAAACAAAAAAAAATTCATAAGTACTTCAATAGTGCAAATTGTACTCAATAGAAGTACTATCATAATAAGAACTTTTTTACAAAGTAGAAAATGATACCCGATAGGAGTATTGTATCTACAATATGCTTATAAAATTTTGACCAAACAAAATGTGAAATTTTGGGTAAAGAAATGCACAATACTTAATTGCATACCAAAAGAATTAATGTGCAATGCCCAACAAAATGCTCTTAACATCCATTAAAGATGTCTATTAAGATACAATGAATTATGTATCTCAATTAAAATAGGACAAAAAGAAATAGCCAAGTCCTATAAAGTATGTCATATCATAATTCAATGTGCACACGATTATATGACAATAAAAAAAATATAAGTTTCGAGAGATAATACAAGATTATATATACTCCCACTAATCCTTAATATACCAAAAAAATATTAGGATTATCATTGGGGTACACTAGTATTAAAAGTTCTAGTGATAATGGGATAATGACTTTATAAGATAATAATAAAAGTGAATTAAAATTCACTATTATTCTACTTAAGGAATTAGAAAGTAGTAGAATAACAAATGATTAATGAGAGAAGTGGTTAAAATAACAAGAATATGAAACCTACAAATTCATCCATAAGAATAAATAATTCTCATAAATGGTTTCATAATTAACCACATATTAATCAATCTTTACAAAAATATTGACCCCTATAAGGATCTTGAAAAAACATTACATGAGTTAGAAAATTGATCACTTGATAATTTTACGTAGAATATGAGATCATAAGCAAATTCTCAAGTAATCATAAACAAAAATCAAGTGCTACAATAAACAATATTTACACATACTTAAGAATAAAACTCACACGCAGCGGAAGAATGAGACCTATTCTTACATATATTAAGGATATAATAATAAATAGTCTCTAACTCTCATCACAATTTATAATGGACATAGGTTTATTTATATATCCCAAAATAAAGCCTCTAGCTTTTACAAGAATACCATTAACAATATTATAAAATATGGTATGGAGCAATTAATCTCTTAAAATTTGGGATTCCTATATTGTCCTTACAAGAATTGCATACTAATATTGCAAATCAATAGAGAGTTTGTTATACAAGAAAATATTTTACAAGAGACCAATATAAAATCCTTAATATAGATCCCAACAATGTGATCACAAATAATGTGATAAGAAAAAATAATTTTATCAAGAACATTTTTTTTTTGTTTTTTTTTTTTTGCACATGTATGATTAATTGGACATTTAAGGTAAAAATCTTATATCACGAAAATTTATTTTATAAGATATTAATTAAAATTTTAATATACAAAATCCTTCCACTTGATAAAGAAAAAATAAGTTGATATAACAAAAAAATACCCAGAGGGCTAAATAAAATTCAACTATTTCTTTATCAATATATATATATATATATATATATAGAAAATTTGCACCACAAAAAATGCAACATTTTTTTTTTGTTTTGAAGGAAAAATGTCCAATTAAAAGTTATAAGTCATTATGGAACAAAAAAATGAGAGTGTAAATTTTGGTTCCATATAAATATAACCAAACATGATCAAATGAGGGAAATAAACTGAACATTACAAAAATAGGGAACATTATGTAATTCTAAAAGTTCAGTTAAAAGAGAATCCCTAAGGAAATTACAATGCACTATAACTTATGTCAATAAAATCCTAATACCGATAGGGTATAAAAAAATCATTAACATAAGCCAAGAAAAGTACATTGTATAACACCAAATTACATTAATAACAATACACCGATAGAGTATAGTTATCATCAATGCAATAAAAAAAATAATTATATCACAAAATTCACATAAATGCATCCAAAATAGTAATTATGTAAATGAAAAAAAAATTATGCATATTGTCCAATAAATTTGCATAATATTAATCATATATATTATATGACCAACATACAAAATTCACATTATTATACTCATGATAGACAAGTAATAATAATGCAAATTAATAAAGAAAATTATGCTCATAGTAGAAGGACAATTAAGATTGTGCATAATTAATAAAATAACCTAAAATCAATTTATAAATGATAATTCAATATTAAAGAGAGTACAGTATAATTAGAGAATACAAATACAGTAAAGAATTATCACAATGAAAATATGTCAAAAATTCAAGATTATAATAGTAAAAAAAATTTTAATTTAATCTTGAATTAATCAATTTTTTTTATACTAAAAAATACCAATAATATAAAAATATTAAATAAATATGGTATTTGTGAAAAAATAAGAATATAAAAAATTAGCAACCACATTCAATGCTTCTGAGAATGAATTTAACACACGAATCATCATACATGATCGTATCAAAACGACAAAGTTCTCCCTTGACCAAATCACAAAAATTTGGGTATAAAAAAATGAGTTTATACAACCTCATTAACACTTTCCAAAGTAAAGTTAACACAAATATATTATGTTGCCCACACAAATGACTCACATTGGTCAAACATAAAAAAAGGAAAACCATTAAGTAATTTTGAAAACAATTTACCCCATAATTATTTAAAAGAAAACTAGGTTTTAAAGGGGTAGCACTTAAAAAGAGGTTTCAATATATAATTTACCTATGTAAGAGTAAGGGAATGAAACTTTAACATGTTATTTTAACAATAACAAGTAGCGTAAACCCTCATTTTTTTTTTGTGAAAAAGATAATAGTGAACTATATTATAAAGTTTCACTAATAACACAAAATCTTCAATTCAAATTTAATTTTCTAATAGAAAACAACCATAATATGTATCTAATTTGGCTCTAATACCAAATTAATGGAAATAAAAAGAAACCTTAAATCAATAGATACAAGATTATAGTATGTATAGAGAATTAAATATAAAAAGATAGAGGAAAGAGAATTTGTGTACTTCAAATATATTGAATTGAAGTTCTTGATCTTCAAGAACAAAAAAACCCTAGAAATGATTATTGTAGAGATATGAGTTCAATAAGAACTCTTGAGGATTTTAGTACCTACTTTCTAGGGGATTATTTTAGAGAATGTGTATTGTTGTTGTAATTTGCTTAATGGGATGGCAAATTTATAATCCCCCAGGGTAGGCAGAGACCCCTCAAATGAGCTTTTTATGATTGACTAAACACATCACAGAGTCAATCTTACTATAATCTCATTTAAATAATCATAAAGATATTATAAGATATGATTATCACCATATCTTAAATTGCCAGATAATGATAAAATATAATTGATTAATATCAATCCACTATTATTTCCAACAAAATATATATATATATATATATATATATATATATATATATATATATATATATATATATATATATATATATATATATATATCCACACCATGGCCATTTTGTGTGGTTCTAGATTATTATTATTATTATTATTATTATTATTATTATTATTATTATTATTATTATTATTATTATTATTATTATTATTATTATTATTATTATTATTATTATTATTATTATTATTATTATTATTATTATTATTTCTTTTCACCGCCACACTTATTTTTAGATCTTTCATTTAGCTATCCTACGACCATTTGGCAATCTTTAAAACTGTCACTTATACTTGTTTTTGTACTATTACTTTGTTTCTTTATTTTAAGTCTCTAGAGTTAATTTCCTGAAATCATTTTACTCTTTTATATGCCACGTTATCAAATTCTAGTTTGTTTGTCAAAAACATTTTGTGGCACGTGTTCTTTCTAGTTTTCATTTCATTTTTATTTTTTTATTTATACATATATATATATATATATATAACAAAACTCTCACGGCCTCTTTTAATTTAATAACCATATTTTAATTCATTTATTGTTTTTTTATTTTTTTCTAATTAAAACACAATTAGCGAATTCAAACCTCATATAAATATTTAGTTAATTTCAAAATACTTCACTATTATTATTCTATACTATTGATAAAGATAATACATTATTTTGATGTCTACTTTTCAAAATACTTATTTTAACGTTACACCTATTTTAAAATTAAAACAATAAACTAATTTGTCATAAGAGAAACTTGAGCCAATAACCCAAAGATATATTTTATCATTAGATCAGCCTTATAACTTTAAGTAAAAAATTACTTTAAAATATTGATATCCAACACACATAATTGTCCACTTATACCTATAATGTATAATATATGATATTATATTATATACTATATATATTATATAATGGGAATATGACATTTTGGCGTCCACACTATTTTACCTTCTAAACATTTTATGACTATTCTCACTTTCACAAATATAACTTCTCCCTATTAATATATGTGTATATTTTATGATAAATATTTTTAATAAACATGCAAATACACAGGTGTGACAATATTTTGAGTTCTATTCAAACTTTCCTCTTTCCATTTTTTCATATTCATTGCATATTTGACATATCCATTGATAATTTGACATGTTTTTATCATGTTATCATAAACAAAAAATATAAAATTAACAAAATATATTTCAAAACATGTCACATAACAATTTATATTTTAAAATATAAAAATTTACAAAAGATATTAAATTAAAATCCTACAATTATTATAACATATTAAAATAGAAATACGAATACATTAATGCAGCAGTACCTGTGTTTTTGTTAGTTATTATTATATCATTCCTATAGAATACTGTCCAAAATAGTTAAAATATATAAAATAATTTTTATTTCTAAACTCAAAATATATATTTAATCTATTTATTTATTTTGAATAAAGCTATATAAAATTTGTTACTAATAATCTTACAAATATTTAATACATGTAAAACATATAATATAATATTATATAGAACACATACAAATAATAAATTATCAAAATTAAGGTATTAAAAAGAGATTTGGAGGAATTTCCCTCCATATTTCTTATTGTACGGACTTGAAAATATACAATTTATATATAATAAGACTATGAAATACAAATATGGTAAGTATGACAAATTGTTAAATTATAGTAATTATCAATATTACAGTAATTATAGTAATAAAGCACAATCCGAAAATATCCATGACAGATTCATGTAATATGGTAATTCCAAGAATATGCATAGTCCGGAAGAGTGTTACACATAGAAGGGGCTCTAAATTGTGAGAAAAATAACTAGAAAAGATGTCTAAGCAGAAACATGAGAAGAACTTATTTACAAATAATCTTCAAATTGTGGTTTGAGATGACCCAACTTTCAAGTTCTAGAAAGAACCACTCATTGGGTCAAATTCCATTTTAATAACTTTAACGATATATAGAAAAAACATACCATGCCTTTCAAAAATTGTTGTATAAAATTTTACCTTTTAAAAATATTAAAATTATTTACATTTTCAGTACATGATCTATTTTTTCTAATTTAATAATTATAAATTTTAGAATTTTTTTTCTAAATGACTCTAAGTAAAAATGGGATTAAACAACCATTTTAATTCACTAATAAATTAACACAAATGTTCTATTCTTATAAGCCTAGAGAAAAACTATAAATACAGTTCAGTATTTTTGAAAAAGGTAAATGTATTTTGTCTAAAAAAATAGACACTTAATTTTATTTTAAAAAATATAATTTTATAACATTAAATGAATAATATACTTTTAACAAAAAATTTAAAAGTATTATTTTATTTTTTATTTAATGTACTCATGATATTGTCTATTAATTATTCAATTTATGTCTCCCTAAAAAGTTACATATTATGGATATTTAAATATAAGATCACATAAACTCTAACATTATAAAATTATACATTCAATATGTATATAATTTTCAATAATAATTTTATTTCTTAAAAGTTTTCAACTTCATATTTACTCCACCTTTTATTTCTCATCATATTTTACATTATTTTTCATATTTATCTCTAAAATTTTTCATTTCTTTTTTTTTTTGGTGGATCAATTATTTCTGTTTATGTTACCCATCAAGATGGATAGTGTCCGAAATAGTATACAAACATAATTGCTAAAAAAATTTAAGGTCCCTCTATTTTTTATTAAATGGTTTTGAACAAAAATTATTTAATTACTCTAAATTTTTATTATTATCAATTAAAAATTATTTGAAGGTCAATTTTGTTAAAATCAGAGAAATAAAGAGGAATAATAAAATGAAATTAAATATTTGAATACACAGTAGAAACATGTTTATACATGTTAATAACAATAAATACTAATAATGAAAGAATATTTCGTAAAAATCCAAATTTCGTATTAATAAGCATCTAATTTATATTATTTTATTCTAATTTTCAACACTTAAAAGCTTACTAAGCATTCAACTTTGATAACCCAAATTTTAATCCATATTTTTATCATGTTTAATACATGTTTTTAAGGAAAGAATTGAATATTTATTGGCAAAACTCACTTTTTAGTGTTTATTTTCACTTTAGATAGATACTTAAAAAATGAGAAGAAAAAGGAGGGAAATTAGACCTTTTCAGACAAATTATTAAAGAAACACAGTTGTGCTTAATTTAGCATGACCGTGTTGCGATCTCAACAACCTCAAGCATAGTCGTGTTGACCAATAGCACGATCGTGCTACTTAAATTTCTAGAAAGACGTCAAAATAACATAGTCGTGCTCATTCCAACACACATGTGCTAAAAAGATCAAACACTTTAAATACCATAAGCTAAGAGACAAAATGGGACACGACTCGGACAAAGAGTTAGATATGTGACCTAGAGGCAAAGAACAACTAGGAAGTTTTGGATTGAATCGATTCGTAGTGCTCCGTATAGTAATTAGATGTATTGCGTGTTGGTCCCATAAGGGAATCTAGAAAAGGAGTTGAATAGATTCCAAAAGTTTTCACAAATTTCTTTTTCAAATATCAGAGTTCAAAAATCACCCTTTACGAAATTTCCAAAATCTACCTTAAAAATTTCAGAAAACAATTTCAAATAAAACTTGAAACTATGTTTAAGATTCAACTCTTTCTAAGATTTCAAACTTCAAGCTTAACTAGTAACAGTTCTTTCAATAATAATTTCCAAATACACTTAAGCAATTCACAATGTACAGTTCCAATTTCCAATACAAATATTCAACTTTCTTTAATATGTAATTTCACTTTCAAGATACAATTTTCATTATACTAAGATTCACTTTACTAATACACAAGAACCAATTTTAATTTTCACTTTTTACTTAACAAAAGATTCAAATCATTTCACCCGATTAATGATTCACTTTTTTGCTACAGTAAAAACCAATATAATTTAATCAAGATATCTATTCAATCAAACATAAAGAGTTAAAGATAAAGAGAAATTGCACAGCTATTTTATACTGGTTCAGTCATTCAGGTTTACATCTAGTTTTAGACTTAGTCTTCCTCTGATCTGCTTTCCACTAAAAAATAACAATACATGGGCACCACATATATAGATTTTTTCATAGAAAGATCAAAACAACACAACAATAGAGAGGTTTCCCCTTGCACCCCACAAGAGTTTGCTATACCATGACACTTTGTTACAAGATTTCCCAATAACCTCAAGAACTCATCAAAAGATTATCCAAACATGTGCAAAAACACACAAGAAATGGGTAAAGAACAATATTACCTATTCGTGACGAATACCAAAAATAATAAATGCAGTTCTACAATATTTTCTCTTCCAACCAACCAAATCTTGATTCTCAACACATCGATTTTTGGGTTTTTATTGATTTTAAAGTGTTCTTTCTTTGTAAACTCATTTTCTCTCTTTTGAAAACCTAAATTCCCTTCTTTTTTTTTTTTGAGAAAATTGTTTCAAAATGGTTTTAAATGAGTAACAACCTCAAGTAATAGACTACCATTTAAGCACTACTTAATTACATGATTGTTCTCATTTAAAACTAACCCAGAAATGCACCTTCTCTGTGATAATCGATTAAGTTTGCAGGTAATCGATTATTGAGAGCTTGCAATGAGATACCTGAATTTCATGTAAGATAATCGATTAACATTCTAAAATTCAACTTTTTATGATTCTCTTGCTTGATCCAGCTGAGGTAATCTACTACCAACTTAAGTAATCTATTACCCTAGAGGTAATTCAACTCTTAACCTAGTAATTTGATTCCTTTGCTTTCCAAACAATACACAATCATAAAACTCAAGATCCAATCATGGAATATACTCATCCATACACTCAAGCCTAACTAAACAATCAATACAAGTACCACACCTGTCAAATGTATTTGGTACCATAAAATGAATTAAAATGAACTAAGCTAAACTACAAAACCAAAACACTAAGGACTTGAGATGCTTCACCAAAGTTGTTTTCCAACCTTCAATCTTAACATTGTGCAATTCTTAAGATGTTTAACTATACATTACCCATTTGGGAGAAAAGAATAACCACTTTTACAATATTTAAATCAAAGAAAATGTATGCCTCCTTTGCTACTTAAAAGAGTGTTTTCCAAGAAGGACTCAAATAAGGAGTTGAGCAATGAGGGGGAGGAATGTTGGCAATCCTTGAAGCTTAAGATGATCCCAAACTAGCACAAAGCTAAAGGTTTGAATAGTTGGATATGAGTTGTGAAACAAAACTCAAACCCTCAATGGAGGAACCTCCCACTTTAGAGTTGAAATATCTTTTATACAACTTAAATTCTATTATTTTTAGCTCTCCTTTATCAATTATCAGTTCCACAAGTCTCATAGGAAATGGGAAGGATAAGGCATGAACCATTAAGAAGCCCTTAGGTGGACCATTCGTGGCATGAAGGGTATTGACCCCATAATGAGAACCCATGAGGATTATAAAAAGGAGAAAATTGGTCCACTTAAGACACATCAACAAGTGAAGCATTGGGGATACAACCCTGCCCTTAGAGGCAGACCACCTTAGTGAACTACATCACCATTAGGCTCGAGACATTAAACAAGCGCTCAATAGAAGCAACCTGTCATTCTATATTCTTTTTCACTTGTCTATCCTTTGTTATTTTCTACTAGAATCCTTTATTTCATTGTTTGTGCATCTACTTTTCTTTCCTTAGGTCATTTGTCAATTTTCAGTTATATCCTTTTTCAATTAAATTTTTCTATTTTAACTTTATTAATATCTTTTCTTTAATTTTTTTTATTATTAGTGTTTTCAACTTTATGTTGTGTGCATTGAGGACATTGCTAGTCTCTAAGTGTGGGAAAGGAACCCATGGGCTATATTATGTATACAAATGATTTTCCTTCCTACTTTGGATATGAATATGCCTGAACTGTCCTTTCACTTCCTTTAGCCGATAATGAATATTCTCATGGTTTTAGAATCAATTATGAAAAATTGATAAGTAAATTAAGAGTTTTTCTTATAAACAAGCTGAGTAATTAGCATACCTTAAGATGTAATTTCTCTGTCATATTAACAACAAAAATAGTGAGGTTTGAGTCATAGTGAGGTTACATTACATACAACCTCTTGATCTTTTTTTCTAAATGTATATATCTCTAAGCTTGATAACCTCTAATTATTGTGTTGAAGTTCGTATCTTATGAATTGACTTCTTCGCTTGCTACTTATTGGAGTATGTTTTAGGTCCTCTTTCAAGTCATTACCTAATTGAACATGATTACCCTTAGTTGTACAAGTTGAGCCTTTGAAAGTATTTATTTATCACCCTATGTTTGCTTGCATATGCTATATAAGTGACCTTTAATTATAATCATGGAGCAACCTCTAAAAGGGAAGGATTAACAGTAAAGAATTTAATATGACCTCACAGAAGAAGGAAATAACCCTTAACAAATATATAATGATAATAATAATAATAATAATAATAATAATAATAATAATAAAGAGAAGAAGAAGAAAACGAGATAGACAAAGCAAAAAAAGTATATATATATATATATATATATATATATATATATATATATTCAAATCTAAGATCTTTAAAAATGTTCCAAAAATAGGGACATTGTTTCTTGGAATCTTAAGGTCTTTAGGATTTAACTTATAATTTTTCTTATATTTTTAGCCCTCGATATTTTTTATTCCTTTCTATTTTCCACATCTAACACAACTATCCTGACCTCATTACATCCTTGTGAAGCCCCATGCTTGCTTGCTTTTAAGTGAAGTTATTTGACATGACTGATATATAATTGTCCTAAGTAACTTTGCAGTATTTTCACAAACTTCCTATTCAAAAAGTAATATCAGAGTTTTCAAAATATCCACTTTAGAAAGATTTCCAAAATCGACCTTTAATGTTTTCACAAATGAATTTTCAAATAAAGCTTGAAACAAGATGTGAGATTAACTCTTTTTAAGATTTGAGCAACAAACTTGACCTATATTAATTCCTTCAACAATAGTTTCCAATTGCACTTAGTTGAAAAACAATATGAATTCTAACTGTTAATTTTTTTCAATAAAAATAATGGGTAATGAAAGTATAGTGTCAAGATTTAATTAAAGTTTGAACAACCCAATTCCAAATTTAGTTATATGAATACACAAATCAATTTTGTTGCATAATAATGTATAAATTCAGTTACAACGGCAAAACCCACTCACAAATCAATCAAGAATTCAACTCAAACATTCATAAAAAGTATAGGGAAAGAGAGAATTTGCACAGTTGTTTATGCTGGTTCAGTCAATCGTACCTACCTCCAGTTTCTAGACTTAGCCTTCTGCTAATCTGCTTTCCACTAAAAGTCTAATACATGCACACCACACAAACAGATTTTTACTTAGAAAGATTCAAACAACACAACAAAAGAGGCTTCTTCTTACACCTCACAAGAGTTTGCTAAACAATGACACTCCACCACTCATAATGCCTCGCTCATAACACTCTATTGTAAGATTTCACAATAACCTCAATAACACCTCAAGAGATTATCAAGACTTGTGCAAAAACACAAAGAAAAAGGAATAGAACAATATCACCTGATTTGTGATGAATACCCAAACAATAGAATTCAAGATTACTATTCTTTTTCCCTTTGATTAATCAATTCTTGATGCTTAAACTCATCAAATTCTAGGTTTTTCTCTTGTATAATATGGGTTTCTCAATTAGGAATGCGCAAGCTTACTTATGAAATAGTATTTTAAAATTGCTTTTATAAGAGTTAGAAAACAGGGTAATAGATTAACCAGTCAATTACCTGATTAATTGCTTCAAAACTGGCCCAAAAAACTTGGTCTCAGGTTTAATCGATTACTATTTTCAAGTAATCGATTACTCCTGAGAGCATGAATCAGAGTACCCAATTTCTTGAAGGGTAATGATCACCATAATAAGGTAATCGATTACCTTACCTCAAAAATCAGATTTGATGATTATTCAGCACTTCCCAGCCTATGTAATATATCCCTTGCTACTCAAACACATTCTCATGGCTATCTAAACAACAATACAAGTACCGCACCTATCAAACATGTCTGGTACTATAAAGATGAATTAAAGAGACACTACTCCAAAACCAAAACTTCAAACTTCAAAACCAAAACTTCATACTTCCAAAAGGACTTGATTACTTCATCATGCTTTCCAATCCTTTAAATCTAGGCAATAGATTTTAGTATGCTTATCCATACAATCTTACCATTCAATCTTTTTATTCAATACCATTCAATCTTCTTCCCCTTTTGGCACTTCAAACAAAAAGGTTAATGGAGAGAAATATAGGGATGTATTAAAGCTATTTCAATGACATAAAACTAGCAAGGAAACCAAAAAAAAAATTCTGCTTAAAAAGCTGTAAAATTCTGCACTTAAACCAGCAAAAATCTAAACTATCTACTGCAAAATTATGCATTATTTTACCTCAAAATTCTGCACAGAAACAACTCCAAATGCTGTAAAATTTTAGCTTCAAATGACTATAAAAAAGCTTGCAAAATCCACTTAAATTTTGCTAACCTCTGTTCCTCAAAATAGGGTACAAATTAGCTAAAGAGATTAAATTAAAATTGTAGAACTTTCAACCAATTTCATGCCAAAAGTTAAGCTTCATTGATCATCAATGGATATTACAATTTTAATCAATGACAAAAGATGATTCAGCTTAACATCATTCTAAACAACTGAGATTTAAGCAAATGAAATGGTCCTAAACAACTTCTAACTGAAATTTATCAACCTAAACATAAATTGAAACTAAGTAGCTTAATGCAAACAACCATACAAAATGCAGTCCTATATGCCTAAGAGCTAAGATGCAAGGTGCTCTGACATTCTCCTAGTTTCGTGGAAAGGGAACGTCTAAGAGGTCCAATCTCTCAAACATTGACTCCAAAGAGTCCTTTATCTTCCTAAACTCCCTTTCATGCATTTCCTACATATCACCCATCTGCTTAAGAATAATTTCTTCAAAAGGTGCCAATGCCTTAGGCTCCACATCTTCACCATCATCTTTAGCTTGTACTTCTTCTTTATTCACCCATCCTTCATCAGTCTTTACTAGCTTCATCATTTTCAATGCCCTGTCCTTTACAAAGTGCACATCTCTTGTAATCTCTCTTGCCTCATTAGATAGGTCAAGCCCAAATCTTTCAAGCACTTTAGAGATAAAAATAGCATAGGGACATTTGTAATTATCAAGCCTTCTAGTATTCATCATAGTATCTTTGATGACCTTTAGCCAATTCACTTTTACACTGTTTTTCATGGCATAGAGCAATATCATGTGCTATTTACTTATTTGGGCATGGTTGTTTCCCTTTGCATCTAAAATCCGCACAATAGAATAATGAAGTAGTTTGTCATCAACTTTCATGCCACCAATGTTATACACAATTTTCTTCTTAGCATTTCTCTTAAAACTTCTTCCTTCTTCCCAATCTATAGGTTTCACTAGCATGGATTTATACAACTCAAGCTCCATATATTCCACATCATGTTCTTTTAAATCATCCACAAAGCTCTATGTAGAACCACGAATTTAAGTAGGTAACCCTAAACCCTAGCTATTTATTCTCCTTTCTCACAGAAAAACTCTCAAGGAACCAAGGAGTAAGAATATGGAATGAATAGAACAAGAGCTCCTTTCCAATTTAAACTAGAAAAGATGTTTCAGCACAGGTAATCGATTACTACAGTGTAAAATGCTTCTAATCTTGATTTTCATACTGCTTCCTTTAATCCTATCATAATGCCATGCTTCTAATGAATGGGAAATGAGAAAATGCAACCAAATACAAACAATTTATGCATAATTTCAAGCAAAATCAATGATAATCATAGTTCATGGCACTTACTATACCAAGTTCCCTTCTTAGCTTATAAAATCTTTCTCTTGGAAGAGGTTTAGTGAATATATCAGCTAGTTAAGACTCCATTTCCACGAATTAAATGTCATAATCCTCTTTTTCTACATGATTTCTCAAAAATTGATGATGAATCTCTATGTGCTTTGTCTTTGAATGAAGAATAGGATTATTTATCAAATTAATTACACTAGTATTGTCACATTTGAGAGTTATTTTATTGATTGTGATTCTGAAGTCTTCAAGTTATTATTTTAGCCATAATGATTGAGTACAACAACTTCTAGATGCTATATATTCTGCCTCGGCAGTTAATAGAGCAATACAAACTTGTTTTTTAGTAGTCCAAAACACAAGACTTTTGCCAAATAGATGACAAGTTCCATTTGTGTTTTTTCTGTCTAACTTGCAACCTACAAAGTCCGAGGCAGAAAATTCAATTAATGAAGGACTTGTACCTTTGGGATACGATAATCCTACATCAAGTGTTCCTTTCAGGTACTTCATTATCCTTTTTATTGTATTCATGTTTGATTCTTTTAGTGCAGCCTGATACCTAGCACACAAACAAACACTTAACATAATGTTGGGTTGACTTGCAGTTAAATATGATAAAGAACCAATCATTCCCCTATATTTTGACATTTTAATAGGATTTCCTTTCAAATTTTCATCTAGATACCAGTTGGTTCCTATTGGAATATTAGAGGCTTTGTGCCCTTCCATGTCAAATTTCTTAAGCATTTCTTTGTATACTTGGTTTGATGATGTAGGAAGATTTTTTTCTCCATTTTCTTAACATGCAATCCTAGGAAAAAGTTCAGTTCTCCCATCATTGACATATCAAACTCCCCCTGCATTTTGGAAACAAAGGCCTCACAAAGCGATCTGCTAGTTGAACCAAATATAATATCATCAACGTAAACTTAAACCAACAAAATATTTGTGGAAGATCTCATAAAGTATAGGGTTTTTTCTACCTTTCCTATTTCAAAATTCTAAGACAAAAGAAACTTCCTTAACCTTTTATACCATTATCTCAAAGCTTGCTTAAGTCCATGAAGGGCTTTCTTTAGCATATATACAAGATGAGGAAATCTGTGATCTACAAAACCAGGAGGTTGAGAAATACTTCTCCATCTAGGAAACCATTCAAAAAGGCACTTTTCACATCCATTTGATATAGCTTAAAGTCAAACACACATGCAAAAGCAAGAAAGTGCCTAACAACTTCTAATCTAGCTACAGGAGCATACATTTCACCAAAGTATATACCTTCTTGTTGATTATAGCCCTTAACGACAAGTCTAGCCTTATTTCTTGTTATGGTTCATGTTTCATCTAGTTTGTTCTAAACACCCTGATGTGATCTTTGATGATCACGTGCCCAAACGATCCTTTCTAAGGTCACTTGGAAGGGAAATGGATTTATAGAGAGGAAAGGAATGGGGTGAGGCGCCACAAATACTAGGTTTGATAAGCCAAAGGGGAGAGGCCACAAGGGACGGGTCTCTTGATAACTCTTAGAAGCTCTCACAAAGGAGAAAGGGGGACACTCAAAGGTAAGAACCTCAATCAATATGGTCTCTAGGATTAAATTCAAGTGTAAAAAATACAAGTGAGGGAGGAGCTCCTATTTATAGAGGTAGCTAACCTCTTGAACAAGATAACCTAAAAAAAGAAGGGCTAGGATTAAAATGAGAGATCTAAGGGAGGAGAATTGAGAAACAATTCCCTCTTTAGATCATCAAACTTGGTGCCCAAGTTTCTCAAACCAAGGGCCAAGATTCCTTCTTATTAGCTTAGGGGGTTTATGTAGGAAAAGAGGGGTGTAGATATCAAGGCTACCCTTTATTTCCTTCATAAAGACCCAAAAAGCTAAATCCACCCTCTAAATTCCTAAGACACCTCCTAAAAATAAAAAATGGACTAAATACATGTCCCAAATTAAATTCTTAATGCTCCTCAAAATTAAAATAAAGAAAAATTACATTTTATTAACTAAAGTCACTAGCCTAATATCTTCACTCTCCATAGGAGGTGAAGTCTTCCTTTGCCTGCAAGGGCTAGGGCTTCTTCAATCCTTCTAGCCATGGCCCTAGTGATAGGTCCTTGGCTAGGCATGGTCACATCATCTCCTCCCCCTTGAAAAGGATTTGACCTCAAATCCATGGGGTCTTCGTCATTTTCAGCACCTACAAATGGAGACAAATCAGAAACATTAAAACTGGTGCTTACCCCATAATCCTCAGGCAAATCTAAAACATAGGCATTATTACCGATCCGCTCAAGGATTTGGAAAGGTCCATCTCCTCTAGGGCTAAGTTTGGACTTCCTTTGAGAAGGAAATCTATCCTTTCTCAAGTGAAGCCATACCCAGTCGCCCTTTTCAAAGATGACCTCTTTCCTCCCCCTATTGGCGAAAGTAGCATCTCTCAAGGATTGGCGCTCTATGTTAGCTTTAACCCTCTCATGTAATTGTTTTACAAAAATGGCTTTTGCCTCTCCTTCTTTATGCACAGCAACAGAAAGAGGAAGAGGTAAAAGATCTAGAGGAGTACGAGGATTAAAGCCATAGACCACCTTAAAAGGAGAATGCTTTGTGGTTCTATGAACCACCCGGTTATAAGCAAATTCAACGTGGGGAAGATAGTCATCCCAAGACTTATGGTTGCCTTTAAGGAGAGCCCTCAGCATAGTGGATAAAGATCTATTCACCACTTCTGTTTGCCCATCAGTTTGAGGGTGACAGGTAGTGGAAAAAAGAAGTTTAGTTCCCAGCTTAGCCCAAAGAGTTTTCCAAAAATGGCTAAGGAACTTCACATCCCTATCTGACACTATTGAAGAGGGTATACCATTCAATCGGACAACCTTTTTAAAGAAAAGTCTTGCGATGTTGCTTGCATCATCCACTTTGTGGCAGGGAATAAAATGGGTCATTTTTGAAAATCGGTCCACCACCACAAATATGGAGTCTGCACCTCGTTGGGTTCTTGGGAGCCCAAGGATGAAATCCATGCTAATATCCTCCCAAGGTGCAGAAGGAGCAGGTAAAGGTGTGTATAGTCCATGAGGCATTGCTTTAGACTTTGCTTGCAAGCAAGCTATACATCTAGAGCAATGTCTATGGACATCCCTACGCATATGGGGCCAAAAGAATTTCTCTTGTAAAAGCATGAGGGTTTTTGAAATCCCAAAATGCCCCATGAGCCCACCTTCATAACTCTCTTTTGTAAGTAAGTTCCTAATTGATCCTTGGGGTATACAAAGCTTACTCCCTTTGTAAAGGTAGCAAATATGGGGCCGAAATCCTTATCAGACGGATACATAGCCCGAATGTCATCAAATCCCAAGATTTTTGCACTCAAGGATGAATAAAGGGCATGACGCCTAGAAAGAGCATCAGCCACCACATTTTGTTTTCCTTTCTTGTACTTGATGACATAAGGGAAGGATTCAAGATATTTTACCCACGTTGCATGCCTTTCGCTCAATTTACCTTGACCCCTCAAATATTTTAGTGACTCATGGTCACTATGAATGACAAACTCCTTGGGAGTAAGGTAATGCTCCCAAGTTTGAAGGGCCCTAATTAGAGCATAAAACTCCTTATCATAGGTGGGGTAGTTGAGGGGGGTACCATTGAGTTTTTCACTAAAATACGCAATGGGGTGCCATCCTTGCAACAAGACAGCCCCCACACCTACACCAGAGGCATCACATTCAAGTTCAAATGTTTTAGAAAAGTCAGGTAATGCCAAGACTGGTGCATGGGTCAGTTTATGCTTAATTAGCTGGAAGGCTTTCTCTTGTTTCTCACCCCAAAGGAAAGGAACTTCCTTTTTCACCCAATCATTTATTGGTGCAAAGAGCATGGAGAAATTAGGCACAAAGCGCCTATAAAATCCAACAAGACCATGAAAGCTTTTTATCTCTGTCACACTCTTTGGGGTGGGCCATTCTTGAATAGCTTTTATCTTTTCGGGGCCAACATGAACCCCTTTTGTGCTAACTACAAAACCTAGGAAAACTACACTATCTACACAAAAAGTGGATTTTTCTAAGTTACGAAAAAGATGATTACTCCTAAGAAGAGAAAAAACATGCCTTAGATGTCCTAAATGATCATCTAGGTTCCTAGAGTAAACTAAAATGTCATCAAAGTAAACTACACAAAATTTACCAAGGCAATCCCTTAGTACATGATTCATTAAGCGCATGAATGTGCTTGGGGCATTAGTTAGCCCAAAAGGCATAACCAACCACTCATAAAGACCAAATTTAGTCTTAAAAGCAGTTTTTCACTCATCACCCTCTTTGATCCTTATTTGGTGGTAACCACTTCTAAGATCTATTTTTGAAAATATTTTTGCCCCATGCAATTCATCCAACATGTCATCAAGACGGGGGATTGGGTGCCTATATTTGATGGTGATGTTGTTGATTGCATGACAATCAACACACATCCTCCATTGGCCATTCTTCTTGGGCACCAACAAGACTGGCACAGCACAAGGGCTTAAGCTCTTTTGAACCCAACCCTTCTCCAACAGCTCATTCACTTGAGACTCAATCTCTTGGGTCTCCATGGGGTTGGTCCTATAGGCAAGTCTATTAGGTAGACTTGCGCCAGGCACCAAATCAATTTGATGTTCTATACCCCTAATGGGAGGAAGTCCTTTCGGAACCTCATTAGGGAATATGTCATCAAATTCTTTTAAAATATCTTGAACCCCTTGAGGAAGGTGCTCATGTGCATGGGCTGTGGTAGTGCTCTCAGCAGAAGAATGCAAAATGGGAGAAGGATTTGATGCTTCTTTGCAAAAGAGGAGATAAAAGGGCTTGTTAGTCAAAGGAGCTTCTTTTAAATCACGTTGAGTAGCAAATAGGCTCCTTTTACTAATATTCCCTTTCGAAGGGGCATCACCTTCCGACTCTCTCTCTTTACCCTTTTCAAGCTTTAAGGGTAAAACTTGTTGTATTTTTTTTTTGTTTTTGTTTTTCCTAAACTCTTTTCTTTTTCATTGCAAATTGATCTTCAGCCACTTGAGAAGGTGACAAAGGATACAATTTGAAGCGCTTTTCATTATGGGTGAGAATTGTTTGGTTGGAGTGACCATGGTGAATAGCTTTTTTGTTAAATTGCCATGGTCTTCCCAATAGGATATGACCAGCCTCCATAGGAACTATGTCACAAAGAATCTCATCATTATAAGATCCTATGGAAATTGGAACCATAGCTTATTCATTGACTATCATCTCCCCTTGCTCATTGAGCCATTGCAATTTGTAAGGTTTGGGATGGGGCATGGTAGTCAAGGCTAGCTTTTCAACCAACCTAGAGCTACAACAGTTACAACAGGAGCCACTATCAACAAGGAGAGAACATACTTTGTCATTTACTTTACATCTTGTATGGAAGATGTTCTCTCTTTGTGACTGGCCAAGCTCTAGAGGTTGGCTTCCAAGAAGCCTTTGAACCATAAGGAGGTCCCCCTCATAAGGAAAAACTTCCTCACCCTGTTGTTCAAAAGTATGTCCCCCTTCTTCCTCACTCTCATTAGAGGAGGAAGATGAGCTATTCTCACTACAAATGTCTTGTCCCCTTATGATCATGGTTTTCTTGTTAGGGCATTGAGAGGCAAATGGCCTCTCCCAAGACATTTGAAGCATTTCATACTACTTTTCCTCTCAGTAGGCTTAGTAGTAGGGGGTTTTCTCTCTACATGAGGTGCTTTTGTATCTTGAAAATGCTTGGGTTCCTCTTTGGGAAAACCCTCGAAAGAGTTTCCCTTAAGTTGGTCTCTCTTTGAGTAAGAGGGAAAATATTTTTTAAAGCTTTTTCTCTTGAGTTGATTCTCAGCTCTTACACAAAGTTCTACCAACTCATCAAGGTTTGAGTATGAAAGAAGCTTTACCTTATCTCTAATGTCAGAGCTTAATCCACACAAAAACCTAGCAAGGGTGGCATTGGGTTCCTCAATGATATTGGCTCTTAGTATGAGAAGCTTCATCTTTTGTCTATACTCCTCAATATCCAAAAGATCCCTTTCATAATATGAAGGAATGTGTCTTCTTCGCAAACAAGTTTTTAAATCATTCCAGTAGCGAATGTCAGGCATTTGTTTATAGGCCCTATCCTTGACTAACCCATCCCACCAATGCAAAGCAGAACCTTGAAAACTAAGGAAGGCCAAAGGTACTTTTCTTTCTTCCCTAATTTCATAGCATCGAAAGAGTTATTCCACTTTGACTTCCCAATCTAGGTAAGTCTCAACATCTTCCCTACCATGAAAATGGGGTAGGTCTACCTTTGGTTCCCTAGCATGATTTATGTTCTCTTGAGGAGAATGATGATTGTATGATGAATGTGAGTGATGCTTATGTTGATTTCTATAGTATTCTTCTTCACTAGAGCTAAAATGCCTAGATGGGGATCTTATGAGAATTCCTTTATTTTTTCTATCACTCTCCCTCCCATATCTCCTCTTACTCTCTTCTCCTCTCCTTCTCTCTTCTTCCTCTTTTTCTCTTTTTCTTTCTAGTTCTTTCCTTCTTCTCCTTTCTTCATCCTCTCTTCTCCCTCTTTGCCTTCTCTCTTCTCGCTCTTTTTTCTCTTTTCTCATTTCCAACATCTCTTTTTTTAACTCTTCCTTCTCTTTTTTTTTTCCTTTTCTTTTATTTCTTTTTTTCTCTCTTTTTCTTCTCTCCTTTCTTGTTCTTTAGCCATCCATTCCCTAAATTCTAAGTTAAGGTTTTCAAGAGTGTCTCCCTTAGAAGGTTTTCTTTGGTTGACACTCTTACTTGATGAACAACTATGTGCACTAGAATGTGTGTGGGAAGCCATGGTGCTTGGATGCTAAAAACTAAAGGGTAGGCCAAAAACTTTTTTTTTTCAAGCAATACTCCTCTCTTTTTTTTTTTTCTCACCTAAGGTGGCTTGATGAGTCTTTGGAACTCTTAGCCTCTACATGTTTTTTCAAAATAACATAAAATAAAATAAAAGTGCAAGAATGTAAAAGAGAAAGGGCTCTAATCGTGCTCCTAAGGTGTTTAAGGAAGTGTACCACTTCTCCCTTCTTCACCTAATTAACGAGGAACTACGCTAAAATTAACCAAAATTATTACAAACCAAGGGAGGGCCTTAAGGGCACTCAAACTCCCAATCTAAAATTAAGTATACACAATACAAAGAATAAAAAAAAATAAAACAAAGTCTTCACTCCAAGTTTTTTGGTGTTTGTCTCCTTTTGATCAAGCCCCTTTGAGTTGCGTCAACTCACCCCAAGAATGCTACCCTTGTTTCCTCTTGTTTGGACTTGCCAAAATTTTATATATGGAACCTTTCCCAACCTTTCCTTACCAAGACCGAATACAACACAAGACAACAAACAAAGGTGAATAACAAAACAAGGTTCACAAATCCAAGTGGATAGATTAAACAATGACAAACTCAAAGAAGTAAAGAAGACAAGCAAGAAAACATAAGGCTCACAAAGGAAGGTAGCACACAAATAACTTTCCTAGATTAGCTCTAAGAGTAGAGATGAAAAAAGACTCAAACAAAAAAAATGAAACCAATAGTTGCACACTTAATAAAATTTAAGCGACCAAAAATTAAAAAGCTTACTCAAGTAATTTTTTTTTTAATCACAATTGGTTCCTCATATCAAATGTTTCTACTATTAGGTACACAACTTCAAATTTGTCTTTCTTTCGAGTTCTTTATCTTCTTTTTTTTTTTTAACTTGAACTTTTTCTATTTTTTTTTAACTTTTTCTAATCATTTTGTTGCACCTAATAGCTTATTGAATTGAAATTTTAATGAGGATGCTTGAAATAATAACGCTTGAGTGAATAAACACAAAGTAAGGTCACATAATTTTCAAGCAATGCATGTAACTAAAGGCAAAACAACTTAGTAGTTCCAAATACTACTGAACTAATGGTGCTTAAGGAATGATTTAGGGCTGATTTTTAAGTAAATTGATTGCTCAAATTACTAACACAATTCACCCAAGCTAAAATTCCATAAAGAGGCACCAATAGTGAAGGTAAACCAAGTGGAAGGCTACTAATAATTCAACATAAAACAAGAAACATATAAAGGTTGAATTAAGCAAATATTTAAGAACAACAAAGAGATTAATATGCTTGAACTAAAAGCATAAAAGACTTAACAGACTCAACAAGAGGTTCACCTCTTAGGAGCTCAATTCAAACTGTTTTTTAAGGCTTTTTTGTAAAAAATTTAAGAGGCTAAAACCTATGGAATTTAAATGAGACAAAATAGGAAACTAACATGACTAGTATTGACAAAACACAAGATTAAGAAAAAATAACACACCTAAAAATAGAGCAAAAATTTCAGCAAGAGACTTAAAACAAAAGGCACAACAAAGTGGCCAAAGTTGATCACCACAATGGTGTGGAAAAATCCTCAACCATGTGGGTTTAATGGTCACAACTTCTTAGGCACACTTTAACATAAAAAATCAAGGGAAAATTAAGCAACTTGAACACAAAAATAAGATGCAAAGAAAGGGACAAATAAAATCGCATCAAATTAAATGGAACATAGGCGCGTAGATAGAAAACAATAGTGCATATAATAGCAAGAATAAAAAGCTATACTACTAGACAATAAAGGAAATAGAGATGACAAAAAATGAAGGACTTTAAAATAAAGAGATCAAAGAAATAAACAACAAAGCAAAAAAAAATTGAGAAAGAACGTGACCTTTAGAAAGTGGCTCTAGATACCACTTGATGTGATCTTTGATGATAACGTGCCCAAAGAATCCTTTCTAAGGTCACTTGGAAGGGAAATGGATTTATGGAGAGGAAAGGAATGGGTGAGGCACCACAAATACTAGGTTTGATAAGCCAAAGGCGAGAGGCCACAAGGGACGGGTCCCTTGATAACTCTTAGAAGCTCTCACAAAGGAGAAAGGGGGACACTCAAAGGTAAGAACCTCAACCAATATGGTCTCTAGGATTAAATTCAAGTGTAAAAAATACAAGTGAGGGAGGAGCTCCTATTTATAGAGGTAGTTAACCTCTTGAACAAGATAACCTAAAAAAGAAGGGCTAGGATTAAAAGGAGAGATCTAAGGGAGGAGAATTGAGAAACAATTCCCTCCTTAGATCATCAAACTTGGTGCCCAAGTTTCTCAAACCAAGGGTCAAGATTCCTTCTTATTAGCTTAGGGGGTTTATGTAGAAAAGAGGGGTGTAGATATCAAGGCTACCCCTTATTTCCTTCATAAAGACCCAAAAAGCTAAATCCACCCTCTAAATTCCTAAGACACCTCCTAAAAATAAAAAATGGACTAAATACATGTCCCAAATTAAATCCTTAATGCTCCTCAAAATTAAAATAAAGGAAAATTATATTTTATTAACTAAAGTCCCTAGCCTAATATCTTTACTCTCCATAGGAGGTGAAGTCTTCCTTTATCTGCAAGGGCTAGGTCTTCTTCAATCCTTCTAGCCATGGCCCTAGTGATAGGTCCTTGGCTAGGCATGGTCACATCACCTTGCCTTCAAGTCATAGATCTATCTCTTCGTTTAAGCCAAAGTAAGTCTACTAAATTTCTAATCTTTGGGTATTTATAGAAAATGTTTGGGTTAGGCTTCTTTTTAGCACGGGTCTACTGTAGTGGTGTACAGTCGTGTTGTCCTAAATCTTCAACAACTTCTCTATAAAAGCACACTTTTTTTCTTCTCATTTCTTAAGTATCTGTCTAAACTGAGAATAAACACTAAAAAGTGAGTTTTTCCAACAAATGTGCATTTTTTCCTTACAATCAAGCATTAAACATGATTAAAAATATGGGTAAAAAATTGGTTTATCAAACCTTCCCACACTTGCACATTATTTTCCCTCAAGTAATTATTATTCAAATGAAAAGAAATACTCTCTGATAAAGAATATTAGTGGTCAAGCAGAGTTGTTATTTTTCAAAAAGAAGGTTCTCACAGAACCCTAATTAGACTTTGAGCCAAGAAATTCAATTAATTACCAAAAGAGATACCCATCTCACCACCCTCGGGTGTTTAGAGATAAGAGAATTGCAACACTCAAGAATAAATCAAAGCTAATTTACTAAAAACAAATTGTATATTAGTCATGTCAAAACAAATACACCTAAAAATAAGCAACTTTAAGGTTTCACAGGAATGTAATAGGGTCAGGGTAATTGAGTTAGGTGTTAAAATAGAAAGGAAAGAAAATATGTAAATGGCTAAAAATTGAAAAAAAAAACTCATAAGTTAAATTCTTAAAGGACATAAGATTTTCAAGAATCAACTTCCTATATTTAGAAATATTTCTAGCCTTTCTCTTTGTCAATTTTTTTATTTTATATTTTTATTTTTTATATTATTATTATTTTAAGAGAGAGAGTTGGTTTCCTTAAGAGATCATATTAGATTTCATTTTATTTTTCCATAATTATTTTCCTTTTAGAGGTTGCTCTATGATTATAATAAAGGATCACTTCTTAAAACATATGCAAGAGAAAGAATCAGTGACAAATCATTTACAATTAGGTAGTCGCTTTAAAAAAGACCTAAAAATTAACAAGCAAAAAGGTGAACTATAAGACATGAACTTCATCACAATAATAAGAGGTTACAAAGCTTAAAGATATATACATACAAAAATAAAATCAAGAGGTTGTATTTAATGTAACCCCATTATGGCTCAAACCTCACTATTTTTATGACTAATATGGCAAAGATACTACATCTTAAGCTATGCTAATTACTCAACTTCTATACAAGAAAAAACTCCTAATTTACTCCCTTTTTTACCAAAATACATTCTAAGAACATAAGAATGTTCATTATCAACTAAAGATAATGGTAAAAACAATTCATGCACAGTCACATCCAATATGAGAAGGAAAAATCATTTGTATACATAATATAGTCCTGATTTCTCTTCCTACACTTAGAAACTAGCAATGTCCTTGGTGCACACAACATAAATAAAATAAAAATATAACATAATTAGGAATTGAAAAATGACCTAAGAAAAGAAAAGAAAATGCACAAGAAACAAAATAAAAAGGTAGTAATAGAAAATAACAAAAGATAGAAAGAAAAGAAAAAACCTAAAAAAAATTATTAACTAGGACAAGAGAAAAAAAAAACAAACTAAAAGATAAATTATTAACTAACTGAAAAGAAAGCAAAAAGAAAAAGAAAAAGAAAAATAAGCATGGAAGTTAAAAAACAAAAACTAGCTAAAAAATAAACTGTTAACTAGCATAACCATGTTACAAAGGAGCACGATCGTGCTCGTATTTTGAGTGCTGAAATGCAAATGCATGCATGAGCATGCTACAAGGGAGCACAACGTTGTTTTGATTTTGAACTTTACTACGCAAAGATATGCACGATTGTGCTAACAAGGAGCACAATCGTGCTATGCAGAAACAACTCATTTTTGCTTCTTTTTTTTAAAAAAAAAATCTAGAATGACAGGTTACTTCTTTTTAAGCATTTGTTTAATGTTCTGAGCCTGACATTATTAATGTAGTTCACTAAGGTGGCTGGTCTCTAATCTAGGATTGTTTATCCAATGTCTCACTTGCTAGTGTGCCTCCAATCGACCAATGTTCTCCATGGGTGCTCATTCTGGGGTAAATACCCTTTATGTCATGGATGGTCCACCCAAGGGCCTCTTTGTTTGTCATCAACACAGACAATGCCTTATATTTTTCATTCTCTATGAGACCTATAGAATTAATAATTGATAAAGGAGGGTTAAGAATAGCAAAATTTAAGTTAGAAAAAAGAGGTTTCAGTTCCATAGTGGGAGGTTCCTCCATTGAAGGTTTGTATTCTGATTCGCAACTCATATTCAACTCTTCAAACCTTTGATTTTGTTCCAATTTGGAATTATCTTGAGCTTGGAGGAACATCAACATTTCCTCCCCTCATTACTCAACCGTAAATTTGAGCCTTTATTGGTAAGAGCTCTTTCAAGTGAATATTTTATCCCCATACAGTAGGGGCTAAGGTCTCAATCAAGCCATCAACATCATTTTTGGCATGTACAAAATTGCAGGTAGCAAACATGGCAGACTTTCTCTTTTAGTTGAATATTTTAAAAGTGGATTTTTCTTCCCCCAAACTGAGGGTAAGTTTGCCCACCTCACTTCAATAACAACATCACATGTGTTGAGAAAATGGCACGCTAGTGTGATTGGGATATCCTTATCTTCTTCCATATTCATCACCCCAAAATCAGTTGGAAAGATGAAGTTACTCACCTTAACCAGCATGTCCTCTATTATACTCTTTGGATAGGTGAGAGACCTATCAACAAGCTATAAGGTAATATTTGTCGGTTGTTGTTCCTTCATGCCTAATTTTTAAAAACAGAGTAAGACATTAAATTTATGTTTTCCCCTAATCACACAATCATTTTTTTAAAGAATGAGGTTCCTATAGTACAAGGGAGGGTAAAACTCCTAGGATCCTTCAGTTTAGGTGGCAATTTTTTTGAAACTATAGCAGAATATTCCTCAATAAGGCTCATTGTTTCAAAATTAACCAATTTCTATTATTAGAGAGAATATCCTTTAAGAATTTGGTGTATTTTGACATTTGAGCTATGTCCTCTTCAAACGGAATGTTGATATGCAATTTCTTAAACATCTCTAGAAATTTAAGAAATTGCTTATCATGTTGTTGATTCTTTAACCTTTAAGGGAACAAAATTGTTACTTGAGAAGGTGTCAATGCCTCCTTACCCTTCTTATTTTCCTTATGTTGGTCCCCTTCAGTGGGACCTTTTTTCTTCCAAGGGTGGAGTGGTTGCCTCTTTTTCCTTTTAATATTTTATTTTTTCTTCACTTTTTGTAGTGATTGCCTTTACACCCTCCTTATGATTTGATTTAGTTTAAGAGGTCAGAACACCATGTGTCTCTTTAGAGACATGAGATTTTTCAAAGTGGACATATGTGTCTCCAGTGCCTTTATTTTCTCATCATTCTTGGTCATGTATTGCATAATGGTGTCTTGCAATGTTGATGTCCTTTCATCTTACCTTGGCCCCTAATTTTGCATGTAAGAGGGTCTATAAATGTTTTATTGGACACCTTGATCTTTACGCTCTCTCCATGCCATGTTAGGATTATCTCTCCACCTTGGGTTGTATCTCTTGAAGTAGAGATCATGCTCAAGAATCTTTCCTCCAACATAGTTCACTTATTTCGTTATTTTGGCAAACAAATTGGCCATTTGACAATTTTCTGCTGTGTGACTTTTTGCCCCACAGTCATTACAAGTGGTAAAGAATGTAGATTGTAGCAATTGTACATGTTCCTTAATTAAATTATACATTAACTTTGTCAAGGCATCAATTTTCTTATCATCTGGACTTGGTTGCTTTAACTTCTACTTGATGTACTCTAGTTTGTCTCTTTAGAATTCTTCTATCAGTCGTTTTGTGCTAGCTGATTAGACTTAGTCTGTGATCACTTCCCAAACTTTGTCTATGATCACTTTCTAAACAGCATCAACAAATGCTTTATTGGAATCTGACAACCCATTATAAAAGATTTGAATCACCCTTCCCAATGGTGAGGGTAACTATTGAGCATCTCTTGAAATGTGTCTTATACTTCAGCAACAAATTCTTGTTCATACTAGGCAAAGTGTGCAATACTCCTCTGTAGTTGATCATATTTGGTTGTAGAGAAATATTTTCTCAAGAATTTGTGAGAGCACTCCTCCTAGGTTCGAATGATATGCTTTGGTAATTACCACAACCAATCCAATGCTTCCCCATTTAGTGAGAATGAGAAAACAGCAAGTCTGACCATGTCTTGGGCTACCCTCAGGTAGCGAACTATGTTAATTATTACCAAGAAGCGTTTCAAGTGGGCAATAGAATCTTCTAAAGGGAAATCATTGAACTATTTATTTTCAATCATTTGTAATAATGATGGTTTCAGTTCAAAAGTGTTCTACACGAAGTCCGGAAGTAGGATGTTGCGAGCCACCCCTACCATATGTAACGTCCCATAATTTATACTATTCCCACTATTAATTCTTAACTATCTATTTTTCTTCTCTTACCATTTATAATCCAAAATACAGAGATATAAAATTTTCAGCATAATACAATCACTCTAACATCATATGTGTCATCACGGATGCAAAATTTGAAATAATATATAACATAATAAATAGTAACAGCTCGCCTAGTGAAACTTGTTTCCTAGCGAGACTTGGGACGCCTTGCCTAGCAAGAACCTTGTATTAGACTATCCCAGTAATAGGGACTTCACTCAACGAGACATGTCGCTAGGTAAAAAACCTATTTAATTCTACATATTGAGTAATTTGCATTGAGCGAGATCTATCTCTCGCTGGGTGCAAAGCTGCAAAACAAACCTAACAACCTGTTGGGCGAAACTCGCTACCTAGTAAAGCCCTGCAGATAGGAAAACCTCTACTACAGTAATTACTCGAACCTGCTCTAAGCAATCCAATCTTACATAAACATACTATATTTCATTTAACAAATTTCTAACATATTATCTATACAGATACATTACATGCCCTTTCTCTGTCAAAATATAACCAATACCTTTCATACTACACTGGTGTAGAACATGTTATTTGTCCATTGAAACATAATTATTGCGTAACTCACACTAGCATAACCCTAACCATTATAACATATTTAAAACATAGCCTACAGTCTCAGTCAATTCATACTCTCAATCTTCTCAAAAGATCTAGCTTTGTTTGCATATACATACCCTAACACATACATTAGAATTTAAATTGTTTCTATTACAAAAAGTAATTTTACTTCTACTTCATATCTTCTACCACATTTGCTAGTTATGACATCTACCATCATCATCCGTATATACAATATTATTATTCTCGGTTTATGTGTGTATGGAAAACATCTTTAAAAAATGTTAACCATTTAAATAGATCTAAATATCTTCTCTGATTTTAATTTAACATAAATGATTGTTAAAAACATAATTCAATTGCTAATTATAGCGTATAAATTATTATAAATCTCTCATATGTTAGATTTATTTGATACACTAATACATTTTATGTTTAGAATGAGATTAGAGAGTTATAATTATTAGACGCAGTTTTATAGGATTAAACAGCAGGAACTTTAGGTTATTATGGTACTCATAAATTTCATATGGAAGTCTTTTTTTTTTAAGTGTAGAAGCAATATATTAATAAATTATTCACTACATTATGTACTGAGTTTGTGCAGAAATGTAAAACTTCTGACATAAAAGCAAACATACCCTAAGATAAGGATTTAAATAATTACTTTTTTACTGCTATGATCCTTTTTTTCGCCCAAAATTATCTTTTAAATTTAAAATCATGTAAAATCTAATTAAACTATTCTAGTGAACAATACATGATCCATTACTTCCTAGTTGCAACTAAATGCCAAAGATACAAATGGACAATCATACCAAAGAGGCCAAATGTCGTCTGGTCAACAAAATATCAAATGAAGATAAAAACCAGAAGAAGTTGTTGATATGTTAATGTAGTGAATATAAATTAATTAAAATAATTAAAAAAGGCAATTAGACCATAATCATGTGATTAACGATTTAACATGTCATTCAAATCAATTAGTAGTTGTATAATTCTTTCTATATACTTTCGAAAAATTAGGGCATGACATAATGGCAAAAGATGAGTGTTGTTTGATTTCACAAGCACATGTTATGTTTTTAACCATCTAAAAGTAGAGGTATAGAAATGAAATTCATAGGGGACACGTTAGAGACTGAAGGTGGGTGAAAAACATTAACCAAAAGTACTATAAAGTGGTCACCGTCATATGCCTTTAAGAGTCCATTGTTCATGCATTGCACGTTACTTCACTGGCCTTTCATGTGTTTTTTGTCATATATAATAATAATAATAATAATAATAATAATAATAATAATAATAATAATAATAATAATCTATATTATTAATAAAGGGAATACCCCTTTTAATGTCTACTTTTCAAAATACATATTCTACCTTTATATCTATTTTAAAATTAAAAAATAAAATAATTTGTCATAGAGGGACTTGAAGCCATAACCTCTTATTTCCCAAACATATACGTTACCAATAGATCAACCTTATAACTTTAAGCAAAAAATTACTTTAAAATATTGACATCCAACATACTTTAAAATACTAATTTTGGGTTTGAGTGGTTGTGGGTTCAAGTTCCTCTTATGCCAAATTGATTTATTTTTTAATTTTAAAATAGGTGTAAGGGTAGATAGGTATTTTGAAAAATGGACGTTAAAAGAGGGTATTCCTATTATTAATAGTATAGAAGTATAGATATAGTATATAATATAATATCATATGTTATACATTATAGATATAATTGGACAATTATGTATGTTGGATATCAATATTTTAAAGTAATTTTTTGCTTAAAGTTATAAGGTTAGTCTATAGGGAAAATATATATTTGGGAAATAAGAGGTTATGGGTTCAAGTCCCTCTTATGACAAATTAGTTTATTTTTTTAATTTTAAAATGTGTAAGGGTAGAATAGGTATTTTAAAAAATAGACATTAAATTTGAGTATTTCCTTTATTAATAGTATATATATGCGTACATTTCATGATAAATATTTTTAATAAACATGCAAATATACATGTGCGATAATATTTTGAGTTCTATTGAAACTCTCATCTTTCCATTTTTTCATATTCATTGCATATTTGACATATTTTTATCATGTTATCATAAATAAAAAATATAAGATTAACAAAATATATTTCAAAACATGTCATATAACAATTTATATTTCAAAATATAAAAATTTACAAAAGATATTAAATTAAAACCCTACAATTGTTATAATATATTAAAATAGAAATGTGAATACACATGCGCGGCAGTGCCTGTGTTTTCGTTAATAATAATAATAATAATAATAATAATAATAATAATAATAATATATACCAAACTAGAGATTAATGCATACCTTGGCTTTTCTCATGTACCCCTACTAAATTATTAAATAATTTAAATTTATGTTTAAATATTTTCTAAAAATATGTTTGGATAAAGTATTTTAATAATTCAAAAAATTTAAAATTTATGATATTTAAATTGTTTATTATTTGAATTCTTTCTACTTTAAACTTTTTGCTTGGATAGAGAATTTAATTTTTTTTTATGGAGAAAATTCAAATGTAAGCTATTCGAATGTTATGGAGTTTAAATTTTTGAATTATTAAAATACTTTATGTAAACACTCTTATATTAACTTCTTTTACTACGTAAAATATTAAAAATTTTGATGTTTTCAAAATATTAAATGAATTGTGGAGATACATATGTAAATAATTAATACTATAAAAATTCAATTTATTTTAAAATTTAATTGGTATACATTGTTAGTGTAAAAACTTTTACACTACATTCAATCAAAATCATTCATTCATAGTAAGTCTGTTGACTTTATTAATTAGTACTTTAAAAATCACATAAATAAAAAATTATAAATGAACGTTAATGTAAAAGATTTTTACGCTAACGGTGTATACTAAACTCTTTAGAAAGGGTTGAATTAAAACTATTCAATTACCTAATTTGTGAAGATTCTAAAATAGACATGGTAATTTAAAAGTTTATGTAGAAAAAATTGGCAGTTGAATAACATTTATTTAATTTTAAAAGTAAAATTACTTTTTTTTTCTAAACTAAAAGTAGAAATGAAGACTCAATATAGTTAAAATGGGATTTTGTTAACATACACATTTGTTTTTTAATTTAATTGGTACACACTGTCGGTGTAAAGGATTTTTACAATGATATTCAATCATGACTTTTTATTTACGTGACTTTTAAAGTAGTAATGAGTAAAGTCAACAAATTATCATAAATGAAGGATTGTAATTGAATGTTACTGTAAAAATCTTTACACGTATACCAATTAAATTCTTTGTTTTTTGGTCTTAATTAATAAGGTACACATTATTGTATTTTAACTTCTAAGATAAACTCTAAATATAACTTATTCGTGTAGTCCAATTCAATTTCTCCTTGTCTCTTTGGAGATTTTTTCCTACCTTAAATTGGGACTTCATCTCCTCTTCCTAAATTTTTGTAACAAAAGAAAAAATAAATATTTATTTAATAAAAACTCAACCACCTATTTTTATGTTAGCAATGTTGTATTTTAAGATAATATCTAGTAATAATTTATTAATCTACTTCGACTTTAAAAAAAAAAAAAAGTGATTGTACTTTACATTAGCAAATTTCCATAAAAATATATATACACATAATTTAAAGTAAAAAAGAAAAGTTTGGAAAGGTTAAAAGAAGAAATAGAATGAAGCAAGAATTGACATAGAATAGAAGAGGGTGAAACACGAGATGAACACTTGACTTTTGAAGCTCCCAATGCCTAAGCTATGCAAGTTCAGTCGCACTCATTTGTACCGTAATATGTTCAATGTCCGTTTCATAGGCCACAACTCCTTGTCTTTTGGTTATCATTTGTGTACCCAAACCTTACTTTCTTAACACCACACTTTAAATGCTACCAAAATACTTATTCGTGTTAATTTTCATTATTTTCTACATATAAACTACTATTCGGAACAGAAATAGTAGTTGTTCTTTTCATTATTTTGTACATATAAACAACTTTTCCACTCAGACACAAAATTGGAAATTGACGTTAAGATATGTATACCGTGTTTGTCTCAATGAACTATAATCGACCACTTACCAAGGTTATTTTTTTTCTCTTCTTTTTTAATAATTGCCCCATAACATATAAGTTTCATTTGCCCATGGGGAAGAAAGACAAAACAACAGATTTGTAATTATTTTCTAAACATTAAGTAAAATTGCTTTTATTAAAAAAAATTCTTACAACTCCTTTAAATAGTGACCTAACTCGTCAGCAATAGACATATTTTACTTTTCCCATACATGTAGATTCTGTATTCATTATTTTATCATGTCTGAATAAAGGGCCTCTTTCTTCGAAATAATCATGCATGCCTGATTTGAATATTAAGAATACGATATCAAAATGTGAAAAAGATCCTGTTAGAATGGTAATATGGACAAGTCAACAAGATTTCATTGTTGAATTTGAAAGGACAATAAGGTTTGACTGACTACTCCATTATTGTATAGTAGCCTGACAAAACTCAATCTACCATGTGGAGAGTAGTCATATCTGGACAAATTTGAAATAAAAAAAAAAAATACTAACGGAAGGAATGACTTCAACAATCTCTTGCTACTATTAATTCATTAATGTGGCTTCAATACAATCCTTAGGGGTTGGGTTTAACAAAATTCACATGGAGTATGATAATAATATATACAAAATCTTAGATTGTGTTATCAATTCCGAATGATAAAAAAATTTATATATTGTAATATATTGAACATCAAATGTTATTATTTTATTGGAAATGTTATTAAACTTGTCATCGGAAAGGATGAGTCAATTGATTGCACGCAAATCACATCTTATATATTGTTCTTTAATGAAAATGATATTTTATGTTTTAGATCATGTTCACCTTTATATTAATGGACTTAACTAAAGGCCAAAAATGCATTTTAAAAAATAAAGTATAATATTGAAAAATAATGTTTTGAAATATACTTTTAAAAAAAATTATAATTTATCTTGATTATTAAGGTCGTGAAACTAAAAAATATACAAACTCACACGAGTTCCCTAAGAATTATTTGTATAAAAATAGTAACAAAATATATAAATAATATACCAAATTACCAATTAAACATTTTAATAAAATAATAAATAATATATTCCATAATACTTAAATTAGCAAGTGTATGAATATATCACTATCAAATAATAACTTACAAATATGGTAATTATGGTAGAACATTCACATTGAGGGTTTGGTGTTAGAAAATGAGGATTAGATGATCTTAGAGACAAGATTTTCTTCCATCCATAAACAAAAATAAATGTAAATATATTGAATTCTAAATATATAAAAATAAAACCAAAACAACTATCATTGTTGTCTAAGTTTTTTAAGTTATTGACCCTACAGTAAAGTCGAGTCTAGAGTTTGTACAAATATTATTTAGTCTATTCAAACTTTATTAAAAAAAAGTTTACATATAAGCTAACTCCCATAAGGTAAGTGTTCTCTTGTAAATTCATATATGTGAACGAGTTAACTTGAGAATTTGATAGCTATACTAATTATTAATATTTCAAATATTTATCTATTCAATTCTAAATAAAATAAATTTAATATAATTGTCTATTATTCTTTACTACATTTACTAAACACACTGCATTTTTGGATGAAACAATAAACTGTGCATATTAAGAACACTTTCTCATACATAACAAAAGCAATATCTGGATACATTGATTGGACATTATATAAAATGAGAATGCAGCAGTGTGATGTTCATTCCAAATTCACATCAAACCTGCTCACGGAAAGCATTTCATCCTCTGCAAAGTGACACGTGAAAGCTATGTTAACAAGTGGAACAAACATTATGGTAATGATTCTGCTGACGTTTAATACCTGTCTTTCAACTTCGAGAGCTGAGGCAGCTAGTCTGCGCTTCAAAATTGATCTGTCTTGCTCACAATTTTCTATCTCTGTGTCTAACAGAAAATAAAAGCACCAAGATTTTCAGAGGAAAAGAGAATCCAACACAGCTATACAGAAAAACTAAGACAAACAACCTAGATGGTATATGAGAACACATAATGAGCTTGGAATCGCACTCATTCCCTCCAAAATCTGCAATGCTTTCTTATAGCAATCCTAATGAGGTAAATTTAGCATGAGAACTGAAGGATACGATTAGATCAAGGCTCCATCATGAGTCCTTGTTTAATTTAATCTTAGATGTGCTTACAATGAGCATACATGAAATCATTTTTAACTATATGCTATTTTGTGGATGATATAGTTTTGATTGAGGAATCAAAGAAAGCAATTACCTCCAAGAGAAATGCTTTCAGTATACTCTTTTAAATACACTCTTTATTATGGGTTGAAAATTACTGAAAACACATTCATATAGGTCTAACTTGTCATTAAATATGTCTCTAAACTTTTCAATAAATTTTAATCAATGATAGAATATGTGTTAGAAAGAGTGTGTTACTACTTACTAGCACTCCTCTTACCTCTAAACTTGAGCCTATCCTAGATTTATTAACATTTCACTCATTAACTATTCATGCACTAAGTCCAATGGTAGTGAGTGAGACCTAGTTCACAAATACAATAATGTTTGTTGTCCAAAGGAAAGAAGTCTCCTGAGAGAGTATTCTCTGTCTACAAACTAAAAATAAGTTCACACTGCAAATTACACAACCTACTATCAGTTATATACTCCTAATACATAACTACCAATAGTTATTTCTACACATAACTTCCATCCTGCAATTTCTAACATAAACTAACCAATTATTTTCAACACATAACTACCAAGCAGAAGATGCTAGGCTGACACCGAGTTGAAGATATTTGGCTGATGCCAGGTCGAAGGTGCTGAGGCGGAGCTCAAGATTTCCTAAGGTCAAGCAAATTATTCTCTAGTCAAGGTCAAGCTGAAGGTGTCCAACCAAGGCAAGGCAAAAGGTTCCTGATTTGGCTGCGGCCAAGCCAAAGGTTCCCTCATTGAGGTTGAACTAGCATGTTAAAAATAGACTCGGACTAGCTGGTTTGAATAGTTGGACCAAGAACTAATAGCATAATCAGTCCAAGCCATCCATTAGATTGGCTATGCAATTTAGTTAGTATGATCGAAGTGGTTATGCGGTTGAACCGGTGAACAATTATTATTGAACCAACGAACCAGTTTAACCGAACCTATATATATTTATTCTTAAAAAAGCAATCTTTAATGAAATTATGAAAATAAAACAAAATTTACACAACCAAAACTTGAATCTAAGATCCAAAATTTATTCATAAATCAACTTATCACTAGACCATCACGATAAATTAGTAAACTTACACATAATTATATACTCATATTTTATGTTGCTTACTGAATTTCAACTATTAATCCACGTCTTTAACAAGTGACCTTATAAGTTATATTGAATTTTATATTTTGGTCCCTATAATTTATTGTTTTGGATATTAGTCCTTTAACCCTTTGTTTCAACTTGTAGGATTTTGGTCCTTGTCATTAGGATTTAGCCCCTAAAGTCTATTCATTAAGTTATTGGTCCCTAATTTCCGAAAAGGTCCGGTCCTTATAGTTTCAAATTATTTGGTCACTGGGAGCAAAATCTAAATGAGTGAAACGATATAGATAATATTCAAAAGAATAAAGTTTAGGGACAAAAATCCAAATTAGGTGAAACTGTACGGTCTATTTGTTTATTTTAAACAACAAACAGCAAAAAAAAACAAACTTACAATTGAAAGATTCTTACCATAGTAGTATGATGACAGGATAGTGATGCGTTCCATTGGCTGGAAAAGGAAAATAATATTACCCAAGTGCAAAGAAGAAATAATTACGTCGAATAATTTTAAACTTCGCACCAAAAATTTCAAACAAAATTATGCACGCATTTGTTCTGACCAAGAAGATACTATTTAGCCAATTAATCAGTCTAATGCCGATAACAACAACAGAGACCCCAGTGAAGTTAAGAAATAATTGAGTTGTAAAACATTCTAATGCTGACTTCAACATTGCCAATATTAAACATAAAAAGTATTTGAAATACTAAATTTACAGTTATTCACTTCACGCTTACACAAAAATATACAATTGTTGTTGTCGTTGTACTAAAAAAATCATTGCCATATGAACATAATTTCTTGAAACCATGTATCAAGTGAGAACCATTGTTATTGTGAGTAATAAGAACAAAATATATAAATCATTATAATATATTTGAACCATCAAGATTAAAAGATAAATGCATGTGACTGGTTTAAGTTCTAATCTTGACCATCAATGGTAAAGTCCACATGTGGGGAAAAGGGGGATGGGTGAGGTTGTAGACTCAAATTCCTCCACTAACAAAAACTAACACACTAACAACTAACATTTGGCCTATAAAAAAAAACCATGACCATCAATGTATTGTATGACCCACATTTATAGTTTTCATTTATCACAATAACCTAGAGTTTTCACTTGATTACGGCTGAATAATGTTAATTTTTAAGCTACATATTACTACATAGAGTTTCTTTTAAGAAAAAGCTAACATGCAATACGATAGGTACTGTTTGTGTTCTCTAATAAGATTTGGAGTTTCACCTTGGTAATACATGAAATAAAGGAATTCATTAAAAGTCTTTGTGTATTATTGATTAGGTACTGTTTGTGTTCTCTAATAAGATTTGGAGTTTCACCTTGGTAATACATGAAATAAAGGAATTCATTAAAAGTCTTTGTGTATTATTGATGCAAAACTCCAAATCTTATTTGAGAGTAGCACCAAAAGTATCTGTGGATAAGTTTTATCCTTTCTTTTGCCAAACATATGCATACAATCTATGCATTCAAATTTTGAGGATCTCCCACCCACCCACCTTCCCTTTACTCTTCTCTCATATGTCTTTCTAGTTTTGCACGTGCGGACAAAGAAGAAAAATAATTGTTGCAAGGAAAAACCTATAAATTTAATAAAAATGGGAAACTGTATATTATCCATGATTGAACATTAAATGGTGGAAAAAAAAGAACAATGCACAAGATGGATAAGATTTTTAGTATACCATTACAAATATACCCTCTTTACGGGTAGGTAGTTCTTCAAGCTTTGCCAATGTTTCATCACCTTTCGTAACTTTTCCAAATATTGCATACTGAAAAGGGCATTCATCAGTATATCAATTGCAAAGATTAAGATATGAGTGAATGTTTTGCAATGATATTGTAGTAATAGTTAGAAAAATGATACATGAACACCCATATGTTATTTCACACCTAGTTAGAGAAAGAAAAAAGAGAAGGATATATAGATATAATAAGATTTATGATGTGATAGGATGAGAGAAATAGAAAGAAATAAGAGGTATTGATGAGATGTATAAATTAAAGGGAGAGTCTAGAGTGTCTTTCTTAATTTGAGGGTGTACATGTATTATTGTTAGTCAAATTCCGTGTGTTTTGTTTACTGTTATGTGTGTCAGTTAATAAAATCCCTACTTTCAAGGACTAATCTATTATTTAAGTTAGTTGGGTTGTTTCTATCTTATTGTCATGCAGAACTTGGCTCTGTTTTCTGTTCTATTTTGTAAGGCTTATATAAGCCAACTATTACTTATGAATAAAATACATTCTCTCAGAATTCATTTGAGTCTCTGTACACTTGAGTTCAAACAATTGGTATCAGAGCTCCGCAAGGGGCCTAGTACAGTGAGTGAGTAACGACTGAGAGAAGAGTAAACATCCAATGTGAGTGGAACGTGAAATGCGAAGGATGTCTACATCAGAAAAGTTCGTACAACTGGCTGACCATTCCAAGGTTCAATGGTCACTATGACTTCTAGTCCATGACAATGGAAACGTGAAGTGCGAAGGATGTCTACATCAGAAAAGTTCGTACAACCGGCCAGCCATTCCAAGGTTCAATGGCCACTATGACTTCTGGTCCATGACAATGGAAAACTTTCTACGAAGCAAAGAGTTGTGGCATCTCGTAGAAGACGGCATACCAACATTTGGATCCACACCCACTGAAGCACAAAGGAAGAGTGTGGCCGAGGCCAATCTAAAAGATTTGAAGGTGAAGAACTACTTGTTTCAAGCCATTGATAGAGAGATTCTGGAAACAATGTTGGACAAGAGCACGTCAAAGGCCATATGGCAGTCCATGCAGCAAAAATATCAAGGATCAACAAGAGTCAAAAGAGCCCAGCTGCGACGCGAGTTTGAGTTGCTGGTCATGAAAGACGGCGAGAAGGTTGATAGCTACTTGGGAAGGACCCTAAGTGTGGTCAACAAGATGAAATCAAATGGTGAAGCAATGGAACCAAGCACGATGGTCAGCAAGATACTTAGATCACTATCCTCGAAATTTAATTATCTAGAGTGTTCAATCGAGGAATCCAACGACTTGAGCACCTTGAGTATTAATGAACTCCATGGTAGCCTGCTTGCTCATGAGCAAAGGATGCAGGGATTTCAGACAGACGAATATGTACTGAAAGTCACCCATGATGACAGATCAGGAGCAGGCAGAGGTCGCGGCAGAGGCAGTCGTGGTCGTGGTCGTGGAAGAGGATGAGGAAGATAGACTATAAACAAAGCACTCATTGAGTACTTCTAGTGTTACAAACTAGGCCACTTTCAATACGAGTGCCCTGAGTTGGAAAAGAAGGCTCACTTTGCAACATTTGAGGAAGCTGCAGAAGCAGAAGATGAGGTTCTGCTGGTGGCTTACGAAGAGTCACCATAATCTGTACAGGAGGAAACCTGGTTCCTGGACTCCAGCTGCAGTAACCATATGATCAAAAACAAGCTCTAGTTCGTAGAAATATAAGAAGTAGGACTCGGTAGAACTGTCACGCTTGGAAATGACACCACAATGGTTGTTACTGCAAAAGGAAGTATTCGGGTACAAATCAATGGCATTTCTCACGTAATATTAGGTATACTATATTCCTTAGCTAAAGACCAATCTATTAATTCTAGGGCAACTCCAAGAAAGAGGTTTATCCATTCTAATTCAAAATGGCACATGCAAGATATTTCACCCAGACGGAGGCTTAATTATTCACACTATTATGAAAGGAAATAAGTTGTTCTACTTGTCAGCATCTATAGCTCCAGAACACCCCCTGTGCCTCCAAGCTGAAGACGTCTCGAAAAAAGAAACTCAACTATGGCATAGTCATTTTGGACACCTCAACTATAGAGGACTTAGCACACTCGCAAGCAAACAAATGGTACTTGGGCTACCCTATCTGAAATCTCCCAAAATAATCTGCACTACCTGCCTCGTTGGAAAATAACATAAAGACTCCATACCAAAGCAAAGCTCATGGAGGGCATCAATGAAGCTCCAGCTAATCCATGCCAACATCTGTGGTCCCATCTCACCTCCCTCACAGCAACAAAAGGTACATTCTAAGCTTTATTGATGATTATTCACGTAAAGCTTGGATTTACTTTTTGCATGAAAAATTCGAAGTGTTTACTGTGTTCAAGAGCTTCAAAGCTTGTGTTGAAAAGGAAGTTGGTACCTACATTCCTTGTCTAAGAACAGATAGAGGTGGTGAATTCACCTCTAAGGAGTTTGCAGAATTTTGCACTAATCAAGGTATCTCTAGGCAATTGACAGCTACCTACACCCCACAACAGAACGGAGTCGCCGAATGCAAAAACTGAACTATCATGAATGCAGTACGAGCAATATTACACGAGAAGCAAGTTTCAAAATCATTCTGGCCCAAGGCGGTTCGGTGGTATGTACACGTCCAAAACAGAAGTCCAACCTCCACGGTAGATCAACGAACCCTAGAAGAAATATGGAGTAAAGCCACGAGTGGATTACTTTCGGATATTTGGGTGTTGCACACATTCACGTCCCAGACCAAAAGAGACACAAATTAGACGACAAAAGCCAAAAATGTGTTTTCTTGGGAGTGAGTGATAAGTCTAAGACCTACAAACTATTTGATCCTATTACAAAGAAAGTCATTGTGAGCAGAGACGTAGTGTTCGAAAAAGATAAAAGCTGGAACTGGCACGGACATGCAGAAGGAATAAAGTCAATGTTCTTGATTGGGAAGACAAGGAAACTAAAGAAGATGCAGAACCTGTACAGCATGAATTAACAAACAGATATGACAACAATCAAGGCGTACTTGAACCTCCCTCAAACTCAGAAAGCAATGCTAATCAAGATTCCCCGGTTGACGCATTACCAGTTGAAGGGAGGGCAGCAAGGACTAGAAGACAACCTGCATAGATGACTATTACGAAACCAATCTCTCAGCAGAGGAAGAGAGCTTAATGGCAATGATGATTGCTGATTCTGACGATCCAGAGAGCTTAATGGCAATGATGATTGCTGACTCTAACGATTCACACTCCTTCGAAGAAGCATGTACAAGTCTGAAGTGGAAAGAAGCAATGAATACGGAGATGAAGGCAATTGAAAAGAATAATACTTCGGAACTTGTTAATCCTCCAGAAGGTGTTACACCCATTGGAGTTAAATGGATTTTCAATACCAAGTTCAATGAAAATGGCAATATAGAAAAGTACAAGGCCAGATTAGTGGCCAAAGGCTATGCCCAAAGATATGGAGTAGACTATACGGAGGTGTTTGCACCCATTGCTAGACTTGACACTGTGAGGGTACTGTTAGCTTTAGCAGCTCAAAGAGCATGGGAAGTGTTTCAACTTGATTTAAAAAGCGCCTTTTTACACGGTGAACTCAAGAAGAAGTGTTCGTCCAGCAGCCCGCAGGATTTATCAAGAAAGGAAAAGAAGATCAAATATACCGATTAAAGAAAGCACTATACAGACTTAAACAAGCACCAAGAGCTTGGTATAGCAAAATTGAGGCTTACTTTGCAAAAGGAACAATTTGAAAGATGCCCCAGTGAACACACTTGTTCACCAAGAAGGATCACGACAATATTCTAATAGTTAGCCTCTAAGTTGACGATTTGATTTTTACTGGAAATAGCAGAGACATGTGTGAAGAATTCAAAAATTCAATGAAGTTGGAGTTTGATATGACCGACTTGGGTAAAATGAGACTTTCTTGGAATAGAAGTCATACAAAGTGATGCTGGAATTCTCATTTGTCAAAGAAGATATGCTTGTGAAGTTCTAGCCAGATTCAATATGACAGATGTTAATCCTATGCGAAATCCTATCGTTCCAGGAACCATGCTATCAAAGGATGATGAAGGTGCTGCAGTAGATGCTACAAAATTCAAACAAGCAATTGGAAGTCTCATGTATCTAACAGTAACTCAGCCAGACTTGATGTTTGGAGTAAGTCTGATAAGCAGGTACATGGCAAATCCAAAGGAGTCACATTGGGCTGCAACAAAAAGATCTTAAGGTATCTAAAAGGAACCACTGAGTACGGCCTATTCTATACAAGGGGAAGAAAAACTGGTCTCATAGCTTACAGTGATAGCAATATGCAAGAGATTTAGATGATAGAAGAAGCACATTTGGCTCAGTATTTATAATAGGGACTGGAGCTGTCTCATGGGCTTCGAAAAAACAGCCTGTGGTAAACCACTGAGGCTGAATACATTGCTGCAGCATTCTACGCCTGTCAATGTATTTGCCTCCGAAGAATCTTAGAGCATCTTGGATCGGAGGAAAAGGAAGTAATTGAGATTTTATGTAACAACAGCTCTACTATCCAACTATCCAAGAATCCTATCCTTCACGGAAGAAGTAAGCACATTGCAGTAAGATTTCACTTTCTCAGAGATTTGGTACACGACCAAGTAGTGCGCCTGAGCATTCTGATGAACAACTAGCTGACATAATGACCAAACCATTGAAGCTTGGTCAATTTGAAAGGATTCGATGCATGCTTGGAGTAGTAAAAGCCACTGAAGTAAGCTAAAATGCAGCAGATGCATATAGCTTAAGGGAGGGAATGTTAGTCAAATTCTGTGTGTTTTGTTTACAGTTATGTTTGTCAGTTAATAAAATCCCTACTTTCAAGGGCTGATCTATTATTTAGGTTAGTTGGGTTGTTCCTATCTTATTGCCATGCAGAACGTGGCTATGTTTTCTGTTCTGTTTTGTAAGGCTTATATAAACCAACCATTACTTATGAATAAAATACATTCTCTCAGAATTAATTTGAGTCTCTGTACACTTAAGTTCAAACAATTATCACTCTTATAGTTACCTAACCTTGCCATCAAGATGGGGAGCATCTCCAAGTAGCATCGAAAATGAGGATGAAGCACTGTCCGGATCATCATACCTATAAGAACAAATTTGCATGGTCAGGTCTTCCAACAAAGGCTCAAACCAAAAGAATGATTTCAGACATTTAGGAGCAAGATAATAACGAGAATTGTTACATAGCTGATTACTCCCTAAAATCATGTGTCAAGATTACAAATTCTACAACACTCTGAATAAATATTAAATATAACTTTCGAGGTACTAATAGCATCTTCAATAAGTTTAAAATATCTTCTAAGTTTAAACAGTTTTTAGAGTTTGATGTAGTTTCAATTTAATTTCTTTGATTGGTTGATTTAATAGTTAATTATAGTATTAAAATAGAAATTTTATTTCACTAATTTTATAGAAAGGTTCGTCGAAAAGGAAAACTTATGTCATTTAACTTAAGTGTGGGCAATATAACCAAGTACAAGATATAGTCATATATGGGTAATCAGGGTACAGAGATCATGATTGAAGTTACTACCAATATTGATATGGGTCTGCCGAGGAGGATTTTTTCTAGAAGTGGGTATAACAAATACTTTACAACCGTACCAAAACCCTATCAAATGTCACCCTTGGCCCTATGAAATCCAAAGTTCTAATGGTGCCCAAGTCATTGGGGTGGGAGATCAGAATATTTCAAAAAGGTGTTGTGGGCTGTGTGACTACTAGAGTGGGTCTTTGAATTGGACTGACCCAAATGTGATGGTTCATACTTTCATTGGAGTGGCAGATCTATGCCTAATAGTATACAATATCATTCACAATCGGGCCTTTACCTAGAGTGAAAGTCCAGAACAACTCCCAAAAAAATCAATGCTGAAAACAAACTTACAAGCATATCTTAATTTTTCCTTAACAACCCGTGCAATCTCCTTTTTCAATCTATTTTTATATCTGATAGATATGAAATCATCTATGTGCTTTCACCGATAAGCTAAGCTTTCAGAATTCAGAATAGTTGTTTCGTGACATGATTCCAAAACCTCCCTGACCATGTGGTTTACAATGATATCTTTATTACCTACATTTTTCTTAAACAATAATTCAACAAAAGGTAGAAAGGCCTATACAAAGTCTATACCATAGTAGTTAATAGCGGATAACAGATAGCGGTTAGGCATGCTCACCCTCCAAAAAATGCTATAGTGGGAGAGGGATGATCACTATTTAGATCCATCCCAATATATGTATATTAGGAGATACATATGATGTATAAGTGCTGAAAAATAAAAAATTGATTGTAAGGATATATATATATATATATGTACTTCTATTGTTTGCATATACAAAACAATAAATATAACACGTATCCCACTATCCCTATTGTTTGCATATACAAAACAGCAAACATAACATATATCTCACTATCCTTGTTGTTTACATATATAAAACAGCAAATATATTTCATGAGTTCAAGACTAGACACTAGTTAAATATCATCATCTTTAGTTAAAACTCAAGGATTTCATCCTCATCTTCATCACTCTTCGTGTTGTAGATTTGTTCATGCTCTTCTTCGCTTTCAATTCCATCATCATCTTCCTATTGCCGATCTTCATGATGTTCTGATGTTTGATTTCTTCTTCCAATTTACATAGAACTAGAATCTACCACTGCATTCTTAGCTCTTTTATGTTGCCTAGTGTATGTAATAGTTTTCCCCCACCCCTGTTGCAGCTGCCATAATTTCCCAAGTTAAATCGTCAAACACAATTTCATCTTCTTAGACAGCTTCTTCATCTTCATTGGCCATTTCACCAGCCGGTCATTCATTACTCCCATCAACCTCACTCAAAACAATAGTATCTCCCACATCTTCAGAATTAAAATGTTACTTGAGTGATTTGTTATATTTGATGTATACCAAATCATGCGACCTTTGATGCTTAAGCCATTCTTTTTAGAAAGAACCTATTTTATATAGACACACATGAAACTAAATTAGTTTGACACTTTAACATTCTTACATAAAACTAACATAGTTAATTTTAAAATTTACATACATGCTCAAAGATGCTCAAATTCCTCCTCACATCCCGAAGAACTACATGTAAAGCTTAATACTTTAATGGCAATCGTTTTTAATACTCATTAGCTCCTTTACAAAATTACATAATGATCATTTAAAATTATTATGATCTTTTATTTAACAAGTGCTAAAGTATACCTCTATCTTATTGCAACGGGAATAAATTGATAGCTCACGGGTTGCCATATCTTCCTCCTCACTACTTCTAGCTAGTCTTTGAATACACTTGTACAACCTTTTCATAATTTCTGGATCATTTTCAAGACTTGGATTACCAAAAAAGAATTGAGGATTTAGATAATGACCAGCAGCATGCAAAGGATGATAGAGTTGGCACTCCCATCTCCTATTAATTATATCAAAAACCTCTTTGTATTTCTCTTTGTTCCCTTTAAATCCGTTTTGAATATCCATCACCTCATATATATATATATATATATATCATTGCTGGTTTTTCCTTATTATCTACCAACCTCAAAATTTGAACAATTGGTCATACATTTGAGAGTATAAATCACATCTGTCCAAATAGTAAGCATGAGGACAATGTCAAGTGCTTTCTTCCCTCTAGTTTCCTTGGCTACTTTTGACTTCAACCAATCATTATATGTGAACATCTTTCTAAGGTTGTTCTTTTGATTATGCAACCTTTGTAAGGAGAGGAATCTTGTTGCAAACCTAGTCACTCCATACCTAACCAATTCAGTTTTGTTAGTGAACTTCTCATAGTATTCAAGACCAAGACTGGTTTTAAATGTAGCCTATAAGACTAATCCCCCTTTGGATAGTCTTTTTCACTCTTATCTTTCAAATGTCCTCTAAAATTAAATCAAGACAATGAGCTGCACAAGGTGTCCAAAATAAATGTGGCCTTTTGGTTTGCAACAACTTGCCTAAAAATTAAATTTGATAAACTAGAATTAGTATAAAAGAAATAAAATGATAGAATTAGTAAAAGCAATAAAAGTAGTAAAGTTTATCAACTCTTATTACTGACCAAAACAAAGTTGCTTTTGTTGTTAGTTACAACTTGAAAGACATTGTTCTCTCCAACCTCTTCAACAAATTTATCTAACAATTCAAATACTTTCTGTCCAATCTTCATGTAGGCAACTACATCAACACTCTTCACAAACAAAGAGTCAGATGGATAATTCATTAAGAAATTTATTAAAGTTCTATTCTTCTTATCAGTCCATCCATCAAACATAATTGTACAACCATATTTTTCTCTCTCCACAATATGAACTTTCATCAAATTTTGTGTGTACTCTAACTCTTTCTTCAAAAGAGTAACCATACATTCATGGTGAAAGGGAAGCTTTAGATGTCTTTCATAATTTCCAACTGCTTGTAGCATCATCTTATAGCTTTTTAACCACACAACATTAAAAGGAATGTTGTTTGTCACAAGGAAACATTCTATGTATTGTATCGTCCTTGTTCTTGCCTTTTTCTTAACATAATCAATAATGCTTGTTTGGCTTTTCTCCTTGCCCATTTTGATGGTTTCCTTAGTTCTTTTAAAAACAAAAAATCAATGTTACCAAATTTTGTATTTCTTACACCTCTTTCTCCTTATCCTTTTTCTCTTCAATCTCAACTGCATATGCATCCTTCCGAACTATTTTCTACATATATGTTTCCTTTAGCAACGCTTTTACATCGGGGGGGACCTTGGTAAATTGTTGACATCTACCATGATTCTCATTTGGTATCTCTTTGCTCGAGAAATACCACCAATGATGGTTTTAAACAAAAATCACAAGTTACAATTTTTTTGTTATTGATATCTCTTGGGCTATTCCACCGCCAAACCATGTCTAAGTTTGGACCGGTGGATTTTACTAAACCATTGGAAGGAGTGAGTTGTGAAACCATAGTACAAAGGAAAGAAATTGAAACAAAAAAACAAGGAGTCAAAGAAGCACAAGGTTAAAAAGAGAATGGGAGCGTGCAAAATGAAGTAAAGAATGGCTCTAGCCTTTTCCAGAGTGACCATCGGGAGGGTGGTCGGGAACCACCAACACTCGCCAGAGAAGAAGCAATGGATGAAGAAGAGAATAGGAGCGTTATGCCGGAGAAGAAGTAGTGAGTCAAAGGAGAACTTCTCGAAAAAGTTACTCTGATATTTCCCTTTTTACCCTTTCATTAAAAAATACTCTCCCAACTCAAAATGGTGTCACTTTATTTATTTATTTTCTTTTTTGTAAAAAAAAAAAACAAAACAACATCATGTGGGTTTTCCCTGTCACCTCAACATCACAAAACCAGAAGTCACACGTCTAGGCACTAAATCCCATGTTCTGGGCCGCAAAAGGAGGCACAACTACCACTCCATCAAGGTGCGACGCAACAACCACCATCGAAGTGACGATTGACTACTCTGCTCAGCCTTTTCACGAAAGCGACGCTATCACACACTTCTAACAACTATGGTCCATACTGCAAATCCAAAGGGTTCTTGCTTGAGGGGACAAGGTAGATTACTAGATATAAAATCAGTTGCACTTTTACCCACCAACTCAAGTTTATTCATTAGTTGGTTCATGACACTATGTTGGTTACAAGACCAAGATTATGGCTATATTTGCCCAGATTATTTGTAGCTTAAAAGTTATTTTAAAGTTAAGGGGAAAAAATAAGTGCTTAAAAAATAAGTATATATTATTAGTTAAATTTATTTTTTTAGTTAAAAAACTCCTTTTAAGTTAAAAGTTGTTAAATAATTTTCTTTTATTATCTAACAAAAAATATATTTACAAAAAAGAAAAATAAACTTTGTAAAATATTTCTCTTTAAAATTTAAGTATAAATATTGTTTAGTGCAAGTTCTCCTTAAAAGTAATTTTGAAATAAAAAATAAGTCGGGTCAAACCGTACCGTTTGTTCTTCTCAACAGGTGTACTATGACACTAGGTCAGTCATTAAACCCCAGCCAGAGCACTCCAAGGGAATATGACTCAGTATAAACAACATAAAACAAGGACACTGTATCAAAATTACACAACTAATAAACCACACTGATTACGAACCTAGGAGACTTGGTAATTACCAGTAAGCTCTGCTCCAAGCAGTTCGTTTTAAAGTGAATCAGAAAATAAAATTTGAACTCAAGCCAAATCTAACATAGACTGGAATTAATACCTAAATAAGTTGTTAAACCACATATAAACTTAATGACAAAAACAAAAAAGCAACAAGAATGACATGAAATAAAAAGCTTCAGCAAAAATTAGGAGGCTACAACCATCAGTTACTGTCTAGAGAGAACTAACCTTCCCATGGAAAGAATACCCCGAACATGTTTGACTTCACTAAATTCTCCAACAACAGTCTTTTCTGCTTCTCTTCTTTGCTCCTCATTCATGGGAGCGGATCTTCCATTTGTAACATCTGCTACTTGGGCCACAAAACCCTTATCCACCTAGGTATTGAATTCAAAACGAATTACTCACAAAGCAATGCAACACCAAACTTCATAAAACCCAATGCTCACTAGTCACTAGCTTTGTTTCCAGAGAACAATACCCGAAAGAAATGGTTAGTGTTATAGCCTCCAAGTCGCACAAGCTTAAAAATGTGGTCAACAGTTTTGGGTGCAATAGTTGGATAGAAACCAAATTCAATATCCCCATAATTTGTCTGCATCCAAAAACACAAGAGCCTAAGTGATGCACACCAGAAGCAACAAACTACAATAAAAAAAGAAATAAATAATTTTGACAATTTGAGAACAAGTTATCTAAAAGCAACCAAAATTCCCAAGCAAGATGGGATTTTTCATTGAACGAGCTACTTGATTCCGGTTTTCACTCATACCCAGAACATAAATAACTGAGATTTTCTTAATCAACAACAAGGATATCCACATTTGAGCTTCCAAATTACTCAAGAATTTAATAAGAGCACAAATAGAATCCATGACTACAAGTCTACAACACTGAAGACACTCAGCATTTATGAACTCAATTCAAGCTTTTACTGCAAATCCAAAAAGTTATAAATGAAATGAAAAAACAAAAAAGGATCAAACTTCATACAAATTTTCATATAGAAAAACCTGAAAGACAACGCGGGTTGATCCCAGTTCGGGTTCCAGACTGGAAATGGTAAATACTAAGGCCAACAAAGTGCAACCTTTGATCCAAAAACAGAACTCTCGGATCGACATTTCATCCAACGTTAGATTTAGCACTTTTTCAGCTCCTAAAATTAGAGTCAACCATCCGAAATTCAGAAAACCCAAAATTGAAAATTTTCTCTGTTAGTTGGTTTTTGGTACCAATTCCACCAATTTTTTTTCAGGAGATTCATTTTGCGGTTTTTATTTGTAAGAAAGTGGCGCAAACAATATCAAAGCCCGTTAGATAGCTGGCTTAAGTCTGGGCTAGTTAAGCCCAAAAAAGCTATATAATGACCCACTTTACTCACACACACTTTTTTCTCTTTGCATTCCCACTTCGTTTTCTTTTCTTCTTTTGCATTTACAAAATAGTTCTGTACCGTATGACCTTCACACCCACAAATTTTATGAAAATATTTTTTATGATGTACTTTCATAATTTTTTTTCTTATTACAGAAACTAACGTTTGTAGCATAAAAACTTACCTTACAGGATAATAATTTCTATTTAGAATATAACTATATTACAACAATTTTTCGTCTAAAAAATTAACAGAAAAATTCCTAAAAACATAGGGTACTATGAATAGCAGCACCCTTATTTGTTTTTATTTTGGGCCGAAGGAAGTAGCCCTAACGTGATTTCAAGCCTCCCATGAGATAGATTTTTTTTTTTCCATTTACCAAAATTTTCCTCTCACCTATCAAATTTTTAAAATCCTAAATGTACTCCTATTAGATTTTCAATCAAATAATTCATATAATTTATGATAAGTTGATTCCAAATATAAAAAAATTATTTAATTTCTGGATAAATGATCTAAAATATATAATTAATAGGTTTAAGATCAACTAATCTATAATTTATTATTTATATGTTCTGAATTAATTGTTAGAAAATATAAAAAATTATTTGATTTTCAAATCAATTAATCTAAAACTTATAACTAATAGGTTTTGAATTCTAAATTAGTTTATCTAGAATATAAAAAATTAATTTTTGGGTCAACTAATTCAGAACATAAAACTAATGAATTTCTTATAAACTAATCCGAAATATAACTAGTATATTATAGATTACTTGATATGAAATTAAAAAAAAAAAATCTGGGCAAGCACATCCTAATGCTATTGTTGGGGAGGGGTTGCGGTGGGGTGTGATGGGGTGGCTGCTGATGGCGTAGCAGTGTGTCGGCAAAGAGGAGGAAGATGAGGATAATTTCGGTATTTTAAAGAGTGATAGGTGCGAATAGAAAATTGGTAGAGCTTAAAAGAAAATCTTCCCTGAGAGTATCATTGGGCCGTGCGCCGTAATTAAATTGTGAGTCTCAATGTTCGGCTTCCGCAGAAGGGGAACAGCAAAGAAATAATGAACATATTTTGAATACGTTATATAACTGACAAAACAATGTGTTCACATAAAGAGGGTAATTACAATATACATTCGCTAGTAAGTTTTCAAAAAAGTGTTCAAGAACCTATTATAGAACACCCATTTCTCATTTCCCATTAGTAAGGTTTAGTTTGAAAAAAAAAAAAAAAACATTTCGTATTTCTAGGGACACCCACTTATTTGATATAGCAATTGCAACTTGTTTTTTTAACGTTTTCCTTTAATTTGCGGAAAATTACAGTGGAGAAGATGTATCCGTACAAAAAATTGGAAGACAAAATTAGAATTGATTATTATGATGAAGGAGACTTTGAAAGGAGGAAAAGCAAATTATAGGTACTTGACCCTTATGAGGCTAGCCTGGATTTTGGGCACATGCTATGTTTAGGTTCAACGTTTCCACATAGAAATGATAGTAACAGGAGGAATTGGCTTCCTATTTATACTATAAAGCACTTTGTGAAACGCAAGTTTAGGAGAAAAGAAGAACACTATGCATGCACAAACAATTACTCAATATCCCAATAGCTTCAAAGCCAATCATTGTTACCAAACTGTTCACTAGGCACAGGAGAAGACCACAACACAGTTCCACCCTCCCCTCTTGGAACCTCTAGACAATATCCTTTTCAGAATATGCCATTTCAAAACCCAAACCAAATTCCTTGCAAACAGATGCGGAATTTCTTCTATTAACAAAAAAAGGGGGGCATATGTGCCAAGTTTTAAAAGATTGTGCTTGTCATCAGTCATCACCATTCACCACTGCCACTCAATCAAAACTAAAACTTTACTCGGTAGTAATAATAAATTTTAAAAGCTTTGCATTTAGAATTTAGCACCTTTCTCAATCAATTGTAATTGCAATGTTTGTTGTCCATAAAAAACAATTCCATTCCTCTTTAGGCAGAACCTGAACCTGATTCCAACTCTATTATTGTGGCCCAAAAGCCCAGCCCAATTGGGTAAACTCCTAAGTGTCTAATTATCCATATGGCACTTGAAGCCTTACACAACTTTACCTCTATAAATCTATAATCATTTCACACGCAATTAAAATATACCTTCCCTGATTGGACATCAACGGTTTACTTTATTTTACGTATTCATATAATACATTATTTATATTCTAATAATTAAAAACATGAAATGTACTACGGAAAACAAGAGTAATAAAATTAAGGATTTTGTATTATTAGAAGATTACTAACAAATATCAACTAAAGAATAGCCTAACTAATAATAAAAAAAACTAAGGGGAAATATTGTTTGTTATAGCAGTCAAAACCGGCTGCTCAACCTACCTCATATTTCTTATGAATTACACTTTTTGTGATTCAGCCTAACTTGTTAATCCCTTTTGATCTTTTTGTTTTAAACTTATATAAATTAAAAAAATTAAAATAATATCATACCAAAATATAGGTTCAGTTGGATTCAAATCTATAATTCTTCCACTCAATTTGGTTAATTGCGTGTAGAGCTGATTAAAAAATCCAATTTTAAAAAAAATCATAACTAGTAATAAATTTTTATATGATAAACTGTTATTTTAATATAGTTATGGTTAATGCAATTAACTTAATTTATTAAAAAAATAATTATAGTTAAACTTGATTTCATAATAAATTATTTTTAGTTGTTGTCAAATTCTTTTAAATTTTGTTTTCAATAAAAAGTGTTGGTGAATAATAGTCGATGTAAAATATTTTTACAACATTAATTTTCTTTCTATATGTTAAAGAAAATTGTATTACACGGTTTACACCTTTATGTCAATAACCCCCCTGTGCAAAATGTGTTGAATAGAAAAAACTTTTGTGAACACCTATGTGAAAGTAACCATGACTCGTGAAAAAACACACTAAAAAAAAAACAGTACTCACACATATGCAACATAGGTCACACATCCTTGTGCATAATGCGTTGAGTAGAAAAATCATTTCTAACTAACCTACACATTTATGACAATAGTCACATCCTGTGAAAAGAGATGCTAAAAAGGAAAAACTTTCATGACATTTCTCACACCTCTATGTAAATGTTCAAAACCCTGGGAATAATATACTAAGCAGAAAAAGCTACTAACAAATCTTAGACACCTTTATAACAAAGGCAACAATGTTGTGATACTTTACAAAGTAGAAAAAGTCTTATGTTATTTGTCACATCTATGTGGGAAACATACTAACTAGAAAAATTAATTTTAAAAAAAAAAATTCAAAATTGATTATTTAACCGATTATGGACAAATAATTAGTTAAATAACTGGTTATCTATATATCCAATTAAAGTAATTAATTATAAATATATAATTGATTATTTATAATGATAACCAATTATAATAAATAATAACCAACTATGAAAGAATAGTTATAATTATAACTACTTATGTATATTGTTATTTAGTAGTTATGGTACAAGCAACCCTAATTGAGTTCATTGAACTCACCCACGTTCATTTAGTTCTATTTAAATCACATTTTCTAAACATTAGCATACTAGTTAATTTGGTTTTACTTATTTCAACAATGTCATTGTTTATTTTTATTATCGTAACTTAAAGTTGAACCAACATTTAAGAAAGTAATTTTCTAAATATCCAGGTTGTGAAAATCGAATGGTTGATTCAACCGGTTCAATCAAGAATGGACTTGTGTACGATCCATTGTTTCCAAAAAATCAAGGATGTAAAAAACCGGTTGGAAACCGGTCAAACTGGTCAAGAATTGGCCGGTTCAAGGGTTAGCCCATTTTTCTAAAAAACAAAAGAGAAAAAATACAAAAAATTATAAAAATTGAAAATTTGTAGCTTTTGAAATTTTAGGTACACAAATGAGAGATATTTTGATAAGGTGTTGTAAAATAAAAAATATTTAAAATAAATTTTTACAAATTACGAAGCATTAATTTCAATTTAGAATATAAATATTTCTTAAAAATTCATTTTAGACAATGTGGTACTTTACCTCTTTTTAATATTTTAAAGACAACAACCTTAAAATTAATAAGATGTATCATATTTGTGTATTATAAATCATATATAACCTTATTTTTTATTTAGTATATTACTATATTAATAAAAATAAATATAATAATAACATTTTATTGAATCTGGTTTGACCCCAATTCACACCGATTAAACCTTTAAATCCGTAATTCATATATATACGCAAGGAGCATAATTAAAAAACTCTACTATGATGCAACAATTAACTAAAAAATTGTTGTAATAATTTCAACGAGAAAGTATTGGGGACATGTACACTGTATATGACTACATGGTAAATAATTATAATTATGATGTATTTTATTTAAAGAATTAGAAGAACGAATAACCCTTTCTCTAACACCTGTGTTTTAATAGTACTATGCAGTCAACATACATTTTGTACAAAGAGAAAATATTGGTAAGTATTAATAAATATGATATGTTGTATATATTCTAAGAGTTAATTGAGCCAATAACTTTTTTTCTATATTGTCCACAAGTTAATTTAAAATGGTAGGAAAAAAATTAAAAGGACTTCTTACTTTTGTTTTTGAAAGATGGCGTAACCAAAAACTAAGAGTGCATGTTACCCTATATTTTTCCTTGTACGTATGGATAATGATGATGGATGGTTGCTTACATATATTAGTTTTTATAGCGTCCATTGTTGACAAACTATTTAACATGCTATATAGGCTTTGACCTACATAGAGCCAAAATTGAATAATCACAAGAGAAGTTAAAGTTCATCAAAATCCAATTCAGGTTTAGAGGGGCAAGAAATATAAAAAGAAGGTGAAGAGGCTTCTCATTAGTCACACAAACCCATGATGGGTACCACTTAGAAGTTCGAAACAAAACTTACCAATGAAATCATAGTGGGTTAGTGTGAATTAAACCACCGTCATTTTGCAAACACGTTTTTTACTATTGCACCGCTAAACATAATCTTTTCACTTTACAATCAAATCTAAACATTAAGCAAGTAACAATAATAATTAATTGTGGTAATTGCCGACCAATATTTATTCTAGAAGGGAAGAAACACTTTTTTATAAAAAAAAATAAATTATATCCTAAGGCTGAAAAAGTAAAAGGGTTTCAACTTTCAACTATCCACATAAACACAATTATCTTCAACACACCTACCTCTAAAACCCCAACCAAACACATTCTCAGAAAACGACCCCTAAAAAAATGGATAAGCACTTTAAGAGGTTATCAATTCCACGCAATTAAATTTTCCTTATGGCACAAAATAAATATCATTATCCAGCATAGTGAATTAATCACGTTTCGAACTTATTTGAAGGATTACTAACCACCATGGTTTACCCATATGGTTGTTAATATTTTATATTGAGGACTAAGATAAAATATGAATTTGGGGTGAGAGGAGAAAAGAGATTGTTCTAGAAGGCATGTGGTGAAGCATAAAATGCAATAGGAAATGGCTCCATGACATGAGGGTGTGTTAGGCATAGAATAGTGACAGAGATAGACCACTAATTAGTTGTCGGCCTTCAGTTTTAGAAAGAGTGGCATAATTGTGCGTGTAACACTTCCAACTACCCTTAACTTGCAACCTCAATTCGCACGCAATCCTTGTCCTCTCTAGCTTCTTCATTCTTGGCAAAATTTTTAGATCTTGGTAGTTTCTTTATTCTGTCAAATAATGTTGTGGTCTACCTTGTGAAAGTTGTTTTCTTCATTTCTTCTTTTAACTCAAATGTTAAGTCTGCATGATTGTGTAAATTTAAAAATAATACATGTTGGAAAATAAATAAATTAATAGCATAAATTATATAGTTTTTATGTTATTAAACGCCTTATTAAACAAGCAACATAAATTGGATGAAAATTAAAATTTTAAACTCATCTCATTTAAATATGAACCCAAATTTATCCTGCAGAGCCAAATCATCCCTAACACTACATGTTATCATTCCTACTCACACTCTTTAATTAAGCTCTCAAATTTAAGTCTTATGAATAGAAAGTTAAGATTAGGAAAATGTCATCAAAAGATGGTTAGACAATTTTTTTAGCAGACTTTAATCATCAACAAAGCCTAATAGATGTCTAACACATAAAATATATAAAATCTACTCTAAAAATTAAAGCTAGTAATGTCTCCTTTTTAAAAAATAAACTTTTTTTTTTTGGTTTCTTATTGGTATTTTTTTCCAAAAAATAATATTACTTGCACATGTAAGTAATAATTTAGTTATTAAAATAGGGATATTGCAACGTAAGTAGCCACTGATGCGTAAGATATCACCGCTTAAGGACAAATGTACCCTACACAGTAGTAATAGTAGATCTAAGTTCAAATATCGTATCCAAGGTATCAAATCTTCTTCTCAATTAATTCAATTTCAGAGATAAGAGAGCAATTGATGAAAGAGAATGGTATTTAATTAGTGGGTCACAATGGTTTGGAATTACAGTAGATAGTAAAACAAGAGAAAATATTGGTTTGGAATGCAAAAAGTTAAGTTCTAGGGTTGTGATTTCACTACAATACTTCTACCCCCTTTTACTAGGCATCTTATTTTTTTATCATTTCAACGATTACCAATAAATTACCATAGTTTGTTGTAGTGAGTTTGATCATGCATACTACACTATAATCCTAATTTGTTATCCAATTTGATCATGTAAGATTCCAAATAAAGACCGGTTCTTTTTTACCTAATCGGAGCTTTGCCCGATGAATTTGGTCCATTATACTGGGATAAGACCCTATTTGTTTCACAGATCAATCATTCAAATATCAATGATCATGACTATTCAAACAATTAAGATATAAACAAACAAAATACATTAGCCTATTTACTTCCTATATTGATTGCTCAAACATCAATGATCACGACTGTTTAAACAATTAATGTGCAACTAATATTCAAAAATCAGTGGTCGTGACTATTCGAATAATTAGGGTAGCACAAAGAAGTAAATTAATCATTTAATGACATTAAAAAATCATGCAAGTGCAAATGAGAATTACAAAGAGCTATATCACAACCCCATAAAAAAGGGTTTAGCTAAACATGGTTAATGTAAAGCCAAATATCCTTTCAATAAAAGAATACATCAAAATAGATAAAGAATTACTATAAGAAGTACTCTGAATTTCCTCGAACCCAAAGTTTCCTCACTATTATTCGCCTCTTAGGTCACAGACTTAACTCTTTTTCTGAGTCAAGGCAAATCCTCTTCTTATGACTTCTTTTGTCCTATTTTATAAAAGGGTTTGGATTTTTTTATATCTTTCATGAGGCCCACGTAGGATAGGTGTGTTGAAATTAAGCACGATCGTGCTTATTTTAATGACTTCTTTAGCAAGTAAAGTAGCATTGTCGTGCTACTTTTTAGCACGGTCGTGCTCGTAACTTCATGATCGTAGCACAACCGTGCTGCCTCTAAGCATGATTCTGCTTCTTCTAGCTGACGTTTTGGGTTGTGTTGACTTAGCACGGCTGTGCTGAGATAGAGCATGGTTGTACTAACGTGGATCTTCAATAATTGCTCTGGAAAGGCTCAAATGTTCCCCTTGTTTTGCACATTTTTTAAGTACCTGTCTAGAGTAAGAATAAACACTTAAAAGTGAGTTTTTCTAATAAATATGTAATTTTTCCCTTAAAACTAATATTAATTATACTGAAAATACAGTAGAAATCCGGTTTATCAACCTCCCCATACTTGAACATTACTTGCCCTCAAGTAAATCTGGATGAAGAAAACATTCAATTATTTTTCAAAAATAAGTCTTCTTAAGTAATTAGACTTGAACGAAAGCAAATTCAGTTAACTGCCAAGAAAAGGTGTTCATCTTACCACACTTGGGTGTTTAGGGACAAGAGAATTTTCGGCACTCAAGATCAATTCAAGCAAGACTACTCAGGACAATTGTATATCAATCATGTAAAATAAATTCACTTCAAAGCAAGCAATTATGGGGTTATTACAAGATGTAATAAGGGCCAAGGTAGTTGTCTTAAGTGCAGAAAATAGAAAGAAAAGGAAAATGCAAAGGGCTAAAAATATCAGAAAAATTAAAATTAGTTTCCTTAAGGACCCTAAGATTTTCAAGAAACAACGTCCTTATTTTAAACTTTTTAATGACCCTTGTTTTAACTACATACTCTCTTTTTGCTCTTTTTCTCTCTTATTTTTCTCTTTCTTTGATATCTTTCTTTTTCCTCTTTGGATATATATATTTCATTGTTGGAAGAGACATAGTCAAGTTTCTTCTTTTGTGAGGTCATCTTTGAATTATTTTTCACTTTTGCCATTAATTCTTCCCTTTTTTAGAGGTTGCTCTATGGTGATGAGAGTGGTCACTTGTTAAATATACGTGAGAGAAATTTGGGCGACAAATAAATATTTGCATAAGGTCAACTTAGGCAACTAAAGGTAATTATGTTCAATTAGGTAGTAGGTTGAAAGAAGACTTACAAAATACCTAAAAAATTAGCAAGTAAATGAGTAAATTTAAAAGACATGAACTTCAACACAATAATCAAAGGTTACCAAGGTTAGAGATATTTACACTTTAAAATAAAGATCAAGAGCTTGTTTATAATGTAACCTCGTTATGGCTCAAATCTCACTCATTCTGTGGTTAATATGACAGAAAAACTATATTAAACTTTGTTAATTACTCGACCTCTTTATAGAAAAGACTCCTAATTTTTTTTTCATTCACCATAAGAATGTCTATATTATCAGCTAAAAGAGTAATAGCATCTTCGGGTGTATTCACATCCATTGTAAGGAGACAAAATTATCACATACTCTCATATTCCCTCCCCACACTTAAAGTTAGCAATGTCCTTAATGCTTTAAAAAATTGAAAAACAACAAATAAAATGAGAGAGAAGAAAAAGGAAAAACAGGGATCAAGGTCGTGCTAAAAGGGAGCACGACCATGCTTGGAATGGCTAGATCTCAACACGGCCATGCTTGGAAAGTCGAGATTGTAGCACGACCGTGCTATATATGGATCATGGTTGTGCTATGCAGAGCATAAAGAAAGCAGAAATTTAACTTTAAAAGAAAAAAAGTAAAGAAAGAAAAATGATAGAGTAATAGGTTGCCTCCTATCAAGCGCTTATTTAATGTCCTGAGCCTGATGGGTGAGGTGCGATTAAGGCGGCTTATTTCTGAGCTCAGATTTGATCACCCACTGCTTCCCTTGCTAGTGTGCCTTAAGTGTGATAAGTTTATTCTTTGTATATTTTCCATGGGTGTTCTTTGTAGGGTTAATACCCTTTTTTCCATGAATGGTCCACCTAGGAGCTTCTTTATACTTGCCCCCAAATCATATAACATTTTTCAAAAAATAAAGTTCCTATGGTGCAGAGAAATGTAAAACTTTTAAGATCTTTCATTTTAGGGGTCAATTTATTTGAAACCACATCATAGCATTCCTCGTTGAGGCCTATTGTTTCAAAATATGCTAATTTCTGTTTATTGGAAATAATTTCTTTCATGAATTTGACATATTTTTCCATTTGAGCCATGACCTATGAAAAAGGAATGTTGATATGCAATTTCTTAAACATCTTTGAGAATTTGAGAAATTGCTTATCATGCTACTGTCTTTTTAATCTTTGAGGAAATGGAACTTTTACCTGAGGAGGTGTTAGTACCTCCTTACTCTTTTTTTTTTTTTTGTTCCTTTTGGTCCTCTTCAGTAGGGACCTCTGATAATAGCGGTGAAGTGTCTGTTAATTGTGGCTCTAGAGCTCTTTCTTGATAAGGTTTTTGTACCTCCTTGCCCTTATCCTTTTACACATTGATTTTGATGGGGTGTTAGTATGCCTTTACCCTGCTTATTTTGGTCTTCTTCAGTAAGGACTTCTAATAATAGATGTGAGGTTCTTGTTGATTGCGATTGTGGGTCTTCTAGTAGCTTTTCACTTCTTATGGTAATTGCTTTTACTTCCTCCCTAGGGTTTGGTTTTATTTGAGAAGGTAGAGTACTCTATGCCCTTTGAGTCATGAGATTCACTATGGTGGCCATATGTGTCTCTAGTGCCTTCATTCTTTCATCCCTTTGTGACTCTAATGCTTTGTTTGTGTCTGATAATCCATTGTAGAAGATCTAAATTATTCTTCTCAATGGTAACCCATGGTCAGGGCAATTGCTCAACATCTCTTGAAATCTATCCAAAGCTTCAGCGAACGATTCTTGTTCATACTAGGTGAAATTTGCAATATTTCTTTGTAGTTGATTATATTTTGTGACAGAGAAGTACTTCCACCAAAATTTGTGGGAGCACTACTCCCATGTGCAGATAATGTGCTTCGACAATGACCCTAACCAATCTATAACTCTCCCATTTAATGAGAATGAGAAAGTCGCAAGTTTTACTATGTTTTGGGTCACCCTCAAGTAGTGAACAATGTCTATTATCCTTAGGAAACACATTAGGTGAGAAACTTGATCTTCTAATGGTAAACCATTGAACTACTTATTGTCAATCATCTGCAGTAGTGTTATTTTCAGTTCAAACATGTTATATCCAAAGTTAGGGAGTTAGATGTTGTTGGCTACCCCCACCATAAGGGTGAGAAAATCTTGTAAGGTATGTTCGAAAACAACATCTTCTTTTCCCCAATGATAATTCTCAACACGTCTTGCCATTCTTTTCTATCTAGATCTGTTTCTACAAGCAATTTTTTCAATCTTAGGGTTATGCTCTAGGCAGGTCTCAAAAATCGAGTTTAAATAAACTATTCACATATTAAGAAAATTTTCAATCTTAGGATTATGCTCTATGATTGTTCTCAACACGTCTCACCATTCTTTTCTGTCTAAATCTGTTCCTACAAGCAGTTTTTTTTAATCATAAGGTTATGCTCTAAGCAGGTCTTGAAGATCAAGTTTAAATAAACTATTCACATAGAAAGAAATATTAAACTGCAATAGCTATAAAAAAAGAAAAAAAATAGAATAAAATAAATAAATCAAAATAAAAAATAAAATAAAGTAAAATAAGAACACTGAATTGAAAAGAGCAAAACAAAAAACCAAATAGAAACAAGATAAACACAAGTAAAGATACAAGCAAAAAAATACGCAAGTAACGTACGATAGAGACACAATAAAAAATGTAAAAATAATAAATAAAATAAAATAAAACATAAAATAAATAAAATAAAATAATTTAAAAAATAAAAATACTAAATGGAAAAAAATAAATAAACCAAAAAACAGAAAAAAATTAGAGATTGAATAGAAATAAGATAAAGATACGACAAAGCAATAAGATAAAGATTGAATAAGAATAAGAAAAGTAAATATTAGAAAAGTACAAAGAATAATGGTTCATTTATTCTAAATTGATTTATTTTAGATTGGACACAATCTAGTCCCCGACAACAGTGCCAGAAACTTGAAGTGTAAAATATAACTATTTAAGGACAAGTATACCCTACATAGTAGTAACAGTGAATTTAAGTTTAGATATCGTAGCCAAAGGACAAGATTTAGTTCTCAAATAATTCAATTCAAAAGATAAGAGAGTAATGTAAGTTGATGGTTTAGACTTAGTACTAGATTTTAAACAAGAGGAAAGTAATAAGTTTGGGATTCAATGGTTAAGACCTAGCTAGTATAATGTTTTTGCCTCTTATTTACTACGCAATCTCATTCTTTGTCATGCATTGATCCCTAATAAAGTACCAATTTGTTTGGATGCATTTGGTCATTCACACTAAACTATAACCCTAACTTGGTATCCAGATTGGTCATGTAAGACTCCAAACTAGAATTGGTTTCCTTATTAAAATATTGGAGGTTTAGGCAATAAATTTGGTTAATTATATTGGAACAAACCCAATCAATTCAAAGTTCAATCATTCAAATATCAATGATCATGAATATTTAAATAATTAAGATATTAACAAATAAAATAGTGAAAACGGCTCAATCACCGAATGACATTAAATCATAATGCAAAGTTCAAAAGGAATTATAAAGAGTTTACATCACAAGTCTAGAAAAAGGGGTTTAGCGATATAGACATTAATAATGTATAGCTAAACATCTTAATAATTATAAAGTACATAAAAATATAGAAGAAATTATTGTATGAAGCACTCTGAATTGCTTCCGTCTCAAAGCTTCTTGTCATTCTTGACCTATAAGTTACCAATCTAATTCTTTATCCAAACCAAAGCCAATCCTCTCTTGTTTCTCATATTCTGGTATTTATAGGAAAGATTTGAGTTTTTTAACACGAGTGTGTTGGAATTAAGCATTATTATGCTAACCTCGATTTTCAATAATTGCTTTAAAAAGACTCAGTTTTGCTAATTTTTCTTCCTTTTTCTTAATTACCTGTCTAAAGTGAGAATAAATACTCAAAAGTGAGTTTTGTTAATAAATATACAATTATTTTCTTACAAAAGAAATATTAAACATAATAAAAATAGGGTTAAAATTCGATTTATCACATGTCACAACTAAACATTCATTAAATATTGAAATTCCTTACTAGGAAGATTAAAATTGAAGCTTTTTCTTAGAATATTGTAAAATATTAATTTTTTTCTGTAAGATCTAGTAGGTAAAGATGGTATGTTTAAAAAGGTATATTTTTCTAAATTTATTATTTTCACTTTTTTCAGAAAACTTACATTTTTTAGTATAATTATTAACATTCACTTTCTAATTGAAGAATTAAGGCTAAATTACCTATTGTTGATTCAATTTTTTCTCTTTATTATTAAAATGTTTAATTTGGTCTGTTAGTTTTTAAAGTGGATGTAGTATTTTTCCTCAAATTGTGAGAAAGGACATTAATTAATTGTTACGCAACACAAGAGGATGACATGTAGTTGCCACACAAGATACCCTGTTGAAGCATATACAATATACAGGGTTTCCTATCTTAAATTTGTGGACCCTAAAGTGCCATGTAAGTTTAAGAACTTTACAAAATTCACTCAAACACAGATTGCTATTTGTTAACCTAAATGGTTTAGGTTAATATCTATCCCTTTTTTCTTCCTGTTGATACTTGGCCTGAAAAATATAATTTTATTGATAAAAATAATTATGAAACAATTTTTATGTAAGAAATGCCATTCAATTATTTAAGCAACATCTTTTCTTTAGAAAATTAGATTTTCTTTTACCTTAACTTATTTTTTGGTAGACTCTACAATGTCATGCTATTTTGAAGATTTATTTTATTTTTTACTCAAATAAAATATTGCATTTTGTAATTTCAGAATACTTCTAAAAGATCTCGTAATATTTATTCTTGTATATTGGGTTAATTAAGGAGAGGGACATTTTTTTTAATATTGTGTTGATCTTACTTGTTCTTGTAAAAGAACAAAATCCATATAAATTCTTTTTCTTCTATGGTTGATCTTGCAAAAATCATATGTTAACTTCAAGATAAGCCTTAAAAAACACCTATAAGAGATTTTACATAATAAACCATACAATATCTTATATTCATCTAAAAAATACTATTGAAAAAGATAATATTACATTGAGTTCGAAAGTTGGATAGAATCAATTAATTAGATAAATGAAGAAATTAAATCAGTAATTTAGCCAAGAAGAAATTACAAACATTTTTTTTTATATTTTTCTTAAATCTTTTTAAATATTCTCTTCTATTTCTTTTTATCAACTATATATATGTTGATTTATTTCTTGTTCTATTAATTTTCTTCTTACATAGTCAATAAGTAATATATTTTCCTAATTAATATTTCTTAAAGTGTTTTAGTTAAAAACTTTCTCAACTTTTTTTCTGATATAATTATTATTTTTCTGCTTTTTTATTTAAAGAGAGATTCATTCTAGCCTTTGTAAGGAAAAGAAAAAGAGGTTACAGGATAATGAAAGTGATGTAGAAGTAGAACACGTTTTCGGAAATCAAACAAGTAGGCTCACATTTCGTATCAATTAAGCTGATCAAGTAATTATTTTTTTCTAAATATGGAGGGAACAGATAAACTAGATTTATTTTCATTTAATTATATGTATTTTCTAACGAAGGTAATATTATTTGAGCTGGTAAAACCACTATATGAAAACTTTTTCGTATTTAAATAAATTGTATACTTAGAACTAAAATATCAAACTATTCATTAAGCTAAAACAACTCAGGTGATTCAGCCGCTCAATCATAAACAAGATACTTATGTTTTTTATAAAAAAAAATAATAAAATGTTTATGTAAAATTTCAGTTCAATATTAAGATATTTCCAAAGACCTTGCCTTGATGTATTGTCTTTTTATTTTGTTCTTTTTTTGTCGCCAAGTATCTATTCATCTCTTAACCTGACAAGAAGCTATATACCTATTTTTTAGGTTAGGGTGAATTTATCCTGACCTCACCAATAGGAAGAGACCACGCGAATTAATGGTCCCTTCTTAATATTTCTCGTATTCACATCTTTTTTTAATATATATGTGTAAGTGTACTTGCCTTTTAAGGAAAGAGAAAAAACAAACTAAAACTATGAGGTATTAATTGTTCAAGTTTTCGTATTTTAAAAATATTAAATTATTATATATTTATTATGACGTATTATATTACGCAAAAAAAAAAGAAAAAAGGAGAGGGCCGTCACTCACTTTCTCAATTTCCTCTGTTACTCCACGCATCAATGAAAAGGCATATGAGCAAACTTTAATGGTTAGAAAACAATATTTCCCATTTCCCATTTGGCTTTGGTTTTCTTTTCCTTGAGTGAATCAAGCACGCCATATATACACAACTAAATTATGAGCATGCAACTGAAAATTCCTTAAGCACATTCAAGAAAGTGATTTTCATAAAAGAGTGGAGGGGAATAATACAATTCATTCCTCAATTGCCATTAATTCATCAGCTACCGTAATTGAATAAAATTCAATGCTTCCAACCTGTGTAATTCACCAAAGATTCTCTATTAAAATAGATAATATTACCAAGCATGATTAAGAGAGGTGGGTGCTGACTATCTTTCTCTTTATTTATTTAGGGTTTCTAATTAATTAAGAGTGAGAAGATTCTCAATGGAATTGAATCAACCCCTAACTACAACTTTAATCTAATTTAATTTATAAGGAAATAAACCAAAATTAAAAAAAGAAAAAGGAAACTGTACTAAATTAATGTTATGGTTATTAAGATGCAAACGTTTTTCAAGGTCATTTACAGCAACAAGAACAACAAGAGCATCTAATCTTTCCCAGCTCTCATATTTCTTTTCTTTTGAGAAACAAAAAGAATATTATTAAGAAGGGAAACTTAATATATGGTGAGAAAGAAAAGCAATGGAACCTATAAGAAAAGGAAGGTACAAGGGACAGCACTATTATAATTAAGACTTTATAAATGTTTAACATGAGTAATAAATATACCACACCAAATACATCCTTGTTTAAGATATCCTATAAATATCACAGTATTTAATTTAATTTGGATTTGTATACTCCTGTTATGTTTTGATAAAAGAAAAGCTAAAATTGGGAAATTTTTTTTTGGATCATGTCCAAAATATTTAACCAAAACTCCTTTTTTCTTTATTTTTAAATATTCTTTTTTTTACCTCTTTTTCTTTGTTGGTAGACATTTACATTCGAGCTATTTGATTTTATTTTTTTCTTTCCTTTTTTTGTTATTTATATATATATATATTAATTTTTTTTTGTTTAACTATTTTTGTCATTTTTATCCAATTTTTGGACAAAATATATCATGAATCTGCATTTGTAGCCGATCACTATTTTCTCACTTACAAGAGATGAAATAAATAAAAATAGATGACATAAGAAACAACGACTATTTTTATGCTCATAAATAAAGTATATTTAGAACCATAACAATTTTTTTTTTATAAAAAATTAATCAAGTACAAAATTGATTTATAGAGATGATTATTACTTTCCAAATCATGGCGTGTAGGGATGGGCTCTTCATCAGCAATATGTTGAGATGATCAATCACTAATTAGGTGGTTCCTTCCATTTGCTACAGGATTACTACTGCACTTGATTTGTCTTAAAAAATATATAAAATGTAAAGTGAACAAACAAAAATGCTAAAAGCAAAACAATTTCCAAATATGATGATTTTTCACCCAATCGTCGCGTGTGGTGATGCATATAGTATGTTTGAACTCTTTTCTCATTTTCATTAAAAAAACTATTATAAAAAGAAACTTTATTATGATATGGTATCAAATTTTCAACCGTTTGTTGAAAAATATTTGATCGTACTAGTTGTACTTTTGTTAATAACTACCATCAGCAATTAGCAATTTTTCCCAGTGGTGCCTACCACTGATATAAATGGGTCTTTTTTCTCTTTTTTCTTTTAAAAATTTCCCTTCTCTTCCAGGTGGAGGGTTGGCTTTTTCAGGTAGGGGTAGTCAAATCAAGTTAAATACAAGAAGGAACAACTCGAATTGAAATTTGGATGCCATTGCCAAAATGTATTATAGTTTATTTATTCTTATAAAATAAAATTACTGTTGATAATTCTTTTAATGTATATAAATGAAGTTTGGACACCATTGTTATTAAGAGCAACACAATTGGCATTTCTTTGGATAAGCAATGCGAAATTTATTTATTTGCTGTTCTATATATGTTGAAATTTCTATTTCTTAATTTTCTTACATTTTTTTCTTCTTAAGAACAAGGTTAATTATGGACGAAAATATGAATTTATATATACTTTTTTATTCATTAAATAATGTTTATTTGGTTTAATTATATTTTTAGCTCCTTGAATTAATCAGATGTGTTTTTCAGCGGTCTTTTAATAAAATATAACTTATATTTTTTAATCTCTCAAATTTAAATTTTTTATAATTTCATTAGTAAAATTGAAAGAACTAAATTACGACTTTTTATTTAAAGGAAGCGACTACAGAAATTTGAGGGACTAAAATATATAAAATTTATTTAAGAACTTAAAAAATAGATTTGGAGATTGAAAATATAATTGAGTGATTTTAAAATCATATTATAATTTATTCGATCATTTAGCTACAAATTTCATATATATGCAGTTGCCATGGATTTTAGTTTTTAAAACTACAATATAATAATATTCTCAAAAATCAATAGAATATAATAATATAAACATAGTAACATACAAACATAAATCTAATGTCATCTTATTTTTTTGTTATAAAGTTAAATAAGACAAAAAAATGAGGATAAAATTCCGTTAAGTATTCAAAATGGTTTATAAAGGAACAAAATAATTACTTTTTTTTGCGTAATTGTTTTCCTCTTCGAATTGATTTGAAACTGTACTTTTATCATCTTTGTTATCTAAATAATAACATTAAAATCATCCTAGAATAAGGATAGACTAATAACATTTTGTTTATAGAAAAGATGTCTACCAATAAAATTACAATAATGCAAGAAAAGGTAAAGTATATGTTGGATCAAACAAGGATTTTTGAGATTATATTAATTAATTAATTAGTTTACTTAAAAGAAGCACCGAATAAATTATTAGAAAACATAGAACATGGCCACGTGCATGAGCCACTTTAGGAAGAGATATGGTAATAATAACAAACATTTATACATATAGAAAAATAAAATATGTATAAATTCTCAACATTATAATAATAAATACAAACTTCAAAACCAAGCAATTCCACTATCCCAAACCTTAAAAAAATAAAGATTCTTGGCGTGCACTAAGCACTTATAATAATCCACCTCCCTTCACAAACCGAGACAACTTTTCACTACTTTGCCACCCGCACACGTGTCAACCTCTTGTGTAAAGCCGTGTGGTCATGTGAAGCATTATTGGACGTTGAGAAAGGTCTTTAACGACGAATTGCGACTCACAAAAAACCACACACTAAACAAGAAATTTTAATTACTACTATATGCTTAAATCAAAGGACGAACGATTTAAAACTCTGTGTGTAAAAGTGGTATATTCTTTATCATATCAATATATCCTCTCATTGACTAGAGTTCTGAAAAACCCGTCTTCAACATTTAGCAACTTCTCTTTACAAATTGTTTCTTCATACTTCATACATATGTTACACGCTAGCAAAGCCAAATCATAATTATTGCTGATAGATAACACTCATAATTTGAAGATTTATTGGGTTCAGACCCAACCATATTTTAACATATAAATAACTTTTCAAATAAATTATATCAACAAAAAAAGTTATATGATTTGAATAAGTTTTTTTCTTTTATGAAAATTTTGATGGAAATAAAAGAAAACCTTAAATCAATAGATACAAGATTATAGTATGTATAGAGAATTAAATATAAAAAGATAGAGGAAAGAGAATTTGTATACCTCAAATATATTGAATTGAAGTTCTTGATTTTCAAGAACAAAAAAACCCTAGGAATGATTATTATAGAGATATGAGTTCAATAAGAATTCTTAGAGGATTTTACTACCTACTTTTTAAGGAATTATTTTAGAGAATGTGTATTGTTGTTATAATTTGCTTAATGGGATGACAAATTTATAATCCCCCAGGATAGGCAGAGACCCTAAAATGGGCTTTTTATGATTGACTCAACCCATCACAGAGTCAATCTTACTATAATCCCATTTAAATAATCATAAAGATATTATAAGATATGATTATCACCATATCTTAAATTACCAGATAATGATAAAATATAATTGATTAATACCAATCCACTATTATTTCCAACATTTTCCCACTTGGATAGTATTAATCAATAATACAAAGATAAATCATTAAGCTAGAATGACAATTATAGACAAATCTTATATTAGACAATGAGAAATTTAAGCTACAAAATAATATCTGATAGGGATATATATCATGCATATTAACAAATTTTCTCATAAAGTATATAGAATAATGTAGTTCAATAAAATGATACTACATGGTCTCAAGCATCCAAAAATGCTAAGAGATATGTTACTAAAATAATATTACTTCACACATATCTCATAACAGAGTTTTAGACTCTCACTGATCTAAGACATCAAAACTTAACCAAACCATATGAGTTATAAAACTCCAAAGTTAAGTATTTGATCAGTGAATAAAAAAGTGTTTAATTAATATAATTTTTTTTTACTTTAGTCCGAAAAATTATATAGGTGAGAAAACATAATTTACATGCATCTAATTATTCATCATAGCCCAATAACATATGTAATTACATATAGGCTACATAAATGCTCTATAATATTTGACATTTAACTAATCCGAGTTTCAAAAAAGAGTGATTATGTAAGAATCCAAAGATAAGTAGGAAATCCATAAATTCCCTACTAAAACCACATAGACACCTAGTTTATATAAAATGATACTCAGATTATTGTGGCCACAAAATATCAATTGAGCAAACACTTAGATAATTGGTCCAAACAAAAAAATTCATAAGTACTTCCATAGTGCAAAATTGTACTCAATAGGAGTACTATCATAATAAGCATTTTTTTACAAAGTAGAAAATCATACTCGATAGGAGTATTGCATCTACAATATACTTATAGAATTTTGACCAAACAAAATGTGAAATTTTGGGTAAAGAAATGCACAATACTTAATTACATACCAAAAGAATTAATGTGCAATGCCCAACAAAATGCTCTAAACATCCATTAAAGATGTCTATTAAGATACAATGAATTATGTATCTCAATTAAAATAGGACAAAAATAAATAGTCAAGTCCTATAAAGTATGTCATATCATAATTAAATGTGCACAAGAATATATGACAATACATATATAAGTCTCGAGACATGATACAAAATTATATACTTCTAAAATTTTAATCAATTAAAATATGAAATTTGGGTAAAAGAGATGCATAATGCATAATTGTATGCCAAAAGGATTAATGTGGAGTACCCAACAGAATGACCTTAACATCAGTTAAAGATGTCTACAAAGATACAATGGATTTTATGTATCTCAATAAAAATAGGACAAAAATAAATAGAGAAGCCCTATAGAATATGTCATATCATAATTAAATGTGCACACGATTATATGACAATAAAAAATATATAAGTTTCGAGAGATAATATAAGATTATATATACTCCCACTAATCCTTAATATACCAAAAAATATTAGGATTATTATTAGGGTATACTAGTATTAAAAGTTCTAGTGATAGTGGGATGATGACTTTATAAGATAGTAATAAAAGTGAATTAAAATTCACTATTATTCTACTTAAGGAATTAGAAAGTAGTAGAATAACAAATGATTAATGAGAGAAGTAGTTAAAATAACAAGAATATGAAACCTACAAATTCATCCATAAGAATAAATAATTTTCACAAATGGTTTCATAATTAACCACATATTAATCAATCTTTACAAAAATATTGACCCCTATGAGGATCTTGAAAAAATAATTACATGAATGAGAAAATGGATCACTTGATAATTTTACGTAGAATATGAGATCATAAGCAAGTTCTCAAGTAATCATAAACAAAAATCAAGTGCTACAATAAACAATATTTACACACACTTGAGAATAAAACATGATTACACGCCGCGGAAGAATGAGACCTATTCTTGCATATATTAAGGATATTATAATAAATAGTCTCTAACTCTCATCACAATTTATAATAGACATAGGTTTATTTATATATCCCAAAATAAAGCCTCTAGCTTTTACAAGAATACCATTAACAATATTATAAAATATGGTATGGAGAAATTAATCTCTTAAAATTTGGGATTCCTATATTGTCCTTACAAGAATTGCATACTAATATTGCAAATCAATAGAGAGTTTGTTATACAAGAAAATATTTTACAAGAGACCAATATAAAATCCTTAATATAGATCCCAACAATGTGATAACAAATAATGTAATAAGAAAAAATAAGTTTATCAAGAACGTTTGTTTTTGCACATGTATGATTAATTGGACATTTAAGTTAAAAATCTTATATCACATCAATTTATTTTATAAAATATTAATTAAAATTCTAATATACAAAATCCTTCCACTTGATAAAGAAAAAATAAGTTGACATAACAAAAAAAATACCCAGAGTGCTAAATAAAATTCAACTATTTCTTTATCAATATATATATATATATATATATATATATATATATAGAAAATTTGCACCAAAAAAATGCAACATTTTTTTTGTTTTGAAGGAAAAAATGTCCAATTAAAGGTTATAAGTCATTATGGACCAAAAAGAAAATGAGAGTGTAAATTTTGGTTCCATATAAATATAACTAAACATGATCAAATGAGATAAATAAACTGAACATTACAAAAATAGGAAAACATTATGTAATTCTAAAAGTTCAGTTAAAAGAGAATCCCTAAGGAAATTAAAATACACTATAACTTATATCAATAAAATCCTAATACCGATAGGATATAAAAAAATCATTAACATAAGCCAAGAAAAGTACATTGTATAACACCAAATTACATTAATAACAATACACCGATAGAGTATAGTTATCATCAATGCAATAAAAAAATAATTATATCACAAAATTCACGTAAATGCATCCAAAATAGTGAAATTATAATTATGTAAATGAAAAAAAAGAAATTATGCATATTGTCCAGTAAATTTGCATAATTTTAATCATATATATTATATGACCAACATACAAAATTCACATTATTATACCCATGATAGACAAGTAATAATAATATAAATTAATAAAGAAAATTATGCTCATAATAGAAGGACAATTAAGATTGTGCATAATTAATAAAATAACCTAAAATCAATTTATAAATGATAATTTAATATTAAAGAGAGTACAGTATAATTGGAGAGTACAAATACTGAAAAGAATTATCACAATGAAAATCGGTCAAAAATTCAAGATTATAATAGTAAAAAAATTTTAATTTAATCTTGAATTAATCAAATTTTTTTTATACTAAAAAATACCAATAATATAAAAATATTAAATAAATATGGTATTTTTGAAAAAAATAAGAATATAAAAAATTAGCAACCACATTCAATGCTTCTGAGAATGAATTTAACACACAAATCATCATACATGATCGTATCAAAACGACAAAGTTCTCCCTTGACCAAATCACAAAAATATGGGTATAAAAATGAGTCCATGCAACCCCATTAACACTTTCCAAAGTAAATTTAACACAAATATATTATGTTACCCACACAAATGACTCATATTGGTCAAACATAAAAAAGAGGAAAACCATTAAGTAATTTTGAAAATAATTTACCCCATAATTATTTAAAAGAAAACTAGGTTTTAAAGGGGTAGCACTTAAAAAGAAGTTTCAATATTAATTTATCCATGTAAGAGTAAGGGAATGAAACTTTAACATGTTGTTTTAATAATAAAAAGTAGCGTAAACCCTCATTTTTTTTTGTAAAAAAGATAATAGTAAACTATATTATAAAATTTCACTAATAACACAAAAAATCTTCAATTCAAATTTAATTTTCTAATAGAAAACAACCATAATATGTATCTAATTTGGTTCTGATACCAATTGATGGAAATAAAAGGAAACCTTAAATCGATCGATACAAGATTATAGTATGTATAGAGAATTAAATATAAAAGGATAGAGGAAAGAGAATCTGTGTACCTCATATATGTTGAATTGAAGTTCTTGATCTTCAAAAAATAAAAAACCCTATGAATGATTATTGTAGATATATAAGTTCAATAAGAACTCTTGAGAGTTTTACTACCTACTTTCTAGGGGATTATTTTAGAGAATGTGTATTGTTGATGTAATTTGCTTAATGGGATGACCAATTTATAATCCCTCAGGGTAGGCAGAGACCCTCAAATGAGTTTTTTATGATTGACTCAACCCATCACAGAGTCAATCTTACTATAATCCTATTCAAATAATCATAAAGATATTATAAGATATGATTATCACCATATCTTAAATTTCCAGATAATGATAAAATATAATTGATTAATACCAATCCACTATTATTTTCAACAAATTTCATTCATAACATTCATTCATGTGAAAATAGACAAACATAAAGGCTTTAAAAGAGGTTAGGTCTCCTGTCAAAATTTGTGAGATCTTGTTAAAAGTTTGTGTTTCTTTCCCCAGAGTATAAGCTGTAGTAAAATCCACACGTTAATTTGAGCTGAGTAAAAGTTTTTCTTTTTTTCTTTTTTAAATTTTCATTTATCAATCGATAAGTAATAAGTTCATTTTTTTGTTTTTAAAATATGTTGATGATTAATTGTTTTCTTATAAATCTCATAGGCCAAATAACTTAGAAATGAAGGAGACTCCACTCTAATCCAAATTCCTCACCTTTGTTAATAACGATAACAACCAGATCTCATTTGGTTAAAGGTGTTTTCAAAAGGAAGTTTTGGGGGATTAGTTTAAGAGTTTAAGACTTTTCTTTTTTGGGTTGTGGGTTTATTAAGCCCGTAACTTTAAGGTGGTATTTGATAGATAAAACATAGATTTTATTTCATGTTTGATACATTATAAAACTAAATAAGCAAGAAAGGAATTCAATAGATTATCTGCGAAAACGATAAGAGTAGAAATTAAAAACAAAAGAAAGCAAAAACAATTTAGTAAGCATTGTTTTGCAGCGTGTGATTTATCCTAGACACGTTAGCTTTGGCCATTACGTGACAAAACTCGTTCCTAGTGTTTTAAGAAAAGAAATTAATCTTGAAGTTCGATGATTTGAGGGAAAAAAAGGCATTAGATATAATAATAATAATAATAATAATAATAATAATAATAATAATAATAATAATAATAATAATAATAATAATAATAATAATAATAATAATAATGTGTTATTGAGTATTGAGGTAAAAACAAGGGAAGGCATGGCTTTAGACTTAAATAGATAGACAGATAAAAAGGGGTGGAAAGAATGTTAATTATGTGGAGTGTCTTTGTTGTATATCCAAAATTCTTCTTTTTGTATTTCCTTATTTAACTAACAATAGTAGTGAGAGAGATAATAATGAGGGATTGGTTAATGATCTACCACTTGCACATAAAAAAGAAGCTTTGACGGTGGTTGTGTGATCTTAATTGGTTTTGGAGTATAAGAGAAGAAGTGGAAGAAGGAGTGGGGGCCTACCCATGTGACATGTATGTTGTTTACATGACATAAATTGCATGTTAGCTTGGGTTTTATCTGGCAAAGGGCCCCTAGCACCAACATATAATAAGACCATAAAAAGTGGGTTTTAAACCAATGCACCCCATTTCCTATTTTTAGATTGCTTTCACCTATTTTTTCCCTTTTAGTCTTCATTTTCCTATTTTCTTTTTCTTTATCCCTTATATATTTCAATATTTCATTTCTCTCCCTCTTTTTAACTTCACCCATTCTATACACGTATACCAACTGTTTTTCTGTACTTGCCTTCTCCTGACATCAAAACTCAATTACAAACAGAGAGATGGGTTTTTTTCCCATATTTAGACATCATGCTGGCCGGATCATGATAAAAAGTTTTCAAAAAGTAAAAGTTAATTCAAACCCACTAATATGTTTTTTTTTTTAAAAATTTGCATCCTAACCTACTTTCAAACATCATAATATTTATTCGAAATTTATTAATTTTGTTTCCAGACAACGAGGCTATCATTGAATAAACGTTTAATTCATGTTTAATTGATAACTTTCACTTTCTAATATCAAATTTCAAAATTAATTAGATCATTGTTTTTATTTTGCTTTAAAATTAACCCTCTTGCAAATACAGTGAATGTTTAAAAAATTCAGTCAATAAGCCATTTTGCACTTTCTTTCCATGATCAAGGGAATGCTCCAAGTTTTACCTTCCAAGTAAATATTTTTCATATTTTGGTTATCCTTGATCTTTTTTATTTTTTGTTTCTCCTTTTATTTGTTTTTAAAAGAATCGTATAGTTACGGGATACACAGCTAATTCTATCAATAAATCTAGATGACCATCTTGAAAAGGTTATAAAAAATCGTATAGTTACGCGATTGCATCATAGCCTGCATGAAGTTGTTATTCTTCGAAGAAATCAGATAGGTGTCACTTTAAACTTTTAAAGAAGGAAAGACTAAATTTAATAAATTTGTCAAATGTTAATAAAATATATAGGATTTGAATTTGTAAGAAAATGTTTGTCAACAAATGAAAAAGGAGAGGGAGAGAGAGAGAAAAAAAATGAAAGATAATGCGTGTGGGTATGTATGTGAGGGGGAAAAGGGGTTGGTTGATACAGAGTATAAAAACGTTATTTAATAATGTAAAGAAAGAAAAATAAGGTGGAAATGGAAGGTGGGTGTCTTTGTTTGAGAGCAACCAAGTCAATAATAAGCATAAGGAAAAGCCAAACGCAAAAGGGTCAATTGATTGAAGAGACGTATTCCTATTTATCTCCAGTGTGCTATCCCTATTCCATTTCCACAAGGAAGAATATTTATCATCTCATCAATTAAAAATATTCAAAACAAAAAGGAAAGAAGAATTACAAGGAGAACAACAACACAGTTAGGCAAACGTCACTTCAACCATGTCCCCCCCCCCAATCTCTCTCTCTTTCACAACTTTGCCATTATGATAATTAATTAATTAAATAATAATTATTAATACACCACATTGATATATGTAAATACATGTCAGGCACAGTGTGAGAGTTATGTGATGTGGTGGTGTCTTCTGAGCTGTGTTAGATGGTATAGCTTTATGTCCTATTCATAAATAATAAAGACGGGGGTGCGAGAAATCCGTGAATTTTGCCTAACCAAAGCAAAACCCCTCTTATTTTGGAACAAAGATAACACCCCACCCTCCCAAAATGGTTCCTTTAAACCACCCAATTTTCACCCTGAAAACGACCATGTACCATTAAGGATTCGGCAAAAGATAGTACTACTAGTCAATATGCCACAAAGCTTTAGATTAAAATTAAGAAAAAATAAATAATCACTTTCATCTTATAAGTGTAACATCCTATTTGGTTTTGTATTTCCAGTTTCATATCCATGTTTTGGATGTGGAAAATAGACTTACCCGACCTAGTTTTAGCTTGTATGTCAATCACAAATCTACGTTTAATTTGATTCAACGTGAAACCGAAGATTCATTGAGGTCTTCATATTTTAGTTTTTGAAAGAACAAACTTATGAAATAGTCTATATTTTTTTATTCAGAAATACTCTATATAATTATACAATTGCATAAAGTGTGTTAATTTAGTTCAAAATTAAAAAAGAAAAACAGTCCTATTAACATGTTTTTAAGGTTTAAAAAAATAATAATAAATAGTGAAGTTCAGAGAATAGTGAAGGTCTTATTACTTTTAAAAATTAATTGACATCACCTGACGATTTTAAAGAGGAAATATAATTGGTTATTTTGAAGGGGGGAAAGAAAAAAGATAAGGGAAATTACAATACTCTGCAGCACAATCTCTGTGATGGGGGAAACCACTCAGTGGCTCTTTTAAAATCCTTCACCATGTTCCTATACCATTACCCCTTACACATACAATTGAACCTCTCAAATATTCACTCTTTCATTTTCATTTTTTAGTTTCACCTCTCCTCTTTCATTCTTCTCTTGGTGGCCACACAAACACCAACATAAACAATATCCTTCACAAACCATGGAGTCACATGCGCAACCATGAAACTTTTGATCTTTGAACCTCCATGACATGAGAGTATTGAACCATCTGTAAACACCCCAATCTCCACCACTCTCTCCCGAATGCTATCAAACAGGGTTCTAGAGAAGACCATGGTTTGCATCTAGAAAGTGATACAGATGAGCAGCTTCACCTATATTCTAACATTTCTATAGTTTCAAAGTGGCATCATAAAAGGTCAGCATTTGTTTCTTCTCTTTTCATTATTTCAATCTGCATATTAATTTGTTGCTAGCTACCTTGTTATTTCTCCTTTTGTTATATTCATTTTTTATGGTAATGCGTATTATTAACAGAATAATAATATGGAATCCACGTTGTGAAGTTATGCTTCATTTTCACAGTCTTCTCTATTTGCCTTTTTCTTATTCTAGCTGGTTCTTGTAAAGTAAGGTTCAATGGCATATGCAAGAAACAATCTTCCAAGTCAAGTTTTGAGGAAGACGAAACCAAAGAAAGGATCCATGTGTTAATATATATCATAGAAAATTCAATGTAAAATTTATTAATCAACTTAGAGAAGTTAAAATTCTCCTTTCTCCTTTCCTCTCCTCTTAAAATTGAATCAAACAAGATTTTTTTTTTTTAAAATTTGTGAGGTGTTAATTAAACTCAACTTACTGATTTTTTTTTCTAATCTAAGATTAAATTTTAATTTAAAAATTACTCAATCAAAACTCAAAGGGAATTAAAAGATAACTTCTTATTTCGTCACACAAACACTCTTTAACAGACTCTTTTATGAATGCCGTAACTCCTGGAATACACTAATCTTTTAGAACAAGTATGGTTTGCACTTCATTTTCATTTTCGTTTTTAATCATGTTTTCTTTCTATATTTTTGGAAACTAAAAATTTATAACAAAAATATCTCAGTGTAGACAAGCTGTTTCTTGTATAATAAAATAAATAATTGAAAATTAACAAGAAAGATATAAATCCCATAAAAAACAGTAAAAAGAGGAGGGCAACAAGAAATGGAAGTTTGGAAGATAGCAATCAGCTTTTTTGACTTAAGCATGAGTTAAACCAGCCGTGTTTAGCAACAGTATAATAAATCATGATCAAATTTAAACATTATCTTAACAGTGTAAGAAAGCTATTCTTTTCTCCCTTTTTTGGAATTCATAACCAATAAAATATAGAAAACAATTTAAATTCACGATTTTAATTTTTTTATTTTTAAACAGAGACATTTAATTTTTTAATTTTTATAAAATTTAAAATTTTAATTTTTTTATTGTAAAAAAATACATTTAATTTCCAATTTTGTAAAATTCACAACTTTTATCCTTTCATTAAATTCAAAGCTTTAATTATTATCAAATCATATTAATTATAATTTCAATTAATAATTAATCTCATGTAATAACATTAAAATTTTCCCTTTAAATCAATTTATTAATGCTCAATACTTAAAAATATTCTATCTAATGTGGTTGAATAATTAAAAAAATTCTGTTGTAAATATTCAGGAAAATTCTAAATAAATGTTAATTATAAAAAATCATAAATATTTCGTAGTACAATGTTACTTTGAGAAAACAATCATCAATACATTATAAAAATATTTTTTTGAATGAAAAAATTGTAAAAAAATTATAAACAAATAATTTTACTGTTATTTAATTAATACAATTTATCATACATGATAAGTTGATTGATGTTTATTATAGTTGCGTTTACTCAACTAACCAATCAAAACCTGCCACGTCAGACGTCCGCGTCGCACGCGATTCGTCTCCCTTTCACGAGAAATTGACCAGGCGATAATTTGGATCAAAATCGGCATAGAGACGTACCCAAAATGGAACAGTTTTCTCTTTATCCGTTCAACACCTGGCTCCACCGGCACAACCAGTTCCCGGTCATTTAGCGGCAAAAATTATGTCTCACCACAACCTTCCACCGCGGCGTCCATGTCTACCGTCGCCGCCACCACCGCCATAGTCCACCCTCTTTGGACAATCCCTCAGATACAAAACAATTCTTTAATAAAAAAAAATCATAACAAAAAAATAATAATAAAAATAATTAGAGAGCAATTATTATTATTTAATTGTCCATTAAGATATGATTTAAGGGAGATAAGGGGTTGTAAAGAGGGTTTTCTCTTTCAGATTTTGCTCCAAAATCAGAACAACCAACCCTGTAAGTCACTAGCATTGTTTCTCTCTGCTTGCTTTTTTTTTTTTGTTCTCTTCAAGTTTCCTTCTTTGTGAATGGGCTCAATAGTGCTTGCTTTGCTGGGTTTTCTTCTGTGATATGGAGATCTTAATTGAATTTTGGATTTTATAGTTTAATCATGGGGCGTAACGAATTGTGGGCTGTGTTCAAAATATGAAATTTTTGTTCCTACATTGGGATGTTGAATTCATTTCTGAATTGGTGTTTTCAATTCAAGTTCGTGTTGTTTCTGGCGTTGTGCATCTTTGGGGTAGGGTAGGGGGATCTCTATATCAAGCAAGAGGCATTTTTGTTTTTCCCTCTAATCAAAGGTTTCATCTTTGTTATGCCATGAGAAAAATGAAAAAGTGATTTTGAGGATATATGTAGGTGATTGGTTGAATGGATTGCGATCTGAAAAAAAAAATTGTGATGGGTGTTGATTGCATGGGCCTTGCTTGCTGTGATGGGTGTTTAAATTTGTGCAAAGAAGAAAAAGGAAAAAAATTGGAACTTGTGAATTGAACTTCATCAGTTCTATTGGAACAGGCTCTTGATTTTGCTGTGGTGGATTGAAGGTTGTGGCGTGCCTCGATCATTCTTTGTTGTGGAGAAATGTTGGACGGATGTTCCTGCATTGTTCCGAGGTTGTTTTCTAGCACTTGCCAGGCAGAGAACGACTGGTCTTACATGAAGTGCTTGCTGGACTTGGACATTAAGAATGGTAAGCGCCCTATGGAGATTGATGATGTTGAGGATGAGCCCCAGCAGCCTAGAAAGTGTACTAAGAAGATGGATTCTTGCCATAGGGAGGAAATGACTCAAATTTCGTTTCAACGACAATCTATCAAGGTTGAGGATTCTGTTGTTCCCCCAGTGGATCAGGAGACCATTTGGTCATTGAGTACTTGTCAAGGAGTTGTTGGAGAAGAGAGAGCTTTGAATAACGGGCTATCGAGCAAGCAAGAACAGGAGGCTGATGGTGACTTGATGGATTTTGGTGACCATCAATCTGAAAAACAGCAGCAGGATCATTTGGAGGATTCATCAGATTTTGGTGTTCAACTATCTGATGAAGATCAATTGCAGCATGATGAGAATTTATTGAATTTGAGTGTGCAGCAATCTGAGGGACAGCAACAGAATCACAGTGGGGATTCTTCAGATTCTGGTTCTCTCTTGCCACGAATGAACCGTGACATCTCAATCGCCTGTCTCAGCCGCTGTTCAAGGTCAGATTATGGTTATCTTGCCTCGTTGAATAGGAGCTTCCGGAACATAATCCGAAGTGGTGAGCTCTACCAATGGAGAAGGCTTAATGGGATTATGGAGCACTGGATTTATTTTTCTTGTGCCCTCCTCGAATGGGAGGCCTATGATCCAATTCGTCAGCGGTGGATGCATTTACCAAGGATGGCTTCTAATGACTGCTTCATGTGTTCAGATAAGGAATCTTTAGCTGTAGGTACTGAGCTTCTTGTGTTTGGGAGGGAGCTGAGATCCCATGTCATTTACAGATACAGTCTCTTGACAAACTCATGGACATCTGGAATGAGGATGAATGCTCCAAGATGCTTGTTTGGCTCAGCAAGCCTTGGAGAGGTTGCTATATTAGCTGGTGGGTGTGATTCAGAGGGGCACATCCTTCACTCTGCTGAATTGTATAATTCTGAGACTCAAACATGGGAAACACTCCCAAGTATGAAAAAACCCAGGAAAATGTGTTCTGGGGTATTTATGGATGGAAAGTTTTATGTTATAGGGGGGATTGGGGGGAGTGATTCTAAGCTCCTCACATGTGGAGAGGAATACAATTTACAGACTAGGACATGGACTGAGATTCCTAACATGTCTCCCGGACGAAGTAGTAGGGGTCCTGAGATGCCTGCAACAGCTGAGGCACCACCTCTTGTTGCTGTTGTAAATGATGAACTGTATGCTGCTGATTATGCTGATATGGAGGTTAAGAAGTATGACAAGGAGAGAAAATCGTGGCATAGCATTGGGAGACTACCGGAGCGTGCAGTGTCGATGAATGGTTGGGGTCTTGCATTCAGGGCATGTGGAGATAAGCTTGTTGTTATTGGTGGACCTAGGACTCACGGTGAGGGTTTTATTGAACTCAATTCATGGGTGCCTAGTGAAGGACCTCCACAGTGGGATCTACTTGCTAGAAAACGTTCTGGCAACTTTGTCTATAATTGTGCTGTGATGGGATGCTGAAGCATTGATTTGTCAAAGTTACACATTTTGATGCTTCAGGTCCAAGGAGTTGCACAACATTGATTTTATCCATTGACACAAGATTGTTGCTAATTGCTGCTTTGCCCCCCTTATTTCTTTCAATGATATTTTTCTTTCGAAGGTTGGGGATGATGGGGACAAGATTCAGATATTACTCAAAGATTAGCTGGAAAGTTTTTTTGGGGAGGAACTCTTCAGTCTTTTGTTTTTTTTTTTTTTGTTTTTTTTTTTATATTTAAAATTTCAATCACTTATTTTGTTACATTGAAATTGGCATCTTTCCCCATTTCCATTGACCTGAGATTTTTCAAACTTTGGTGTCATGTAGCAAAGGAATAGGTTAAATAATTGAAGTTCCATACAAACTTAGGTTACTAGTGTTGTTTGTTTAAGTGCTTCTAAAAAAACACAACTACATACTTGATTTTCATGATCATAAATTTCCTAGCTTGAAGGAATGAAATAATTTTCTGAGATTTTTTTTTCTTTCCCCCTGATTTGAAATCTGTAGTGATTCAACTTTCCATTTGAATTCATGGATTTTGTATCTGGAACTCTCTATACTCTGGAAATTGATATCTAACTGTTCCATTTCTTACTGATTGCAGATATAACATGTTATCATAAATAGAATTTTCTATTCCATTTTTTTTATGTGGACCTATGTATTATGGTACAAAACTCATGGTTGTCAAAACTAAATGAGGAAAAAATTCCATTTTAGATTGTGCAACCTTCATGGAAAAATTAGTTTACGTTTTCTGTCAAAATAATAAATATTGATTGTTTGTTGTTTTAAAAATCATTACTGAATATGAATGAAAAAATCATCATTGAACTTGTGGTTAACAAAATTGTCTAATGTGTGGTTAAGAGATAAATGCTTTAAAGTTGAAAATAGATCAACAAGCTTCATTGTTAGACATTGATGGAATGTTGTACCACACCATTTAGCCATTATCACTATGTTGATTGGATGCCCTCCAGCAAGCAAGTTTTTTGTTGTCTTCGCAATTGCATGAACCTTATGTTGGCCTTTATTTTGAAGTGTGTCTTGTACATGCAAATGCAGTTGAAAACTTGAAATTGAAATGTGCTTACATCTAACTTGTCTTAGACCTATTGTAGTTATTGGATCTTTCTAATTGTAAGTATGTGACAATGGTCTTGATTATATTGGGAAGTTCATCTTAGACTTGGAACAGCAAAGTTGCTTTAAATGTTTTGTTGGGTGGTTGCATCAACATTATTAGATATCAAAGTCCTTAAACAAACCTTAGGTTTTTTGCGTAAACATTTCAACAAGTGATACAGGGGAAGAAAATAAGATTTAAGAAGGTTAAATAAATTAGTTTTCCCTATTAGTTGAAATAAGCTTTTTGAGAAGTTAAATGTAAGTTTCTATAAAAGTTAAACAACTTATGTTTATCTTAACTTACAGAAGAAACTTAAAATTATTTTACTTCCTTAACTTCTTATTGAAAAATTTATTTGAACAAAATTTTAGTTTACTTCTCAACAATGTTTAGTAGAAATCAAGAACCATGATTGACTAAACAAGTGAAACAGAAGTAAATTCTAGTATGGTGCATATCAAAGAATTGAAGTTTAACATGTCCAACAATAGATTTGAATTTTTAGCAAATGTCTTGCCTTTTCCATGTATTAAACCTGTTAACTTATGTAATTTGGGTTGTGTAATTCAATGAAAAATAGAATAACTTGGAACCTTCATGTAACATGCCTATTGTAACACAAGTGTCAAATCCCTAGAGCACTGTATGGCGAAGTAGGAAGCTTTTATTAACTAAACTGAATGTCTTGAATGTCACCCATGCAAAAGAAAAAAAATTGTCAAAAGAGGATGCCTGCCTTAATTTACTATACAAATCTTTATAGTTAGACAACATTATGGAAAATAACCATGGAGTAACATCCAAAAAAATTGTGTCCTTCCCAATACACCAAATTTCTAATTGCTAACAAATTATTATAAGAGTTATGTATCTTGGAATGCCAACAAAATCTGACTAGTGTTTTTTTTTTTTTAAGCATTCCTATGTCAATATGGACGAGGCATTGACCAGAAAAATCTTTCTTGATGCCACCATACCATACCTGTGCCAACGGGTATCAACCCATGGGGATATGTTGAGTTAAAAAAAACTTCCCTAAGATTGACTACACCTTTGTTAGTGTCCATGACCGTATGAAAGTGCACTCAACAAGCTTCCCACAAATTGTTCACACCTTTAATAGTCTTCCGTATCGATTAGGAAAATAGATATCTATTTCAATAACAAGATATCAGCTCTTTTTCAATGGATTTAAGTTTAAAGTAAGATGGATTTTTTATTTTATTTTTATTCTATATTTTCTATATATAAAAAATAAAGCATATGTCCCTTGTGGTACTTTGTGATGCTAGTACCTTTGTTCCAAATTCCATGTTGAGTTTTCTTTCAAGAAGGAAAAAATGATGAAGAATCAACGGGGATGATGCACATTTGGATAACAAGGTTTATGAAGATATAACATTTAGTTTTTATTTATTTTTAAATAAAATTATAATATTTAGTAAGACATAATAAAGAGATTGTTGACTTGCATGCAAATTAATAAGCCACTAACCTGAAATAATTACTAGCATTAGTAGTCCATAAGAGTAAGGATTTTAGTATGTCTTTGGACTACTACATATACCTCAAACCTATTGAATGAAATCATATTGGAATTTATAGAAATGAGTTGCCTTCACCAATGGTGAGAGAATTAGTTTCTTTGGTTGAACCTTTTTTGTAAACACCCAATTTTGTCTGAATTTTTGTACCTTTTCTTAATATTTGACTTTCATTTTTTGCGTTTAAAATAAGGTATTTTAGCTCAATTTAAAAAAAAAGACAAAAACAACCAATTGGGTGTATGTAGCAAAATATGTGGGTATGGATGACAGATTAAATTCTTTTTGGACCTTTAAGCAAAAGGAGCTACATTTAATATGTTGGGAGCTGCAAATAGTAAATTAAAAAAAACAAAAAAAAATGTTCTTTCTATTTTCATACACTGTCTAACTTATAAAACAACATTCATAATATGCACAAACCACAAAAGCTTAATGGGAAATTCCAATACAAAAGAATAGATAAAATAAAATAATAAAAATAATAAAAAGGAAAAAGGGAATAAGAAGAAAACAAAAATGAAAGAGGTCAACACCTCTAAACTTTTGTTATTGCTATGCATGTGCTTTCTGCAAGCAATCAAAATGTTTTTTTTTTAGAATTTATGGCTCAACTGTAACCACCATCACAATTTCATAAAATCCTAGATATGCGAGATTTTTCTCAAGAAAATTAAAATTTTCATGAGTAAAAATTCAGAAATTAATTCTATAAAAAGAGGTATCTGAAAAATAAGGAGGTTGGAGAAATTTTTTAGGGAGGAGAAAGAGAGCAACAAAGAGAACACAAGGTTGAAATGAAAGGAGATTTGATGGATTTAAAAACATACAAAGGTATTAACTCAATAAAAGAAAATAGGAAAAGGAAAGGGAGAAAAATCAGTTGCCACCATTGAGCACTACTGGAAACGAAAACGATTTTTTATGATGGAGACGACCTCCAATGGTGATATCGCCCGAACAGCATGAGACCTTACCATTCTCACTGCACACTACTATCAAGTCTATTAGGAATTTGAATCCTTTTTTCCATTTCACGCTAACCTTGAGTCTATTAAGTTATGCATTTTTTTTTTTTTTCATCACCATTTACATCCTTTATAATATTAAGTACATCCTCTTGCCGAAATACTTAACTAAATTGTTCATTAACTGTTTACACATTGTAAATACTAATTACACCCCCTGCCTAAATACTTAGACTGTTTGTTTACTGTTTGCACGCCATAAATACTAAGTACACCCTTTATGACCCAAAACTTAATTGGACTGTTTGTTTACTGTTTGCATCTCCATTTGCTTTAAGTGCACCTGCCTTTGTTTTAAGGCCCAAAATATTTTACTTTTAGATCCTTGATATTTATGCCATCAATCTTTCTAAATGCACTCTCTCTTTCATGGGGTGTACTTAGTAAAGATATGAGTGTAAATAGTAAGTGCCTATTTTTGTTGGTTTTTATCTATTTTTTCCTTTTATTTTTATTAAATAATTATTTTCATCTAGTTAAGATATTGATACAAATATGTGAAATAGAAAGTAATAAAATAATGATTAAATCTAAAAATAATAACAACAACAATAATAATAGTTAAAACTTCGTCACTTTAGATGCATTTTTAGTTTAACTTTTACTAGAATTATAAGTTTTGTGATAACCACTTTAGATGCACTTCTAATTTGGTTGTCAAAAAAACTCTAGTCATTATAATTAAAATTATGCTTACTTTGAATGCACTTTTAATTTACTCATTGTAAAAGTTACTATGGTTCAATAATAGTCACTTTGGATGTACTTCCAATTTGACTACTGTAAAGAATTACAAGAAGGCTTATGATAGTTACTTTGGATGCATTTCCAATTTAATTATTAAAATTTTAAAATATAAAATAAAAATATAATAAGAATTTAATTATGAATACTTCAAATTCCCTTTTGTTTTAGTCGTTATAAAATATTATGGTTTAGTAATTGTCACCTAAGATGCACTTTTGATTTAACATATATATTAACAGTTATCAGTGGCCACTTTAGATGCACTTCTAATTTGGTCATCATAAAACTATTTCAAAACAAATATAAAAATATTAACATTAAAAAAAATCAAAAGACTCTAATAACCAAGTCATCTAAAGAACTACGTAAATTTTGCATTCTCCATTGCACCTGGAGATATGTTGGAACAAAACCTCACTCCTGTCAAGCAAAAACACATAAAAAAACATTTTTAAAAAAAAATAAAAATACAATAATAATAATTATTATTTTTAAATAATAAATTCTTCTCAATAATAAAATTCTACTTTTTTTAAAATATTAAAATCAATAAAAAAATAATGTTTATGTTTTAAGGGTGAAACAAATATTTTAAAATTATTTAATTATGCATGTTAATTAGGTGTAAATATCTTTATGATGAACATTGTACGGTACTAATATTTTTCCTACATGTAATCGACTCCCAAACTTAAAATCTGGTTAAATAAACAACCTTTTCTTATTTTAAAGGTTTTTCTTATCTTTTCCTTAAAAAGCATTGGTGGTGACTCCCTCTATTTTTCGACTTCAAGGCCATAACAAAAGAAAGAAAATAGATATGCAAAGCTAGTAGAACATATTTTATGAGCATGTTTCTGCCTGCCAAAGATAGATATCTCACATGCAAGCAACTGATTCCTGACAACATTAACAACAAGTTTCCACATCTCAACCTTTGTTGGGTTATTCCCAATTGGCAAACCTAAATACTTAAAAGTCAAAGACCTTTTTTTTGCAATTTAACAATTTAGAAGTACCACATAACCACGGTTCTGATACGTTGATTCTATGGAGATAAATTTTGTAAAAATTTACCTGCAAACGAATAAAATTTCAAAATTTTGCAAAATCATTTCATTGCTTCCATAGATTCCTAATCCTTCTTAGCTGACAAAATAATATAATTAGCAAACTGCAAATGGGAAACACAAACTCTATTATACCTTGCCTTATGCCCTTCCCACATTCCTAATTCCACTGCCACTTGTATCATCCAACTCAGCTCATTTGCAACAAAAACAAAAAGAAATAGCAACAAAGGGTTATCTTACTATAGTCTTCTGCCTACACCAAACGCCTTTGTTAGCCTCCCATTAAGTAACACAGACAACCTTGTTGAGGCCACACATTCTTTAATCCACCTCAAGCCAAACCCCATCATTTCCATTACATCCTAAAGATAGCTCTAATTGAAAGAATCATATGCCTTCCAAAGTCCACCATCTGACATACCATGTCCTTTTGTTAACGATGCATCCTCCACCACCTCATTTAATGCTAGCACTCCATCAACTATCTGACGGCCCTCTACAAATCCTTTGCCAACACCTTATATATGCATCCAACCAAATATATTAGACAATAATCCCTAACACCTTGAGGGTACACCTTCTTCGGTATCAAAGCTATAAAAGAGATGTTGGAACCCTTCATGAGCTTACAATTTAATGAAATTCAGCAAAAAACCCAAAAAATCCTCCTTTAATATGTACCAAAGTTCTTTAATAAACTTGAAATTTTACCCATCTAGTCCTGGGTTCTTATCATTATCATACTCCCTGACTGTCTCCTTAATTTCCAACTCTGAGAATGACCCTTCAAGGAACACCCAAGCCTATGCATCTAAAGCATTAAATTTAAGATGACCAATCCTAGGTCGCTTTCTTTACTTTTCCTGATAATGGACTAAAAAATGATCATGTACCAACTCCTTTAGTTTATCTACCACCCCCACATACACCCCATCAAAAGTCAAGGTTAAAATTTTTGTATTTCTTCTACTTTTCACAATTGAGCTGTGAAAATATTTAGTGTCTGCATCCTATTCTTTAGGCCACTTCAACCTTGACTTTTGGATTTGCAAAAGAGATGTCAAAACGGGTCCGACCCGACCCATCACGGGTTCGGGCCGGGCTGGAAGATTCATTGTTTCATGAAACGGGTTGTCTTTTGGGGCTTGACCCACCTAACCCGCGAGTTTGGTGGGTTCAAGCCAGGATGGGCCTAACTAGCCCACAACCTACCATGTGACTTAACACACTCTTCAGTCCTCACACACATTTGATTTTTGAATCCTATTCCGTTTTCCCTTGACCTTTTCCTTTCGACCTTCACTTTCGTTTTGCAAGGGCATGGGTTTCTTAATTCTCAATTTCTCTATTTCTACTTCACGCAATCATGCTTTCACCTTGACTACTTTTCACCTTCTCTCCTCATTGATTGCAAGCTCACAGTTTGATGCAATCTCACCTAGCATGCATCATGGCTAGGAGGACTCAGGGAAGGCATGGCATGGACAAAAGCTCAATGAAGATTCGAAGCCATAGTCTTCGTTATTTTTAGCTTGTAAATATTTTATTTTAATTAGATAAATAGGAAAGTATTTTTAATTCCCTTAAGGCCATGTATTTCCGGCCATCTTCTTAGTTTATAAGGTATAGGTGTCTTTAGTTAAAAAGGAGGAGTAAGCTTATAATGGGTGCATAAGTTAAGACATGATTTTGGGTTAGCCCATTCACATTAAGATATGCTAATTGCACCCATAGGGGGTGAACTTAGGTGCCTCACTTAAGGCCTAAAACTTGGGTTAATTAGTTTTAATCCTAATTAAGCCTAAGTCCCACATTGCCTAGAAAAGTGTGCCCAAGCTCTCCCATTGGGCTATATATACTCATTCCCCCTCATTGTAAAATTTCACCTTTGAAGTTGAATGAAAATAGTCTCTTTGTGAGCACATTCTTAGTAAAAGGTCTTGAGGATCCTCTCTCTTGAGGAACCTCTTCCTAGTTGGTTTTTATCAAGAGTTCCTTCCCTTGTGGCAAACCTAAACACTTTGGCTTATCTCTCTTTGAGAGTGGCGCCCCACCTCCATTTTCTTTCCCCTCCATCATCCATTTCATGGTGCTTGGAACCTCAAGGAAAAAGATCAAGGGAGGCATGCATCACAGTTCCAACGTCTCTTCTCCCTCGCACCACTCTCCTTGGTGCTTCACTGTTTCTTTCCTCTGCTCGTATTGGGTGACTCTTCAATATTCTCCATCGTGGGCCACAACATCTGTTCTCCCTCATTGTCACACGTGGGTCGCAACGTCTCTTCTCCTTGACTATCACGCGTGGGTCATAATGTCACTTAAGTAATATGTTATGCCAATTGCCTAATAATAGATACTCTTGTTTACCGGAATACATGGGTTACTTAGATTAGTTCAAATGTTTACAGAGATCAAAGGTTAGGTTTACACTTATAATTGATTCATTGGATTAGATTAGTGGAATAATACTTACTAGAATACTTATCACTAGTTAATGGTGCAATAGTGCTTCCATTATTACCTATTTACCTATTGTTGTGTTTTGTTTTAGGGATGGGTTAATTAGATTAGTGGATAATATCTTTAAATTTATTTTTTTTCAATATTTGTTGGTTTGAATTTTGCTTGTTTATGAGATTATTTAGCTTAGCTAGGCTCCGATTCCACTTTCTAAGAATAATCTCACTTAGTTCAGTTAGTTAAATCGGTAAAAGGAATAAAGGATTGCTGATGAAATCTTTAAGCTGCTTAATTTCTAGAATATGGTCTATTTATTTTGCATCCTAAACTGTTTTTGGATATTGTTTAAGGCTTCTAAACTGCTACAATATGGTCTATTAAATTTGAAGCTGAAATGTTTTTAGATATTGCTTTAGGCTTTTGGACTGCTACATGCTTACATATTTCCATTTAATTTGCAGACTGAAAGTGTCAACATTGTTTAAGGTATAGGCCAATATAAATGGAGTTAATTGGATTAGTGGATAATCTTTTGGATTAGTTGTCGATTTATATTGTTTATAATTTGTATCTTGTTTAATATTATGTATATGTTAGGTATTCTTTTAAACTTTAAACTTATTTATATGTGTTTATAATTTGTATCTTTAAACTTAATTATGTATTTATAATTTGCATTTTTTTTATAAAAAAGTCTCATCTAAAAAAATTAGAAACTATTGTTTTTTTTTTTTTGAAAATTTGATGGCCAGTCAACCTAACCCTCCAACCCGTGGTGGGTCAACCCACAACTTGTGGAGGGCCTGTCCGTGTAGGTCGGGTTAACCCGTTTTGACACCTCTAGCAAAGAACACTGCCTCCAAATCCACAATTTTAGATTCCCTAAATTTTGTTTTCTTATTTATCTACCAGTGTCATCTAGACCTCTTTTGTAAGTACTTGTTTATTTAATAGGTTATAAATTCGTAGTACAAATAGTGAGGAAATTAAATTTAAGTTTTTACTTAAATTACTAATTGAGTCAGATGTGATTTATTGTGTGTTGATGGTAGAAGGATGGTAATATGAGAATAATTATTTTTTTTTATTTCGAAAGGTTTTATTTGAGTTTCAAAAAGTCTGTTATTGGAGAGGGGCTTGCATTTAGCAAACTATTTTTACTAAATACACCCCAGATGTGTGTGTGTGTATGTATGTGTATATATATAAACTCTATCTCTCTGATTTGAAAGCTTCTTCTTCCTCAGTGCGTTCTTTCTCTGTCATTTTCTCTCTCATGGTCATTTTTTCTCTCCTTTGCATGGTCAACTTTGGGTTAATAAAATCATTGTGGATGATTGGGGATTGTAATTCATTAATAAGTAGTATTAATGAATTGTGTTGTGGGTTATTACGAGAAGGTAACAACGCCTTCGAGGTGATACAATGAATTAGGGAGATGGATATGTTTAAGTGATCCTAGTTTTAAAATCCTATTTCAAGTGATGATACAGTGTTAAGGCCGTATATCAGGATACACTAGTGCTAGGGAACTATTTTAGGCGATGATACACCACACATCAGTTGGTTATTCAATGAGTATGATCAAACTTCAACTGGTTATCGGATGGGTCAGATAGATATCAGATACCAATGTGGGAGAAGTTAGATGAGTCGATGCCTTGGTATCCGAATTCTATGTAGTGAGTTTTTTTGGAAAACGTCAATTGAATGTTGTTAGTGCTTACGTTCAAGTAGAGCATAAATGTGATTGATTGGTTGTGAATGCTTATATTTAGGTAGAACATAAGTGTGATTGATTAGTTGTTAGTGTTTATGTTCAGGTGAACCATAAGTGTGATTGATTGGTTGTGAGTACTTTTGTTTAGGTGGAGTATAAATATGATTTGTTGCGAGTGCTTATGTGTAGGTGAAACATTAGCGTTGTAGATTGATTGCTATAGTTTGAAATTGCATAATTATTATATAATAATAAAATGTCTTTATCATATGCTTACCCTTACATATGTGTTCATTTTGTATAACTATGATTGTCATGGTTTGTACATGAGCAGATAGCAATGGTGATGCTATGAGGTAGGTAGATGAGTTGTAACTACACTTGGAGACTTAACCTGAAGTATAAGATGTTTTGGATGAAATTTGTATAATCTTTTAAATCTTTTGTCAATAGCATAATATAGAATAATATGAATAATTTGTTATGCCTTTGTAATGAAGTTTAATTGACAAATAACGTATTGAAATGAACTTGGTATATTGCATGTACCTATATGTATGTTGAAGTAATGGTGTAGAATTGGTTTAAGTTTGATGATATTTGGTAGAGGATTATGCAGTTGAGTTTTGCAGTCTACATGGCTCGTTGGGCGAATGAGAATTCATCTCTGTTTGGGAATTGTTTGAATTTATGCCCATCAATATGTCTCACTGAGTGAAGTTCCTTCACTGGAACAATCTACTTTAGGGTCCTCATTGAGTGAGCTACCCTGTTATTGGCTAAGCAGTCTGACTCGCTTGGCAAACTTGTGTAGTGTATATTATGAGTTATTTTGTTGGAAAGTTTATTATACTCAGATTTAATTGTATGAAACTAATATTGTGATTAATAGTTTGGTTTTCAATAGTTTTTAGTTTTAAATTTACATGAAATGTATTCAATTTAACGAGTGATATTATCCTAACACCCCTCAAAATGATTACCTTTAAAACACTATTTTCTCAAACTGTGATATCCCACATGACTAACAACCCTCTTGAGTTTCCAAACGATGGCTTGACACACTAATCCACCTCTAATTTGCCCCATAAATATTATGCATCAATCCTTTTCATTTTTGTTTCTTGAAGATATACCATTTGAGGTTTTTGATCGTGAATTAGCTTCTTCACCTCCCTTTGTTTACCCTCCATCCCAACCCATTTATATTAAGTGTAATTACCTTCATTAACACAATTTTACCCCACCCCTCCTATATCTCTTCTTAAAGGTATACATTTTATATCTTATGTTCATGAAGGTAATTAGGACAAAAGGTGATAATATCTTATGGGAAAAGGTTGAATGTAATAGAGCAGATGTACCTCAACTTCCACAAGCCCCTTAATCCTTTCTCATCCTCTATCCATATGACCCAATGTGACTTAGGCCTCAAGTTTCTTTCCCATGAAAAGAAAAGTCTGCTCCATTTTTTTCATGTTGAGCAATAGACATGTTGGTCACATGAGTTAGTCCCTTACGTGATTGATGCAGAACTAGGCATACCTCATGTGTCACCTCCCTAACTCGGCATGAAACACTCTAGCTATGTTGAAGATGGTGCGGGTAATGCAGAACATGCTCCATACAAACCTTCTAGACCAGTGACAAGGGATGTCAAACCACGCTTAAAGCATGCATCGTTGACCCATACCCCACATTCCATTTCCTCCCCACAACCTCGATCCATCGCACACTGAAAACGACCACCCATATTATCATGCGTCTGTTAATGCATAGTATTCGCCTCATGCATATTCACATGACTTTAATGATGCAAATTGTTTGCACAGGCTTCATGAGAGTTTGGAGCGTGTTTATGTCCTACACCACTATCCCATGTCGTTTCAGCCACTTTCTCTTGCACTGTTGTGTGTTTGCTTTGGCCAGCCATAGTAACATGCCTATGTTCACGTGAAGGGATCAATATTCATGAGATGGTCAGATAATCTTAGCACCTCAGACCCAATCTGCACCATCCATATTAGTCACCACACCCTAAGGTTACATTACCAAAACGATCTATCTTGATGAAGATACATCTTGCTCCCTAGATCTTACTTCCATGAAAAGGCTTGAATAGGTGAAATGGAGTATTGATAGGTGGGAAATGGAGGGAAACACACCACTCTAAATATAGAGATAAGTGAATAGATGCTTTCCATAAGGAGGGATCCTTGACAAAATCTAGAAGAACCACTCTCTCTAAAAAAAGACTCATAACCAAAGGAAAAAACCACTTCCACTTAATTCTATCCAAAAAGATCAAAGATGATTACATGTAGGTGATAGAAAAAGGTGGCAAAAAGCAGTCATGCTTAGAGCATGACTAGTGAGGGTAGCTCAAACCAAGGAAAGAGGTAGGAATAATAGTCATGCTTTGTGCATGACTAAGAAGGTTGTGCTCTTAATAGAAGGAGTGAGCTTATCACACACCCATCTTTTCTAAAAGCTAGCCCAACTTAGCATACTTTATCATAATGACTATAATACCCTAGAAAATAAGGGATGACCTAAATAAATGGTCAAAAGGGAATGTTTACTTTAGGAGTCAACCTACTAAAAAGTTAAAGTCAACAAAAATACAAAAAAGTCCTAATTCTAATTTATATAATGAAAGAAAGAAAGTTCTTCATCTATCCTTCCAAGGGGCCTTGGGCCAGATTGCATCATCCCCTCTCCCTTAAAAGGATTTGTCCTCAAATCTTGAGCTTTCTTCCTTTTCTTCTGTTTGTCCTAAGAGGGAATTTAGAAGAGGGGTTGAATAAATTCACCAAAATATTTTTTAAACTTTTCTATTCAAATCAATATTAGAGTTTTACAAAATTTCCCCCTTAATGTATTTGACAATAATCTTGATATATAATAATTCCTTCAATAATAGTTTACTATTGCAATTAGTGAAAATATAATATGAATTGCACCCAACAAGTTTATCAAACACAAAAAAATGGGTAGATAAAGAATTGAATCAAGTTTCAAACCCATAATCCTTCTTACAATTACCCAAACTCAATATCAAAATAAAAGTATTGTAAAGTATAATTTGTTGCAAGCAAACTGCAAAAAATTGTTTCAGCTGGAAAAACCTAATCAAATTATCCAATATCTCAATAAAATTCAGAATTAAAGAGTATAGGGAAGAGAGAAATTGCACACTAATTTATATTGGTTCGATCAACCTAATCTACATCCAGTTTTCAGACTTAGCCTTCTACTAATATGTTTTCCACAAAAATCTCAGTACATGCACACCACATATATAAATTTTAAACCCCAAAGATTCAAACCACACAAGAAAAGACTTCATCTTGCATCCCATAAGAGTTTGCTACACTGTGACATCCCATCACTCACAATGTCTCACTCTCAACCCCCTGTTGCAAGATTTCACAACAATCTCAAGAGCACCTCAAGAGACTGTAAAGATTATGCAAGCATTACAAGAACTCTGCTAAATACTTAGTATTTTAGAGAGGAAATATTTCAGTCGCAATTCCCTCGCTAATTAGCATGGGATTCACGAGCTTAAAAATGTGCCAAGCAGTTCCCTTGCTAATATTTTTGAATAAATTAGCGACGAAAATTTCCCTAGCGATTTCCTTGCCATATTTCTAAAAAAATTAGCAAAGGAAATTAATCAATGCAATTCTCTCCCCATGTTTCTAAGCAAATTAGCGAGGGGAATTAATCATCGAGATTCCTTCGCCAATATTCTAGATAAATTAGTGAAAAAAATTTTCCTTGTAATTGCCTCACCATATTTATAAACAAATTAGCGAAGGAAATTAATCATCACGATTCCCTTGCCAATATTCTGGATAAATTAGCGACCAAATTTTTTCTTGTGATTCTGTCGCCATCTTGAGAAATAAATTAGCAAAGGAGTATATACACGGTATTCCTTCACTATATTTCTAAATAAAGTAGCGAAGGAATGGTTCGTGGCAATTCCCTCACCATTTTCTAAATAAATTAGCAAAGGAAATGATCCTTGCTATTCCATTGCGAAAATGTTGGAACAAATTAGCAAAGAAATATGTCCTTGCTATTTCTCACCATATTTTCAAATAAATTAGCAGAGCAATAGTACCTTGCAATTATTCCATCATTTATCTAAAAAATTATCTAGGAAATATTTTCTTGCTATTTTTTTCAATCCTCATTTTCTATTCACACCTATCATAATATTTAAAATAGCTCAAAAACCTCAATATACCCTCTTGTGTATTTTGGATCAACTGACCTAGAATATAAATTTTAAGGTGTTCCTAGTCAATTGATCTTGAAATTTATATTTCAGATTAATTTGAAACACCTTAAAATTTATATTCTAGATCAATTAATCCAAAATACATATATTAATTCCAAATTAGATGATGCAATAGTAGGATATGTTCATTTGTATTCCAGAGTGGTTCATCCAGAAGTGTATTATTCTAGAATTAGTTGATCCTGTAGGTTAAAATAGGATGAAGGGATGTTGAAAGAAACTATTTTAAAAATATTTAATGAGCTAGAGTAGCTGATAGGTCCTCAAGGCCCATAAAATGGGACATACTAGATTAATGGTAAAAAAATACTTATTAACGGATGGATAATAAAGTTCTCAAAATGAGTGTTTAGCCTGGCCATCAAGCTTACACAATAAAATGTGTCACGCTGACTCAAGCCATATTTTATTTAGGCCACTATTTTCTGAGCCTGGTCTGACCCTATAATTAAAAAACTTATCAAGTCCATTTTTTCAACTTTGCAAGTAACTAAAAATATGCAATTTTTTTGCACCTTCTTATTTGCTATTCGCACCCCCATATTGTTTAAAATAACTCAAAAACCTCAACATACCCTCTTGTGTATTTTGGATCAACTTATTTGGATTATAAATTTTTAGGTGTTTCAGGTTAATTGATCTTGAAATTTATATTTCAGATTAATTCAAAACACTTTAAAATTTATATTCTAGATCAATTAATCCAAAATAAATTATATTAATTTCAGATCAGATGATTCAGAATGCAGTAATAGGATATGGTCATTTGAATTCCATATTGGCTCATCCGATAGTGTAATATTATATTTATATTTTGAAATTAGTTGATCTTGAAATTTATATTTTGGATTAATTCGAAGCACCTGAAAATTTATATTCTAGACCAATTAATTCGTAATATATTATATTAATTCCGGATCAGATGATTCAAGATGCAATAATAAGATATGGTCATTTGAATTCTAGATTGGCTCGCCTGGACGTTTAATATTATATTTATATTCTGAAATTAGTTAATCTTGAAATTTATATGTTGGATTAATTCAAAGCACCTGAAAATTTATATTCTAGATCAATTAATCTGAAATACATTATATTAATTCTGGATTAGATGATGCAATAATAGGATATGCTCATTTTTATTCTAGATTGGTTCATCCGGAAGTGTATGATATTGGAATTAGTTGATCCTATAGGTTAAAACAGGATGAAGGGATGTTGAAAGAAACTATTTTAAAAATATTTAATGAGCTAGAGTAGTTGATAGGTGTTGTAGGCCCATAAAATGGGACATAATAGATTAATGGTCAAACAATACTTATTAATCGATGGATAATAAAGTTCTCAAAATGAGTGTCTGGCCTAGCCATCGAGCTTACACAATAAAATGTGTCACGTTGACCCAAGCCATATTTTTATTTAGGCCACTATTTTCTAAGTTTGGTTTGGCCCTATAATTAAAAAGACTTATCAAGTCCATTTTTTCAACTTTGCAAGTAATTTAAAATACGTAATTTTTTTGTACCTTCTCCTTTGCTATTCACTCCCCATATTGTTTAAAATAACTCAAAAACCTCAACATAGCCTCTTGTGTATTTTGGATCAACTTATTAGGAGTATAAATTTTTAGGTGTTTTGAGTTAATTGATCTTGAAATTTATATTTCAGATTAATTCAAAACACTTTAAAATTTATATTCTAGATCAATTAATCTGGAATACATTATATTAATTCCAGATTAGATGATTCAGAATGCAATAATAGGATATGGTCATTTGAATTCCAGATTGACTCATCCAAAAGTGTAATATTATATTTATATTCCGAAATTAGTTGATCTTGAAATTTATATTTTGGATTAATTCGAAGCACCTGAAAATTTATATTCTAGATCAATTAATCCGAAATACATTATATTAATTCCGGATCAAATAATTCAGAATGAAGTAAATGGATATAGTCATTTGAATTCCAAATTGACACGTCTGGAAGTGTAATATTATATTTATATTCTGAAATTAGTTGATATTGAAATTTATATTTTGGATTAATTCGAAGCACCTGAAAATTTATATTCAAAAATATTTTTAGTCCCTAAGATTAATTTATTTTTTTATTAATATTGTTCGTTTATAAGTTTTGGTGTATTTGGTTGTGCTAGATATAAAATTAAAGATCAAGGTGGTTAGCTTTGAAGATGAGAGTGATTCACTAGTAGAAAAACGTGTTTTCTGTCACCAATTTTTTAACAGTGTTAATTGGAGAAGAAAAACTAAAAGTGAATTAAGGACTAAAAGATCTTTTTAAATTTTAAGGACTAAAAGTGATTTTTGGTGAAACTTTAGGAAAAAAAACCTTTTTAATCATAAATTAATTATAAAAATAATAATTAATAACAAAAAAATTGAAATATATACAAGTCTTTAGAGGATTAATTTTAGTTTATCTTAAATTCATTAAAATATTTTTAAAGTTATATTATTTTAATATTAATTTTGCGTTATATTAAATTCATTTAAAAGTATAAAATTATTTGATATTGATCAGGCAAATAATTTAAAATAATTATATTTGTGATATATATAATATATTATTAGTATGTTTATTAATTATTTTTAATATTATATATACATATTTTTTATATTAATAATTAATTAACATTAAAAATATGAAATAAGAAAAAGATAAGAGAGGGTACTTTTCTTTTCCCCCCTAAACTTTATATACTTTCCTTTTTTTCAAAACTTCCAAATAGTTAAAATCCTGTGTTCCAGGAAGCAAACCTTTGTTGCTCCTTTTTGCTGTCGCTTAAAAGTCACTCTCTGCTACTGGTGTCTTTAAAGAAATTTGATTCAGGTTACTTCCTCTACCTTCTCTTATTGTTTATTTTATAGTGTCAGTAAAACTAGTGCGTCTTGATTTGCCTGTAAATTTTTAATCAAATTCATACACTCGTTTGCTCTTACTTGATTATTCGTGCACTACATTTAGGAATATGAACTCTTTTTTTATTTCTTCGAGATTTATCTAAAATCAAAATTTATATTCTATTTGTTTCTGTTTATTACATAATGATTGAACAAATAAAATATTAATATACGGACAAATAAAAATAAAATTGAATCAACATATTTATAATTCTATTTATATATATATATATATATATATATATTATTTTAGATAAATATCATAAGACGGAGTCAGTGTTCATATATAATACCCTTTAATTTATGATTTTAGATGTTTATAAATAGTTAAAATTTGTTAAATGTTATTTTATAAATAAAAAATAAAAGTGCATTTGATTTAGAGATAACTGAGAGGTAGATAAAAGCTTATCTTGGGGTATGCAAAATATGTGTGCTTTAGTTGTTTTATTCATATCTCAAAATTTTTAGATTTAAGAGTTTTTGGTAATATGTCAATCATTTGAAACTGTAAACTTGAAGTTAGATAGAAATATAAAATTGATTCAAAATTCTTTTCTCTATGGTCAAACACATGGAACTCTTAGTCAATAAGTGTGACCTTTGGACAAATAGAGATAATAACCTTTGGGTAATTAATATTGAATTTCTAGTTGACCTCTAGAAGATTTTAGATCCTGTTCATAAAACCTTGTTTTTTTCTTTTCTTCTACCAAACTATCAATTTGAAATTTTATATTTAATTATTTTTTATGTGGTTATAGCAGTGTGTAGGTGCAAACATTACTTTAAAATTTTATGTTGAATGAAATAAATTCTACCATGTGAAAAAATATACACTGTTGAATTGAAGTCCTTTTCCCACTTGTAATCTATGGATGATGGTAAAGGAATCTATCATAGTCATATATTGATTTTATTGCATAGTATAATTTTAAACCAATAGTAGATTATCGAACTATAGATGCAAATTCATTTACTTCTCAAACTAGGATGTGGACTAGTTTTTAGAATTAATTAGTTATGTTGTATAACTACTACTAGTTCTAAGAACTATTACTAGTTCTTAGAATTGATAGTCATATATTGATACCATAACCTCTAGGCCATTACAAAATGACATTCATGGTTAATGCATGGCTGCTTTAGTTTAGGAGAAATATATGAAGTTTTGCGTTGAAGTAAACACTTTATTTTCATTTCCAAATGAAAAATTATAGAGTACAATCTTTGTCATTCTATCTCTTGAGAAGCTAATCTCTACATATAATGGCATTAAGTAATGCCTTTTCTGATTTCTATGTATTTTATCTATATTATTCATTGTCCACATACCACTTTGTGTTAAATCAACAATAGGAGTAATGAGGCCAGATTGAAGTTGGATGCTACGAAAAAAAGATGGCTTTGGACTTATAAGTGAAGAGTTTAAAAATGGAGTTGATAATTTCATTCAAGTTGCCATAGGAGACCCAACAATTGCTGATGAAATAAGGCGCATCCCTTGTCCATGTTCAAAATGTAGAAATCGTTATAGAGATGAAACATTTTGGGTGGAAAAACATTTGTACGATCACAGATTTATGGATGGTTATGTGAATTGGACACGTCATGGTGAAGAAAGATAGGGGAATAATGCAAAGGCATCTGTTATACCTGAACGCTCTGAAGAGAACATAAATCCTTATGTGGATATGGTTATGGATGCAGGTTGTGATAACTTAATCTAGAAGAGGAAGAGATGGATGAAGATCCAAATCCGTCAGCTTCAAAGTTTTATAACTTATTAAGGGATGCTGATGAACCTTTATGTGATGGTTGTAAGAAGCAAACAAAATTGTCTGTTGTAACCCAACTCATAAATTTGAAGTCAGAGTTTAACATAAGTGTGACTTGCTATGATCGAATGATTGTCATAATCAAAAGCATGCTTCTGGAATCAGAAAAGTTGCCAGAGAATTATTACAGATCGAAAAAAATTGTTAATGAGTTGGGATTAGGATATGAGAAGATAGATGCATGTCCTAATCACTGCATTGAAAAGTTTACTTCTCACATACGATTTCTAAGAATTCTCTCCAAGATTCATACCTATTTTTTATGGTTTGAAAGTGCTTCCAATTCAAATTCAAGGAAGAGACTCCATTGAGTTCTAATATTTCCATTTGGGTATTCTTCACATCAGGTGATATTTTTCTGTACCTTATCTGTGTTTCTGCACTAGGTTTACAATCTCTTGAAGTGTTCTTGAGATTGTGGGAAAGTGTTGCAAGTGAGGCGTTGTGAGTGACGGGATGTCACGATATAGCAAACTCTTGTGGTGTCCAAGAGGAAGCCTCCTATCTTATGATTTAAATCTTTTTAGGATTAAAATCTGTATGTGTGGTGTGCATGTACTGACATTTTAGTGGAAAGCAGATTAACAGAAGGCTCAGTCTGTAAACTGGATGTAGGTTAGTTGGACCAAACCAATATAAATCACGGTGCAAATTCTCTCTTCCCTATACTCTTTAAATTCAGTCTTTATTAAATTCTTGGAGCACTAACATTTGGGTTTTTGAAGTTGCGTTTGATTCATTTAGATTTCTTACTGCTGATCTAATTTTTGACACACATTCTCTTGACTTTAAATTTGATTTTTGACCCATATGTTGTGGATTTAAGTTTTGTTCTTCCTACTCCTTTAGATTAATTCTGAATTTCTGAATATATAATTATTATTAAGTTTTTCTTCTTTATTGTTTGAAAACATAGTTGAAGGAATTGATTTAATTTGTGGTTAGCCTTAAGGGTTGAATTCTTGAAAACCCGTTTTTGTAAAAGAAGGTAGATTTTGAAAATTTCAAAAAGGGGTCATTTTTTAAAATACTCTGTGATGCATTCTCCCCAAGCAAGGGCCCTATCACTAGGGCCATGGCTAGAAGAATAGAAGAAGACATGGCTAGAGTAGAGGGAGGAAGATCTCACCTCCATATAACCATCAAGTTATGCAAGCCATGACTTATTTACTTGTAATTTTTATTTTAGGAACCTATGATTTTATTTTGGACATGTATTAGTCCATTTAATTTTCTAGGAGGTGTCTTAGTAATAAGAAGGGGTAAGATTAGCTTTTGGGCCTTTATTTAGGAAATAAGGGGGTAGTTTGATAACTACACCCTCTTTTGCTAAATAAAACCCAAAACTAATAAAGGAGTAATCTTGGTCCTTGGATGAGGTAGCTTGGGCACCAATTCTCATCTAAAGGAGGGTATTGATTGGACTTTGGGCTTCAATCCTCCTCCCTTGGATGACTCCTTTTAATCCTAGCCCTTCATTTCCTTCATGACTTGTCCAAGAGGTTAGCTCCCTCTATAAAAAGGTGCTCCTTCACACTCTTGTATTTTTTACACTTGATTGAATGGAAAAACCTTAAGTTGGCAAAAATTCTCTTAGTGTCCACCCTTCTCTCTTTGAGAATTCCTTAGGTTTTTATCAAGGGTTCCATCCCTTATGGCAAACTTTCCCTCTTAGGCTTATCTTACCTTAAGTGGCGCCTAAAACCACCTCACTTCTTACCTCTCCACAAACCATTTCACCAAAGAAGAAAACCTCTAGAAAAAGATCAAGGGAGGCATGCATCATTTGGTATCAGAGCCTGGTTTGAAAAACAATAAGAGAACAAGTTTTGCCCAAAATTACAACATGATCCACCATCCACAATAAGAGAACAAGTTTTGCCCAAAATTTTGCATCTTGTTTGAAAAACATTCTCTCTTTGTGTTTGGGTTTCCTTACAAGGATGGCTTCCAAGAAGTTGTTTCACTTTGAAGAGATCATCACATGAATGAGTACCCTTTTCATTTGATGTTCCCTTTAAAGTCCTTTTTCTTTTGGGGCAAAACAAAGCAATATGCCCTTTTTCTAAACACTTAAAACATTTAGGACTTCAAAAACGAGTGCTCGAACTAGTGGTAGGGGTGTCACTCATACTCAGGGGTTTTCTCTCAATATGCTTTCTTTTGGATGACTCTCTTTTGGGTTTAATTATAGAAGGGTTTGTCTTTTTCTTAGGATGCCTCTTAGGGTTTTCCTTCTTACTAGAAGAAGCATGAATGTCATAGGTTATTTTAGGCTCCTCTAAGTCTCTATAATGTGTGTAAGTTACCACAAGAGGTCTTATAGGCATCTCTCTCTTTTTGTATCTTCATGTCTTCCCTTCTTTCTAACTTATTTTGTTCCTTTTCTCTCTTTTCCAATTCTTTCTTCTCTTTTTCTCTCCTTTCTCTTCTCTCTTTTCTCTCTAACTCTTTTCTTTTGTTTTCTTCTTTTTCTCTTTCTTTTTCTCTTTTCTCTTTTTCTCTTCTCTCTTCTCTTTCTTTTTCTCTTGCTTCTCTTTCTTTCTTTTCATTTTCCCTACTCTCTATTTGTCTCTCTTTTTCTCTTCTTTCTTTTCTTTCTTGTCTCTCCTTTTCTTTTTGTTCTTTCTCTCTTCTCTCCTCTCTATCTAGTTCCTCTTGTTCTCTTTTCCTCATCTCTCTTTGTTTTCTCTCATTTTTCCAAAATTCCCTACGTTGTTTTTCTACTATTTCCCACTCAATAGAGTATGGATATGTGGGCAAGGTTGATTTATCATTCTTCTCATTCTTTTCTTTTATTCTATTCTCACATTCTTCTCCTTTATTTTCCCTAGTTTCATTACTACTCCTAACACTCCTAGAAGTGTGTGAAAACATGTCAAAGTGTAAGGCCTAGGGAACTAATATGCAAAACACTCCTCTCTTTTTTGTTTTCTCCTAAAGTGTTAAAAGTCTTTGGAACTCTAACACTTTCTAAAATGTTGAAAGCAAATAAAGAAATTTAAAGCAAAGCTAAAGGATTCTAACGTGCTCCTAAGTATGAATAAGGGGTACCAATTCCTTATCCACACTAAAACGAGAAACTAAGGTTTATTACACACAAAAGAGGTGACCCTTATGGGCATCCAATACCTCTAATTAAAATGTCCTTTAAAAATACACCCAAATTAAACAAAGAAAATTAAAAGTAGTTGAATGTAGCTCCTTTCTTCAAGTATTCCTCACCAAGTGTATCACTCTAGTCTTGGCCTCCTTTTCAAGTCTCCTCTTCCTTGGTTTTAAATCAATACTTCCTAAGGATGCTACCCTTGTGAAAATTTCAACAATTTGGCTACCTACCAAGAGAAAACAAGCGCCCAAGCAAGAGACCAAGGGAAGTAGAATTTGAAAGCAAAAAGCAATAAAAAGCACTTAACAAGAATAGGAACACATCCAAGTGGAAAGAATTTATTTGACAAACACAAAGAAAGAATTTTTTTCAAACAAGATGCAAAATTTTGGGCAAAACTTGTTCTCTTATTATGGATGGTGGATCATGTTGTAATTTTTGTAGCACGAGGGTGGTGGAAAAGCTATCACTTGCTACTACTCCTCATCCTTCACCTTATTATTTGCATGGACTTAATTATGAAGATGGTGTAGCAGTAAGAGAGCAAGTGGAGATTAGCTTCTTCATAGGGAAGTATCACGACAAAGTGTTATGTGATGTAGTCCCTATGGAAGCTAGTCACATGTTGCTGGGAAGGCCATGGCAACATGATAAGGAAACTTTGCACAATGGCCTCACTAATAAAATCACTCTCTCTCATAAAGGGAAAAAGATCACCTTACTTCCTCTTACCCCTACCGAGGTTATGGAGGATAGAAGGATCATGAAGCTTAAGAGAGAAAGGGATAAAAATGAAAATAAGGTTGTTGGTAGGAAGACCGAGTCTAAGGAAGATCCGCCTTTGCCTTCAAAGGAGGTTCTCTACATAGAAAAATTTTCCTGCCAACTCTTACAAAAAGAACAAGTTGAATTTGAGGATGTACCTATATCTTTTGAGCACCTTGATCCACACCCTCAAATCCAACATGATGAGTGCTTCATTCCACTTAGACTAGTCTCGCCAACTATTTCAAAACCTTTGAGGCTAGTATCTAGTGCAATTGGAGGAGGATGGGGAGGTGTTGTGTGGAGCCACATGCACACTAAAATATTTTCAAATTTTAGTGCCAACCTCCACTACCCCATTCTTAAGAGGTCTCCTTATAGACCTCTCACTTCCCCCAAAATCACTTGTCTGCATATACTTACTGCTTTCCTTATTTTCTTGCAGACTTTGAAAAAGCGAAGAAAGACCTCAGGATTTGAGGTCAAATCGTCTCCAAGGGAGAGGAGATGATGCAATCTCACCTAGCATGCATCATGGCTAGGAGGACTCAAGGAAGGCATGGCATGGACGAAAGCTCATTGAAGATTCGAAGCCATAGTCTTCATTATTTTTAGCTTGTAAATATTTTATTTTAATTAGATAAATAGGAAAGTATTTTTAATTCCCTTAAGGCCATGTATTTCCGGCCATCTTCTTAGTTTATAAGGTATAGGTGTCTTTAGTTAAAAAGGAGGAGTAAGCTTATAATGGGTGCATAAGTTAAGACATGCTTTTGGGCTAGCCCATTCACATTAAGATATGCTAATTGCACCATAGGGGGTGAACTTAGGTGCCTCACTTAAGGCCTAAGACTTGGGTTAATTAGTTTTAATCCTAATTAAGCCCAAGTCCCACATTGCCTAGAAAAGTGTGCCTAAGCTCTCCCATTGGGCTATATATACTCATTCCCCCTCATTGTAAAATTTCACCTTTGAAGTTGAATGAAAATAGTCTCTTTGTGAGCACATTCTTAGTAAAAGGTCTTGAGGATCCTCTCTCTTGAGGAACCTCTTCCTAGTTGGTTTTTATCAAGGGTTCCTTCCCTTGTGGCAAACCTAAACACTTTGGCTTATCTCTCTTTGAGAGTGGCGCCTCACCTCCATTTTCTTTCCCCTCTATCATCCATTTCATGGTGCTTGGAACCTCAAGGAAAAAGATCAAGGGAGGCATGCATCACTCTGATACGTTTTAATAGAAGTTTTTGAAAAATAATTTAGTGAATCTATTCAACCCTTTTCTAGATTCCCGCTTGGGACCAGCACCTTCTTCACCAACTTATTGATTGGTACAAAAAGTGTAGAGAAATTGGGCACAAAGCATCGGTAAAATCCAGCGAGACCATGAAAGCTCTTTATCTCTGTCACACTTTTTGGGGTAAGCCATTCTTTGATGGCTTTGAATTTTTTGAGATCCACATGGACCCCTTGTTTGCTCACTACGAAACCTAAAAAACCATACTCTCTACACAAAAGGTGCATTTTTCAATATTTCCAAAGAGGTTGTTTGTGCTAAGAATGCAGAAAACTTGTCTAAGATGTCCTAAATGATCATTTAGACTCCTACTATACACTAAAATGTCATACAAATAAATTACACAAAATCTACCTAAGCAATCGCTCAGAACATGGTTCATGAGTTGCATGAAGGTACTAGGGGTATTGGTGAGCCCGAAAGGCATTAGCAACTTGATGCATACTCCCCAAGCAAGGGCCATATCACTAGGGTCATGGCTAGGAGAATAGAAGAAGGCATGGCTAGAGTAGAGGGAGGAAGATCTCACCTCCATATGACCATCAAGTTATGCAAGCCATGACTTATTTACTTGTAATTTTTCTTTTAGGAACCTAGGATTTTATTTTGGACATGTATTAGTCCATTTAATTTTCTAGGAGGTGTCTCAGTAATAAGAAGGGGTAAGATTAACTTTTGGGCCTTTATTTAGGATATAAGGGGGTAGTTTGATAACTACACCCTTTTTTCCTAAATAAAACCCAAAACTAATAAAGGAGTAATCTTGACCCTTGGATGAGGTAGCTTGGGCACCAATTCTCATCTAAAGGAGGGGATTGATTGGACTTTGGGCTTCAATCCTCCTCCCTTGGATGAATTGTTTTAATCCTAGCCCTTCCTTTCCTTCTTGACTTGTCCAAGAGGTTAGCTCCCTCTATAAAAAGGTGCTCCTTCACACTCTTTTATTTTTTACACTTTATTGAATGGAAAAACCTTGAGTTGGCCAAAATTCTCTTAGTGTCCACCCTTCTCTCTTTGAGAATTCCTTAGGTTTTTATCGAGGGTTACATCCCTTGTGGGAAACTTTCCCTCTTAGGCTTATCTTACCTTAAGTGGCGCCTAAAACCACCTCACTGCTTACCTCTCCACAAACCATTTCACCAAAGAAGAAAACCTCTAGAAAAAGATCAAGGGAGACATGCATCATTTGGTATCAGAGCATAGGTTCTAGATGTCAAAATTTCTTTTTCTCTATCTTTTTTATTTTGTGCGTTCTTATATATTGTTTACTTCATTTCTGCAATTTTATTCTTGTCTTCCCTTGTTGTTTATTTCTTTCATTTCATATCTTGAAGTTAATATTAGTAGTTTCTTAATTTTTCTTATTCTATTCGCTATTGTCTTTATTGTTGATGCAATTTTATTTTGTTCTTTTCATTGCATTGTTTGCTGCATTTTAAGTGTTCTTGCCCTTAGTATAGCTTTATTTTATGTTTAATGTGCTAATGTTAGGTGCCTAAACAAAAGAGGTAGTGTAAGTCCACATAAGTGTGCATTTTGCACAACCTTGTGGCTCTCCTTTTAGGCTAATCCTTGGTGCATTTCTTGTTGAAATTTTTGCTTACTTTATAGGTTTATTTTTACTTTTATAATCTCTAAGTTTTGTCAAAAAATGGTCATGTTAGTTTCTTTTCATGTCATATAAACTTCCTTAGGTTTAACCTCTTCTTATTTTACAAAAAGCCTTATAAAACATCTTTGGATTGAGCTTCTAAGAGGTGATCCTCTTGTTCGTGTTCTTATGTGTTTATGCTTTTAATTCAAGCATTCTAGTTTCTAAATATTCTTAAATAATTGCTCAATTCAATCCTTTGTATTCTTTCTTGTTTGCGTATGCTTTTGGTAGTTTCCCCCTTGGTTTTGCTTTCACTATTGGTTATTATTTTGAGTACAATTGTTTGGGCAAATTGTGAGTTGAACTTGGGAAACCAAATCACTCATTTAAAAGCCTTAAAGTACTCCTAAAATACCATTAGTTCAGTGGCAATTGGGGCTACTAAAATTTATTGTTTCTTTCATTTTAATGTTCACTAGTTGTATTTGTTTACAATTTTGGTGGCTTGTTCTTTTTACCTTTATCTCAAGCGATTGTAATATTGTTGTTCCTCATTAATTTTGCTTTCCATTAAGCTAGGTACAACAACATTAAGTTTAAAAAAAAAAAGAAGAAAAGGATAAAACAAACCAAAGAAGTAGAAGTTCAAAAACAAAAAGAGAGGAAAAGAATTCCAAAGAAAGAACAAAAAAAAATTATGAAAAAACTTGTGTACCTATTTTATTAAGACACTTTGGGGACTTAAAATTACTTGTAAGAGCTTGAGAACCTTCTTAAAAGAATTCGGCCACTATAATTTTAAAGTTAGTGCAATTTTTGAAATTTTGGAGTCTTGTTTAGTTTGTTTTTCATTCCACTTTAGTGCCTTTCTTAGGTATTCCTTTGTGTGCTTTCTTTATTGTTTACCTTTAATTGTTGCTTGTCTTCTTTTTTCAAATTCTTTCTAGTCTTGTCAAATTAATCTTACCAATTGGTTAGTGTCCTTTGTTGTGTTTATCCTTTTATTGCTTTTAAGTTTCTATTTTGCATATCCCTTGCTACTTTCTTTGGTTTATTTGGTTTGTGTAATAGTGCTACTTTCTAATAAGCTTCAAGAAAGAACTTTCCACAAGGGTAGCATACTTTGGAAACTTGAACTAAGAGCTTAAGAGACCAACTTAAAGGGGCAAACACTAGCCGTGAGCTTTAGAGCACATTTGGAGACCAAAGGACTTGAAGACTTTAAATTTTGCATTTTTAATTTGGTTGTAATTAATTCTTCCTTTAGAATTTGGAGTTTGAGTGCCCTTAAGGCCCTCCCTTTTTTATTGTAATAATTGGTTTTAATTTCTTTTAGCTTTAGTTTCTCGAAAATTAGGTGAAGAAGGAAGAATTGATACACTTCTTTCAACACCTTAGGAGAACGTTTTTAGATCCCTTACCTTTTTAAATTTTTTTTTGCCTTTCAAGTCTTTCTTTAATTTCTTGTCAAAACACTTAGAAGGCTAAAGAGTCCCAAAGACTCATCAAAGCCATTTTAGGTGAGGAAACATACAAAAGGGAGGAGTGCTTTGTGAAAACTTTTTGGCCACCTTTCTTCTTAGAAATTCAAGCACAATGACATCACATACCCACTCTAGTGCTCATAGTTATTCATCAAACAAGAGTGTAAACCAAAGAAATATTTCTAAAGATTACACTCTAGAAAACTTAAACATGAACTTTAGGGAGTAGATGCCAAAAGAACAAGAGAGAAGAGAAGAAAAAAGGAGAGAAAAAAAGTCCAAGGAGAAAAGAAAAATAAAAGAAAGAGTGGAAGAAAAGAGAGAAAAAAGAGAGAAGGAAGAGAGAAGAATAAGAGAAAGGAGAGAAGATGAAGAAAGGAAAGAAACAAAAGAAAGAGAAAGAAGAAGAAAAAAGAAAGCATGGGAATGGTGAGAATTACAAAATGAAAGGGATAGTCTTAGGTTCCCCATCTAGACATACCCATAGGAGTGAAAGTGAGGAAGAATACTACAATCATCCTAGGAGAAACTCTCATTCATCCTTGCATAATAATGGGGCCCCTCCAAGGGAGCCCAAAATTGATCTCCCCCAATTTCATGGGAGGGAAGATGTGGAAGCCTAACTTGATTGGGAAATCAAGGTAGAACAACTCTTCACTTGCCATGAGGTAAGAGAAGAAAGAAAGGTTCCAATGGCAACCCTTAGCTTTCAAGGGAATGCCATGCATTGGTGGGTTGGGTTAACCAATGAGAGAATCGCACCAATATGCCTTCCATAAGATATTGGAATGATCTTAGAAGTGCTCTAAGAAGAAGGCATATTCCCTCTTGGTATGAAAGAGATCTTTTGGATAGACTCTAAAGACTAAGGCAAACCAACCTTAGTATAGAAGAGTATAGACAAAAGATGGAAATTCTTATCTTAAGGGTGGGTATCATTGAGGAACCCAAGGCCACTATGGCAAGGTTTTTATGTGGGTTAAGCCCCGAAATTCGTGATAAGGTGGAGCTCTTCTCATACAATTTCCTTGATGAGTTAGTTCAACTTTGCATCAAGGTGGAAAACCAACTTACAAGGAAAATTTTTAAAAAGGATAACCCACCTTATGTAAAGAGGGACCAACTTAAGGGGAACTCTTTCAAGAGTTACCCCAAAGAGGAACATCCCAAGCCCTTCAAAGAGCATAAAACATCACATGTAGAGAGAAAACCCATACTACTAACTCTCATGACAAAGTTAGTAGTATCAAATGTTTTAAATGTCTTGGGAGAGGCCACATTGCATCTCAATGCCCTACTAAGAGAAACATCATCATGAGGGCCCAAGATGTTTATAGTAGTGAGTCTAGCTCACACTCCTCTAGTGAAAGCAAAAAAGAAGGGGTTCCTGCATACCAATCTGATTGTGATGAAACCACTTATGCATGTGAGGGAGACCTCTTGATGATAAGAAAAATTCTTGGAAGCCAACCTTTGAAAGTGTCCTCATCTCAAAGGGAGAACATATTCCACACTCGCTGTAAGGTGAATGACATAATATGTTCTCTTATACTAGATAGTGAGTCATGCTGCAATTGCTGTAGCTCAAGGTTGGTGGAAAAGCTAGCCTTGACCCCACTTCCCCACCCTAAGCCTTACAAGCTTCAATGGCTCAATGAGCAAAGGGAAATGGAGGTCAATGAGCAAGTCAAGGTTCCAATTTCCATTAGGTCTTATAAAGATGAGATCTTGTGTACATAGTCCCAATGGAAGTTGGCCATATCTTGCTAGGAATACCATGGCAATTTGATAAGAAAGCTATACACCATGTTATTCCAATAACATCATCCTCACTCATAAGGATAAGCACATTAAGTTGTGTCCTCTAACACCTTCACAAGTAGCGGAGGACCAATTTATATGAAACATAAGAGAGATGAGGAGAAAAAAAAAAGCAAAGCTTTATCCCTAAAGCTTGAAAGGGGTAAGGAGGTTGAGTTGGCAATTGGTGCCCCTTCTAAGAAAGTCATTAGTAAAGGGAGTTTATTTGCGACAAAATTGGATTTAAAGGAAGCCTTCTTAACTAACAGACTTTTCTATCTCCTCCTTTGCAAAGAGGCATCCCCCATTTCTTCCCCCTCCACTTCTTTCCCTTCTAGTTCTAGCACTGCCATAGAACATGGACATGAGAACCTACCTCAAAAGGTTTAAGAGCTTTTAAAAAAGTTTGGTGATATATTCCCTAATGAAGTTTCCAAAGGACTTCCTCCAATTAGGGGTATAGAACACCAAATAGATTTGGTACCTGGGGCTAGCCTGCCTAATAGGCTTGCTTATAGGACTAATCCCATGGAGACCAAGGAGATTGAGTCTCAAGTCTAAGAACTATTGGAGAAAGGTTGGGTTCAAGAGAGCCTAAGCCCTTATGATGTGCTAGTCTTGTTGGTGCCCAAGAAGAATGGCCAATGAAGGATGTGCATTGATTGTCGAGCAATCAATAACATCATCATCAAATATAGGCACCCTATCCCTAGGCTTGATGACATGCTTGATGAATTGCATGGGGCCTAATTATTTTCAAAAATTGATCTTAAGAGTGGTTATCACCAAATTCGCATAAAGGAAGGTGATGAGTGGAAAACCACTTTTAAGACCAAGTTTGGGCTTTATGAGTGGTTGGTAATGTCCTTTAGGCTTACCAATGCCCCAAGCTACCAATGTCCGTTTTACATGAAATTCACCAGTCCATAGTCTCTAATAGAGATGTGAAGTTCCTTAACCACTTCTGGAAAACATTGTGGGCAAGGCTAGGAACTAAACTCTTATTTTCTACCACATGTCACCCCCAAACTGATGGGCAGACTGAGGTAGTAAATAGATCTCTATCTACTATGCTTAGGGCACTTCTTCAAGGAAATCACAAGTCTTGGGATGAATACTACCCCATATTGAGTTTGCATACAACTGGGTGGTTCAAAGGACCACCAAGCATTCTCCCTTTGAAGTTGTTTATGGCTTCAACCCCCTCACACCTCTTGATATCTTGCCCTTACCATTCCCTTCTTCTGTTCACAAAGAAGGAATAACAAGAGCGGATTTTGTTAAAAAACTACATGAGAGGGTAAAGGCCAACATTGAACATTATTCAAAGGAGTATGCTAGTAAAGCCAATAGGAGCAGGAAAGAAATTATCTTCAATGAAGGGGATTACATATGGCTTCATTTGAGGAAGGATCGTTTTCCTACTCAAAGGAAGTCCAAGCTTAACCCCCGAGGAGATGGTCCCTTTCAGGTCCTCAAGAGAGTAAACAACAATGCATACATATTAGATCTCCTTGAGGACTATGGTGTCAGTACTACCTTTAATATTTGTGAGTTGATCCCTTTTGTAGGTACTAATGAAGAAGAGGAGGACCTATCAGATTTGAGGTCAAATCCTTCCCAAGGGGGAGGAAATGATGCATACTCCCCAAGCAAGGGCCCTATCACTAGGGCCATGGCTAGAAGAATAGAAGAAGACATGGCTAGAGTAGAGGGAGGAAGATCTCACCTCCATATGACCATCAAGTTATGCAAGCATGACTTATTTACTTGTACTTTTTTCTTTTAGGAACCTAGGATTTTATTTTGGACATGTATTAGTCCATTTAATTTTCTAGGATGTGTCTTAGTAATAAGAAGGGGTAAGATTAGCTTTTGGGCCTTTATTTAGGAAATAAGGGGGTAGTTTGATAACTACACCTTTTTTTCTTAAATAAAACCCAAAACTAATAAAGGAGTAATCTTGGCCCTTGGATGAGGTAGCTTGGGCACCAATTCTCATCTAAAGGAGGGGATTGATTGGACTTTGGGCTTCAATCCTCCTCCCTTGGATGACTCCTTTTAATCCTAACCCTTCATTTCCTTCTTGACTTGTCCAAGAGGTTAACTCCCTCTATAAAAAGGTGCTCCTTAACACTCTTGTATTTTTTACACTTTATTGAATGGAAAAACCTTGAGTTGGCCAAAATTCTCTTAGTTTCCACCCTTCTCTCTTTGAGAATTCCTTAGGTTTTTATCAAGAGTTCCATCCCTTGTGGCAAACTTTCCTCTTAGGCTTATCTTACCTTAAGTGACGCATAAAACCACCTCACTTCTTACCTCTCCACAAACCATTTCACCAAAGAAGAAAACCTCTAGATAAAGATCAAGGGAGGCATGCATCACAACCCTCATAAAGTCTAAATTTAGTCTTAAAAGCAGTTTTCCACTCGTCACCCTCTTTAATCCTGATTTGGTGATAATCACTTCTAAGATATATTTTTGAAAATATTTGTGCCCCATGTAGTTTATCCAACATGTCATCTAGTCTGGGAATTGGGTGTCTGTATTTAATGGTGATGTTATTAATTGCCCGACAATCCATACACATCCTTCATTAGCCGGTCTTCTTGGGCACCAGCAAGACCAACATAGCACAATGATTGAGACTCTTTTGAACCATCCCTTCTCCAACAACTCTTGGAGCTGAGATTCTATTTCCTTAGTCTCAAGGGTGTTGGTCCTATAGGCAGGCCTATTTGGTAGGTTGGCCCTGGGAACCAAGTCTATTTGGTGCTCTATACCCCTAACAGGAGGAAGTTCTTTAGTAACTTCACTAGGGAATACATCACCAAACTCTTTCAAAAGTTTTTTTACCCTTTCAGGTAGAATCTCCTGCCCAATATCCATGGCAATGCTAATAGATGCAAATGTTCCTATAGATGATGCCTCTTTATAGAAGAGAAGATAAAAAAGGTTGTTAGTTAGGGGAGCCTCCTTTAAATCCTTTTTGGTAGCAAATAGGCTCTCCTTATTTTCATGCATTTTGGAAGAGGCATCACCTTCTTTATCCCTCTCCTTACCCCTTTCAAGCTTAAGGGGTGAAGATATTTTTTTATGCTTTTTTTATGCTTCTCATCTCTTTTGTTTTCATACATAACTAATCCTCAGCTACTTGGGAGGGAGTTAGAGGACATTCCTTGATTTTTCTATCCAAATAAGTGAGGACTATATGATTGGTATGACCATTATGAATTGTTTTTTATCGAATTGCCATGGCCTACCTAGCAAGACATGATCGACCTCTATAGGGACTATGTCACATAGAATCTCATCAAAATATGTGCCTATGGTGATTGGAACCTTAACTTGCTCATTAACTACCATTTCCCCTTGCTCATTGAGCCATTGTAATTTGTAAGGCTTTTGGATGAGGAAGTGGAGTTAGGGCTACCTTTTCCACCAACCAGGAGTTGCAACAGTTACAACAGGCCCCATTATCTACAATGAGAGAACATATCTTTTCATTTACTTTGCATCTGGTATGAAATATGTTCTCCCTTTGAGACTGGGATAGCTCCAAGGGTTGGCTTCCAAGAAGCCTTCTCATCATTAATAGGTTCCCCTTATATGCATAGACATCTTCGTACTCGGATGATGCATGCCCCATTCTTCCTCACTTTCATTGGATGAGGAAGGTGAGTTACTCTTACTGCTATAAATGTTTAGGCCCCTCATTATCATGGTTTTTTTATTAGGGCACTGGGAGGCAATGTGGTCTCTCCCTAGACACTTAAAGCTCTTAATACTGCTTTGTCTCTCTTGAGGGTTAGCAGGGGTTTTCCTTTCTATATGAGATGTCTTTTGTTCTTTATAATGCTTGGATTCCTCTTTAGGGAAACTCTTGAAAGAATTCCCCTTGAGTGGGTCCCTCTTGGTGTAGGGTTGAAAATCTCTTTTTATTCCTTTTCTTTTAATTTTTATTCTCAACTCTCACATAAAGTTGGACTAACTCATCTAGGCTTGAGTATGGAAAGAGTTCTACCTTATCTCTTATCTCAGGGCTCAACCCACACAGAAACCTAGCTATGGTGGCATTAGGCTCTTCTTTGATATTCGCTCTTAATAAGAGGAATTCCATCCTTTGTCTATACTCTTTAATGCTTGGGTTTTGTTGCCTAAGCCTTTGGAGTTTATCCAAGAGGTTTCTCTCATAATAAGAGGGAATATGCCTTCTCTTCATAGCACTTATCAAGTCATTCCAATATTTCATCTTAGGCATATGAGTTCGGGCTCTTTCCTTAGTCAAACCATACCACCAATGGAGGGTATGCACTTGCAAGCCAAGGGCCGCCAATGGAACCTTTCGCTCTTTTCTTATTTCAAAACATTTGAATAGCTGTTCAACCTTGACTTCCCACTCAAGGAAGGCTTCCACATCTTCCCTTCCATGGAAGGGAGGAAGATCAACCTTTTGCTCTCTTGGAGGGGGAATTTGGTCATGCATGGATGTATGGGAATGATGATTCCTTGTAGGTCTCTGCTTATAATATTCTTCATGCTCACTTTTTCCTCAAGAAGGAGATCTTATTTTACAACCCTTTTCATCTTTCTATCCCATACTCATATTTCTTGTTCCTCTCTCCTTCTCCTTTCTTCTTCTTCTTCTCTTTTCTCTCTTTTTTCTTCCTCTTTCTTTCTTTTTCTCTTTTCTCTCTTTTTTCTTCCTCTTTCTTTCTTTTTCTCTTTTCTCTCTTCTTTTTCTCTGCTTCTTCTTTCTTCTTTTTCTCTCTCTCTCTTCTTTCTTCTCTGATGTGTCCCTCCTAAGGCAAGTTTGAAGAATCCTTATTGAAGAGAATGCTCCCAAGATCCTTGCTCATAGAGGTTCCAAGGTTGAAGAAATAGAGGTGGAAGACTAGAAAATGGAGGAGAAGTAGGCGCCACTTTTATTGAAGGAGATAAGCCAAAGGATAAAGCTAGCCACAAGGGAAGGAACCCTTGATAATAGCATGAAGAACTCTCACTAAGGAGAGAACATGAACACTCTTAAGAATAAAAGAACTCTCAATTTAGAGAAGTATAATTTTCATTCAAAATGAGTGTTAAAATCTACATGAAGGATGGAATGCTCTATTTATAGAGCAAAGCATGAACAATGGGCTTAGGAACCTCAAGTTGAACGTCCAACATGCATAATTAAGGGTTAGTTAGCTTAATTTAGTGTTAATTTAGCATGTGCTCAATTAACACTAATTTAATCCAACTAAAGATCCAAATATGACCCTAAAAAAATGGATCTATGTTCCCTCTAGTTTGAATTTGAATTTTGGAGGGAAATGACATGACACTTCCAAAATTCAAATTCAAATAAGAAGTAACAAGAATCAGCCATGTAGGAGAGAGAAAGCACATGTGGAGTGAAACAAGGGGACAAGGGGGTCCACGTGTCTCATACATGCTTCATGTGTTGGTTAGAAGGGTGTGAAGAGGAATTAAGGGTGTGGAAATTAATAACCACACGTCCAAATCCTCTTGGAACAACCCAAACTAATTAACACACTCCATAAGGAGACTAATTACAATTCCTAAAGAAAATAGAACCTATAGGCCAAAATACAAGACCGAAATTTAAACTAGCTACACCCAAAATCCTAATGACTTAAGGGTGTTTATACAAGCCTACAAATGGTCAAATTAATACAATTAAATGGAACATGTTCTAAACTAAGCTCCTTGAAGCTTCATCCAAGTCATGCTCCTTTCTTATTGGTCCTAGCTCAAGCCCATGCTAGGCGTGCATGCATCATTCTCTTTCTATTCTGTCTCGTTTTCTCTCTTCTCTTCTCATTCCCTATTCCCTCACCCACTCTCTAAATTCCATGGTCAAATTTTCAAGAGAGTTATCCTTAGAATTTCTTCTTTGGTTAACACTTTTGTTTGAAGACATGCTAGTGTGTGTGTGTTGTGACATAGTGGGGAGGTCCTATGAGTCCTAGGGTTGGCCGAAAAGCAAATAACTATCTCTCTTTAGTTTTCTCCCTAGGTGGCTTATATGAGTCTTTGGAACTCAAGTCAAGTTTAAATGTTTTGCTTGAAAGAAATGAAAGGCAAGAAAGTAAAGAAATAGAGATCTACTACGTGCTCCTAGAAGGTGTAGAAGGTAGGGTACCAAATCCTCCTTCACACCTTATTTAACGAGAAACTAAGCAAAAACAATGACTATTACAAACAGATGGAGAGATCCTTAAAGGATGATGACACTCCTTAAAGAAATACAATCAAAGGAAATTTGCAATTTGGCTTTGAACTTCATGTCCACTTTTGAAGAACACATCACACTCCTTGCTTCTCCTTTTGGTCAAGTTCCTTGAGCTTTTTACCAACTCTTCCTAAAAGGCAACCCTTGGTTCAAGCTCTTCCTCAAGTATTGTCTCCCAAAATGGTGCTAAATTCACCAACAAACAAAGGGGGAAAGCAAGAATAGAAGCAAAAAATGCAAAAGGCTAAATTTAGGGAGGATTACTATCCAAGTGGAAAAATTTTATGACAAAACTAGAAGGATTTTGGAAGAAGACAAACTAGAATTAAATTTTTGAAGAAGGTTAAGCACACAAATAAGAAGCCTAGAAAAATTTTCTATATAAGAGTAAGGACCAACAAAAAAGACAACAAATTTTCAAGAATGTGCACTAAATAAGATGAGTTGGTAAAAAACTCTAATAATTTGCACAAGCATTTCAAATCTTCATTTGTATGTTAGGCACATCATTCTTTCTTTCTTATATTGAAACTCCTTGTGGTTGTTTTCTTTTGAAATTTTTTTATAACTTTTGATTCGTTTTTTTATATATATTGTCTTTTGCAATTTTGTGCCTAATATAAATTTTGGAAATAAACTCTTTGGTGAAGAAAACAAAACGCTTGAAAAAAAAGGGTTAAGCAAGGCAACACTTCAAATTACAAGTAGAATTCAAGAAAACTTTAAAAAAAAAGTAACTACAAGTGTATTAGAGCTTTTAGGTGACTATGGTATATTATCCTTCAATGGTTTTTGGTGTGTTAAGCTAGTTTGTTATGCACAAAACTTGCCATTAACCATACAGACAAAGTGATACAACCAAGAAACTAATCACCTTTAAAATTAGTGCACAAGAGCTACCACAATCAATGAGAAGCACAATGATCTTAAGAATGAAATTGAGAAAAGATTTTTGCAAATTGAACATGCAAGAAAGGGAAACATGTGACTCTACTCAAGAGACTTAGGTCAAGAGAGAAACTCTTTTAGATTGCTCAATTTCAAGTAGAATTTTCAGCATTCTTTTTGTAAAATTTTAAGAAGCGAACCTATGGAAATGAACTTGACATTTGAAGGGCTAAACAAGATTTCTAAGACAATACAAAAGAATATAAAATTGCAAAAATAAAGGTCCTAAAACAGAGCAAAAAGTGCACCAAAGATTTCAAGGAGAGGCCAAGGTAGGGTACCATAACGTTGTGGTTTTTACCACAGCCGTGTGGATTTAGCACACACCGCCTCTTAGGCTACAACTCCAAACAGGAATCAAATAAAAAAAAGCACACACTGAAATTAGATGAAATTTAAACGGTACAAATTGATTCAAATGAAAGAACAAGAAATTTGAACCGAGCCAATGGAAGCATGAAAGCATATGATTATTGAAATGACAAAACTACTAAACATTACTACTAGACATGAAAGCAATATGATAAACAACATGGAAACCCACAATTGAATAGTGAATTGAGATGGAGTAGAAACATAAATGGGCAAAATTAAAAAAAGAAAATGAAGAATAAAAGTGATAGAAGAACCTCTATGAAGCTTGAATCTAGATACCACATGATGAGATCCTCCTTTGGATGCTCCTCCAAGGATCAACTTCAAGAGGTGTAAAAGAGAAGTGACTTCGGTGGAGAGGATAAGGAGTTGTGATAGGATGCGCTACTCTTTGGGAGATAAGTCTCAAGGGAGGTTGCTTGCCACAAGGGAAGGAACCCTTGATAAAAGCTTTAGAACTCTCTAAACAATGAAGACAAGAAATGACACTTAGATGAACTATACTCTCACAATTTTCATTCCATATCAAGCGTAAAAAATAAAGAGGTGGAGAGGTCTATATATAGGATGGGAGGGGAGCCTAGGCCATGAGAAATAGAGGGAAATTCAAATAGGAGCTAATTTCAAATAATTAGCACATGCTCCTAAAATCATTGATCTTAAGTGCCATGTGGCTAACCACTTGAAAACGGCGCCTAAGAAGGGAACAAGGTTCCCACCTTGTTTCCTCCATGCTTCATGTGTTAACTAATTGGGTTTAATTAGAAAAGAGGGGTGTGGTTAATAAAATAACCCACCAATACCCTTAAATGACCCAATTAGCTAATACCCTCCACATTTAGGCTAAGCATACCTCCTACCCTATATTCCTATGAAACAAAATATGTCAAATACAAGGCCAAAGAGGAAGGGTAGACTACCCCACTTAGGAAAAACATAAAGCTAAATACAAGGTGAAAAACAAAGAGGACTAAGGTAGAACTTCTATGCGCATGAAGAGGTGAGGTCTTCCTCCATCCAATCTAGCCATGTCCTCCTCTATCCTCCTAGCCATGGCCCTAGTGTAGGTCTGATGCATGCCTCCCTTGATCTTTTTCCGTGAGGTTCCAAGCACCATGAAATGGATGATGAAGGGGAAAGAAAATGGAGGTGGGGCGCCACTCTCAAAGAAAGATAAGCCAAAGTGTTTAGGTTTGCCACAAGGGAAGGAACCCTTGATAAAAACCAACTAGGAAGAGGTTCCTCAAGAGAGAGGATCCTCAAGACCTTTTACTAAGAATGTGCTCACAAAGAGACTATTTTCATTCAACTTCAAAGGTGAAATTTTACAATGAGGGGGAATGAGTATATATAGCCCAATGGGAGAGCTTGGGCACACTTTTCTAGGCAATGTGGGACTTGGGCTTAATTAGGATTAAAAATAATTAACCCAAGTCTTAGGCCTTAAGTGAGGCACCTAAGTTCACCCCCTATGGGTGTAATTAGCATATCTTAATGTGAATGGGCTAGCCCAAAATCATGTCTTAACTTATGCACCCATTATAAGCTTACTCCTCCTTTTTAACTAAAGACACATATACCTTATAAACTAAGAAGATGGCCGGAAATACATGGCCTTAAGGGAATTAAAAATACTTTCCTTATTTATCTAATTAAAATAAAATATTTACAAGCTAAAAATAACGAAGACTATGGCTTCGAATCTTCAATGAGTTTTTGTCCATGCCATGCCTTCCTTGAGTCTTCCTAGCCATGATGCATGCTAGGTGAGATTGCATCAAGGTCCCTTGCTAGGGAGGATCACATCATTATTTCTAAATATTTTGTGGGTTTTACTTGTTGAATGAGGTCGAAAGGGGATTTTGACTTGTAAAGCGAGAAAAGCTCCTAATTGGCCATCTCAAGCTTTTTCGTTCATATAAGTAGAAAGTATTGAAATTTCTAAGAATCAACAAGTCCCTGTGGATCGACCCGATATATTTATTGTTACTACATATGACTAGTGCACTTATTGGAAGTAGTGTAGAAAACTTTGCACTATCATTCCCTATGGAGAAGCTAATCTCCACTTGCTCACTTACTACTACACCATTTTCATCATTGAGCCCATGCAAAAGGTAAGGTGAAGGGTGAGGAGTAGTAGGAAGAGATAATTTTTCCACCATCCTCGTGCTACAACAATGCAACACGACTCACCATCCATAATGAGGGAACAAGGTTTGCCCAATGATTTACATCTTGTTTGAAAAACATTCTCTTTTTGTGTTTGGGTGTCTATAAAATTATGACTTCCAAGAAGCTTTTTAACCTTCAAGAGATCATAACCACATGAATAAGTACCCTATTCATTTGATTCTTAGGCTCTTCTAGGTCCCTATAAAGTTTCTAAATTCACTATAGGAACTCTCATAGGTTTCTATTTTTTCTTTTTATCTCTTCTCTTCTTCCATTTTCTCTTTTCTCATTTTCTCTCTTTTCTTTCTAACTTTTTTTTCTCTTTCTTTCTTATGCTCCCCTATTTCTGTTTTCTCTTTTTATCTTCTCTCTGCTTTCTCTTTGTCCTTTCTTTTCTTTCCCTTTTCCCTTACTCTCTTCTCTCTTAACTCTCTTTTTCCCTTTCTTCTCATTCTCTTTTCTCCTTTTATCTTCTTTCTTCTCTCTAATTCCCTTTCCTATCTTTCTCTTGTTCACTTCTCTCTTGTTGTTTTCTTTCCCTTTCTTGTCTTTCTCTCTTATACTTTTCTCTCTCTTTTGCATTTTTCTCCTTATACTATTTTCTATCTTTTTCTCTTTTTAACCTATGCTTTTCTCTTTCTCTTTTTAAGCTTTTCTCATATTCCTCTCTTTCTTTTTCTCTTTTCTCTTCCAACTTTTATTAACACTCCTAACACTTGTAGATATATATGAAGACATTATGAAGTATAAGCAAGGTTAAGGAACCCAAGAAAAGGTTTTCACTTTTTTACCTTTTTTGGTTTTCTCAACTAAAGTGTTAAGAGCCTTTGGAACTCAAAACACTTTTCCTAAAAAAATTTCCAAAAGAAAGAAAGAAAGCAAAATAAAATGCAAGAAAGCTAAACTAGGTCGTACTCCTAGAAGTAAAGGTTGGAGTACCAGTTCCTCCCATCACACCAAAATACAAATACTAGAATTATTACACATAAAAGAGGTAGCCCTTATGGACATCCAACGCCTCTAAATAAAAATTCATTATACAAGGATTAAACAAGAAAATAAAAATCTTGAAGTTCCTCTTCCTCCCAAGTATTTGACACTCCAAATGTATTCTTCTTTCTTCTCCTTTTTGGGTATGTTCTTCCTTTAAGAGTATGTCCATAAAACCTATAATCAACACCCAAAGCACTACCTAGTGGCAAGGTCTCCAAAATTGGTCCCTACATACAAAAGTGGCACAATACAAGGGCAAAGAAATAGAAGAGCACAATAAAGCAAACAAGGAACAAAGAAGGAATGCTAAATTTCCAAATAAAAGAATTATTATGACAAACGCAATGAGTATAGAAATGAGACAATAAAAAAATATGGCTAAAAGAAAGTTGGCACCCAAAAGATGTCCTAGAAAGACACTAGAATGGAAGGACTAAAAAAGGTAAGAAAAGACTCAAATCCTCATCAATTACAAATTTAAACAATATGGTCGTGACATTCAAATAACATTTCAAGCAATTTAAACACTCCTTTTATCAAATTTTAGGTGCACTAATTTTTGGGATTCCTTTTATCTCTTTTAGCATTTTTTTAGTAACACTTTTATTTTACTTGTTTTCTTTAGATATTTTTTAATTTTGCTACACCTATCAATTGGTTTTGAAATGAATTTTAGCAAGGAGATGAATGGTATGAAATGCTTGATCAACGTACAAAATTAGGCACAAAAAATTTGATTCAAAATTTCAATTCAAGAAGAGAAGCAACTTAAAATGGACTAGAGGTTAGGTGAAGCAAAAATGAAGCATACAAGAGAGTTTGCAAGTGATTTTGGACAACTTATTTACACAAGTTTATGGCCCAAAAATAATCAACAATTTGCACTCTCAAGGCCCAAATAATTCACCTTACAACTTACCCCCAAATTTTAGCTACTTAAATTGAACAAGGAAATAAAACATGGAAGAAATTGACCAATAGTTTTTTTTTGGGAAAAATTTTCAAGAAACATGCTAGAACTAATAGCATGTGTGTCTCCTTGGACATGGATGAAAAGGTCAATTCCTCTTTTATGCTCAATTCCTTAAGAAGCAACAACACACTTTTTATGATAAAATAAAACAAGCTAAACAAGGAAATTAAAGGACTACACATGACAAACTAAGTGACATAACTTAGAAGAGTAAAACTAAAAAAATAAAGTGCAAAACAAAAGATGTGGTTCCAAAGGTCTAGACCACACTTGGGTGACTTCTTTCACAATTTTTGAAATCATTACCAAGACCTTCTTAGGAGATCACTAGATTAAAAAAACAAATAGGCAATAGGCGGAAATTAAAAGGAAACTTAAAGGCACACAATGATCTAATGAAAGAGCTAGAAAATTGAACCATAAAATAAAACAAGTATATAAAGTGTGATATAATGGAAGAAGAAATTAAACAAACAAGACAATAAAAAACTAGACAATAAGGAGATTAAATGGACAACACAAAAATAGAAAGAAATGGCAAGAGGAAAACAAGAATAAAAGACCAAATTGACAAAGAAGGGCAAGAAAAAACTACACCTAAAGGAAGTTAGTTTTGATACCATATGATGAAGATCCATCTTACTACCTAGATCTTACTTCCCTGAAGAGGCTTAAATAGGTGAAATGAATCATTGATAGGTGAGAAATGGAAGGAAACATGCCATTCTAAGGATAAATATAAGTAAAGGATGCTTGTCAAAAGAAGGGATCATTGATAAAAGCTAGAAGAAGCATTGTTTCTCAAGAGAGACTCACTCTCACTCAAGGCTCTCATTCAAGCACAAAGCTTAATTCTATTCAAAATTATCAAAGATGATTACATGTAAGTGATGGGTTCTACATATAGGCTAGAAAAGTGGGTTAGGCTAACTAGACCATTGGTTAATCTAACAAAGATTACACTAAATTTATTTGAGTCATATCTAACCATGGTAGGCTAACTATGGTCATATTTAACCAGTTAAGAACAACCCCTAATCTAGTCTAGATACATTTAGTGTAGATAGTTTAAAGGGGTGGCAAAGAGTAGTCATGCTTAGAACATGACTAGTGGAGTGGAGGTGGTGCTTAATAAGGAAAGATGTAGGAATAGTAGTCATGCTTTGTGCATGAATAAGAGGATTGCGCTCTTAAAAGAATGAGTGAGCTCATCATACACCCATTGATGCAATTTGGCCCGAGGCCCTTAATTTTATTTCATTTTATAAATTAGATTTTGGACTTTTTTTTAATTTTATTGACTTTGACATTTTAGTAGGTTAATTCCTAAAGTCAATCTTTCCTTTTGACCATTGTATTTGGGTCACCCTTTTTAGTTTATAAAGGTGTATAGTCATCATGCTAGAATTTGCCAAAGATGAGCTACCTTTTAGAGAAGATGAGCATGTGATATGCTCACCCCTTTTATTATGGGCACACCCCTCCTAAGCATGCTTAAAGCATGACTACTATTCCTACCTCTAAGATGCTAGGTGTCAGCCCCCATAGTCATGGCTTAAGCATGACTACTCTTTGCCACAAGGATGGATCCTTGATAAAAGCTAGAAGAACCTCTCTTATAGGAAGAGAAACTTATGCCTAGGAGGAAGAGAACTTACTCTCACACTTATTCAAGGCTACACTCAAGCTTAAAACTCAATTATATTTCCATTGGTCCAAATATTTAAAGGTGATTACATGTAGGTGAGGGGTCTAATTTATAGGCTAGAGGGAGTGGGTTAGGCTAACTGGACCATGGGTTTAATCTAACCAAGATTAGGCTAACTCTAGTTGAGTCAAATCTAACGATGATTAGCTAACTATGATCATGTATAACCAACTCAGAATATGCCCTTAATCTAGTCTAGAGACAAAAAGGGTGGAAAAGAGTAGTCATGCTTAAGGCATGACTATGGGGGGTAGCGCCTAACATCTTAGAGGTAGGAATAATAGTCATGCTTTAAGCATGCTTAGGAGGGGTGCGCCCATAATGAGAGGGTGAGCATATCACATGCTTATCTTCTCTGAAAGCTAGCCCATTTTTAGCAAATTCTAGCATGATGACTATAGTACCTTTATGAACTAAAAAGGGTGACCCAAATACAATTGTCAAAAGGAAAGGTTGACTTTAGGAGTCAACTACTAAAAATTCAAAGTCAACAAAATTAAAAGAACTCATAAATCTAATTAATACAATGAAAGAAATCTCTTCTTCATGTGTCCTTCAAGGGCCTTCGTTCGAATTGCATTACCCATCTTCTCTAAAAGCTAGCCCAATCTAGAATACTCTAGCATGATGACTATAATACCCTAGAAAATAAAGGATGACCTAATATACAATGGTTAAAAAATAGTTAACTTTAGAAGTCAACCGACTAAAAAGTCGAAGTCAACAAAATATAAAGAAAGTCCTAATTCTAATCTATAGAATGGGAGATAGAAAGTTATTCATGTATCCTTCCAAGGGACCTTTTGCCAGATTGAATCATATCTCCTTACACTCGGCATCACGCACATTACCAGTCACTACATACTCATTGTGTGGATCCTCATCTAAAATAAAACCCCATCAATACAGTTGGGTTATTGCATTGATTAGAATTAATGCCACTATCATTTGAATTTGAATTGTTCGGTTCCCCCTCACCAATACTTACCTGTTTATTATCATTAATGCTCGCACCTATACTTTCCTCATTTATCGTTAGAGTATTTTCAGCTTCATTCTATCCTTTCTCTGACCGAAATTCAAAAAATACATCAACTCTTTGTGTTTCTCTAACATCATAGAGTCATCAGTTGTAAGTGTTTCTTCTTGATATTCATTAACAAACCCAACCACCGTGTACACTTTCTCCACCATACATACTGCAATAGTGATACCATTAACATTTACCTTTTGTACTATATTAATGGGGTTTCATTCGATTATGCTTATAAGAACTCTTGCAACATACTGCAAAAATGATACCGTTACATTTACCTTGTTATACTTCAAATTACTTACAATCTATATTTCAAAATACTAAGATATAAAATTCTCATTACATTATACTTAATATCACAACAATTTCAAAGTTCAAAGCAAAATATATGATGGTACATACAACAATAGCTCACCCAATGAACCATGTTGCCTAGCGAGACCAAGGGTAACTCGCCCAGTAACAACCATAACCTAGCAAGAACCCTTCATCAGACTATCCCAATAATGGGGACTTGCTCAACAAGAGACATCACTAGGCAAAACCTCTGTTTAATTCTAAATGGAGTGTAATCTTCGCTAGTGGTAAATCCCTCAAAATCTAACTGAGATAACTTTATGTTGGGTGAGACCTCTTGCTAGGTGCAAATCTAAAATTTAATCCTGGCAGAGACTAAAACTCGTTGGGCGAGACTTGTTGCCTAACGAGACTCTACAGATAACAGAACCTTTGTTGCATAATTAATCATACTTATCCCCTACTATTCAATCATACATGAACACATTCTTTTTCACTGAACAAATTCCTAACATATTCTCTACTCAAATACATTACATGACTTTTCATAGTCAAAGCATAACCAACATAATTTACATTATATAGGTGCATAACATGTTATTTCTCCATTAAAACTTAACTATTACATAACTTTAGTCATTGTAACATACTTAAAAACTACTTAATACATACTTGAAACATAGTTCACAACCTCAAGCCATCCATACTCTCAAACTTCTCTAAAGAGTCTTACTGAGTATACTGATACATACATTAAACTTAAACTAGTTATATTAAAAAATAAGTAACTTTCGTTATTGCCTCTGATCCTTCACCCACTCTGCTAGTTCTGATTTTCGCTATCATCATTGACATCTGCTCTCGTGCAAAGCACGATCATCATAGTCATACAAAATACACAAACATTGCAAGGGTAAGCATAATAACACATAAAACTCACAATATAGATAACTTAAAATCACAATAACATCAATCACGTCAAATATACTTATAATCTTCTGGAATTTCACACGACAACATGTTTAGACTCAACATATTTCAGAATATCTACATTGAGTTTGGAAACCAATGAGTCTTAAGGCTCCTTCCAATTGACGACAAACGTCCAATTTGCCTGTGTTACCACTAATTTAAGTAAGAAATACTCATCTGACAATCATAAATTGTTGCTTAGTGTATACGTGACACCCTGTGACATACAGTTGTTGTCGGAGTATGTCATTATAGGCATCCCCTTGCACCTAGTATCAGGATCACAATGTAAATCACATGAATACCCCCTTGTATATCTAATATTTTGGATTACATTGATATTCGTTGTATCCCTAACATCAATGTACCTCACCAAACATATCATCAATGTCCAATTTGGCTATAACTGCCTGCAACCAACAACATCAATAAATATTTCTTCATCATGCATTCCAACAATATGCATTACGTGACAATTCCAAATATTATATTATCACTTCAACATATTCAATTTCAATCACAAAATGTCAATTCTACCAACACTACTCATTAATCACCATAAACAACCAATTTCTCATACATCCAAAATCAATTCAAAAGCTAAATCAATCATAACTTATAACCTTAATACTCTTAAAATCATAAATTTTCAAAGTTAAAACCAAGAATAAACTTGCCTTACTTATTTCTCCTTTCCAAAGCTAACTCAAAAGAAAATAGATAAATCCGCCGAAAAAATTTCACAGGAACCTGTCACCAAAATTTAGATTAGGTAGGAACCTTAGAAATTAGGATTTTCAAAAAAATTCTCTTTTTAAAGGAAACAATTTTCGTTGATTCATGACCAAACTTATTATAGAGATCATTTAGCAATAGGAACCATGGAAGAAACCGCGTTGAAATTCACCAACAGGTCGTTGACCATGCAATGCATGGAAGAAAATGGTGAGAAAGAGAAAGATGAAGCAATGGGAGAAGACAATATTGAAAAAGAAGATGAACTTAGTGAATCCTAACTTGCTATTCTTACCTCCTCCTAAACATATTTATGAAAACTCCTCAACACTCAATCAAAACACTCCAAAACCAACGAATAATAATTACATTTTGCTTCTCACTTCCTAATTACTCTCTTAAAATTAATTAATGAATATTGATATTATTATTAAAATCAATTATATTCTCATTACTATATTGATCTATATATAATTAAACATTTAATCCCCGTAATATTTATTTTTCTTCCACTAATAACCTATTAACTAAATTGGTCCTTATATAACAACATAAAAAATATCAGCGCTCCTATAAGTAAATTTGTTTTGAGCATTTTCTGGTTTTAGTTTTATAAAAAACAAAACATAACTACTAAAGATATGTTTAGTTACAATTTAGAAAATATTTTATTTTAAAAAATATTTACTAAAAAAAATATTTTCACTGTTTTCAAAAATCAAATTTATGTAAAATCTTAATATCAATATTGTAATTATACAAAAAATATATATATAAATATAATTAAAATATTTCATTATATTTTTAATAAAATTAATTAGATATAAAAATTTTATTTTTAAAAATTAAAAAACATCAAGCAAAATTATATTTTCAAATAATAAAAACTTAAGACTAAAAATTATTTTCTAAAAATAAAATAAAAAATAAAAAAATAAAAAACAAAAATAATTTTTTTAAACCAAATATTTCCTTACATGTCGTGATTCTTATTACATTTGTTGGTCAGGGGTATAAGACCGAGGCCTAGCTAAACATTGGTTCAAACAGTAAAGCTTCCCCTTGTCTTACCAGAAACAAAAGAGAAAAAACTTTTAGAAATAAAGATCATCAGAAACCAATTTAGAAGAATAAAATGTTAAATAATGGGAAATTTCTTTTTGCATCTCCAAAATTTTTCCTTCACCCTATTTTAGAGGTATATTTTTTATTTTGGGTTGGACTTTTCGAAAGTGTCGTATAAAGATGCAAGTAGAAATTATGAAAATACAAAGAGAAATTTCTTAGAAAATGATAACTTGGTATTTCCATGGAATTTCTATTTGCACCACTAATATTACATATTACCTAAACTATCCCCTCTATTTATTATATTTATTTTTTTACTACATTTATCTCTCTCTTCTATACACCCCTCTCACAAAACCATCTCTCGGGCACCTTCTTCTCTTGGTGGCTCTCTCATTTGCAACCACGCCTTGTGAATCACTTGATCCACAACATCTTCTCATACTTTGCAAATCAATTGATCCATATGTAATTTGTGTCTACCAAAGAAAGCATATTTAATTTTTTTTTGTATTTTATACATTTTTTGTTCCTACATATTGTATTAAATGAAATTAAATTGCTAATATGACTAAAACTAGAGTAAAAATAATTTGAATATATAAAATATAAAAACTAGAAAACACTCTACAAACGCACACCTACTATCTATAGACTTTACTCGCCAGATGCAAGCATAAGACACAACTATAAGGCGAATATGGAAGATATGACCACAATTCTGTTTAGAAATAACCAATGACATGTCTATATCAACCTTGTTCATTTCTATTTTTTCCAATTCAATGTTAAAATATTCTTCTTCCATATCTTAAAATGGACTAAATAATTCAAAAACAATAAATAAAATCCTAAACAAATTAATGGATGTCTGTTGAATATGCTAATCTTTTAAACTATTAACAATTTAGAAAAGAAAAAGAAAATATTGCAGATTAGATACAAACTTCCAAGACAAAGATGTTATACCAAAACCTTTGAAGACATAGTTATTGGAGAAGAAAAAAATTGAGACTCAACGACAAATTTGAGTGACACAATAAGTAGCGGAAGAGGAGAAAGAGAAAAGGGAGAGTGCAAACATAGTTTATAAAGTCATAAGGCAGTTTGTATACTTTAAAAAAATGGTAGTGAAATAGCAAATATGGTGCAAAAAGAAAAGGCTATAACTATGGGTTAATAATATATGTAGTCCATACAGAAACTTTTGAAAAGTTAGGTTGTCTGAACCCAACAAAGAACTAACTAATTAAAATATGAGTAGGAAAAGTTGAATTATTATAGGCCCATTGTAGAGTTGTCTCTTGTGGCAAAGAACTTTTGTCACTTTGAAAGGCAATTTCTTTCGGCACTCAACTTTTTCTATTTGCACTCTTAGTGGGTTTAATATATATTTTAAAACTCTAAAATATCTTTCTTATCTTTTAACTTAAGTTGGAATTTTTCTTATCCTTATTATTCAAATCACTTTATCTGGAATTTCCTATTTTATATTGTCCGAAATAAGTGATCTAGAATTTTATTTTTTTTTTTAGAAAAAAGATTATGTATTATCAATGTAAAAAAATTTGTAATATAAAAATTTTTATAATGTAAATACATATTAATAATATGTAAACTGTATTGAGTTATTTGGATTTGTCCGCAAGTATGCTTTTTTACCATGATCACAATCGGAAAATGGCAATACCAACAAGTCTGCACACTATGGTTGCACTTTAAAAGTGAAAATTGAGCATAAATTATGCAAACAGATAGATACTTTCACGCATTTGGAAATTTTGACGAACAAATCAATGCCGTCAAATTATGCTGAGTGGGTCTGGAGATGCTGTTTACTAAATATTTTAAAATTCAGTCGGCTCCAACTCATCTATTACATATATTTTTTTATTGTTTCAAAATTAATAATATTTTTTTTATTTTTATGTTCTTAAATAATTAATATAATTTATACTAATTATATTCAAAGAAAAATATGTATCTAATATATTGTTTTTTGTATTTTTAAATAAATTGTAGAAGTATTGTTAACCTTCATCTTCTTTAATCAAAATAAATATAAATTTTCAGTCTAAAATCTTTTATGTATATGTATCTTTGAATATAATGTTTCTAAATTTATGTATTATTATTCCATTAAAAATTTAAAACCAATTTCATAAATATTCAATTTAAATAAATAAGGTAATTTTATTCCACTAAGATCCGTGTTTAATCAAGGAATATATTTTTAAGAAAAATATACATATTAAAATTACCAGGACAAAAATTGTAATATATGAATTAAAAATATTTTTCCCTTGTTTTTATTAAAATTCATATAATATATTATTATAATAATAATATTAATATTAACAATATTTAATATATTAATATACTAATTAACCATAGTTTTTAAACTCGCAAGTTAACTCGTAAAATTGTACAATTTTACCAGTTTATGTAAGCAAAATGAGTTAACTTGCATATAAACTCGAGTGAACTTAGATGAATTCAATTTTTTTATATTCTTTAATTAGTTTTTTTTATTCTAAATGAATACACCTACACTTGATTCTTATATTTTTATTATTTTGTTAGTATGTTGTGTTTATTTTTAACAATTTAATATTTTATATGTCTTTATTATGAACTTTGGTGTAAATTTAGTTAGTCTTTTTATGAAATTTGTTGATGATATTTTATGTAGTTTTAATTCTAAATGAATACACCTACACTTGATTCTTATATTGTTATTATTTTGTTAGTATGTTGTTTTTATTTTTGAACAATTTAATATTTTATATGTCTTTATTATGAACTTTGGTGTAAATTTAGTTAGTTTTTTTATGAAATTTGTTGATAATATTTTATGTAGTTTTAATTCTAAATGAATACACCTACACTTGATTCTTATATTGTTATTATTTTGTTAGTATGTTGTTTTTATTTTTGAACAATTTAATATTTTATATGTCTTTATTATGAACTTTGGTGTAAATTTAGTTTTTTTATGAAATTTGTTGATGATATTTTATATTGACTCATATAATTCTTTATTATTATGGATTAATTTCATTTTAAATTGACTATTTATGGATTTTAATAAAATTTGTTGATATATAGGATAACATTTTCTTATTTATGTATTGTGGTGTAGAGAAAAATATTTTTTAATACTATTTTAACATAAGTTAAACTCTTACGAGTTTTTTAGTCGAGTTTACATATTTTTCACGAGTTTACATAAATTCTCGAGTTTAAAAACAATAAATTAACTATATATATATATATATATATATGTATAAACTAAAATTTTTTAAAAATACACATTTACATGTCACATCTTCATGAAATGAATTAATAATAATAATAATAACAATAATAATATACAAAGTAAAATGTTTTAAAATAGAAATTGACAAGTGAAATATTGTGAAGTTTCATAAAAAGAATTACTAATTACTAAAACAACTAAAATTACAATGATAATCTTATTTAAAATGTTTTTTATTGTAAAAGTATTAAAAATGTAATTATATTAATATTGATAATAATTTATTCAAAATTTATTTTCTTATAAATGGTAATTTTGCTTATATATATTAGAATTTACTATGAAATTGATAAGCCATGAAACATTAAATTACACCATTCAAATTGCAAACATATATCCTTACAATTAGAGTTGAAAATTGTCATAAAATTTAAATTAGAATATGAAGGCATTTAGTATTAGATTATAGTTTGAAAAAAAATAGCAAAAGACTTCATGACAAGAACCTTTTTTTGTTTTTTTAAAGGAGAATTTGTTTATATTATTATTTTATATTTTTTAAATTAAATTATCTTTCCATAAATCTTTCTATAAATAGATAACATTTAATAAAGGTGGTTGACTAACTTTGCATGTGATCATGACATTTGTAAAACTTTCCTCCAAATTGGGTTAGCTTTATATTTATATTTATATATATATATATATATATATATATATATATATATATATTATAGATTTTTGTTTTTAAAAGGTTTTTTACTCTGGGAGGTTTTGCAGGATATACTTGAACTCAAGTATAATGAACCTATTTAAGATGTAAGTTTTGCAGATTAAGTTTCACATATTGCGAGTTTTGTGAGTTATTAGTTTGGCGAGTCGAGTTACCTAGATATCTATTTCTACTCCTCAAGCTTGTTTGTTTGGAATAATATACAAACTCTAGAATTTGAGCTTGATTGTTTAAATGAACTAAGTCTAAAACTTATAAGTTTGGTATTAACAACTTATTTATTTAAATTGATGATAAGGATTTTTATTATCATTGTTATTTATATATTCAATATGAAAATATGACAAATATTTTTTAAATATTAAAATTTTTGCAGATCCCGCGTCAACTAGTGAATCATTGTCCCACTTAAAAAGATCTCACATCTAACCATCCTTATCTTTATCTCCCTCTTGCTTATTCTAATTGATGATTGACTTATATAATTATTGTAATATAAATAATCATCCACAATAAACTCTCAATAAAGTAATTATTTGTGGTTAACTTGAAGATGACTTCAACTCCCTCCATCTTGAGTCGAAAGCTCTCCTAATCAATAAAATTTTGATACTGCTATTGGAAATTAATTAATAAACCCAATTCCATCCACTGGGATGCAAACTGTACACTATGTAGAAAAAAAAAAAAGGTTCAAATAAAAGAAGAACACCACCATTTTTACGTGAAAAATCTTTTTTATTGTGAATTATTTGTTGGACATAGTCTATTAAAACATTTTAGTTTAACATTACGATTACAAAATTTGTCTCTCTCTCAAAAGAATCACTTACAAATGGTGTACATAAGTTCTCTCCACTTTCTAACAATAAAAATAACATTCTTTTTACAAATATTCAATTTTTCATAAGTTATTTTTCTATACAATAAAGGAATTTTTTATTACTATATTATTATTACAAATCCATTAGTTTCACTAATGTGGAATCTTTGTAAAAAAAAAATAATCTTATTAGTAACATTTAGTGAGATCTCTCATTTTAACTACATTTTTTCATCTACAAGATTCGAATTGAATTTAGTATCACTTGGATCAACAACAACTTATTAATAAAATAAAGAAATATGATTATACTCATAACTATAAATCTTCATAGAAAAGTGGATATTAATTATCCATCAACCAATTTGGATCATCACCTTCCTCCATCTTTTAGTGGTGGTGATAGTTTTCAAAAGTTACACTTCTTAATAAACAATGCGGTTTTATCATTTCTTTATATACATAAGTTCTTTTTCAATTTTTCACAAGTTCTTTTTATATACAATAAAAGAATTTTTTATCATTATATTATTGGTTTACATTCATCAGTTTGGCCAATGATAAATCTTTGTTAGAAAATTTGATTAGTCACCTTTAGTGAGATCTCTCATTTTAATAATGTTTTTTCATCTACAAGATTTCAATTAAATTTAATATCATTTGGATCAATAGCAACTTATTAATAAAGTGAAGGAACATGACTATGCTCATAAATATAAATCTTCATAAAAAAAAGGGATAAATTATCCATCCAAATTGGATCATCACCTTCCTCCATCTTTTAATTAGTAGTGGTAATAGTTTTCAAGTTACACTTCTTAATAAACAAAATAGTTTTACCATTTCTTTATGTACGTATACTTCACTAATTAAGGAAGGAATCATAAGTCACAACATATATTTATACTAGTTTAGAAATATATCATACTCAAGATACTTTTTTAATAAGCTTACAATTAATTTAATAATTAAAATTAGGTCTTGCTAATAAGTAGTATAAGGAAATTACTTAAGGAACTGGAAAAGTATTTTACGAGGAGAATTATATATGAGCACAATTCAAAACCATAGGTGAATGCAATTTTGCGTGTCTTAATAAAATATTTTCTCTTTATAAGATTATTATGCAGCATTTTCCTTAAATTATACAATTGTACACTAATTAACATATTTATCAAATACCAACAAGGTATATTTCATTAGGATTATAAAAGACTCTTTTTTGATAAAAAAATGTTTTGAGATATTCAATCAAGATTTTAAATGATATAAAATTTTTTTGAGGTATTCAAAGAAGATGGTAACGATATAAAAAATTTGAAGGTATTCATCAAGACTTTAAATTTTTTGATATTTAATTAAGTTTTTTACCATTTATAAAATGTTTCGTATTAATAATTATAGAAGTTTTGATGAATTATTTTTTAAGATAAATTTAAATGGATTTCATGTGATTTAGGCAAAAAACTTCTACCAAACACTCCAAATAAAATCTTGAGACTTCAATATTTGATAATTAAACTCTCTCTTATACTACTAACATCACCATCACACAACTGTGACAATCACCATCATTATTGTTAGCACGATTTCCATCTTATTACCACCACCAAAGCAAAACAATTGTCGCCATCACAACTCAACCAATACCACCAACATTATTATCATAATTTTCCACCATTGTTATTGGATTACCACTATCCTCGGTAACCCTACAATTGGACCTATTATTGTTAACATCATCATCAAACCACTATTATCACTGACAAATCCATTAAAATTTGATAAATCTATATAATTTTTTAAAATTGTACGAATTTATGTTATAAATATATTAAAATCCAAATTATAAAATTCATAGAATCCTATAAAGTATTATAATTTGTCATATTTCTACAAAGTCTTTTAAAATCCATTGCTTTTTTTATGTTAAAATATACCTTCTTTCAAAATCTCAATCCAATTCTACCCCAAATATACTAAATTCAAAAACAAAATATACTTTCTATAAAGTTATTCCTAAATTATATATACACCCAATATTTGATAAATAAGATGTGTGTCTTCTTCATTATGTATATCTTGTTTTATTTTATACACCTGGTATACATATAATGATTTTAATTTTTAATTTTTAATTTTAGCAAATCATATCAAAATAATAAATTTTAAGTAAAAAATTTATGCTTAATTTGAAAAGCCTTGCTATTTTGAATATTATACTAAAATAAAAAACTAATATTATTAAAAGAAAGTTGTACAATACTGGTCTAATACCAAAAGAAGAAAAAGACAAACACATGGGAGTATATTGGTATGGATAGTGTTAGGCAAACAAGTGCAATATGATCCGCAGAAGCTTCTTTTCCTTGCCACTATGCTTATTAGCCATCAATCACTTGAATGAGTTGAGCATCTTCACAGTCACAGCACACAAACCGACCTAAAAATCAAAACGCAACTTAGAGGATCCATAATATGTGGTATCCACTATCTCTCAAAAAACCAAACCTGTGGAACTCATCAACCTTTACCCTTTTTTGCCTTCCCAGGTGTCAAACTACACTTACCTTAATATCTCTTCAGAATCTTACCTTGCCCAATTCATCATCATTTCTTTGCGTTTTCCACTTTTCTACCCAATCAAGACACCCTTATACTTCACTTGACCACACCAATAACATCATCACCTTATGCTACAGTCACTACTAGTTTATTTTATCTTCTTTCTCTTTTTCCCATTAAAAATCAACGTGAGTCGGGTTCAAAGAATCATCAACCACCGCACGTGAATAAACTAAGCTAGTGTCAATTTTTTGTTATTTTATTAATTGTTTTTGAATTTAAATTCTAAATATATAATTATTTAAAAAGGGAATAACACCATCATAAACAAAAAGAAAAAAGATAGACTCTTTCGGTATTGTGGTCCAAAAAAAAAAGAATTCAGCATAATCAAATAATTAAATATGCTTTCAAACTCGAACAACGATCACAAAAACACTTATTATTTATTTACACAGTCTGCACATCAACACCGATACTCAAAATTCACATTCTTGTAATGTATGAGATTAGCCCTTACTTAATTATCAATCAAATAACTTTTGTTAATTAGCTTTATTTTATTTTTTTTTTAAAAAGAAAAGTATTTTAACAACCGAAAACTACGAGACTAAATTTTAGAAATTAAAAGAGTACAGGTTAGACAGGAATTCTTATTTTCATATGTGCTGCTTTATTAACATAGTTAAAAATGGGACCTCTGTATACATGGTATATTTAAAAGACAATCTTTTTTTGGTGACTTATGTCACATGGTGGATGCTTTATATGAAGTATTAAGTGCATAGAGGTTATGGCACATGAAGTAGCATAGCATAAAGTGCAGTGACAGCTAAATCTCTTTAGTGATGGTGGGTTTGTATTCCTTTTGATGCCTTAGTAATGGCCAAGCTGTAAAATCTATCCACCACTGACTCACAATCACTCCCACTTTCTGTCCCCATATAAACCATCACAAAAACATTACACATATGTACTCAAAGTTATAGTGACTGAGATTGCCAACAACTTTATCCCAATCTCAACCTGTACAAGATTATCCATATCACAACAACAATTATCATCAATAAAACAACTTCTTTTCACCTTCAATTTTCAGTCTATACAATATAAACTACACAAATTATTTACAAAGTACCTGTAGTCTATATCATTACTTCCATCGATTAATCTTTTTCGGTCAAGAAATATAATGAGAAACCAAAATTATGCTCCTTTACATAAGCAAAAGAGAGATGTTCAAATTCAACCCATTTTGAAAATCTTGGGTTTCTGTTTGACTTTAATTTTATTAAATAAAAATATCTGAGTCGCCTTTTTTATGTAATGTTTTGTAGTTGTATAATATAGATACATTACGCATTCACACGTGATTATATTTCAATTATTGATATTTATATGAAGATTTCTGATGCAAGTTTATCGACTATTGATGGAATGATGCTCTTTCAATTTGACAAATTTTTGGCCTATTTAATTTTAATGATAAAGCAAAGGAAAAAGTAAAATTTATACTTTATTCTTTTAACAATACATCACATTTCAATTTGAATTAATCCAATAAATTTGTTGGCAACAACCATGCTTGGAAAGTCTGACTTTTTATGTGGTTTACAAGCATGTGATACCTTTGGATGACATATAATTTATGCTTAGAGTGCTCTCTCAGTAGTATGTTTTTTCTTGTAACTGTGATTCGTTTTGGATGACATATAATTTATGCTATCCTACTCTATTATTAATATAATGTATTTGGTTTATAAAAAAATTAGTTCAATTTAATTTAATGTTGTTTCTTTAATTAGTTAAAAAGAGTAAATTATATGAAATTATAATAAATGATTTTTCTTTAATATTTTCTGAATTTGTATTAAGCGATTGATAATTTCAATTTTTATTTTTATATTAATATTTTAAATTTAAAAATAGTACACTAATACTTTTTATATATTTAAAAATATTATAACAACATTCTTTCTTTTAAATTTTACGTTAACACTCTTTTATACAGAAATAATAATTAAAAAATATGAAATATCATGGAGCTGGTGGTCTAGTATAAACATCATTAATTATTGAATGTGTTCTCTAATTTTGTATGAAATAAAATATTTTGTGCAGATTTCTTAACCAAGAACTTAGATCTAGTCTAGCTTCGTGAGATTACCTGCCTAGAAGGGAGTTCAGCTAGGCTTTTAATGAGCTGGCTGGGAATCCAGGGACCCATTCCGAGGCATCTGCATCAACTGTTTCTAATCATCATCAGCATGGGTGGTTGGAAAGAGAAAAAACAAGTGCAGGTATATTTTCTGGCTAGCTGCTTGTTGGGGATTATGGATGACTAGGAACCAGATTGTCTTTGATAGAATTCAGATGGAGTCAGTAGATATTATGATGACTATCAAGGTCATCTCGTGGAAATGGTTGTCATATTCTTTTGGGTTTAATAGGGGGTGTGTATTCTCGGACTGGTATACTAAGTCGAGAGAGTGCTTATTAAGTATGCATTAGGTCGTGAAGGGTTAATTCCCATGTTATAATTGGACATGAATTAGTACGGTGTTTGCATCCTTGTACTTCAAGAAACCCTTGGTTTCTCTTTGAAATAAATTCTTTGCTTTTCAAAAAAAAAAAAAAAAAAAAAAGCTAGGCTTTGCCTTTTTATCAGTTTAATTATGGGCTAATTTTAGTAGGGCTGGCTTTCAGTGACGTAATTTTGTATGTGTAATTTAGGCTTAACCCTTTAAACTTTTTATCCAAAAATATTGATTTTATAAAGAGTAAGGGTTTGATCGGTTTGGTTTTAATTTTTAGTTTTTGAAAAAAGTTTTCAAGAATAGTTTTCAGAAACTGTTTTTAAGAAAAAAAGAAAAAAAAAAACTTGTTTGATAAGTCTTATTTGAAAATTGTTTTAAAGAAGTAAAAATGGAAAAACTTGCTAATACTTATTAAAATTCCATTAATAAAAAATAAAAAATAACATATTCTGATTGTATTTTGAGTTTTCAAAACAAAGATAGAAAACTGAAAAGCAAAACTAAGGGTTTGATTGGTTTGATTTTTTTTTTTAGTTTTCAAAAAGAGTTTTTAAGAATAGTTTTCAAAAACTGTTTTGGGAAGAAAAGAAAAAAAGAACTTGTTTAGTAAGTGTTATTTGAAAACTGTTTTGAAGATGTAAAAATGGAAAACTTGTTTATATTTGTTAAAATTTCATTAATAAAAAGCAAAAAACAACATATTCTGATTGTATTTTTTGAGTTTTGAAAGCAAAAATTGAAAACTGAAAAGCAAAACTACTTTTAATTATTCTTGTTTTTTAATTTTTAAAAACTAAAAATAAAAACTATTTTTGAAAACTGTTTTAAAAAAAAAACTACCTAAATGAGTTTTTTAGTTTTTTAAATACTAAAATACTGAAAACAGTTTTATAAAACTGTTGCCAAATAAGCATTAAAACTATTTATAGTTGTTTCTGTTTTGTATTTTTTAAAAACTAAAAACCAGATTATTTTTTAAATTTTTTTTAAAAAAAAACTGTTTAACAAGTTTTTTAATTTTTCAATCCTAATCTGCTAAAACAATTTTACAAAATTATTAACAAACCATCACTTTACTATGGTCTTGAAAGTAGAGAGAAAAGAACTTCTACAATTTCATCGATCGTAATCAATTCCACCCTCAAGATAAAAAATGCACAAATGCACTATTCTAAAAAGAAGGGATAAGGGACCTAACAACGCTATTGTATCATGTTGTCACAACAAAACAAGCCATTAGTATTTCAAATGCATTTTTCTTTTTAATAATTAGGATGTATTATTCCCTCCCACCCCATCAGCCCATATTTTTATAAAGTGATCTAGTTGCCATTCCATGCTTAATTAAGTTAAAAATCGAAATATCTAATGTTGAATCACTTTCACCAACAAGGTGATAAAATGTTTAATTGATAATATAAAAAGTTAAGAGAATAAATGTTTGTTTGACAACAATTTTATAAAACTATTTTCAGTATTTTAGTTTTTAAATATTAAAAAACTTGTTTGGGTAGTGTTTTCTGAAAACAGTTCTTATTTTTTAGTTTTTAAAAACTAAAAAACTGGAACAACTAAGAGTAATTTTGCTTTTCAGTTTTCTGTTTTTGTTTTGAAAACTCAAAATATAATCAAAATATGTTGTTTTTTGCTTTTCATTAATAAAATCTAATAAACATGAACAAGTTTTTCCATTTTTACATCTTCAAAACAGTTTTCAAATATCACTTGTCAAACAAGTTTTTTTTTTTTCTTCCCAAAAACAGTTTTTGAAAACTCTTTTTAAAAACTAAAAAACAAAACCAAATCATTCAAGTCCTAATTGGCCCATGTGAGTTTTAATTTATCATCTAGACAGATATTATGTTTTTTGTTTAGAACTTAGTTGAAACAAATTCTAGAAATAGTCATTTTTTTAAATGTTTCAAAAATATTAAACAGATAGACCAAAGATTTTTAACAGTATTTTTCATGAAAATGCTAAACAAATAATTTAATAAACTATTTTTAAGATAGATTAATCAACTTAATTTAGTTTATTTATCTCCACACAACCGAACCAATTTAAAACAGGATAGTTTCAGTTTTCTCATAGCGTTAATTTTGTGATAGATTCAGTTTTGTTTAACAAATACAACTATGCAGCGGAAATAGTTACTACGCATTTTTCTTAAATAGCTGTATGTCTTTTCAATTAATAACATATTTTTTAAAAGTTATATTAAATTAAGTTCACATTTTATAATTAATTAGATAATTATTTAAGAGTTTAATTGATGCATTGACAGTGTAAAGAATTTTACACTAATATTCAATTACAATCTTTAATGTATAGTAAGTTTAGTGACTTTATTAATTAATACTTTAAGAAGTCATATAAAATAAAATATATGATTGAATGTAATTTTTACTAATTATGGATAAAACAAAATGTTATCATTAAACTAATTTTTTAAGTAAAATATTATATATTTATGTTTTTAATAATCGTAAGTATGTATACATTAATTAAAATAATTTTATGATAATTATTTATATTTTATATAAATTTAAAGTACACCTACAATTTATTAAATTATTTCCTATTTACGTAATAAAAGTTAAATTTTTACTCGTGTATAAAATTATTAATTAAACCATAAACATTTTTAATAATTTTTGTAATTCAAAGAAAAATTATTGACTTTCGATTACTTAATCTATATTTAGTGAGTATAGTTATAAGACAGATCGAACCTGCCAGTAAAATTGAAACGAGATTGGATCAGACGGAGTTAAATCCGTTGTTTTGTTAAAAAATCATAAATTGGTTGCACCAAATCAATTTATTACTTTTTTTGACGTTTCAAAACACTATCAATTTAGTGGATTAAAGAAAATGATATTATTTTGATAATATATCATTTGGTGGATAATGAGTTACATAGAAGAAACACTTTAACATAATATAAATCCAAGATTTATAGTTTAAAATAATTAAATTCTAGTAGTTAAATATTGACGACTTATGAACTTATTTAAGAATTGTATTATTGAGTTATTGCTTATTAACTTTGTTTTTGAACTTTAGTTTAATTGTTATTTTGAATATTGATACTTTATGTTTATAATGATGTGTTATTAACTTTAAATTTTGATTTATGAAATTATTTTAAAGATATTGTTTTTAATTTTTTTAATATTTCAATCAATTCAAAAGTAATCATTCAGTTTAACCATTAAACTATTAAATTACTATGTTAACCTGTTCAATAAATGATTTGATTTTAATAATACGGTAAGGGAGTTGGTGGAACTAAATTAAAGGTGGTGCCTTGGCCCTGACTTTTTATTATAATTTAGGTTCTTATAATTTTTAATAAAATATAATAAAATAGTTACATTTTTAAATTATCTTTTTTATAAATTGTTAATATCATTTGGGATAAAATAAATAACAACTCATTACCTTCTATTTTATGTTTCCCCTTATCGTTTCCATTTTTTCTTCTTTGTTGAGATATTTGTGCTTTAAATAATTTAGATTATTTTTCTTTTTCAATTCTTTGTATGTCCAATGTTTTTTCCGTATTGATGATGAATTAATCTCCTTTTATTTTTTCTCTTAAATTTCAGTCTTGTATTTGCCAAGTGATGGAGTACTATAGTGGAATGATTTACTTAATCACTCAATTGCTATACACAGTAATTTATTGAGATTTTTTAATTTAAAGTAATTATTATTATTATTATTATTATTATTATTATTATAAACTTTAATAAGTTTAATAGTTAGTTCTCTCTAACATCTAGATCACACTTCATTCTTGTGTAAGAGTTTCTTATGTGTTGCTTAATTCCAAGATACAAATGTTAAATAATTTGTCAATTATGAATGATATATATGATAAGTGAATTTCTTGAAAACATTATAAGTTTCTTTTACAGGATAAAATTTTAAAAACAAAAATTCTTTTTTAAGAAACAATTAATTAATTATATAATAATATTTTTAACTCGATTAATTAAAAAAATATAAAAATATTAATTTCTTAATTTTTTAAATCATTAGAAAAAAATTGTAAATAAGAATCTTAAAAAGTTGATATGAAGATGTAACAACCACAAAAAAATATTTAATATTCTTTAAAATATATAAAATGAGTATCTTTGATTATTGGAAATAAAATTGTATTCTTTTTTAAAAAATTAAAATTCATACAATCTACTTATATTCTTTTACTAATAAATTTGTTGCTTCTATTGGTAGGTTTGGGCAGTGCATGAAGATATTGTGTGGGATATTATCATGGTAACGATACACGTGATTGAAGAACACAAGATTTCTTTAAAGTAAACAAATATCAGTCCCATTGTGATAAGAAAATAATGGAATTGATTTGACATGAACGGTTGAGAAAACTCAGAAATAAATAATAACGTTGACATGTACTACACCTCAAAATAATTGGTGGATTGTGGGCATAAGGATTTTGGATATGCCTTCTATTTTTTGTGTTTGTTTTCTCAATAACACTCACTTGGCTTACGTTATCATATGCTCAATAAATTATCTAGGTGTTGTTTATTTAAGGATTAATAATGAAGCATGCTTCTTTCATTTAACTAGTAATAGTTCAATGAATAACCGTTTTTATTTATTTAAAGTTGTACTTTGAGTGGAGGAACCTAATTAAACTTGGAATTTTTATAACCATTGCTTTGTTTCGTTGCAACTTCTCCATTATCGCAAAGCAAATTATATTTATTATATGATGCGGAGTCAAAACTCTTTACTTTCAGCTTAATGGGTTTCGAGTTTCTTTAATTCTATCAGTTACTTTTTTGGATTAGAAGTTTCTATATATCTACATAGCTTGATAAAGTTAATTTTCTCAACAGTTTTTTCTTTCTACACATGATGTGTTCAAACCGTTGACTTTCAGCTTCTTAAATGTTCAAGTTACTTTATATCAGTTATTTTTTTATATTATAATATATTTACAAGAAATAATCTTATTTACATAAGAAATATTTATAATTTTTCTGTATGAGAAGTATTTACAATCTGATATATGATTGAGTTAATTTTCTATATAAATGTTCTTTCATTTCTGTATGATATGTATGTTTAATTAAAGAGGAAACATCACTTAAAGAGAATCACATATATATTCCTTAAATCAATCACTCGTTGATAGAACTATATCACACTCTTTTTATATCTTTTTTCATCTGAACTGACAAAAATTAAAATTGGAAAAAAAAAATTATAATTGAACTAAAATCATGTATTATTACGAACAGAACCAAGTTCTCTTTTACACGTGTTTTGAATTTTTTAAAATAAATTATTTTGTCAAAATCTCTAAAATTAAATCTATGATATTCGCAAATAAAAAAAAAAATCCAATTCAATCTAGATGCGAGTTAAATAATTTTATCATCTTGTTCCTTTTAAGAATTATGTATGTGGTCCCAATACTTCATTGTAAAAAGAACCTATTCAAATTATGATTGATCTTTATAATACTTTTCAATTAAGGAGAATAAACTTAATATAATCTAAATATTTTGTTAGCCCTAATTATTTAAGGTTTTAAAAACAAATAACATATATAACTACAGTTGGAACAAATGTATGTTTATGTTACTAGGCTCATTCGTGATAGGAGAAGCCCAATGTGACTGAAAGATTATGTTTAGCCTAAATTACTCAGTTTCTTTTTTACTTAATGTAAACCCTTGTCTCTCTCTTGAAGAGTCTATTGTGGTCCATTTGGTTTATTTGTATCTCCCTTATATTGTCCCTTCTCTGTATAGAGAAGGCATGAATAATAAAACCTATCTCTTTCATTAGTTTCTTAATCTTCATAGCTTAGCATTTATCCTCTTTGTTACTCTATTCCTCTAGAAATTGTCTAATATTGGTGCTTTCATTATCGATCTACATGTCTCTTCGAACTGAAATCAAGGACGTGAGTGACGTTCTCGTAGCCATCACGGACAAATTAGTTGCATTACAAACACAACGGGATCAACAACAAAAGCAACAGACTATTCAGAACCAACAATTCCAAAAAGCCATTGAATCACGTTAGAACGCCTTGCAATCCTTCATTTCACTACTCCAAGAAAAATTCCCAGATTCGATATTTCCCCATACTTAACTCTCCATTCCTTTTTCTCCTATTTCATCTACTGCTACATTTGATCCCCGCGTCACTTACTCAACTCATCTTGAACCAACTCCCACATTTGTTATCATCCACACTATCACAACCTCGTTTTATCCCCCTCCCCCCACCACCTAAACACCTACCATTAACCATGAAAACCCCCAATTTAGACTTCAATGGTTTTTATGAATCTACAACCTTAGAATGGTTATTCCAAGTTGAACATTTTTTTCCTACTATCAAGTTCCTTTGGAGAATCACATTGACATGGCTAATTTATACATGTCAGGTGATGCCTTAAGTTGGTATCAATGAATGTCACAAATTCAACAATTTTCTAATTAGGGCTTTTTTACTTAGGCTCTAGAACTACATTTTTAGCCCTAACACATTTGCAAATGATGAAGCTGAATAGTTCGAACTAAGGCAAACCGGATCAGTGGCCGAATATCAAACCAGGTTTGAAAAATTGTGCAATCGAGTTGTGGGACTCAACAATAAATAAATTCTTAATTGTTTTCTTTTAGACCTTAACCTTGAAATTAAACAGGAGCTTACTATCTTGCACCCTTATTCAATTTCCCAAGCTATAGGATTAGCCAAACTTATTGAAGACAAAATCCTTGATAGTAACCCCAAATCATTCAGCTCTACTACCTCAACCAACACCAAATATATTCGTCCTTCTCACAACCCACCTGCTAGTTCACCTCCCTCCCCCCCCCCACACACAAACACTTCGGCCCATATGCAGGAGCATAGAACTCAAAGCCTTTGTTATTACTGTGATAAAAATTTTGTTGTTGGTCATAAATGTTCAAAAAGATGTTTTCTCCTACTCCTAGAAGATGATCCTGAGTTACCCAATCCTCTTCAACCTCCTAGCCCTTCTCACGACACCATTCACTTTTAATTATCCCCTTAAGCTTTGTTGGGTCAACGTTCTCTTAAAGTCCTCAAATTCACTGGACATATTGTGGGGTTACAGGTCCTAGTTCTCCTTGATATAGGTAGCTCCCACAATATATTGAGCCACACATTGCAACCCATTTGGGTCTTGCAATTGACCCTAAACCCAATCTTAAGGTTATGGTGGGCAATGGAGAACACTTATCTTGTGTTAGATTCTATTCAAAGGTGGTTCTGTCTCTACAAGGGCGAGAATTTACTATACCATCCTATTTGTTTCCAATAGAAGGGTTGAAATTGTTTTGGGTTTAAAGTTGTTATCTCCTTGAGCCCTATTTCTAATGACTTCTCCGTTCCCAGATTCTCTTTCACCCATAATAATACTTCCATAACCCCCATTGGTTCCCCCACCAATGCTCACACTCACTCATCTTACCACCAACTTTGCCACTCTTTACACACAAACTCCATAGCTTTTTTTTATATACTCACCCTTCAAGACTCTACACTCACATTTCTTCACTACATGCCCAACCACCCTCCCCTATCCAATACTTACCATTACAATTCCATAACCTACCCAATTATTGTAGAAACCCCATGGCCTCCACCAACCTATTTTCATGACCATCACATTCCTTTGCCTCAAAATTCCACCAATTATCAAAGAGATGTTAGATGATGGAATCATTGTACCTAATAACAGCCTTTTCTCCTCCCTAGTTCTACTTGTTATAAAAAACAGATGGCACATGGCAATTTTGTGTTGACAATCGAGCATTAAATGCATTTACAATTAAAGATTGTTTCCCTATCCCAACTATGGATGAGTTACTAGATGAATTAAGACCTACTAGGATATTTACTAAGCTAGACCTAAGATTAGGATACCAAAAATCATATTAGACCCACCTGACATTCACAAAACAACCTTCAGAATATGTGACGACCATTATGAATTCTTGGTGCTACCCTTTAGGCTTACCAATACTCTTCTACATTTCAGGCAGCCATGAATGATCCACTCATGCCTTACTTACAATGATTTTTTTTAGTATTTTTTTATGACATCCTAATTTACATTACTAAAACTGATTTACATTTAGTTCACTTATGCATTATACAAGATCTGTTGCAATCTAACTTCTTTTATGTTAATGCGTTTTTGCTGTTACTTCTGTTAATTATTTGGGCCATGTTATTTCTAAGGGTTATGTTAATCCTAATTTAGAAAAGATTATTACTGTCCTAAGTTAGCCTAAGCCACATTCTCTCACGACTTTACATGGTTTTAGGACTCACAGGTTTCTATCACCAGTGCATTAAAAATTATGCCGCACTTGCCACTCCCCTCACCAAACTGTTAAAAGAAAATAACTTTCCATGGAATACAACAACCACAAAGGCATTTACAATATTAAAACAAAAGGTCACAACAACTCCTTTTTTGGTGTTACCCAATTTTTCTCAGTCCTTTGCTATTGAGACAAAGGTGTCGACTACCTTCATTGGTTCGGTTCTCACATAGAGTAGGTGACCTCTTGCTTACTTTAGCAAAAAAATTATCCCTTGCATGCAGGCTACCTCGTCTTACGTTAGAGAAATGTTCGTTGTCACCAAATATATAAAAAAATGGTGTCAATATCTAACTGGAAAGAAATTTCAAAATTCACAAATTAGCAAAGTTTGAAGGACCTAATTACTCAGACTATTCCAACACCCAAACAATAGAACTGGACATGGAAATTGCAAGGATATGAATTTGACATAACATACAAACCTAGCAGACTAAATATCGTGGCAGATGGCCTCTCAAGAAAATACCAAGTCAAGCTGCTTGTGTAACAGGACCCCGCAGAATCAATCTTATTTTCCATCACCTCCACTCACATTCTAGCAATCTGACACAAATTAGAAACTATTTTACCACTAAAGAAGGAGTGAAAGTTATAAAAGAATTTACAAAAGACCCACTTAGCAATGGTGTCAGGACTGTGTAGGATGGTCTTCTCCTAGTGCGAGGCCATCTCTATGTGCTTGCGGTGGAGGACCTCCGAGCTGCTATCATTACTAAATTTCATGACACTCCCATTACATGTCATTCAGCCTTGAAGCCGACCCTCGCCAGGCTTGCTGCTCATTCTTTTGGCCTAGACTGTACAAAGATGTTCAACTTCACCTCAAAGAGTGTTTAGTGTGCCAGCAAAATAAGTACATGCCAACGAAAAGAAAAGGATTACTACAACCTCTCAGTATACCAAAGAGAGTATAGGAAGATTTAACAATGGACTTCATAGTGCACTTACCAAACTTGTTTAGCCACACATTGATTTGGGTTGAGTGTGATCATCTCACCAAGTCGCCATTTTGTTGCTTTGCCTGCTCACTTTAAAGCACCATATTTAGCAGCTCATTTCTTAACTGAGATATGTTGTTTTCATGGAGTTCCTAAATATACTACCTTGGGCAGAGATCCATTCTTCCTCAACACTTTTTGGAGAGAACTGTTCAAGAAATAGGGGACTCAATTACAATATAATAGTGTGTATCATCTGCAAATAGACAGTTAGATGAAAGTTATAAATAGAACTGTTTAGGCTTACCTTTGTTGTTTCTATAACGAGCAACCAAAGCAGTGGTTCAAATATCTCCACCTAGTCGAATATTGGTTCAATACAGCTCACCACTCAGCCATTGAAATATCCCTATTCTAGGTGTTGTACAGTCAACCCCCCTTCCACAGTGGTAGAACGCATGCAGGCTTCGTCACCTAACACCTTTATTCCCTCATCATTTCACAACAAAAATCAGATTTTAAGGGACCTCAAGCTAAATCTTAAGCGTACATGACAAAGTATGCTAGACTAGGCCAATAAACATCGTAAAGATCTTCCTTTGTTGTAGGTGACCTTGCTTGGTTGCGTCTGACATTGTGCTGGCAACAATTCCTCACATGACGGCCTTTTGCCAAGCTCGCCAAGAGATACTTTGGCCCCTTTGAGGTCACTAAATGAATCAGCTTCGTCGCCTATAAGCTTCATCTAGTGGTGCATGTCTCTCTACTTCGTCCCTATCATAGTCCTTGGCCGCTAATCTGCACCAACGCCCTTCCCTTTAGGTGAACTCAGAATTGCATTTGGAGGAGAAGGAAAATGTCTCGCAAGAAGAGGAGACCGCTTTAGAAGTTTCAAGAGACAAAAGTGATAAAGTTGTACCCATGTTACTTGGGGAAGATGCAACAAAAATGCTCCCTCATAACTTATATCTGTTGCAGACAACACATGGAGTGTCCTTATTGGTCCCTCCTACAGTTCCCCCACCTACCACATTAATGTCGCACGTGCCTCGACCCTTTGCTGTTGAACAAACCCAGAAGCCTGCGTTTCGTATGCGTCTCAAAGCTCCGCCGTGCACCCATTCAGATCCAGCCGTTGGATGCACATGTGCTTCCAGCTTGAACTTCACCTTTTCAACTCCTTCACTTTTCTAAAATTCATCTGGCAGTGCATGTCTCTCTACTTCGTCCCTATATTCATGGTCCCTGGCCGCCATTCCGCACCACCCGTCTTCCCTTTTCTGTGAACTCAGAGTTGCATTTAGTGGAGAAGGAAAGCATCTTTCAAGAGACAAAAGTGATAAGGCTGCACCCACATTACCTAGGGAAGATGCAACAAAAATGCTCCCTTGTAACTCATAGTTGTTGAAAAAACACGTGGAGCGTCTTCATTAGTCCCTCCTACAGTTTCCCTACCTACCAACATTAATGTCGCACGCGCCTTGGACCTTGCCTGTTGAACAAACCCAAAAGCCCTCGTTCCGTACCAGCTGTTAGATGTACATATGCCTCCAGCTGGAACTTCACCTTTTCAACTCCTTCCAACTTCACCATTAGATCGAGCCACTCATGCATCTCAGTTGTTGAAAAGAAACACAATTTGTGGTGCACCTTCTTAGCCAATTACGCCATGCCACGTGGACTCCAACCTTGAAGACAAGATTTCCCTTGAAGAGGGGGTATTATTACTAGCCCATTCATGATAGGAGAAGGCTAGTGTGGATGAAAAATTATGTTTAGCCCAAATTAATCATTTTTACTTATTACAGTCCCTTGTCTTTCCCTTTAAGAGCATGTTGTAGCCCATTAGGTTTATCTGTATCTCCCTTATATTGTCCCTTCTCTGTATAGAGAAGGCATGAAAGAAAAAACCTATCTCTTTCATTAGTTTCCTGATCTCCATAGCTTAGCATTTATCCTCTCTCATACTTTATTCCTTTAGAAACTGTATAACAATTTATCTTCACAAAATTGAGTTGGCTCCCTAAAGTCACCATCCAACCTACCCAGTCTTCAATAGGGATGAAAAATATATATCTAATTACACTCCCATTCCCATCAACATAAGACACTCTTACTCTTTTCCTGCTCAATTTTATCTCTATCAAATTATTTTAGTTTTTAGTCCAAAACACATCATAAACATTTATTTTTATATAATTAGCATGTAAAATAAATAAATTTTAAATATAAATTATATTATAATCAAAATTTATAATAAAAAAACGTTTAAAAACATAAATATTATATTTTACATTTTCAACAAACCATTTATGATATAATATAAGGTTATTTATAATTATTCATCATTTTTTAAAATGATTAAAATTCAATTAGGAAATAAGGATGCAAGGAAGATCGAAGGAAATGAGCAGATAAAAAACAATCAAGTATATGGGTAGAAATAAAAAAGTGAACCGAATGGTAGAAAAAATATTTTAGGTTAGTTGTTAAATTAAATTAAATTTAAATTAATTAAAAAATAATATTAGGGTTCAAAACAAAAGGTTCAAAACTCATTAGGTGTTTAGTACGGCCAATAGATAATAACCATATATAAGAGTAACTCAGTTGCGAGTTACTTATTCTGTTGTTTAATAATAAGACATATAAGAATATTTACTGTAGTTGACATAATGTTTCTAATGTCTTAAAAATAAACCTTGTTTCTTATATAATTATCAATCTTAGGATTATAAATATTAATATTTTGTAGTGCTCTTTATTAAACTAATATTTATTTATAATAATTATATTAAATTTTAGTTATAAGAATAAGTTAACTAGAATAATAAATGGTAAACATTTGAGTTATTTATAAGAACTTATCTTAGTGAGTTTTCTTTAAACAATTACTATTGAAGTTGGTTTAAGAACGTATTTAAGAATGAAAAAGGAAGAGAAAAAATTTATTATGAGTGTTTTAATTTATATAGTTTTATAATTAATATTATAAATAAATGTTTCATTAAAATTTTACCTAACACATCTAGGAAAATACGTTATACTCTTAAGAAGGAAAAGAGAGAAGAAGCAATTCAATGTTTTAAAGTTAAACTAACAATTAAAGAAATAGAAATATCTAATAGCAAAACTACAATAATATATATATATATATATATATATATATATATATGCTGCAAAAATTTTCAAAATTTGTTATAAGTTTTAGCTATAAAAAAATTTTAGTAATTATTTTAAAACTAATTAACAACGTATTAGTTGCAAATATAATTTTTATAGTTAAAATTTAACATTATTACAAGTAGATAATAACTATAATTTTTTAAATTAATTAAATTATTTTTCTAATTAATTAACTACTCATTTCATACTATAATATAAATGTTAAAGTATTTTTATAATTAAATTGAAGTTAATTCTTTTTACTAGAGAATAATTAAAAATTAGTTATTGATTATTATATAGTTAATTTAAAATTTTTTGTAGAATATATATAAATTAAACACATATTTAAAAAGTTACAATAATTTATATAGCTTGTTTAATCAACTACAGAGAGACTGCGCCTAAGAATGGACAAGTTGGGCGGCCGCCGTGGATTCATTTTTAGAAAAGCAATAAAAAATTTTATATGAATTTATAAATATTAAAATAAAAAGTTATAATTAAAGTATATGAAATAAAACAATCTACGAATAAATTATTTGATGTCTTGAAAAAAAATATTAAATAATGGTCAGAAGTCATTTTCTCCATTTACACAAAAATCTTGTATCAAACTCTGAAACTGACATAGACCCTTGATAATTGTGTTGTATAATATATTTATAATTTGAATGGTAAAATGCAAAAGCAGGCGAAGGTTGGTGTCGTTATCAGTGACATGTTGGCTGAATCAGACAACAAAGAATATATGCAACTTAACTTTTGCAATCAACCAAGTGGCTATGGTTGTTCGATTAGCTAACTACTACTATTTTCTTACAATATTTTCGGTTTTTATGTCTCTTATTTCCGATTATAGCCTGACTCAATTGCAGCCTCCTCTGCAATCCAAATAATACAAGTTATCTTCTTCTATAATTTTTATGTCATTTTTTTCAGCAGGTTTAGAATTACTTTCTGCTGTCCTTGAGAACAATTATAAATTTATAACTCCTGTTTGTTTTCACCAATGCAAACAATTCACCCATGACAGAAACTAGTCAGTGTTTAGTCATGAAAAAAAATAAATGAAAGTATCAGAAAAGAATAAAAAAAAAGTGAAAGGAAATAGAAAAAATACGAAAAGTAATATTTTTAGTTAAAGCGATAGAGAATGAAAGGGAAAAATTAAAATTAAAATAGTTAGGTAGGTAAAAAATAAAAGATTCCAATAGAAAATAAAAAAATAAATTATTATCTATATATTTTTACTTCCTTTTATCAAAGGTTGAAGAATAATCTTTTAAAATACGAAATCCATCTAAGGGATTGATATCCCTAACAATTGTTTTTCTATAGGCACAATAGAAGGATCAACTTAACCACATGTTTAATGAATAAGGCTATATACATCCGTGATGTCAAACTCATTCATGAGTTTTTATAGATTTTTGGCAGTTCTCTGGTGCAATAAAGATTGAAAATTTTTTATAACTTTTTTTACTGGTAGAATTCTTTTGAATTGAATTTTTACCTTGTTTATTTATCACTTTCTCATAATGAACACATATTTTTTAAATAAAAAATTTATTCTTCAAGAAGAGTACATGTTTATAATTACCATTAAAAGTCTTAGGATTCACGTCGAAAAGTTATCCTTAATTGAATTTCATCAAAGTTAGAATTATTTGTAATGTTTCATCTAAGTCTATCTCACACCTATTTTTTAAGTGTCACCCTATATCAAGTATCACAATGTTGCTACATGTGGATTTAGTAAAATTATAGTTTTGTCTGATAATAGTTCTTACCACTTTTAGCAGTAGGTTCGGAATACAATTGGAAAGAAAGACAAATTTATATGGACTACTATTTGGTTGGTAAGAGAATGGTCCATATGCTTAGCTAGGAATGAAGTGATATTCAAAGGAAAGTAAGTTTGTGGCTGGTTTATTGTTTTACATAATTCTTTAAGAGTTTAACATCTATAAATTGTCAATGTAAAAGAGTTTTACATTGGCAATTAATCACAATCCTTTTTTTACATGATTTTTAAAGTATTAATTAGTAAAATCAACAAACTTGTTATATATAAAGGATTGTGATTAACTGTCAGTGTGTGAATAAGTATTACAAATAATTAGATAATTAAGGGGTAGTTATGAGTAAAGTTAAGGTCATTTTTTATATTTTTATGATATTCATTTTTTTAAATGGAAAAATATTTAAATTAACAATTGCAAGAAAAGTTTCATCACCAAACATGATATGAGAAAAGTCTCCATAAATACTTAATAATACAATAATAATATTATCAGAATATCCCCACATCTAAACCTCACAAAACAAAAACATACTAATTTCCTTAGGACACAAATGTAAAGATCCCCTCAATATCCACCCCTTGCCTAATTTGTTAATACATTGTGTTGGTTGCATTGACTATTCATAAAAGGAACACCCATTTTTTTATAGTAACTTCTAACCCATAGTCTAAGACTTTTGGAGTGCATCTAGCCAGATTTTTGAAACACAAAATGGACCGCCTTCAAATATCAACTCATTTCTTGCAATTCAGACTGACCACATTGAAGTAATCCACATAATAAGTGTAAGGACTTGTTTATTAGGTTATAAGTGTGTGAAATAAATAGTAAGAGAAATTAAATATAAGTTTTACTTAAATTACTAAACAAATTGAGGAGTAATTGATTTTGTTAATCGCGTCAATGTTGTGTGATTACATTTAGATAATGGTTAGATGGGAGGAGAGGTGAGCATAATTGTTATCCCTTTTATTCGAGGTGTTTGGGCTAAATTTCGGAAAGTTTTCAAAAATATGCATAGGAAGGGGTACAAATAGCAAGCTGAACTAACTAAATACACCCTCATCCCTATTCTTTTCTTCCTCCTTCCTTTTTCTCTTTTCTTCTTCTTCTTTCCCCTAATTTCCTCTTCTCCATTGCTTCATTTTCTCTCTATTGGGGCCATTTTTGAACTTATGCATGGTTGGCTTTGAGCTAATGGAATCTGACGCAATCTTTTCCATTACTCCTGATTCTGAATATTGATCAATATATATATGTATGATCTAATTCTTTGGGCCTTTTTCCATTCATTTTTTATTCATTCATTCTCCTTGGAAGAAAATTCTTTTAAAATCCCAATTTCTTAGTTCCTGTTTGATTTTGGGATTTTGTCAAGATTTTGAGTAATTTCTTTGGTTGGATCTCTCTCTCTCTCGTTGTTAAAGCTAGCTTTAAAGGCAAAAATAGGTAAGGGAAATTTAATCTTTGTTTATATTCTAAAGAATTTAGATTTGAAGAGATAGAAATATTTATGTATGATTGATTTGAGTTTTGAATATAGTTTTGAAATTGGATATGGATGATGACCAATTGCATCTGTGATTAGTGAAATATACCTGATTTGTGATTTGAGTGTTTTTTAGGTGATTAATGTAAGGACTGGTTTAATTAATAGGTTATTCGTCGAAAAAAAATTAATATTATGGATAATTAAATATTTAGTTAGATTTAATTTAACATAGTGAAGGGAATTAAATTTAAGTTTTTACTTAAATTATTAATTTAGTTGAGGTGTGGTGGTTTATTATTGATGTCAATGTTTTATGGTTATATTTGGTTGATAGTAAAAGGATGGGGAGGTGAGAATAATTATTACTCTTTTGTTTCAGAAGGATTTAGCTAATTTCAGAAGGATTTCAGAAATTTATTTAATAAGGAAAAATGAGGGGTGCAAATAGCAAGTGAAACTTACTAAATACACCCCCAACTTCCTTATTCTTACTTCCTTTCTTCTCATTTTGAAATTTCTTCTTCTTCACCATACCAATTCTCTATCTCATCATCTCTCTTGAGAGACTTGTGTAATGGCCTTCAAGCTTACGAATTTCGACGTGGTCTCTTCGATAGCTTCAACTGCTGAGAAATCTCGATTATAGGTAAATCTAATCTTGAATCAATGAACCTTTTTTTATTGGTTTTGATCCTATTATTCTTGTTAAAAGGGAATTTCTTTGAAAATCTTGATTTCTAAGGTTCTTTTTTAATTTGAGATTTTTGTCAGGTTCCTATGAAATTTCTTCAGGTGGATTTCTCTATTTTCTTTTAAGTTAGCTTGGAAAAGGAGAAATAGGTAAGGGAAGCTAAATCTTTGATTTTAATTTGAGAAACTATAATTTAATAGCTAAGAAGTTAATTAATTTTTAGCAAGTGAGCTTTTGATTATGGTTTAAGCGTTATGAAAAATTGGGTGTTTTGTGTGATTGAGGATTTGGGTTTTGTTCTTAAAATGAGTTGTGATTGAATTGATTGATTTTTAATTTGGAATATTTTGAGATATGGATGTTTGGTGGAATTAATTATTTGTAATATTTACTCTATGAAATATTATGGTTTAAGGGTGTTAATATTAACAGCTTGTGGTTGGTTTAACTTTTAAGCTGAATTTGGATGTTATGTGAAATTGATAGTTTGAGGTGATTAATGTATGAATTTGATTACTACAAGAAGTTGTTTATGTGGTGAAAATGATAATTTTGATGGTATTTTTATCTGTTGAAGAATTATGGTTTTGGAGGTTGTGAGATTGTTGGAAAATAATTGATCGAACTTTTGAATTGAATACTATGATTTTGTGAAATTGGTTGTTTTGAAAATATTGATGTTTGAAATGTTTCTCTTTGCAAGTGTTGAGAGATAGTCATTATGATGTTTATTTTGATGAAATTGATGAATTGAAGTGTTGTTGTATATTATGAGAATTTAATGTTGGTTTTTAATATGATATTGATCATAGTTGTGTTGTAATGCATATGTTGTAATGCATGATAATGATGATATGTTGTTGAACCTATTGAATGCGAGCAGTTATAGGTGGTAACTTAGCCTTGGATGTGACCCATATGTTGATAATATAGGTGTTGAGCAGTGAATTAATGACACTGATAAGGTCAATCTAAGTACTCTCTATTGGCGAGTACACATGTAGTCTTGCATTGTGGTTCTAGTACTCCAATGTAAGTACTCTGTCGTTGAGGAGTACACTTATAGTCTTGCAATGAAGGTTGTAGTGTAAGTACTCTACCGTTGGAGAGTACACCTATAGTCTTGCATTAGAGGTACTTGAGAAATATACTTGTACAACAGTTATGTGTCATAAGGGTCAAACAGACTCTAAACAATAGTGTTTGATGAGTATGCTACTGACTTTAGTTGGGTGTTAGAAGAGTCACTTAGATTCTAGACTCCGATTGTGAGAGCTCTTTAGCCGTTTTATGTCCTACTCAATAAAGTCTTTCTGGAAAGCATCAATGGAATGTTTTTAGTGCTTATGTTCAGGTGGAGCACAAATGTGATTGATAGGTTTTTAGTGCTTATGTTCAGGTGGATCATAAATTTGATTGATTAGTTGTGAGTGCTTATGTTCAGGTGAAACATAAGGGTGATAGATTAGTTGAGTTATCATTATTGCGATTAATATTGAATATAACTGTAATTGTATGTTATGTTTATGTTTATGTTGATTTATAGTGCATGAGCTTACCCTTGCATTGTATGAGTATTCTATGTGACTGTGATGATGCTTTGCATGGATCAGATACCAGTGATGGCAGTGAAGATAAGAATTAGCAAGATTGGTGGTCGATCAGTGGCAACAACGGAGTCACTATGTTTTGTATAGAAAATAGTTTAAGTTATGTAGCAACGCATGTATATGTATATAAGTTAGACCTCTGAGAAAGCTAAATGTATAGATTGACTAAAACTAGTACCTATGTTCTAAGTATGTACAAATTTTACTAAGAATGACTAATTTGTTATGGTTGAAGTTATGTTATGCTTGAGTTTTGTAATAGTTAAGTTTTAATGGAGAGATGTCATATAGTGTAGTTATTTTGTATGAGCTATGATTATATGTACCATTGTATCTTTTGCATTGAACTTTGTAAGTGTTGTAACATATGCTTTAATATTGAGTATAATGTAATGGAATTTTTATATCTCAGTAATTGAGAATATAGATAATAATAATTTAAATAATTATTAAGAGAATTTATGATGTAAATAACATATATAAATTTGGGATGTTACAATTGATGATGATCAACTGCACTTGTGATCAATGAAACATATCTGATTTGTGATTTGAGTGCTTTTGGAGTGATTAAGTTACAATCAGATCTTGCATGTATTAAACTGGGTAAATGTTTGAAATGTTCAATACTAGATTGTGATGTGGGTTTTTATAGAGAAGTAACGGAGCCTTGGTTGTGGTACATTTAATTAGGGAGTGATGATGTAGTGCCAAGACTTTGGTGAGCAATGATACAGTGCTAAGGCTTGGTGAGCGATGATGCATTATTGTTAAGGCCTTGTTAGGGCGATAATACACCACAAGATATACTCATATAGCAACTAGATGTCAGAATTAAGTCAGATAGAGTAGACATCAGTTGGATATCAGATGATTATGCTTAGACTTCAATTGGTTATCAGATAGATCAGATAGATATCAAATACTAGTTTGGGGGAAGTCAGATGGGCCACCTTGGTATCCAAATTCAATGTAGTAGACTTTCTGGAAAATGTCTTGTTACATGTAATGTGATATTGAGTGCTTATATTTTGAGGGAACATAAGATTGAATGTTTGAGTGTGAATGGCTTGCTTAGTAGTTTTGTGCTAAATTAGAATTTGTAGTATGTTAATTTCAAGTTATATGAATTTACCCTTGCATTGTGTGTGTATTTTGTATGACTATAATAATCGTGTTTTACAGGAAGCAAATGGCAGCAGAATGGACAAAAAGCGTACTTAATAGGATTGATGATGGTCGTCTGTCAAAGACCTGAGAGTTACTTTTGAATTTTAGAAAGAATATTAATAGTAAATGTGTAGTTCATATGTAAAATAACTTATAAAATTAGTACTTTGAGTTTGTAGACATATATGAATGATAATAGAACCATAATGTATTATAGTAGTGTGAGAGATGTGATGAATGTGCATGTTAATCCTTTGAATGTACTAAGTGAATTTTGTTTGATTTACATTTTGATATCATTGTTGGTGGAGAGTTTTGCAACTCAGGTTCTGCATTCTACAAAGTCTTACTAGGCAACAAGCCTCACCTAGCGAAAAGTTGGTTCTGTTAGTGTATTTCTTGGCTTTACACCAGCAAGAAGTCTCGCCTAGCACAAAGTTGTTCCTGTTGGGGAATTGATTGGATTTTCGCCCAGTGAGGAGTCTCACTCAACACAAAGTCTTCCCTTTTTAAAATTAAATTGGGTTTGTGGCCATTGAGATATCTCGTTGAGCAAAGTTCCTTCACTAGAACAATCCAATTCGGGCTTGTTGTTGGGCAAGATACCTTGTTCCTCGTTGACCGACCAGACTCATTTGGCAAGCTTGTGCAGTGCATGTAATAATCTATTATTTATTTGATTTTTATATTATGAGATTTATATTATATTGGAAGGGTTATTTTTAGGATTAATTGTTCAATTTTAATATTTAGAATTTTAAATTATACGAGAAATGAATTTTATTTATGAGAAATATTATGGATTGTATTATTATATTTGAGATGTTACAATAAGCATATTTATTTACCTTCCCTTTAAAAATATGTATATGCTACCAAATGGGCAAAATAGTCAAGAGGAAACACCTGCTGTAGACCAAACTGTTAGAAATAGTGAAAGTAGGCTTAACTCAACTCCAAAGAACTAGTTTGTAAAGTGAGGTTTGCACCTTACTTAAATACTATTGTTTGTCCATATCTCTAGTCAACATGGTATCTCTAACAAAAACAAACCACTAGGATAGGTTCTGATACCATGTTACAAATAGTGAAATTGGGATGTCCAACACAAACCAATGATAAAAACACATTCATACTTATACGTATGCTTACACACGCAAACAGAAGGTGAGACACAGTTTCAGGTTCAAAATGAAAAAGAGGGCAGATATCATTTTCGATGGATGATATATTTCTTTTTAGAAGTTCCACTTTTGTTGGAATGTAGTTATGAACTACTTTCAAACAAATGCAACCACCTTTGAAGATACCTTTACCTTTCAGATCAATTGGAACATACGAAATTCAATATCAGAATGTTGTAATGAACTAATTTATAAGCATATTTCACTAAAAAGCCAACATCTTGTCTGACTTAGTTGTGTCACTCCCAACCATCTCTTTTATCAGCATACAGATAAATTCCTTCTAAAACCCTTTCCAAATCTCTTACCCAAATAAGCTCGTAATTTAATAGGGGTCTTCATTGGTTATTACACCATTCCCCAACCAATATGACATAGCAAATAACCCAGGGAAGGTGAATTTTAAATTATTAGTATCCCTCATCTTCCTTCCCAAAAATTTTAACAGGGAACAATCACTTACGTCAACATTTACATTTTCTGTAAACCAATCCCCTAGCACCTCTAATGATGTAACTTTCATGAGATATGTCCACTACTAAGAACCCTTTTTGTAAGATCCTAGTTTCTAATAATACGCAAAAAGTGTGTGAATTAAATAAAAAGAGAAATTTAATTTAATTTTAGATGTGTTTAATGCATTAATTAAGAAAGAGAATTGTGATGTCAATTATGCTGATAAGTTGTCGAGTAAATTGGATTTGAAAAATGCAACGAAATTAGTTTGATAAGAGGAGAAATATATATATATATATATATATATAATTTTAGATTAGAATTTACTTTGTAATTTAAGTTCTAAGGAAATTTTATATAGAAAATCAAAATAGCTAAATATAATTTCAATCTCTTTTTCTTTCTCACTTTTTCCTTTCACTCTCTCTCTCCCTCACATCTCTCTCTTTTCTCTCAAATCTTCCTTCCTTTTCATGTGGCACTTAGGATTGTCGGAATCCAACAAAATCTCTTGTATTGTTCCTAATATCGAGAGTTGATCATTATAGGCAATTCTGATCTTAATTCGTCATATCCATTTTTCGTTCATTTCTAGCTCAATCGTTTTCGTTGACAGGAGATTGATTCTCTTCAAAATCCTAATTCTTCTTAATTTCTTTCATAATATGGGATACTGATAGGTTCTGAGGAATTTCTGCGGTTAGATATTTCTTTATCCTCTAAATCAACTTTTCAGGGAGAAATAGGTAAGGGAAGTTTTATTATTCATTTTGGGGCTATGAAGGTGTGATTTGATAGTTAGAAAATTAATTAATTTTCATTAATTGATCTTTTGATTTTGATATGAGCAATATGCTAAATTGGGTGCTCGGTGTGAATGATCTATGTTTTGAATGTATTTGATGTTCAAATGAAATTGTGATGGATGAAGTATGTTTTGAGATGATTGAACTATTTGAGATAGCATGTATATGGATTGTGTAAATATTTGAATGATGATTCATGATTTGTATTAGGGGCTATTACGAGGAGGTAACTGAGTCGTGATTGTAGTACAATGAATTAGGAATATTTGTACGATCTTTATTATCCTGGCATTTTACACCTAAATGATGTACTCAGATGGCAACTATGTGTCCATAGGGTCATATGATGCCAGAATCAAGTTGAATGTCTGTTGGGTCCTATGGATGCTAGAAATTAGTTGGAGGTCTCAGATGAGTATTGGCCAAACCTAATTGGTTCTCCGATGGGTCAAATAGACACTTGACTCTAGTTGAAAAAGGAAGCTTGATTGGGGCACCTAAGTGTCTAAATTCAATGCGTATTTTCTGGAAAACGTCAAGTCTTATGGTCTTATTGAGACGTGTGCTTATATTCATAAGAATATAAGTGTGTATGATATGTTTAATGGTTGAATTATATCAAGATAGTTTGGTAGTTGTGGCATGTTTCATGGATTTGATTTATTCTATTTGAGGTTACTCTTACTTTATGTGTTTTGTGTTTGACTGCAATGACCATGCTTTACACGGATTAGATGACAATAGTGAATCTTGTAACATCCCCGAATTTAGTATTCACTTAATACTTTATTTCTCAATTATCATTATTTTCCAAATGAATAAAACTTAGAACAAATTTTATTTGAATTTCCCAAAGTAATAACCCAAGTACTCATCACTGTTAAACATCATTCCACCGTTACTACCCAACATTCATCTAAAAATAATGAAATCTCAAAACAAAATAAATCAAGTTAAACACTACGCCAACTCACCAAGCGAACCAGGTCACTCAACAATAAACAGGGTTACTCACCTAGCAACCACAACCGCTCAGCGCCAACCCTAAAATAAACTGCCCCATTAAAGGAACTTCACTCAATGAGCTATGTCGTTAGGCGCAATACCAAATTAATTTTTTACAAAGAAGAACTTTCCCTGGGTTAGACCTCTCGTTGGGTGCAACCATAAACTTCTTACAATTAGTGTTAGGCGTCCACCCGACCATTAGACAACCAACCAAATCTTAGCATATTCATTTGATAAATGTCATCTAGAGTCTACCCGACCCTTATGACAAAACATTTGTTGTCCAGGTACATCTGATTGATACCTCCACCTGTATGCATATTTGGTATCCATATTACATTAACCTCAAATGCAACGCTAACTCAATAAACCTCATCCACATATATAAATATATGCACATCACTCAAGGCAAAGTTACTCCTCAGTAACTACCCACACTCATCAAATTCAACATACATCTATCATCATACATCATAACAATATGCATTTCATCATGATTTTAGTTATAACCATAATTAATTATAAATATCAATTATTACCAAAATCATTAACAAACATCCAATATCACTAAAATCATCAATAAACATGCATCATCACCCAAAATCATCAACAACTATCAAATATCACCAAAATCATCAACAAACACCATTTACACCAAAATCACACACAAACATCAATTATCACCAACAGTAACAATTTCTCATAATAATCAAATTTAGTTCAAAACTCAATCAATTTTCGTTCTATAGGTTTCACCTCCATCAAAACACACAACCCTCCCAAATGAAGTCAAGGTCTTAGCTTCCCTTATCTATTTATGCCTTTAAAAGTTGTCTTTAATAAAGAAAGAGGATTGAAACTAAAGGTGCTGCTCAAATTCCTGACAAAAACCCAAAATCAACCAGAAACTTAAGAAATCAACATTTCAAAGGAATTTTCATTTCAAAGTGAACAATAGCATAAAAAACAAATAAAAAAAAGGTTTGGAGAACTATGATCGAACATACATATACCGATCACTGATAAACCAATTTTTTCTCGTATTTTTATCATGTTTAATATTCGTTTGTAAGGAAAAAATTGCATATTTATTAGCAAAACTCCATTTTTACTTTTTATTCTCACTTTAGACATGTACTTAAGAAATGAAAATAAAAAGGGGCAAAATCAAGCCTTTTCAGAGAAATTATTAAAAATCCAGTTCAGCACGACTGTGCTCCATTTTAGACAGTCGTGCCAAGTCAACATAGCCCAAAAGTCAGTTAACAGAAGCATAGACATGCTCAATTTAGAATATCTATGCAGGGATGTCTTGACTACAAGCATGGTCATGCTTAAAACCAGCACAATCGTGCTGTAATTGCAAAACCTCGAGCAAGATCGTGCTTACTAGTAGTGCCAACCCTTCTTATAAATAACATAAGATGAGAAACATAAGATGAGAAACAAAAAGGGAATCACTTTGCGTTGGAAGAAGAGACAAATTTATAACCTAAGAGGTGAAGAGCGATGAGGAAGCTTTGTGATTAAGGCAATTCAGGGTGCTCTATAAAGTAATTGTATATTTATTTTATGTACTCTATTATTATAAAGACGTTTGGTTGTGTATTGCCCATGTCTGGCTAAACTCCTTTTTCTAGGGTTGTGATGTAACTTTTTGTGATTCTCCCTTACACTTTGCATGATTATTCAATGTGGTAAAATGATTAATTTACTTCTCTATTTTATAAGTTACAGTTTAATTGTTTAAATACTCATGACCAATGATTTTTGAACAATCGATCTGGGAAGTAATTAGGTTATTGATTTGGTAGAACTAACCAAATTTATCAGGCAAACTTTCAATTGGGTAAAGAGAGACTAATCTTAATTTTAAATCTTGCATAGCCAAACTGAATAACAAATTAAGATTATATTGTGGTGTGAATGACCAAACGCACCACAATAATGTAGTAATTTATTGGTAACCATTGAATGACAAAGAATGAGATTACTTAGTAAATAAGGAGTAAGAACATTGTAGTGAAAATCACAACTCTCTGTCTCAACCCATTGAATTATAAAACTAATTTTCTCTCTTATTTTATATATTACTCCAAATTGGAATCATCATAACTCATTTAATAAATCATCTCTTCATTTAATTGTTCTTTTATCCTTCAAATCATATTAATTGAGAACTAGATATAGTCCTTTGACTACGATATCTAAACTTAGGTCCAATATTAGTATTGTGTAGGTTACGCTTGCCCTTCAGCAGTCACATTTTGTGCATCAAGTTTTTGGCATCGTTGTCAGAGACTAGATTGTGTCAAATTTTCAATTAAATTAATTTAAAATAATTGAACAATATTTCTTTCCTTTTTTTTCTTTTTTGTTTGCCGATATTTTATTTTTCTATCTTTCCTTTTGTTTATTTGTTTGTTTTTTCATTTATTATTTCTTTTTTATTTTTTATATTTTGTTGAGTTGTTGCAGTTTAATCTTTTTTGTTTTATGAATAGTTTATGCACACTTGATCTTAGAGATCTGCCCTATAGCATAACCCTGAGATTGAAAGAACTACTCACAAAAGTAGAGCTAAACAAAGAAGAATGGCAGCATGTGAGAACTATCACGAGGGAGAAGAAGATGTTCGTTTTAACAAACCTTACAAGAATTTTTCACCCCTACAGTGAAGGTAGCTAGTAGCATCTTGCTCCCTAACTTTAGGCAGAACATGTTTAAACTAAAACCAGCACTGTTGTAGATTATTGAGAATAAACAATTTAGGAACCTATCATTAGAAGATCTAGTTGTTTACCTAAAGCGCTTCCTATGGATAACCAACATTATTCGCTACCCACGGTGACCCATGACACAATGAGACTTGCAGCTTTCTCATTCTCATTAAATGGGAGAGCTTTGGATTGGTTGGGGTTATTGTTAGAGCACAACATTTGCACCTCGGAAGAATGTTCTTATAAATTCTTGAGGAAGTATTTCCTACCACCAAATATGATTAGCGACAGAGAGATATTGCAAATTTCACCTAGTATGAATACGAATCTCTCGCTGAAACCTGGGATCAATTTCAAGAGATGTTTAGCAGTTGCCCTCACCATGTGTTACCATTGCAGTTGCCCATATTGGACTGCCAAATTCAAACAGATCATGTGTCGATGCTACCAGTGAAGTGACCATAATGAAAAAGTACCAACTGCAGCCTGAGGAATAATTACAAACTTAACCTCATTAGCAAAATGTGGAAAAAGATAGCAAAAGGAAAATATCCCTGTTGAAGGGGACCAAAATGTGGAAAAAGATAAGGTAAAGGGGTACGAACACCCCCTCAAGTAACAATTCCATTCTCTAAAAGGCTTAAGAATTAGTCACATGATAAGCAATTTCTTACATTCCTAGAGATGTTTAAGAAATTGCATATCAACAATCCTTTTTGTTGAGGCTATAGCTCAAATGTCAAAATATGTCAAATTCTTAAAATAAATTCTCTCTTATGAAAAGAAATTAGAAGATTTTGACACAATAGACCTTACTAAGGAATGTTATGTTTTGGTTTCAAAGAAATTTCCCCCTAAATTTAAGGATTCTGAGATTTTTAGGCTTCCTTATGTGATTTAGGGGTAATCATAAATTTGATTCCATACTTTGTTTTTAAAAAAATTAGGCATGAAGGAACCAAAATCCATAAAAATCACCCTCCAGCTAGCTGATAAGCCTCTAGCTAGTCCTAAAGGCATAGTAAAGGATGTCAAAGTGGGTATTGTTTTTGTTTTTTTGCAGACTTTGCGGTGTTAGATATGGAAAAGGGTAAGAATGTTCCAATCATACTAGGGCATTCTTTCCTTAACACATGTGATGTTGTTATTGAAGTGAACCACACAAACTTACCCTCTATTTGGGGGAAGAGAAAGTCTCTTTTACAATATTTAATTCAAAGAAAAATTTGTCCCCATTGCTGCCTGTAATTTTATACAAGCCAAAAATGACAAGATTGATTGTGAAATTAATTTTGAAAAGTTGAATATGAGTTGTGAATAAAAACTCAAACCCTTAACGGAGTAAATTCCCATTATGGAGTGGAAACCCTTTTTATTCAGTTTGAATTCTATTATTTTTAATCCTCATTTATCAATTATTAGTTCCATAGGTCTCATAGGAAATGGAAAAGGTAAGGCATAAACTATGTCGATGACAGATGAAGCCCTTGGGTGGACATTCATAGCATAAAAGGGTATTGACCCCTTAATTAGCATCCTTGGGAATTATAAAAGGATAAATTTGGCACATTTAAGACACACTAGCCAAGGAGGCATTGGACAAAAAGGTCTGCCTTCATAAATAGGTCAACCTAGTAAACCACATTTTAACCATCAAGCTCAAGACATTAAACAAGTGCTTAAAAGAAGGCAACTTGTCACTTTATATCCATTTTCATTTTTTTAGTAAATTTTAACTTAAATTTTCTCTTCTTTTTTTTTACACATCTTGGTCATGCTCCATGTTAGCACGACCTTGCTGCGATCTCAAAAAACTGAGCATGATCATGCTCCCTATTAGCACGGTGGTACGAAGATCTAGCAATTCTGAGCATAGTTGTGCTCTCTGTTAGCACGGTTGTACTACTTGAATTTTCTCCAGCTTGTTTCCTCGACAATCATCCTTCTCAACCTTGAGATCCATTATGGGGTTATTCTTTCATTTTTTTAGTTTATTGTTTTACTTTTATTTTGTTTTATTTTATTTTACCGCGCATTCATTTTCCTCACGTCCCTTGTTAAGTTTTCTTATTTTATTTTATTTTATTTTTAAGCATTGGGGACATTGCCAGCTTTAAGTGTAGGAAAGAAATCTTAGAGTTATATGATATATATATATATATGTATATACACACACATTATATTTGTCTCCTCACAATGGATATAAATGTGCTTGAAATGTTCTTACCGTTGCCTTTAGCTGATAATAAATATTCTAATGGTGAAAAGAAATGGTTAGTAAATTAGGAGTCTTTCTATAAAGAAGCTGAGTAATTAACATAACTCAAGATGTAGTTTTTCTGTCATATTAACCACAAAAATAAAGAGTTTTGAGCCATAATGAGGTTACATTAAAGCAACCTCTTGATTTCAATTTTTAAAGTGTAAATATCTCTAAGTTTGGTGACCTTTGACTATTGTGTTGAATTTTGTGTCTTATGAATCTACTTCTCTGCTTGTTAATTTTTTGGGCTTGTTTATAGTCTTCTTTCAAATCACTACCTAATTGAACATAATTGCTCTTAGTTGCCTGTGTTGAGCCTATAAAAATATTTATTTGTCATCCAATTTTCTCTTACATATATTTAACGTGTGGCTCATTATTATCACCATGAAGCAGCCTCTAAAAAGGAAATCAATGGCAATAGTGAAAGGAAATTTAAAGATGATCTCACAAAAAAGGAAATCAACTTTCTCTCTTTCAACAAAAAGATATATATATATATATATATATATGCATAAAAAAAAGAAAAGAAAGAGAAAAAGAGGAGAAAGAGCAAAAAGAGTATATATATTCAAATCAATGGTCATTGGAAAGTCATAAAAATAGGGAGGTTGTTTCTTTGAGAATTTAACTATAACTTTTTCTAATTTTTTTAGCCATTTGCATTTTCCCTTTTCTTTTATTTTTCCACACCTGACACAACCACTATAGTCCTATTACATCATTGTAAAACCCCATAATTACTTGTTTTGAAGTGAATTTATTTAACATGACTAATATACAATTGTCTTGAATAATTTTCCTTGGATTGATCTTTCAGCGCTGAAATTCTCTTGTCACTAAACAACTGAGTGTGGTGAGATGAGCACCTTCTCTTGGCAATTAACTAAATTTTATTTAGTTTAAAGTCTAATTAGGGTTTCTATAAGAAGACTTCTCTTTGAAAAATGATCCAATGAATATTTTCTTCAGCTAAATTAAATTATTTGAGGGCTAGTAGTATCCAAGTGTAAGGAGGTTGATAAATCAAATTTTTTTCATATTTTTATCATGTTTAATATCTGTTTGTAAGAAAAAAAGAATTACATATTTATAAGTAAAACTCATTTTTAGTATTTATTCTCACTTTAGACAGGTACTTAAGAAATGAGAAGAAAAAGAGAAAAAATCTAGCATTTTCAGAGTTATTATTGAAAATCCATTTCAGCACGGTCGTGCTCCATTTCACCACGACCATGCTAAGTCAACACAGCCTAAAAGACAACCAGAAGAAGTACAACATGCTCAATTTAGCATGGTCATGCTGAGATCTCTAAACTACAAGCATGACCATGCTAGGATTGCAAAACCTCGAGCACAATTGTGCTTAGCAATAGCGCGACCTTGTTACTTAGTTTGCGAAAAAAATTCTAAAATAAGCATAGCCATGCTTAATTTTAGCACACTCGTGCTAAAAAGATTAAACTCTTCTTATAAATAACAAAATATGAGAAAAAAAGGGGATTCTCTTTGGCTTGGAAGAAGAGACAGATTTGTGACCTAAGAGGTGAAGAACGGTGAGGAAGCTTTGTGATTAAGGCAATTCAAAGTGCTCTATACAGTAATTGTTTATTTATTTTATGTACTCTGTTATTATAAAGATGTTTGGGTGTGCATTGCTCATGTTTAGCTAAACCCATTTTTCTAGGGTTGTGATGTAACTCTTTGTGACTCCTCTTCGCATTTTGCATGATTATTCAATGTCATTCATGATTAATTTACTTCTTTATTTTATTAGTTACATTTTAATTGTTTAAATAGTCATTATAATTGATTTTTTGAATAATCGATCTGGGAAGTACGTAGGTTATTGATTCGGTAGAATTAACCAAATTTATCAGATAAACCTTCAATCGGGTAAAAAGAAACCAATCTTAATTTGAAATCTTGCACGGCCAAACTAGATAACAAATTAAAATTATAGTGTGATGTGAATGGCCAAATTCACCACAACAACGTAGTAATTTATTAGTAACCATTGAATGACAAAGAATGAGATTACTTAGTAAATAGGGAGTAAGAACATTGTAGTGAAAATCACAACCTTGAGTCTTAATCCATTGAATTCTAAAACGAATTTTTTCTCTTATTTTATATATTACTCCAAATTTGAATCATCATGACTCACTAAATCTTCGATTTGTTTAATTGTTCTTTTATCCTTCAAATCATATTAATTGAGAACCATATCTAGTCCTTTGGATACGATATTCAAACTTAGGTCCATTATTAGTACTCTGTAGGTTACGTTTACCCTTAAGCTATAACACACTTCTACCCGCAAACCCTTTATTATTTAATTTATAAAATGATATAAAAATTTTTTCATTTAAATAACTAGAGTTGACACTTGGGTAAAAGGATTCGCATTGTCACACTTAAGTTAAAACATGGTCAAAGCGATAAAATTTACTAATTTACATAGATCCATCAAATTGGGTTAACTTGCTATCAGAGTTTTGAGCATTAAATGAATAGAAATAAATTGTTGGGATCATATGATACAACACTATGACACCCGAAATAAATATAACATAAGTAAATAAACGTCCATTAAATGGGAAAAAGGTTTATAAAAGTTCCCCCAATAAAACATTATTTCTTATCAAAATTAAAGTTAACAATTCTAAAATGAAGATAATAATAAGTCAACTTAAAGGGAACAAGAAAACTAGAGGCACGATTAAAACAAGGAAATGATTCAACATCCTAATATAGTCACAAAGCCCTAATGTCACCTCTATCAGAGCACAAAATCCCACAGCAATCTCAAGCATTACAAACCTCTACCTCTTTAACATCTTTCTAGCCTATGGGCATTCAGCCCCAAGCAACACACATACAAATAGAGAGTGAGAAATTTACTCATACATATTTAAGTAGCATAAATAATAAATATATTAGTATATCACATGAAACTGCATAAACCATATTAAACTCAAGTCATGCCAATGATGTTCATGCAATGCAACCCATGCATTCTCTCTCTAATACATGCCTAAAGCGGTCCTTTTCTATGCTAGTAATACGTAGGTACAACCATCTCACCATAGGTCCACCCGAACTGAATCCCTTCCACACCAGTAACATGTAGGTACAATTGTGCAAAGTAACACAACCTAAGAAAACTTGGTATAGATTGTCACACAGTGGGTGATCCTTACAAGCTTCTTATACTACCATATTTATGCATCATGTCATGCAACAACATAACTCACAATATTAGTATTTAATTATGCCATTAAAATTCACCCTTAACTATGGCTGGGATGACACCTTGTTAGACACACCTTGACCATCATCATCAACGCATCATGCATCCAATTATAATTCACATTACTTTCATATGGTGGGACAAATCCCTAATTCATGTGTCTCTAACACAATTTAGAAGGTACATCACAAGATATCACACCACCACAATCTCAATCATCACAATTCATAAACTATTTATGTTTGTCTTACCCTTTTATTACATTATGTAGTCTACATATCATATCTCTAGTTATGCTAATGATATATGGGTCATATAGTTTTTATTATAAAAATAATACAATCACCTAAAAATTTTATGTCGAAGTCTAAACTTGATTTTATCATCCACTATTTTTTAAAATTACAAACTCGTAACCATTAAATCCAAATCTGACAGCTTGACCTTTATTGACTATTTTATTCATAACTTGAGTTATATATATCCTTTTTAAGTGATTCCAACTCTATTAGAAAGCTAACATCGAGGGATATAACTGTCATGAAGAACATGAAGCCTAATAAGGTCATCTAGGTTATCTCGCAGGGTTCATTACACACGGATTCTGTTTCGCACATTGGATGGGAGACTCAAGTTCCAGCTCAATTTTTTCATCAATATCATTGGTGGAAGATAACCCACAACTATGTATAATCCTATGTTTATAAAGCAGTTCAAATAACATAGGAGTCCTTCAATCATCACATGAATCAATCACATATTTAGAGTTATTTATCATTTAATCATCCATAAAAATCATTCATAGAAACAAATAAATAAGTCAATTGCATAAAACTTAATCCCTATGGAGGCTTAGGGTTAACCTCTACTATCATATTTCTTATATATGCATATGTATAAGTTAATCCAACTTTCCCTTACCTCGAAGAGATAAAGAACATAGAAAGTAGGAATGATTTGATCCTTAGTGGACATCCTCGTCGTTCTTTGAGTTCCCCTCTGTAGCCACCTCCTCAGTTTCATGTTTTTGGATAAGGTTTGCGTACAAAATGAGAAAAAGGCCAAAACCTCTCTCCTGGCCCCTCTAATTCCTAAGTCTTGTGAGTCAGATCCAGCAAACCTAACTTTTTTAACCCATTCTTATTATAATGATGTAGTAATAATAATAATCATGGTTTTTAAACTCGCTAGTTAACTTGTAAAATCGTATGATTTTATGAATTTACTCGCATGTAAACTCGTCCAGAGGTGAACTCAGGTAAACTCAAGTAAACTCAAATAAACTCAAGTAAACTCAAATAAACTCAGGTAAACTCGAGTGAACTCCGATGAACTTAATTTTTTACATTGTTTGATAAGTTTTTTCTATTCTAAATGAATACACATGCAATTGATTCTTATTTTGTTATTATTTTGTTTATATTTGTTTTTATTTTTGAACAAGATGATATTTTGTATGTCTTTGTTATGAACTTTGGTGTAAATTTAGTTAGTTTTTTTATGAAATTTGTTGATGATATATTATGTAGTTTTAATATGGACTAATTCCATTTTAACTTAACTATTTATGGATTTTGATAAAATTTGTTGATAAATATGATACTATTTTCTTATTTATGTATTGTGATATGGAGAAAAATAATTTTTTAATACTATTTTAACATGACTTAAACCCTTATGAGTTTACGAGTTGAGTTTACAAATCTCCCACGAGTTTACTTAAACTCTCAAGTTTAAAAACCTTGATAATAATAATAACAATAATAATAACAACAATAATATTAATAATAATAATGACAACAATATTAATAATAGTAGTAGTAATAATAATAATAATAATTTAATGCCAACATATTATCAAATTTTATTAAGCCAATAAATAAAACTAAAAATATTTGAATTCTTGGCAGTGAGTGAGAGAGAGAGAGACGGGTTAGGAAGAAATTTTGGAAGAAGAAAGAAGAAGGAGGAAGAAAAGAAAGAAGGCAGGGGTGTACTTAGTAAGTTCAGCTTGATATTTGCACACTCTCCTAAATAGATTTTCGAGAACTTTTTAAAATTCAACCAAAACACTTTGGAACAAAGGAGTAACAATTATTCTCACTTCCTCACCCTTCTAACCATCAACTGAATACAACCACGTAAAATCAATACAATGAATAAATCCATCACATCTCAATTTAATTAGTAATTTAAATAAAACTTAAATTTAATTCCTCTTACTAATTATTTCACACACTTATAACCTATTAGTTAAATAGGTCCTTATAGATCTCTAAGGCAGAAAACATTGGACTGAGGAGGATGATAGTTCAATAGGGACTAGAGAATATGTTTTATGTTGCATAGGCTATGTATATAGGTTGTGTATATAAATAATTTAATGAATCTATGTAAGGATAACTCTGGTCGTGTTATGTGTTGAACGTGTATAGTTTTATGTCTAATGATCAAGTTATGTAACACTAGAGTGTGTATATGTATGTGTGTGTGAACTAAAACTGGAAATAGATATTGTAAACAGGTTTTATACTGGTTGCATGAATAGTCTTAGTTGGTTATATGTGAAATAAATGTAACTATGTATGATAGAATGTTACAAGTAGTAGAGTAAATGGGGTGCTATTGAATTGTTGAAATTCTACAACTTAGGTTCTACTATTTGCAAGGTTTCGCTGGATGACTAGTCTTACCTAGCAAAATCTAGCCTCTGTTAAGCAGATTTTCAACTTTGCACCCAACAAGATGTCTCGCCCAATGCAAACTTGGCTTTGTTGGGAAATCAATTGGATTTGCACCCAACAAAAGAGTATCGCCCAACACAAATTCTTCTTTGTTAAGAATTAATTCAGATTTGCGCTCTGCGATGTATCTAACTAAGCAAAGTCCCTTTTACAAGTACAATGTATCTCAAGGTCCTTACTGGGCGAGTTGTCCTATTTCTCGCTAGGCAGCTGGTTTCGCTTAGCAATCTTGTGTAGTGTATGTCATGACTTAATTTGTTAAAATTTTAATATGTTAAGTTTTTAATTGTACTAAGTTGGTTGTATTGTGAATAAATGTTCCCTTTCAATGTTATGAGCAATGAATTATGTGATAAAGGATTGTTTGTTTATAAGTAATAAAGTGAAAACTCTTAATATATTTTGACATGTTACAATTTTTCCATTTTTCAAAGTATAATTTACTTCTTATATCACCATATTTAGTTTGGAAGAACTTTATCCATAAAACATCTTTCTCCATTAAAGATCTTCCATCTTCATTTCTCTAGTAGTACTTTGTTGAAATCCTCCACCTCTTTAATTCACAAGCCACCTTGATTCTTCTCCAAACAAACATACTGATTGAACTAAACCCTAAACTGTATAAACCTAAACCTAAAACCTAAATCATCATAAAAACCTAAATCATCATGAGATGTTCATGATTCATGTTATATATCTCCACAAGTTAACAAGTCAACCTAATGTCTCTTATAATTCGGTTGGTTTTATTATTATTAAATAAATTTATTTTTCTAAAAAAATCAATTTTACAAATTTTAAATTCATTCAAAATCAATTTTTATTAATACTCGTCCGAGCAGGGGATTTCATCAAGACTGTGAATGACTAAAGTCAAAATTATATCCAATCAAACGAAACATAGTTGGTTTGTTGTTTTTTGTCAAGTCACGCAACCCAACCTTTCCTTATCTTAATGTGGTTGGATAGTTGGGCCAAGCAATTAAAATATATATATATATATATATATATATATATATATATATATATTTTAAACTTCAAAAAAGTTAGAAAATCATAAAACAATATATTAAAATATTAGTCCACCTGTCCAAATTTAACTTTATTTTAATGATATTTTATTATTAATATAATATAAACGGTTGAAAAGTCACAAAACCATACTAATATTCAATCCCACTCTAATTGGATAACCCAAAATAAATTTAACTCAATACAATCTATTTAAATATAATTAGATGGATTGTGTTAATCAATTCTCGAATAGATCATGATCAATTTTACGAGAAATTATTGGATAGTACAAGATCACTATGTCATCAATAGCAAATTTTAATTGATTAAGAACATAAATAATGTGGTGTTTATGATTATATAATAATTTTTCTTTATTTTGTTAGAGTTTAACTTGCATATAATAATTTTTTCTTTATTTTCTTAGAGTTTAATTTGCATACACTATGTAAAGATTTGTACACTTATATTCAATCACAAATCTTCATTTATGGTAAGTTTATTCTTTACTAATTAGTACTTTAAAAGTCATATAAATAAAAAGTTATGATTGAAGGTAAGTGTAAAAATTCTTTGCACTGACTATGTATACCAATTAAACTAATTTTATTATGTGAAAAATTTATTTTATTTTGCTCTTCTAAAAATGTTTGTGAAAAATAAATTTATCCATGAAAGTATAGTATTTTCAATAAGAATAGCAAACTTTATCGTGTTTGATAAATTTAAGATTATCAAATAATATTATTATCTTTCCTTAATTTATGGAAAATTATTTCTATAGTATAATTATAAATATGAAATTTTATCTTAATGATAATCTTTTATTAAATCTATTTAAGAATTGAGTTTAATTGGTATACACTAAAGATTTTTACACTCACATTCAATCACAACCCTTCATTCATGATAGATTTGTTGACTTTACTTATTATTATTTTAGAAGTCACATAAATGAAAAGTCATGGTTGAAATGTCAATATAAGAATCTTTTATCCTAATAATGTATACTAATTAAATTCTTAAGAATTATTATTAAATAGGAATATTTTTTAGAATTATTTCCACTTTGTTGACGTCTTCTGTTATTCTATCTTTTACCTCTTTTTATTTAACTTCTCTGTCATTTGTTGTTTTAATATTCTCACTGTCGTTATTCTTTTTTTAAGAAGTGTGGAAAATTAAAATAAGTAGAGACAAGGATAGGTTTAAAAATTAACAATTAATATTATTTAAATATTTAAAAGAAAACAGTAAAAAAGAATTAAAAGAATAGATACGGTCCACCCAAGTACCATTCTTTTAAAAAAATATTAAGAAAAAGGAAAGGAGCATACCATTTTTCTTAATTTTTATTGAATTGTTAATATTTAATTGAAAATAAACATGATTTTCCAACTTAGGGATGAAGACGAAACACTCAGATACAAATAGTAGTTGTCTGTCTCATTATCTGTAAAGGTACTCGATAATTATTAATATTTGTTGATATAACAAATGTACTAAGATTTAAAAATATTTTTAAATATTCTAAATATATTTTGTTATAATTTTTATTATGTTTTATAAAAAAATAATTTTAATAACTATAACTAAAATTAATCAAATATTCTATTTTATTAAAAAATCTATGGAGACATTCAATAATAATAATAATAAATAAATAAATTTACTTTTTGAGATGTAATCAAAATTATCTAAAATTATTTTTCTATTTTATTCATTAGTATATATATATATATATATATATATATCGTAATATTTAAGTATTTTAATATTAACAGAAAACAGATATTGTCCTTATCCGGTTGTACCGTTAACAAACATGGGGTAAAAATGAGTTAATATTTTTTTTTTCATTTTTTTCTCTCTATTTTTTTATTATTAAGTTTTTTATAAATAAATATTACATTTTATAAAAAATTAAATATTTTATATTTAATTAAAAATTTCAAAATATAAGAAATATATAAGAAAAGAAAGAAATAGACAAATAATTAATATGATGTATGCATTGAGCATTTGGAGCAAGATGACAAAAATTAATTAATTGATGCATACATTGAGCATTTAGAGTAAGATGACAAAAAATATCAACACCTGTGAATAAATTTGCAACAAATAAAAAATTAGATATCTTAAATGATTGGATATCGAAATTCGTACGGGTCGCCATAATAGGAAAAAAGCTTTTTTATCTAGAATTAAACATAATACAACAGAAAATGCAGGACTTTAGTTTGTGTGCTTAGTAAAAAACAATTTATTGTAAAATTAAGTTTTGTAATTACAATAACTAAATTGCAAAGATAGACCATACTAAATGTTGGAATTTATCTTCCACGACATGTTTTCAGTCATGCTCAATTATACTTTATTTTATCAAGAAGTGTTTCTTAAGCTACCACAAAATTCCTTATTAAAGAACGACAACTTGATGAAGAAGATTGGAATTTTACAAAAAATATTGTGTTTAAAGAAATTTTGTTATCTCAAACTTAAGCACACATATACATATATATATATATATATATATATGTATTTTTGTATTCATGCTTGAGGTTATAATTAAGCAATTTAATTAACTAAAATATTATTAAACTTACAAATTTAGTTTAATTGATCAATACAGAAGATTTTAATTACTCCAATGTCACGTAATTAGTAGATACATTTTGTTTTTGTATATTTTATTGGTCCAGTTATATCAATTTTAATCATAATCAATTTTAATTATAAAAACACTAACACACCTTTTGGGTAAACAAATTTGATTGATTCAATTATATAAAATTTAGTATTTCTCAACTTATATTATCCATTTTTGTATATAGTGGAAGTCTTTTGTATACTACTACAAATCAAGTTAAAATAGTGTACAAAACTATACAAATATGATATTTAATTTCAAACACATAATTAAATATATCAAATTAAAATAAAAATGCAAAAGAGAATACCCCCTTTTGACGTTAACTTTTCAAAATACATTTTCTTTCCTTACACCTATTTTAAAATTAAAAGATAACTTAATTTGTGATAAAAGAGACTTGAACCCACAACATCTCACTTTCCAAACATAAACTTTACAACTAAAACAACCTTGTAACTTTAAGCAAAAAGTTACTTTATGATATTGATATCCAACACACATAATTGTCCAACTATAAATAAATTATTTTGTCATAAGAGGGAGAGCCCACAACCTCTCACCCCTAAATGTAAACTTTACTACTAGACAAACCTTATAATTTTAAGCAAAAAATTACTTTAAAATATTTATATCTAACATACATAATTATCCAACTATATTTATAATATATGATATTATATTATATTATATTTTATATTGTATTTATACTATTAATAAAGGGAATACCGCCTTTTAATGTCTACTTTTCAAAATATCTATTCTACCTGTACACCTATTTTAAAATTAAAATATAAATTACTTTCTCAAAGGAGGGAATCAAAACCACAAACCTCTCACTCCCCAAATGTAAGTTTTATCACTAAATCAACCTTATAACTTTAAGAAAAAAATTACTTCAACATATTGATATCCAACATATAATTGTCCAACTATATCTATAATTTATAATATATGATATTATATTATATACTATTATATTATATAATGAGCATTGACCTTCTTATGTCCACATTTTATGCTTGTTTTCACTTTCGCAAACATAACTTCTTCCTGTTAATATATGCACATTTTCACAATTTCTACCTTATCACAAATCAATCTTCCTTAAACATGATTAATATATGTATACATTTCATGATAAATATTTTTAATAAACATGCAAATAAACAAATGCGACAATATTTTGAATTCTATTCAAACTCTCTCCTCTTCCATTTTTTTCATATTAATTACCTATTTAACATATTTATTGATGATCTAACATATTTTTATCATGTTATCATAAAGAAAAAATATAAAATTAACAAAATATATTTCAAAACATGTCACATAATAATTTATATTTTAAAATATAAAAATTTACAAAAAATATTAAATTAAAACTCTAAAATTGTTATAACATATTAAAATAAAAATGCGAATACATAAGCGCGACAGCGCCTATATTTTTGCTAATAATAATAATAATAATAATAATAATAATAAATAAATAAAAAAAATAAATTTACTTTTTGAGTTGTAATCAAAATTATCTAAAATTCTTTCTCAAATATATAAAGTGAATTGATATTACAACAAATAAAATATTTATTATTTTATTCATTAGTATGTATAGATATATATCGTAATATTTAAGTATTTCAATATTAACAGAAAACGGATACGTGTGATATAGGGATTATACGATATCCATCCTTATCCGGTTGTCCCGATAACAAACAACATGTCATAAAAATGAGTTAATATCTTTTTCATTTTTTTCTCTCTATTTTTTTATTATTAAGTTTTTAATAAAAAATATTACATTTTAAAAAAAATTATATACTTTATATTCAATTAAATTTTTCAAAATATAAAAAATATATAAGAAAAGGGAAGAAATAGACAAATAATTAATATGATGTGTGCATTAAGCATTTGGATTAAGATGACCAAAATTAATTAATTGATGTATGCATTGAGCATTTAGAGTAAGATGACAAAAATTATCAAGACCCGTGAATAAATTTGCAACAAATAAAAAATAGATATCTTTAACGAGACCAGTACATAATAAAGTTATAAAATATTAACTATTATGATGCAACGCTAGTTATAAAGTTAGTCTACTCGAATATTATTATATTAATATTTTTTTAAAAAACAAAATAAATTTAAATATTTTTATAACAAAATTAACGCACAAATAATTAATATTTATTTATAAAAAAGTTAGCTATTTCTTGTAGATTCTGTATTTGCAAATGATGATTCTAGAATGGCACAGTGCCAAGATTAAGATGGCAGTTTATTCGACAGAAATTCAATTATAATGTTTTTAATATTTTATATATAGGAATGGATCTCTTACTTTAAAATTAAATTTAAGAGAATTGTTTAATTTTAATAATTAGATCTTAAGAAAATAAAAAATTATATTAAAAATAAATTTCTTAAACTTCCTCTTAAAGAGAATAAATTATTCCCACCCTTTCTTTATATATATATATATATAAATATATAAATATATAAAATCACGTGATCAAAATTAATTTATAAACATATTTCACCTACAGTTTACGATTTCAAATTAAAGGGTGAATTGAACTCTTTCGAAATGTTGGCATGGAGAGGCTTAAAGATTTGAAAACATTTTATTGAAATATAATGAATTATATGATTTATAAGATTGTATAAATTTTATAGTTTGATTTTAATGGGTTTATAACATAAATTTTTTATTTTTTTAAAGACTATATTAACTTGAATATGATTTTATATATTTTTATAGACTATATTAACTTGAATATGATTTTATATATTTTTATAAACATTCATATTTTTAATAATATTTAGAGTTTAACTAGTATGTACTGATAATTTAAAAGTTTAACTAGTATTTAGAGTTTTATATTATTATTAAATCATAATATTTTATTTATATAATTTTTAAAATATTAATTATTAAAATTAAAAAACTTACCTAAAGAAAAAATATGATTGAATAATAATATAAAACTTTTAAATTTTCCGTACTTACCAATTACTCTAATATTAAGAAAGATAACAAATAAATGAGTACACAAGCTTTAAATAAATAAGAATAAAATTATTATAAAATTTTCCATTTAGTTTGTGACGGCTGCGATGGCAATCCGGTGCCAATGGTGATCAATGGGGATGTTTGAAATAATTCCTCCAAAGTAGTAGAAAAGAAAAGAAAGATATCTTCTAGCAAAATCTTAAGGGTTTTTTTTTTTTGGAATAGTTTGATTGAATTTTTATATTAAAATTTTTATGAATTCCATTAAAATTTATCTTAAAAAACCATTCATCCAATTTTTTTTATGATTTTGAGTACCATAAAAAAATTAAATTGTAAAATTTTAATTGAATATCACCACATTTTGTTAACCTTTAAAAAAAACATAATAGTTTTGATCAGTACCATAAAATTATTTTATAATTTTTCATAAAAAATTTAAATATTTTAAAAATCTAATTAAATAAACCTTCTAATTTTGGGAAGAATAATTTTAGCAAAAATCTTACATAAGGACTCAACATGGACGGTTGGCTTTAGCAATTGGTATTATCGATCCTATGGTAATTTTCATTTCTCTGAAAGTAGATCTAAATTCAATTTTTTTTATATAAGCCAAAAAGTGTTCCATTACAAAAACACAAAATAGGAGATTTAAGTCATTTAGCAAAAGAATAAGATGTTAAAATTGTCACACGACACCACTTCCACGAGCTTTGTTGGATCACCTAAAGAATCCCACCAATATCAAGTTGATGATCACTAAAAATGATAAAATTCTAAGTCTTTCATATATGCCATAAATTGGTAAATCACAAAAGAGATAATGTGTAACATCATAAGAACTATAACACAAAATTTACTTTATTATCTTTCATCAGTATAACCATTAACAATATAAGTAAGACTAAGAATAATTTCAAATAATAAATTCCATAATTGTACTACAAACTCTCTCAAGGCGATTAAGGTTGCCCAAGACGATTAAGGTTGCCAACAAGTAACTTGAATACCTCACCCAGCGATGATGATCGCTCAGCGAGATACCTAAACAAAAATGTTCTAGTGAAGGAACTTTGCTTAGCAAGATGTATCACTGGGCGAAAACCCAGTTTAATTTTTAACAGGGAAAACTTTGTACTGTGCGAGACTCCTCACTAAGCACAAAGCCAAGAAATACATTAACAGAAGCTAGGCGAGACCTGTCATCCAGTATGATTTTGCAAAATGCAGAACCTCAACTATAGAAGTACGCAATAACTCAAATTGAAAAAATAGACTCACTTCTGCAAACATAACCAACATACTTAAGAATTCACATATTCATCATACACTAAAAAGTTTCATTATCATTTTCATATACTTATTCAAGCAACAAACTCCTAAGATGTAATTCAGGTTTACATATACATATTAACATCAAAACTATACTAAAATATAGAACATCAACACAAACTCAAAAGAGAAACTCCAACTTCAATATGTTATCATGTAGTTTTCACTTCAGATTACTATGTCTTTCTGCCCTGTCACTACCATTTGCTCCTATGAAAAATACGATCATCACAGTCATACATAAAACACATTCAAGCAAGGGTAAACTTAAAAAGAATAAACCAATTCAAATAAGATAAGATGTAACTAACATAATTACCTCAGTATACTAAAATCATTATGCATTCCAAACATACTTACATTCCCTCTAAACGTAAGCACACATACACAATTACTTTAATACACTCAAATTGTCAAATATGTCAATCACACCTATGTTTCCTCTGAAAATAAGCACTCATCTACAACAAGATCATAAGACTCGATGTTTTTTGGAAACCACACATTGAGCTTCTATACCTAGGTGACCTAAAGAGTTACCAGTGAAGTTTAGGCATACTCATCCAACAACCCTCCAACTGATGTCTGAGTATATCACTCTGGTACTCTACTAGTACCCTAGATCACAATGTATATCACTCCGATACTCCACTATCACCTTGGATAACATTGACCTATCTGTATCCTTAACTCAATACACAACAAGCATTTCAATTAAGGTTAAATTACTCATTTTAACAACCCTCATTTAAAAATTCACTAATTCATCAAATTCAACATGCACTCTCTCAATCTCAAATAAAGAACTAATTATTCCATTTCCAATTCAACACCAGAACATCTATTTTGCCACGCTCACAAAGAAAGATCAATTTATTCGACAATCATATCAAGAAAAACACTTCCAAAAACATGCTTCATATATCTCAATCATAACAGCAACACTTCAATTATCAATTTCACCAACGCAACCAATTTCACATAACGTTCAAAAGCTCAATCAATTACATTATATTGATTTCACATCCATTAATCACATTTCCTCAAATTAAAATTAACAATTTAGCTTCCCTTACCTATTTCTCCCTTTAGAAGTTGATTTTATTGAAGGAAGAGAAATCCAACTGAAGAAATTACTCACAACCTAAAAAAAAATACGAAAACCACACAAACCTAAGAAATTGGGATTTTTAAAGAGAATTCTCTTCCATTGAGAATGATTGAACTGAAAATAAATGGAAAAAGGTTCAAATTAGGATTAGATATACCTATATAGATCAATGTAAGATCCTATTTTTATTAAAATGATTTTATCGTTGAAATAATTAAATTTAATTTTAGTGTTATTAATTAATTATCAATAGGATGTTTTATTGTGGTGTTTATAATAGTATTATATTTTATTTAACATGTGAATAATTATTTTTAAATGTGCTTGAATTTATGTGACTTAGTTAGGCGGGGTGTGTGACAAATGATTTGTTGGACTAAGGTTAATAGAATCTTTTAAGAAAGGGGTGCAATTAACAATGATTGCAAATTATTAAACACAACCCCTAAACCCCTTTTAATAGTGGAAAATCTCATTTTCTCATAATTTTTCCTTCTTCCTTTCAATTGTCTCTTCTTATTTCCTTTGTAATTTCTTGTCCTTCTCCTTTCACATGTGGTCAATTCCTCTAAGGATGGCTAGAATATTTCCCAATTTCTTCTTATCTTACCTATGATTCAAACGGATAGTGCTTTATTTAAGTTGGGAGCTAAGTTGGCAGTAAGAAATCATTCTCTTCTTGGTCTTCATTTCTTTTCTTCTCCAATGAAACTTTTGGAAACTCTTGAAATGGTTCTTTTTTATGGTATTTATTTGGGTTTTGCTTATTTTGGGGTTTGATTGGTGTGGGACTATTGATAAGAATGAGGAAGAACTTTCATGTGGGATCAAGATTTCTTCTTTTCTCCCTTCTGATGCAATCCTAGATTGCTCCTCCCATGATCTTGCTCCACAAAGGTTTCAAGGTTGAAAATGGAAGTGGAGAGACTGGGAATTGAGGGTGAATAGGTGCCACTCCAATGAAGATAATCCATGGTTGGTAGAAGTTGGCCAAAAGAGAAGGAACCCTTGATAAAAACTATAGAAGAACTCTAAAAAGGATGGAGATAACATGAAAACTCTAAGATAGAAAACTCTTAATATGAATCTAGAATTTATTCATCGAAGTCTTAAAATGATACAAGATAGAATGAGTGTTATTTATAGGCTCCTAAGCTAACTTGGACGTTCACCTTAAGGCTAGACTAAGCTAAGGACTATTAAAACTAGCTAAGTCAAACAATGTCCTAAGAAAGTGGATCTATGTTTCCTCATGTGACACTAAATCCTAATAATGTGGATCTATTTCCCTTAATTCAAATTCAAATTTGAATTAAGAGACAAATAGATGCCTCCTAGGAGAGAGAGTGATCTAGGCACAACATGGAGGGGACATAAGGGCCACACATGTTACTCATGCACATGTGGATGTTAGAAAAGTGTAGAAATAAAACAAGGGGGTGTGGAAAATAAACCACACCTACTCTTGTTATAAAAAGGTTCACCTTCTAACATACAATTCACACAAATAACTAATGGTACCCCACCCACTAAAATAAAGGGAAAATGGCCGAAAACAAATGGACCACAAAATACTAAATGCACCCACCAAAATTACTAAACAAAATACACAATATTTATAAGTAATTTCTAAAACTATGGCCTAAAATATCTTCACTATGCTTCATCCTTGCCATGTCTTCTTTTTATTCTTCCTACCTAAATTTTGTGCTAGGCGGGATTGCATCATATTCTTCAAGATCAAATTGGATTTAGGTAATGGAAGCTTAATTTCGATGTTGATTTGGGATATTTTGAGTTAATACTGTAATTATGAAACTGATCTTAGATGATGAGTATTTGAAATTGGATTGTTGATTAAGAGAGTTCGTAATTTTTTTTATTGATTTGATGAAGTGAGGAGGGATTGCATATGGCTAGAAAAATGTAAATGGCTATGTAGGTTTGTGCCACATCGTTGTGGTAAACCCCACTGGGGTGTGATAAACTCAATGGGAGTAATTATGGTTCAGGATCTCGCCCACTACACTGTGGAAACTTCCACAGAGCTGTGTCTAATGCATTGGAGAACAAATTTTGGTGTTTTGGGTTTGAAATTTTTATAATTGTCATTTTGGGGGTTGCTTAGTGCCTATTGTAACCATGGAATGGATAAATATTGTTATTTGATTTTTGATATGTGGTTGAAAAATAAGTATTGAGGTTTAATATTTATGAATGATATGAAGTGAATATATGTAATGAATTATGTGTGGTTATGAGTGTGAAGTATATGTGTTGATGTTTCACAGTTATTCTTGATATTTAAAATAAATATGTTATTAGAAATGGTTAATAATAGTTGTTGGGATTTGATTATAGGTGTGAAAATTAAATACTTTGATATTAGATTAAGATGTGATTAATGACACTCTTTGATATACTTTGTTATTATTAACAATATCTAATATAACTATGTGATTGAAAATAGATAATTGTTGTATTGTTGGAATTTGCTTAAAGGTGTGGAATGAAAGGTAATTCATTGACTGTGATTGAAATGAATTATGGTTCTTGGAAATTGATGATAATGGATTGAGATATATGATATGTGGCGTGGTTGATAATTATGATAGAAGTGATGTTTTGATCTTGAATTTGTTGATGAATGAATTGTGTTTTCCTTGAGATTGATATATTGCATGTCGGATTAGATGATTTATTGGATTGTTTGGATATGACTGTTACAGTAGCGTAACTTAACTTTGGTTAAGATGTGTTAGGAGTATTAAACTTGGGATACATAGTAGGTAATGTAATCAAGGGTGCCAGTCAGTACCAAAGTCATATGCTCAAACTTGTGATCCATGACATAAGTGTGGACACAAGAAGGATATGCTATTATAGTAATTGGGAGTCAGTGAGGATAGTATGAAGTAAATGTGGACACTATACCAGTTGGGAATATCATATGAGTAATTGCGATTTAGTGAGGATAGTATGGAATCGGTGTTGACACCATACCCCAATTGAGAATATCATATGAGTAACTGCGAGTCAATAAGGACTATGTTAGTGAGAAAAATAGGGAGTTAGTGTCCCATTTAAGAATATCATATGAGTAACTAGGAGTCAATGACGACTATGTCAGTGAGCATAGTATGGAGTCAGTGTCAACACCATACTGTAGTTGATAATATCATATGAGTAATTAGGAGCCAATGAGGACTATGTCAGTAAGAACAGTACAGAGTCGGTGTGGACACCATTCCCCAATTGAGAATATTAAATGAGTAACTACGAGTCAATGAAGACTATGTCAATAAGGACAATATGAAGTAAATGTGGACATTATACCCAGTTAGGAATATCATATGACTAATTGGGAGTTAGTGAGGACTATGTCAATGAGGACAGTATGGAGTCAGTGTGTACACCATACCCTAGTTGGGAACATCAGATGAGTATGCCTGAACATCAACAGTGTGAGGGAAAGTCAGATAGGTCATCGAGTATTCAAATTAAATGGGTTTTTACAAAGCATCTTGCTAGGTGATTACATGATTCTGGGTACTTATGTTTAAAGGAACATAAGTGTGATTGTTTGTTGGGCAACCTTATGTAATGGATGTTGATGCTTATTTATATTGTATTCATATTTAAGTTGACTTCTTATGTTGCATGCTTACCCTTATTTGTTTGTATTTGTGTTTGACTATGATGATCGTGCTTGACGCAGGAGCAAATGGCAGAGCTACGATAGAGAGGTAATATGCTTAGGATTAGAGAAGATTCTAGATAACTTGGAAGATTGTTGTGGATTGGATTTTGATTTTCTATGATCATTTGCAGTCTTGTGTTTATATTTTGTTAAGGGTTGTTATTTATGTATGTAAATGTATGGATTATGATAGTAATTTGTAATTTGATATTTGAAATAAGGAATTTTTATGTTAGTAACATAGTAGGCAACAAAAAGGAATAATTGATTTTTACGTTATTGTATGGTTTTATGCAGTAGTGCATTTTTGAGATTCTGTAGAGTCTTGCTAGGTAAAACCTCTCGGCCAGCGTAAAGTTACTCTAGTGATGTTCAAGCTTCTCACTGAGCGAGATTACTCACTGCGTGAGATATTTAAGATTTTTTGTTCATGTTGCTTCTTTAGAAATTTGAATATTTAGTATAATTTGTTTTATAAAAAGAAATTTTCAAGTTAATATTTAATGGTGTTGTGTCCTATATTGAAATTTATGGGATATTATAATCAACACTCAGAATCAGAAGCAATAAAAGAGATTGCGTTGGATTTTGTCAGTCAAAAGTCACACACCAAAAGCAATGGTGGCGGCAAGGTGAGAAAGGAAAACTACAAAGAACAAAATAATAAGGGAGAAGAAGAAAAGAAAGAAAAGGAGAACGAAGAAGAAGAGGGATGAAGGTGTATTTAGTAAGTTCTATAACATCCCAGAATCAATACCCATATTATACTATTATTAACCAACATGTCTACTTCCATCATACATCATAATCAATGAATATTAAAATTTCAAACAGAATAAATAAAGGCATATATGATACAAGCTTGCCAAGTAGAAGCAGTCGCTCAACAAGGAACAGAGTAGCTCGCCCAACGAGGACCGTGAAATAAGTTGTCCTAGTAAAGGGCTTTGCTTAGCAAGATTGGCCATTGGACACAAATCCAAACCAATTCCCAATAGAGGCAACTTTGCACTAGGCGATATATCTCACTAGGCACAAAGTTAAAAATCTACTTAACAGAGGTTAACTCTAGTTAGGCAAGACTTATTACCCAACGAGACTCTGCAGATTGCAGAACCTTAGCTGCTCAACTTAATAACTTACTGACTTTAAACCATAAATCAAAGTACCATTCACTTGCTCACATGTTTATAAGGATCAGTACAAATACATAATTAAATATAAGATATCATGTTTCATCTACACACATATCTACAACCATCCAAAAAGTATAGTTTACGCACCACTATACATATTCTCTATTACATTTATTAACTATAGACTATCCCTATTACAAAAAGATATTCCTACTTCTGCCTTACAGCCATTGCCACACCTGTTAGTCCTGTCTTCCACCATCACCACTGGCATCTACTCTCATGCAAAGTATGATCGTCACAATCATACAAAATATGCACATAAGCAAGGTTAAGCATATAACATCATAGTAGGCATAAAACATTAAAGTTACAATATTTCACTATTCATTCCAACCAAAACATAACTATTGATAGAAAACAACAATAGTTATGTTCCCTCAAACATAAGCATTCACCACATTCAATTGATGCTTTTCAGAAAGGCTTATTGAGTTCACACAGCAAGGTGACCTAATGACTTCATCCAATTGGAGTTGAATGTTTATTTGAGAAACTCTAACAAGCAATTCAATCTATGCATACTCATCTTATAACCACACCATTGTTGTCTAGCATCTAGTTGTTAGAAATTTAAACAGACCCTTTGGGGATAGAGGGACTTGAACCCTCACGATTTCTAAAGTCGATGGATTTTCTTCTTATTATAAATTTCATTATTGTCGGTATTGACATGTAGAATAGGACTCTATCTTTATTCTCGCCTGATTGATCAGTTCTTCAAAGGATCTATCAGATTATGATAGAGTGATTCCTTTCCTTGCCGTTTCTAAAAAAATCATAGAAATGATGGAACCCGCCATTTTTTTATATATGTCCTATTTCATTTACTATTACTATGTTTTTTTATATCTAGTATCAATACATTTTCTTATTTTTAGGTTCAATAACAAACCAGTTATTGTTTGAGTATATCCCTCAAGTACACCCAACTGTGGGGTTCTGGGATCACAATATAACACTTGCATATCTAGTACAAGTATTTACATTTCCCTTAGTTGTATCCCTAACTCAATACTCCTCACACATAAATAAATATATAATATAGTTCAATCATGACAAAAACAAAAATAAAGATTAAAAGGTTACATAAAAAACATGGGGTTCAAAACCCATTTTGTGTATGAATGTATTGTCCACTTCATTACATGAACTACATCATACACATCCATGGATTGGTCTTTGAAAATTCTAACATTTCTAACCTTCCAGATGTGTCATAATCCCACAAACCAAATAAAAGACCAAGTTCGCCTCATATGCAAAGTTCCATTAACAATGCCCAAAAATTGTAAATAATGCCGATGAAACCCATTGTGAAATGACATGGAGATGCCCAAGCAAGCACATAGTTGGGATTATACCTAAGTAGAAAGTATACGGCCAAAAAATAGGTGATGACCTATTTCCAGTGCCTCTTCATAGAAAGCACAACTTCCAGCATTGTCCTAAAAAATCCCTCTTTTCCTTCGATTATTTCTTATTCGCATTCTATCTACATCCAGTCTCTAACCTAAAAACGTTGCACCTTCCAAGGGATCCCTTTCTCCCAAAGAACTTTCAAGAATGAATCTTTATGGTCGGACCCAGCTGACTCTAGTAACCTGTAAGCTAACTTTATAGAGTACAAACATGTCATCTCTGTTTCCCATTTCCAAGCATCCTGTGAAGTCTCATTCAATCTTACAGAGACTAGCAATTGATTCAGTTCTCCTAACTTTTCACCCTCCTAAACAAAGAGTTGTCTCCTCCAATTCCAATTCCACCTCATCACCTCCATCCACATGTCCCTAATTGAGATGTTCTTTTCGTTTGCTAGCTCAAATAACCTTAGAAAACCTTCCTAAGAACTCCTACCCCATACCAATTATCCTTCCAGAACAGAGTATTGCTCCCATCTCCCAACTGATTTCTAACCTATTGGAATCACTATCTTTCCTCTCATGTCCTATACCCTTCAATTAAGTGCAAATCGGTTCACCACCTAGACCATCTTGACCCTTCAGTCTCCCATTGGCCATCCTACTTCTGATATCTCGATTGCAAGATTCAAACCCACAATTTATCACCCTCTAATACTAATCTCCACTTCCATTTGCCTAAAAAAGCAATGTTAAACCTAGACATATCCCTTAACTCTAAGCCCCTTTCTTCTCTTAACCTACATACCCTTTCCTAGGATACCCAATTCACTTTCCTATTCTCCTCCAAACCTCCCCATGAGAAATTTTTAAAAAAGTCTTTCAAGTTTAGATATTATACTTTTTGGAGCCTTAAAAAACGACAAAAAGTAGATTGGCAATGTAGACAATACTGATTTTATTAGCATCACTCGCCCTGCCAATGAGAGGAATTTATGTTCCCATGCCTGAAGTCTTTTGCGAACACAGTCCACTACAGGTCACCACATATCTCTAAAGAATAGCTTATCTTTAATTGGCAAGCCTAGATATTTAAAAGGGAAATCAACCACCTTGTAGTTTAAAAACACTAATACCCTATGTGACTAATAGTTAAGCACATTAATTCACAAGAGCAGGCTCTTATGGAAGTCCACCTTCAACCCCAAAATCAGATAAAAAATCTGCATCACAGACTTGATTGTTTCTATGGACTGTCAGTTCACTTGAGCTAGAAGAGTAGTGTCATCTGTAAATTGTAAATGATACACACAAACTACTTTTTCCCCTACAATCTACCCTTCCCACAAGTTCCTATCCACCGTAGTTTAAACCAATTAGCTTAGCTCCTCTACTACAATCAGAAATAGGTGATGCAATCTGCCGAACAAGGGCCCTCTCACTACGGCCATGACTAGGAGGCTAGAAGAAGACTTGGCCCAGAAGGACTCATCAAGACCTCAGCTCTTGATGGAGATTGATTTCATTAGGCCATAGTCCATAGAGTTACCTTTGTAAATAATAGCTAGTTTTTATTTCCTCTTTAGGCCATGTATTTGGCCATTTATGCTAGTTTTTAAATTAAAGGGTGTAATTAGCTTAAGCGTGGAAGTGAGGAGTTTAGAGGGCCTAATAGCCCAAGAGGCGTTGGATCTCTTACCACACCCCCTTGGTTAGGCAGTGATACCCCCCCATGCTTGAGTTAGGCACTACGTTAGTAGCCTAAGTGGGATTAGTGATTCTAATCTTAATTAGGCCCAAAGTCTCTCATTACCTAGTTTTGAGTGCCTAGTCCCGTCATTAAGCTATATATACACCTAGCTTCTCTTGTAATTAATACACTTGAATGAATGAGATAAGTCTCCTTTGAGCATTTTTTTTCTTGAGTGTCACCTTTGAGAACCTCTCTTTTGAGGATTTTCTTTAGCTTTTATCAAGGGTCTTCTTCCTTGTGGCAAACCTCTTAGTAAAAACTTTCTAGACTTATCTTCTCCCTAGAGAAGTGGCGTCAAGTCCCCCCTCCATCCCTAGCCTTTTCCATCCTCCGTCTTTTTAGAGGAAGGAATCTTGGTTGAAGAGATCAAGAGAGTGCATCAACAGGAATAGTGACAGAGGGTCTCCTTGACATAGGCACCTTCCAATTCTAAACTCCTCTATTGGACTCTCATTCCCCAATACAAACATTTTTGTAAAGCCCACACATTCATTCATCTACCTCATCCATCTATTGCTAAAACCCATCTTCTCCATCACATTCCACAAATATTTCGAGCTTAACAAAGCATAGGCTTTTTCTTCAAAGTCAACTTTAAAACAAACAAGAGCTTTCTGCATTCCCCTTACATCTTTCAACCCTCAATAATTGCAAGAACTCCATCAAGAATTTGTCTGCCTACCACAAAAGAAATTGAGAATTAGAGATTAAAAAATGCATGACCTATTTGGTCCTTTTTGCTAGCATCTTGGCTAAGACCTTATACATACATCCAATTAGGGAAATTGGGCGATAATCTCCTATCATATGAAGGTTATTGTTTTTAGGGATCAAAGCTATGAAAGAACCGATAAGCCATTTGACTAATTTACCATTCTTATGAAATTCATCAAAGAAGTCCACAAAATCTTCCCTAACCAAAATTTTTTCAAGAAGAGAAAATTAATACCATCCAGACTTGGGATTTTATTACAATCACATGCCCAAACTTCCTCTTTTATCTCCTCTTCAATGAAGGGGTTTTCAAGATGTTATCGTGCCTCATCAATGAGTTTAAATTACAACTCCAAATTTGGGTGGCACCGAGCCTGTTCTTGAAAGTGATGCTCAAAATGATCCTTCACCTCCCTTTTTAACTCGCCTACCTCAACAACGTCCCCCCCGTCAAAATTGAGTCTAATGATTCCATTTTGTTTTCATTTCTTCACGAGTGACTTGCGAAAGTACTTTGTATTCTTGTTCCCCATTCTCATCCACTGAACCCTTGACTTCTTATGCGATAGAGAGCATTTCCTTCCCATCCATTTTTTTAAGTTCCCTATTAGTCATTTTAAGTATTCAACTCACCTTCTTGTAAACCTACACCCTCCTCTTTCAAGTTCATCTCATGAATTTCTGCCTTCGACAGCTCAATTATTTTGTCAATATCCTTGAACACCTCCTTATTCCTAACCTTGAGCTTGCCTTTAATCAGTTTCAACTTATCCTTCTGGATGAACGCCTTTCGTCCTTGAACCTTCAACTCATTCCATTCCTTTTCCTTGAATGGCTTAAATTGTTTATCCTTAAACCAATAGCTTAAGACCCTGAAAGCAATGTTATCAACATCGAGAGTTTACATAGACTCGTGAAAGCCCAGTAAACTTGACTTGTAAACTCAACGCATAGAATCGTAAGAGTTTACTTTATTAAAAATATGTCTATAAATCACATAAATTGAAATTTTTAAATACATAATAAGTTCAAATTCAAATAATAAGTCTAAATTATTCCAAATAAGAACAAATTAGAGTCAAAACACTCAAAATTTCAAAACCGTTTTAGACATAAGAAAAAATTATATTCAAAACACTCAAAATTAGAGTCAGAATAGGAAAGGACCACCCAACAAATTTTCTCGCAAGTCTACTCACGAGTTTACGCTGATTCTATCGAGTTTATTCCGATTTTACTGAGTTTACTCCAACTTTATTGAGTTTATTCCAAGTTTACTACTTTTTCAATTCTACATGCGATTCAACTTGTCAAGTGCATGTAAACTCGTACAATTTTACGAGTTAACTTGCGATTTTAATAACTATGCCTGAAAGGTTTTGAGCCTTAAATAATATCTCCTTCCACTAGCATCATAGAGCAATGATCTGAAACACCCCTACTCCCATTGTTCCAAATGTCCCCACATAGATAAGAATCCTTCAGACACCAAAAATCTACTAAGACGACTCATAGTCTGGTCATCATTATTACACCATGTATATTTACACCTATAAATCTGAATATCCATCAAGTCCAACTCCTCCATAAACTTATTCAACAAATGCATTTCCCCTTCCCTCATATGGCTCCCTACTTGTAATGTTCGTCATTACATTAATAATCCAAAGTATATTAATTAAAAAAATAATAAATAAAAAATATCCACCTTACAAGGTAAAATTCTCAAATGTAGACGTCTCTAAAACGAATATAAACAATAGCAACAAAATATTCATAAAAGAAAACCTAAACTACAGGCTAAGTCTTCACACCTTCTTAGCCTCCACAACTTCCCTCTCTTCTGACTCTAAAAACAATACTTTTAATAAGATAGGAATCTCAGTGAATAAAACAAGCTTTTTAAAAAAAAAAGGATTCACAAATAGTGTTGTTCTCAGCCTATGTGGAATCCCAAAAAACAACCATAGTACCCACAAATAAAAGATATTTTCTTTAAACATATATTATAATTTATTTCAAATAATTCCTAATATGAATAATTAATAAAAATAATACAAGGATGGTGTTTTAATTAACACCTTCATGATGCACACAATCACAAAAAAAAATAGTGATACTCATGATTAATCACTCTCACTCTACGATTCCCAGAACCAAGGCTTTTTCAATAGATTCATCAAAAGGATTTATGAGCTCATATTCTATACAATGGTGTTCAATTGCCTTCCCCAGGCTAAATTGGAGGTATTCAAACTCTCTTCTCCATCCCGGATGGAGGTATCTAAAACCTCTTCGTTGTATTAAACAAAGGTATCTTATACATCCATCCTAGATGGATGTATCTCAAATTTCACCCCCTATTCCAAATAAAGATTACTCAAAAAATTATAAAAAATTTTCAAACACTCACACACAAAAACAAACTAATAAAATCATACCATGGAGGGTTAAAAAAGGTGTTTTGCTCACCTCTTGAAGCGAGATCCCACCACTTTAATTTGTTCTCTTCTACTCATATGTCCCTCTTTCTCAACCCTAGAATAATCAACTAATTTATGATATTCTGAGTGAACTAGTTAACCCTATATATAATAGCTCAGGGTTGATTTTCCCCTCTCTATATTTTATTTTTTTATATAAAAGATTAGTTTTTACAAATTAAATTCAAAATGGTATCAAATTTTTAATTATTTTATCTTATTTATATTTTAAAGGAAATATTATTTGAATCTTATTATTCAAAGTGATATCAAATCTTTTATTTATTTTATCATATTTTCATTTTAAAGGAAACATTATCTTAATCTTGTTATTCAAAATTTCCGATAGTTTTAATCTTATAATATTTTTTTTATTAACATAATCTCTTTTTTTTCTTAACTAAGGAATTATTCGAATGTTTGAATTTTGGATGTTACATTACTCCCTTTCTCTCCTCAAACAATAACCTCACTTCTCTTCCTTACATATTTTTAAACTAAACTAGCAAAACTTTTCCCCCTCTAAATCACATGGGGAATAAACATTAACCATATGCAAAATAGAATTTTTTCCATGTCATTGTCCTACGACTTGCTTGAACTTCGTCGAGTCCCACAACATCAATAATCCACTTCTAAATTCCCTCACAAGTATTCACAAAATGCATTGTCAAACATCTCCATTTTAGTTTCCTGAAAACTTATCATATTAGGCTTTTGGGATTGAATCAATTTCTTTAACTCTCACTGCTTCACCTTTCCCTCCAACCCTCTCATATTTATCGAGATCACCTTCATGAACACCCTTTGATCTCCCCACCTCTCATTGTTTTTCTATCTCTCACCTCCATATCCACCAATCTTTCTATGATAATTGCCCATCCTCACTAGAACATTCAACACCTTGCTTCCTTCCAATGTGCCACACTTTTTCCACTACCTCACTAACTCCCTTCTCTTCTAAGACCCAAAGTATATATGTCTCTACTACCACCTTGGCCTCTTCAAATCCATTCCCTAGTAACCCCTCATCATTTAGCTTTTCCCATTACTTCTTTGCTCATTTTCGAGGCTTACACTGTCGTTTAATGGTTTTCCCCTTTATTTCATTTCCCACAGTATTAGTATACTCTATTTCGACATCTACCAGAACTATCGACTCCATTGGACCCCTAACCACATCCCTATTAGCCCCACTTATGCCATCATCTTTGAGGGAACAGGGAGCTGCACGATCTTAGCGAGGCACAAACTCTCCCAAATCACCTCCCCTACACTCTCTAAAACACATTCTATCCAATTATGTGGATGACCACTCACACCAATTTCATGAGCAACAAAGTCAATCACACGGTTTGAATTTGAAAAATCAGAATGTAAAATGCAGTCCTTATGATTTCAAATTCTATCTGCATATCATGACCCAATAAACAGGTAACGCAACCTCCATGCTCCATTTACTTGTACATGACTACAATCAACAAAAGTAGAGTTCACCAATGCTCGTGACATGTCTTCCAAAGTAGCTTCATTCATAGCCCTCAAGCCTTTGCCTCATCGTTCTACAATAAAGCATTCACCAACTAATCCTCACATTCTAAGGGTGGTTCAAAAACATTGTCGCACCGCTTGAACTACAATCCTATTGCTAGGGTGTGCCATCTCTCCAAAGAAGATCTCTTTTCCGGCTGATTGACCCAAGTGGGTTTATTTTTAAAAAAAATTATCAGTATGGGTCTCTTTTGAAAAATATTACCAGCATGGGTCTGTTTTGGTAGTTGACTCGGTCAAACCGCAATTCCAAATTGCAGTTTCGTTTCCACGTCAGCAACGTGATTACGTAGAAGCCAGCGTGGAAAAACGAGTATGAAACCGCAAGTGGGAATTGCGGTTTGACTGGTCTTTGACCAGTACAACCTTGTTGTCCAATGGGTAAAAAAACACAGAAAACGATGCTTGTAAAACCGCAAGTCAGAGTTGTGGTTTTACTGGGGTTTAACCGACCCCCCTTTTACCCGACGGTTGCAAAAAAAATACAAATTTCTACTCACATAAAACCGCAAGTCGCATCTGCGGTTTGAATTAAATATTATTTTTATCATAAACCGCAAGTGCGAACTGCAATTTATGTTAAATATAATATTTGATACTCATCAAAGTGAGTGTAGTTTAGTGGTGAGAATTCTACGTTGTGGCCGTGGAGACTTGGGCTCGAATCCCAGCAGCCACACATTAAACTGCATGTTGCATCTGCGGTTCGAATTAAATATTATTTTAATCATAAACCGCAAGTGCGAACTGCTGTTTATGTTAAATATAATATTTGATACTCATCAAAGTGGCTGTAGTTTAGTGGTGAGAATTCCACATTGTGGCCGTGGAGACCTGGGCTCGAATCCTAGCAGTCACACACTGTTTTAATTACGGACAAACTTTTGCACGCTCCTCCTATGCACCAACTTAAAAAACATAATTTTTTAAATCCGACAAGTAAGAATATTTTTTAAGTTGCTATCTACGCTACCCCTAAAATTATGTTCTTGTTGGTGCAAAAGTTTGTCCGTAATTAAAACAGTGTGTGGCTGCTGGGATTCGAGCCCAGGTCTCCACGGCCACAACGTGGAATTCTCACCACTAAACTACAGCCACTTTGATAAGTATCAAATATTATATTTAACATAAACCACAGTTCGCACTTGCGGTTTATGATAAAAATAATATTTAATTCAAACCACAGATGCGACTTGCAATTTTATGTGTGGCTGCTGGGATTCAAGCCCAGGTCTCCACGGCCACAATGTAGAATTCTCACCACTAAACTACAGCCACTTTGATGAGTATTAAATATTATATTTAACATAAACTGCAGTTCGCACTTGCGGTTTATGATAAAAATAATATTTAATTCAAACCGCAGATGCGACTTGCGGTTTTATGTGAGTAGAAATTTGTATTTCGCAACTGTGACTTGCAGTTTTACAGGCATTGTTTTCTGTGTTTTTTTACCCATTGGACAACAAGGCGGTGCTGGTCAAAGACCAGTCAAACCGCAATTCCCACTTGCGGTTTCATACTCGTTTTTCCACGCTGGCTTCCACGTAATCACATTGCTGACATGGCAACGAAACCGCAATTCGGAATTGCGGTTTGACCGAGTCAACTACCAAAACAGACCCATGCTGGTAATATTTTTCAAAAGAGACCCATACTGGTAATTTTTTTAAAAAATAAACCCACTTGGGTCAATCAGCCCTCTTTTCAACCAAACACAATCCAGGGTTGCACTACTCAGATGCCCAAAGCTAATTCCACCCTCCTTGATTGCCCCTACACCTCTTAACGAGCTTGTAGAAATCTTCACCTTACTGTTATTCGCACCCCCATTTGCACCCCTTCTTCTAGCCCAAAGGCCCCATATTGCACTTCTCCTTATTTAACCGCTGCTGCCTCATGTATCATATCCTCCGTAAAAATTTCATGGCTATTGAATTTTCCATTAAAGTGAGATCATGCTCCTTATTGAAATAATTATCCAAATATTACACAATTATTACTTCCTTAATTACATCCATAAAATCTATTGACAGAATTGTAACCCCATAATTCCTTTTGATTATTCAAATCAAATTCAAAATTTGAATTTGGCATCAATCCCTCTTGCTCTTCTCACCATCGCAACCACAACTAGATCTTTCTTTTAATGAACTTAATACAAATCAGAGCAAAAATCTCATTTACCATGCTTACTTCAAAGCATACTTCATTGATATTGATGCATTGTACTAAATTTATAGGTTTTAATCCTTGGAACGTGTGAGTATACGTGCTATATCCAAACATTGTTAATGTGTAGTACTATTGTCCACTGTTAAAAAATCCCACACAACAGTTGGCGTTAATTGGAAAAAGTTAATAAACCAACCATGAATAAGAACACCTTTTAGTCTTAACCCAAATGAACCTTTCATTAGCCACATCTGTTGGTTTCCACTTGGAAAACTCATAAAAATATGAAGACAATAAAGAGAGTGTTTCCTTAAAAATCTCGTCCAATACTTTGCCTTTCAAAGGTTTGATCAACACCATACCTCTTACCATTAGAATGGTCTTCAAAAAATTTATCTTTTCCTGAAGAAATCCCACCTACCATAGGTCATAGCTAGGAGGATTAGAGGAAGACATGGCAAAGAGGGAGCTCATTAAAGACTTTAGACCATTGTCTTGGACTTTATTGCTTGTAAATAATTTTAGTATTTTAGGAAATAGGGGGTGTGAGCTAATATTTCTTTAAGGCCTTGTATTTTGTCCCTTTTCCCTTGTAAAAGCATGAGGTACCTTTAGTATAATTTGGAGTGTGTGAAGAAAAAGGTCAGTCCATGTTTGGGTGTAGGTTATTTCCACAGCCCCTAGCTCATTTTTGCACCCTTCTTTATAACACACAAAGGATGACCAACATAAGGCCCCAGATGCTCCCTCTCTCCCCTTATTATAAGCAGTCGATTATGGAAGGATTTGAGTTATGGCTTAGATTTAGGCAGTCATGATTAAGTGTTTTAGCCTTGTCTTAAGCTCTCGTAATGCTAACCACCCACTCCCATCTCCCCACGTATAAATACCCCTTTTATTTCTCATGTATCCTCATACTTGAATTGCATAAAATTGAAAATAGTTTTCTTTTGAGCAATATTCATAGTAAAGTGTCTTGAACTTTCTCACTCTAGAGAGAGTTCTTCCTAGTTCGCTTTTATCAAGAGTTCATCCCCTTGTGGCAAGCCTCAATAATTTTTGGCTTATCTCCTTCTAGGAGTGGCGTCATCCACCTCCATTTTCTTCCTTCCATCATCCATCTTCTTGGAAACTTGTAGCCTCAAGGAGAAAGATCAAGGGGAGTGCAACTTGGATTGCATTACTTCCCAACTAAGGCGATCATATAATGCATAGATAATCTCTAAGGTAGTCACCCTTTCTACAAAACAACCCTCTAAAAACTGAATGACCTCCGCCTCCACTATGAAAGACAAAACATTTTGACCTACTAATGCATAAAATATAACTGCTTAAGGGCAAGCATACTCTATGCAGTAGTAACAGTAGACCTAAGTTCGGATATCGTACCCAAAGGACTCGATCTAGTTTTCAATTAATTCAATTTAAAGATAAAAAACAATTAAACAAATCAATGTTTTAGTGAGTGGGTCACAACAACTCAGATTCAGAGTGATAAGTAAAATAAGAGAGAAAATTGGCTTTAGAATTTAATGGATTAAGACCTAGGATTGTGATTTCACTCCAATGTTTTTGCCCTGTATTTACTATGCAATCTCATTTTTTGAATTCAATGATTACCGATAAATTACTACGTTGTTGTAGTGCATTTGATCATACACACAATACTATAATCCTAATTTGTTATTTAGTTTGATCATGCAAGATTCCTAATTAAGACGGTTTCTTTTTACCCAATCGAAGGTTTGTCCGATGAATTTGGTCGATTCTACCGAGACAATAACCTACTTGCTTCCCAGATTGATTGTTCATACATCAATGATCATATTTAAATAATTAAGATGTAACTAATAAAATAGAGAAGTCAATTAATCATGGAGCGACATCAAATAATCATGCAAAGTGCAAGGGGGAATTACAAAGAGTTACATCACAACCTTAGAAAAAAGGGTTTAGCCAGACATGGGTACTACATAGCCAAATATCTTAATAATAATAGAGTACATAATTGAACATTTACTGTATGGAACACTCTGAATTGCCTCAATCCGAAAGCTTCCTCGCTGTTCTTTGCCTCTTAGGTCACAAATTTATCTCTTCTTCTAAGGCAAAGCAAGTCCCCTTTTGTTTCTCCTTTTCTGGTATTTATAAGATTTTAGGATTTTTTTTTCTATGAGGGTTAGTTACCACAGTTGTGCTACTGCTAACCACGATTGTGCTCACATTTTTGCAATCGTAACACGGTCGTGCTTATAGTTTAGTGATCGTATGGCCATGTTGATTTGAGCATGTTGTGCTTCGTATGGCTGACTTTTAGACTGTGTTGACTTACGACCATGCTAAAATGGAGCACGGTCGTGTTGACTTGGATCTTCAATAATAGCTTTGAAAAGGACCAATTTTGCCTATTTTTCTTTTTGTATCTTAAGTACTTGTCTTAAAGTAATAATGAACACTAAAAAGTGAGTTTTGCCAATAAATATGCAATTCTTTCCTTACAAACAGATATTAAACATGATGAAAATACGAGTAAAAATCTAGTTTATCACCTACCACCTCACAAAGTAGGGCCTTATGAAGATTTTTTGCTGTCCACTCTTGTGGAACCACCTTATATTTCTGATTGTTATTGTTCCCTGCATCTCTGCATTGCCTCCCTCCCATTCCAAAATTCTCATCTCTAAAAGCGCTAGACATTTACCCTCAATTTATAAGTCCCAATCCATATTTTATTCAGGCATTTCTCTAACAGTCGTACCTCCCGAGTAGCCCAAAAGTCACAAAACCAAAACACTGACCTTTCTAATTAGCTTTTTTAGGAATGAAGACATCCCTCACTAGACCCTAGTAGGCAAAAATTTTCCACAGCTCCTATATGATGCAATCTTGAATTGCCTCTCCCATGATCTTTCTTCTTGAGGATCCTTAGGTTGAAGAAAATGGAGATGGAGAGTAGAGGAATAGTGGTGGAAGCGCCACTTCCATTGAAGATAAGCCTAGGTTTGTAGAAGCTGGCCACAAGAGAATGAACACTTAATAAAAGTCATCAAAGCACTCTCAAAGCTAGAGAGAAGAAGACTCACAAAACTCTCACAAAATGTGAATTGTATGCAAATGATAAAAGGTTCTTACAAAGAGTGAGGTGAGTGTTATTTATAGAGTGGTGGAAGGGGTTGGACGTCCACTAGGCTAGGGACTTAGGAAAAATAGAAGATCTAAACAAGGCCCTAGATTAGTGAATTTAGTTCCCTCATGTGTCACTTAGATCCTAAAACAGTGGATCTAGTTCCCTTAATTTAAATTCAAATTTGAATTAAGAGGCAAGTAGATGCCACCTAGGAGAAAGAAGATAAGTGGCACCACTTAAGAGGGGACATATGGGTCTCATATGCTACTCATGCATAAGTTTACGTTTAAGAGGTGTAGAAATCAAACAAGGGGGTGTGGAAATTAAAATTCACACATCCTCTTACTCCAAAAAGGTCTACCTTCTATCATATACCTCACACAAATAACTAATGGTACCCTGTGCTCAAATACAAGAGAATATGGACAAAAATACAAAGGTCTAAAATATGCTAATAACACCCACTAAAAATACTACATAAACTACATAGTATTTATACACAATTTTAAGACTATGACCTTAGATGTCTTCATGAAGCTTCTTCCTAATCATATCTTCTCCCAAACCTCCTAGTCAGAGTCCTTGTTAAGTGGGATTGCATCACTATAATCCAAAATTATCTGGAAAATCTGTGAAATAGAAAATTTATTGCTCGGCCTTTAGATTGTCTGCTCATGATGCCAATCTAACCGCTTTTGATCTTCTCAATCTCAAAATTGTCCAATCTCCCCTATACGTCTCTCTCCCCATCACTGTTCAAAATTGAAAATTTAAATAATTTCATGTAGAAATTAATTTTATTGTTAAATTTCTAACAATGTTAGATGACATGAAATTAATTACATAAAAAATTTTAAGTTATAAACTTCTGATTAAGATAAAATAACCTCTAGCAACCGATTATCAGTTCCTGAATTTGTTTTGTGGGAGAGGGAGATTAGAACACAAGTCTGGTGACATCCATAAATTATGTTCGGCATTCCTGTTAACAGGTAGGGGACGAAAAAGGGATATTTATAAGTTGTGATTTTTTTTAATTACAGAACTGTTACATTATTTTTATTTTTCAAAAAAATGTAAAATTATTGATTATTTCAAAATTAGTGTTGATTGTAACTTAATTAAATAAATAATATCATATTATGAGTCAAAATCAAATTAATTTTTTAATGATTGATATTTTGAATTTTAGAAAAATTATCTAAAAATTCAATTTATAAAATTTGGAGACTATTTATTTTAAAATAAAGAGACTAAAATTATAGATTCTAAAAAAACAAGCAAAGTATTTATTTCTATTTTTTTACTGCATATATATTTCTATTTTAAAATAAGAAGATTTAAATTTCAAAAAATAGAAGATAAAAATTACATTTAACTCTATTATCTATTATACAAGACTACAGAGTGTCGGAATACAAAATAAAAATAAAAAATATTAAAAATCATAACTTGTGTTTTTTTATGACTCATTGTTCTATAATGTTTTCTCATATTTTTTGTATTTTTTCTTTTAATCACATATTATATTTATGAAAAATTCTAAAGGGAACCACTTTTATGTGATGCACGGTGGACCACAAGTGTAGTCCATCTTAGAACTAATTTATATCTACTTTTTATTATATATATATATATATATATATATATATATATATATATATCCTTTATCCTAATTCCCTCCGAAATGAGTTGCACATTTAACATTATTCTTTGTTGAAACGTTTTTTATCTATTATAAAACTTGAAGCATAATTTTTTTTATTATTGACACAAATGAGTTTATTGTGGAAAACAATAATTAAACTTTATTGATAACTTTATTGTAAAAAAGTAGATATTTTTCTCTTGAAATAGTTTGGTTCATACATAAGATAGGAAAGAGTTTAATTGATATACATTTAATCATGACTTTTTATTTATGTAACTTTTAAAGTAGTAATAAGTTAAGTCAACAAATCTACCATGAATGAAGAGTTGTGATTGACTGTCAGTGTTTTACAATAACAGTATGTACCACTTAAACTCAAAATGAAATTATCAATATTCAAATTATGTACAACTTGGTTAATAAACTAAAACACCGAAAAAATCAGTGTTTTTGTAAATTCGTGAAAGTTCAATAAACTTAATTCATAGAATTATAAAAGTTTATTATTTTAAAAATATATCTATAAATAATTTAAAAGTTAAAATTTTAACTTTTAAAATAAAACATAACTACGTTATCAAAACTGAGAGTTTGCGTAAATCCATAAGAGTCCAATAAGCTTGATTCATAGAATTATAAGATCGAGTTTACTATTTTAAAAATATAACTATAAATAATTTAAAAGTTAAAATTTTTCATCACAAAATAAGTTCAAATCCATATAATAAAATCTAAATATTCAAAATAAATACAAATTAGGGTTGGAACATTCAAAATTTTAAAATCAATTTTTAGATATAAGAACAAATTAGAGTCAAAATACTCAAAATTAGAGTTAGCATAGAAAAACATCACCTGAGAAGTTTGCACGAGTTAGCTAGCCCCTTAGTCTACTCTAAATCTACATGATTCAAACAAGTTTACTTCAAATCTATCCAATTTTACTAAATATATTTCGAGTTTACTACCTTTATCATTTTGTATGAATTTAAGTTGTAAGATAGATTGTATTTATAAGTTAACTGCAGGATATAATAACATAACAATACTTGACTACTTGTTATAGCATATACACACAACCATTTATCTAAAATATTTAATAATAAGATGTATTGTTTAACAAAAATTGCATTGTCGTTAGAACATTTGATGAGCCATTTTATACGAATACTATATAAGTAATGTTGGTTAACTCTTTAACTTTATATATAAAAAAAGGTACTTTTCAAGCGAAGAATAAATAAAAAATGTTAAGCACTCACTTAGCAACCTTAACATTGTAGTGAATGTTTTTTAGGTTTTAAATCTATTTGGCACTTAAAGCACCTAAAAATTTAAGATATTAAAACACTCATTTAAGCTATCATAATTATTGTAGATTCTTATAAATGCTGCTTTTTTTCTTGTATTTTATTTCACATTTTAAGGTTTTTATATAAAAATTACAAAACGTAATTCGTATTTTATAAAAATTATTATGTAATTTACTAATATAACCCGTGAAACTTATATTATTTACATGATCTCATTTATTCTTTTATTTTATTTTATTTTGAATGTACAATAAGTAGTTAAAGATATAGTAGGTTTAATGAACTTTTTTTCCCTAAATCTATATTTTTTTAGTTTTTATAGTTTTCTTTTTTATTTTAGTCTATCAAATATGCTTTTGTTTAAAAATAGTTTATGTCGGTAAATGTTCACATTAAGTAATGAGCCTAAATTTTTTTAGCCTACCTTGACCTATTTTATTGAACCATAAGTTGACTTATATATCTGGTCCAACTCATCTTAACAGTTCTAAATAGATACTTAAATAAATGAGAAAAATATATGCAAAATCTTTACAATTACAGTATATACCAATTAAACTTATTAAATAAATTTGTGCTACTTATCATTAAGAAAAGAGTTTATTTGTTCTATATTATCAGTAGATTTTATTCTATTAACTAATTAAAAATTATATAGTTGAATTTTAAAAATAATTATGTATATTATTATAAAAATATATTACCAATTAATAAAAATTATTGTTGATATGGTTTCAACATAATTATTATAGAATTTAATAAATTTTATCATATATTATTATATTTAGTGACGTGGAATGAATGTCATGATATAACATTAGTCATATCATCACTTAAAGTTAGACATCTAATGACAAATACTATTTTAAGATTTTTGGGAGACAGAAATAGCATTTCATAATGAGTTTAACATGTTTTGTTTTTAATTTCTAGGGTTGATCTGCGGATCTAAAGGAAGAAAAAGTTTTAGTCCTTTGTTTGATATGCAAGATTATGAATTATATGGAAGGCGAGAAATGCGGCAATTTTCAAAAGGATGAGTGATGGAAATTGACAACATAATACATACAATTCAGTTGAGTCCTTGAGAATAGGGATGGCAAAAAAATTTGCACCTGCAGGTACCTGTGGATAAAACCGTGAAAATTTCTGCACAAATAGTATAAATGGGTACCCGCCACCCGCAGGTACAAGTTTTTTTCTACCAGCTTCTTAACGGGCACAGGTATCATAGTACCCATACCAGCGGGTACCCACTACTCGCTATATATATATAGCAGGTACCCGCTACCCGCTATATATATATATATATATATATATATATATATATATATATATATATATATATATATATATATATATAAGTTAAAAAAGATAATTTTTTTTAAAATAAATCAAATTAAAATATTAATTATCAAAATTCATTGATATCAATCTTATTTTTTTATGAAAACTAATTAATAAAATTATTTATTATAAAAATACTGATAATATAAAATAAAGATTTTATTTGTATTAAATATTTTCTTATAATATATTATATTAATCTACTTTTAGATCTAATTAATCTTGTAGAAACTAGTATAATTTTTATTTCTAGATTTTCCAAAAAATAAATTATTTATTTGATAAAACTTCTTATAAAAAATATTTAATTTTAAAAAAATTAGTTTTTTAAAAATATTCATGGGTACTCGTGGATATCGCAGGTAATAAAAAACATGTGAGTATTTCTACCGTGGGTACCCAGGGGTTTTTAGCAAGTAACCCCGACCCGTTTCCATTCCTACTTGGGAATGAGTTGTGCTACTACAAAACTCCATACTCACTCCTTTGCTGAGTGGGTTATTAACAATATCTCATGCTTTTATTTTTTGTCTTTACATTGCTTGCAATTGTCCTGTAACTTCTATATTAATGGTCCTTAAGGAAACACACTTTGTGTTCTTTGCTTAAGTCTCTTTTATAATATTTTTCGCTTATAAAAAATGCTATTTTAAAATAAAAACATATTATGGAAATAAAATATTTTTTTAAAAAAACTAAAATAAAAATTATATATCTTTTGGAATCAAAAGTTGATTAAATCTATTAACAATAATATTTTTTTTATTCTTTTAAAAGTCATATGTCACTATTGTGTTATTATTTTCAATGATATGAATCTGTTGACGTGATAAAATATTAGTCATTCATTACTTGATGATAGACATCTAATGACAAGATTATTTTCAAACATAATATATTCTGGAGCCTAAATTAAAATAAAATTTTAAACAACAAAATCAAATTAGATGTGTTTTTTTTTTATTCTTCTTATAGGAGTTGAAGATAGTATAAGAGGGTTTACAACAGCTCACGCACCCTACTTAATTAACTGAGCTAGACCTCCTTCGCAAAATCAAATTAGATGTTTTCCAGAGAAAAGAAGTTAATTAAGCCAAAATTTAATATTTAATATTTGATTGATAGTGTGAAAAAAAGGGGACATTTTTTTACTAAAATGTTAAATAAAATGAAATTGAAGGAGTATTAAAAACAATTTATCATTTACTTAGGAATTTCATTGGTAAAAAGAATAAAAATAGAGATTATAAAAGTAAGTAAAAAATATTTAAATTAAAACAAAATGTAAAGATGTGGGACTCACAAATTTAAAATTCTCCTCTCTAGTTTGTTTTTGACAATTAATGCACAACTAGAGGTGGGCTTATTGATATGCGCAAGCGTATAATTTGCTTCTTAATCATGGATTTAACGTTACATGATAGAGAAAAATATTAAAAACACAATTTTTTTTTTATATAAGGTATTTTATATTTCTTATAAAATATTAATTTTTGCTTTTCTAATTTGTTCCTAATAAAAATGGTGACTATTTATGTTTTCTTGAGAGAATTCGAAAAGTAATTCATAAATATTACTCTCACATTTTTTAAACACTCAAATCATGCATTATTTATCAACTTACAAGAGCGTTAAATAGTAATAAAATTGGTAGATTATTAATATTTAAAAAAAAACAATAAAATTAAGTGATGTAACTACTTTAATTAGTGTGTGATTATTCCCTAAAGCATCTTATAATATTTCTTATTTGATAAACTTTATAAGAAAAAAGAGTATGCACCTCATAATATAAATAATCTTACAATATCGTTCCTTCATAATATACCGTGTATTGTGAGATTACTAACTCCAAATGATAAATAATTTCAAAATCATACAACTATGACCTGTGATTAAATTACAGATAAAACTGTTTCATTACATAGATCTTTAAATCTAAAATTTGTTCAGCACTTTACCATTTTTAATAAATTTTAACAAGAAAAGAAAAGTTTTACACCAAAATTTATTATAATATTTTTTATTTATAATATATTTATTGATTTTACTATTTAATACTTTAAAAGTTATATAAATAAAAAATTTCAATTTAATACAAATGTAAAACTCTTCTCCGTGGTCAACGATATTAATTGAACTTAATTTTAATTAAGAAAAATACATTGGAAAAAAATGTGTGTTATTATTACTCTACCTATGATAAATTGATGAATGATGATTGAGGGGAAAGGCGTTGGAAAATTGAGTTTTGCTCTGAACCCATGACCATGAAGGAACCATAATGATAGATAGAGGTACATCTAAATCTAATAGATTTGTGAGTATGAATTGAAATAAAGCTTGCAGAAGCATTAGCCTTGAGGATATAATTAGAAGCAGCACTTGAACAGTAGTAATTCATAAATGCAATTATAGCAGAAATGCAGAATCTGGTCATGTTGTCCTCCACTTCTCAGGTTATTTTCTGCTCAGTTTTAATTGGAGGACAAGGGAATCAACTAGTACGTCTGTACAATCTTGCATTTCCTCCTGTTTTTTCAAAAGGCATTAATTTTTTAGGTGAATTTGGTGTGTGTTTTAGCTCAGAAAATCGTACTGTAATCTTATCAGATCAATCTTTAAAACTTAGGATAGGTTAAGTGGGAGGAAAAGAAATAGAATGAATCAAAATAAGAAAATTAATTTAAAATTAATAGATAAAAATAAAATGTAACTATTTGAACAAAAAATGAATCAAAAATTAAAAAATATTATTAGGTCTCACTTATTTTTATTTTATTTCCATCAAACCAAACAATCAATATTATTTTTTTTGCTTCTAAACAAAATTCACTATGTCTATTTTTGTCCAACCAAACAAAAACTTATTTCTTCGGACTAATAATCTTTATACATAAATATTATTAGGACATCAAACTCCTAACTTTATGCAAGGGCGAGGTGTAGAAGGCAATTGACGCTGCCACTGAGCAAGAGTGTGATGACGAGCAATCTTGTGGTAGGCAAAGGGCAAGTGAGTGAATGTGTATTACCATAATGTGTTGTCAATTTGTCATAAGCCAAACAACCTATACTTTGACTCCACATGAGTTTGTGCTTAAATATATGAGACTTGAGAGATCATTATGAGATATTGAGTTGGACATTTGGGTGAGAATAAGGATACGGAGTTTACAAATGATCATTTATGAATTGATATTATGATTCTTTTCTTTTTCGTTATTATTTTATTTTTTTACAATGAAAAATAGTTGTGATAGATACATGAAATTAAAGAAAGAAAATTGGGAGTTTTTCATACCATGGATGTAACATTTGAATTTTGAAAATAATTTGGTTATCTTGGATTTGATATAACACTATTTTTAATTTAATATATTATAATAGCTTGATTGATTAAATTTAATAATAGTTTGATTGTTTAAAGAAATTGGTATTTTTTATTATTTTATGGAGGTTAAAAATGGTTGCAAATATTTTTTAATTTTAAAAAAATTAAATAAAAGGAAGTAGATGTCATGAGAAGTTGAACTATGAGAGAGACGGTTAATACAGCTGTTAACTATTGAATCTGCAATTGACTAAACGTCTTACGTAATATAGGAACCTAAATGTAAATGACTGACAAATTGAAAGATTTGAATATCTATAAAAATCTTTCAAAGACCTAAATATCACTGCTTCAATCTTTTAGGATTAAAATGATGTTATACTTTTAAAAAAATTAACTAAAAAAATGAGTTTCATATAAAGAGTTCCATATTACCTCATCTGAGAGAGAAAACCGCGTTAACATGACAATTAAAAATTCAAGGTTTAAATGAGTTTAATTGATTTGGTTTTGTTTTTTAGGTTTTTAAAAGAGTTTTCGAGAATAATTTTCAAAAACTGTTTTCGGGAAGAAAAAAAAAATTGTTTGATAAATATTATTTGAAAATTGGTTTAAAGATATAAAAATAGAAAAACTTGTTCATATTTATCAAAATTTTGTTAATAAAAAGCAAAAGACAATATATTCTGATTGTATTTTGAATTTTTAAAATAAAAATAAAAAACTAAAAAGTAAAACTACTTAAAAACTAAAAAACCAGAATTGTTTTCAAAAAGTATTTTCAAAAATACTATCAAAACGAATTTTTTAGTTTTTAAATATTAAAATACTGAAATTTGTTTTATGAAACTGTTGTGAAACAAACACTACATATACTTTAGAAATGCGATCACTTCATTTTTAGGGGAAAAAATGGTGTTTAACTCGAATTAAAAATTTAAACGCGACCCTGGTTAGTTGACTGACACTCGATACAACTCATTTTATGACTCTTGGAACTCCAATTCATCAATTTTTATTTCACGTGAAGGACTTAAAAATCAACCAACGTCCTCATCTCAAACTTCAACTAAAAAATAAATAATTTGTCAATTATTGCAGACAGCCTTTTCATTCCAGTAGAAAAGAAAGTTAAAGTCGAATAATGGAAAATAATTTTATATTATTATTTAATTTTAATTTACTATTCATATAACTTTTAAATTTTTATGGTAAAAATTAATAATTTTTTTATAAATGATAAATGTGGTTACATAACGATATAAAATGTTTTATAAATCACCTATTTTTTTTAAAAAAAAAGAATATTTTTAACAATATGTTTTGAAATAACTTGCTCGCTGCCATTGTGATGATTATGACCACTAAAAATAGAACATTACCCATGGAAGTTAATATACTTCATAGTAACAAAAGATGTTTTTCTCCTATGTTAGGGAATAAAGAAAAAGAAAAAACGTGTGGTTCTCTTAGGTTTGGAAGGACTTTTCAGTATTGTTATGTTATGCCCACACAAAAAATCAAGTTTCGTGAAAGCAACCGGCATGATTGGTGTTCGAGGCCGGCCCATACAATAAACTTGACCACTGAAAATTAATTGTGTTGTGTCTGCTTAATCGTGGAAGTCCAATCATAGAGTCTATCGACGTGCTGAAGAGGATAAAACTTAAAAATTAAGGCACATTCGGAAAGGTATTTTTATTTTATAGTTTTAAAAATTATAAAAATAAAAATTAATTTTGGTTTAAAATTTTTAAATTTATAAAAAATAATTTTTATTTAGAGTTACAAGGTTGGTGTAGTGGCAATGTATATATAGAGGAGAAAAGGGAGAAAAAAGTCATGTGTTCAAACCCCTCTTCTAACAAAAACTAATTCATTAATAACCAACATTTACTTATAAAAAAATTATAAAAATGTTATTATTTTGGTCTTTAAAATTAAAATATTGCTAAATCTTAATCCTACTAGAATTCTTCTTTTTCAGGAATTGAGGATATGCAACCATGGTCGATAGTCAAGATAGTAATCACAGACCAACAATAAAGGTAGTGGGCTAGTGGTTGATGATTGTAATTAGAGGTGGGAATTGGTGACGAGAGATCCAAGAAGGTGACCAATGATCTGCGGTTGGAGGTGCCACCTATCAGCTAGAGACTAATAGTTTAAGAATACAATCAATCATCCACGGTTGAATATGGCAATCAATGAATTTTTATTAAAGGTGATAGTCGGCGATTGACACTCGAAGACAATGGTTGGTGCCAGTGAATAACTTCATGCAATAAGTTTGAATAAGAACAAAATTTTATTTTTAAAACATATTTTGAAACCAAAAACCAATAACTTCAAAATCACTTCCAAAGGGCCTAATAAATTAACCAAAGAAATAATTTTTTTAAGGGACAACAAAGAAATAATTAAAATATTGTTTAAGGTTAAATTTTAAAACTAAAAAAAAAGTTATTAAAAAATTTATTTTAAAGAAAATTTTACACTTGAAATTTGTGTTGGAATATTTTTCAATAAAAAAATATTATCTATTTATTAATAAATAATAAGTGTATCCTTAATATGAACTAATATTACTTGAAATTTGAAAACAACAATTTTTTTTCATATCAGGAATTTTGAAAACAACAATATATTGGATACACGTATAAAGAAGTTTCCAACAACTTACATATTAAAAAGAAACGAAGTATATACAAAGTCTTAGATATAAAATTTAGTATTATTATTGTATTCCAAAAAATGGAAAAAACGTTATTTAGGTGAAAGATTTAATAACAACATTGGTTAACATAAGTTATGAGAACCTTAATTCTTTAATCAAGTGCTTGAAGATCCAAGTTGTGGTAATGTTCGGATTCAAATTCAAATTATGTTAGTAAATAAATACTCACTTTGTGTGTGCACAAGATAAAAAAGATTTAGTTATTATTAGAAATAGAATTAATAAATATAAGTTATTAGATTAAATTCAAATAACTAAAATAAAATTTAAATTAATATAATTTTCTAAGAAGTTATATAACTTCTTTAAATTTGTATTTTAATCATTTAATTAAGGAATTTACTATCATACATTCATTTGGCTTTTATAATTATTTCTTAACTCATAGATAAAATCTTATGTGTGTTTGAATGGACATTGTCAAAAATAATTTTGGATGAAATTAATTTTGCATAATTAATTTTAAAATTATATGTTTCAATGATTTTATTATAAAAGTAAATTATTAGTAAAATCTAGTATAAAATTCTTTATTCAACAAAAAACTACTCCAAGTTATTTTGAATTATTTTTAATATAAAACCAAGTACATCAAAATTTATCTTTAATCAATTTTTAGTTCATAATCATTTTAGAACATGTAATCAAATAAATACTTAGTGAGTAGTTGATTTCACTTTAAGAAATTGATTTTCAGGTCATAATTGATTTGAGATAAATTGTTAAATCTTTAGTTTTATCCTAGAGAATAGTCAAAAATAAAGTTTGAGTCTATAATTGATTGTGAGTAGTTTAAATAACTCTAAGGTAACTTTTGTGTTCAACAAAAAATTTATATTAACATTTAAATCTGACTTACTTTTGTAAATGAAATTACTTCAAAAATTATTTGTATTCTAAAATTATCTTTGAACACTTACCTAAACACATATTTAGTATTTATTTGGTAACAGTTTTATAAAAATATTTTTAATATTTTAGTATTTAAAAACTAAAAATAATATTTTAGCATTTAAAAATTAAAAAATTTGTTTGGTAGTACTTTTTTAAAATAATTTTAGTTTTTTAGTTTCTAAAAACTAAAAAATAGAGATGACGGTAAGTAATTTTATTTTTCAGTTTTATATTTTTGTTTTGAAAACTCAAAATAAATGGAGAATAAGTTATTTTTGTTTTTTATTAATACTATTTTTGTAAATATGAATAAGTTTTTTATTTTTACATCTTCAAGATCATTTTAAACAACACTTACTAAACAAGTTTTATTTTTATTTTATTTCTGAAAATAGTACTTGAAAACTATTTTTCAAAACTCTTTTAAAAATTATAAAATAAAACTAATTAAACCCTTAGTTTTTTAAAACCAATTTAGAATTAATTATGATCCAAAATTGATTGAGTAAAATGACTTTTGTATAGCAGTTTGTGTTTGCTATAAAAGTGTATTTTGAATTCTATTTTTAACTTATTTTAGTAATAAAATATTCAAACATATATTATGCTACTTCAAAATCAGTTTCAGCAATATTTAACTTAATTAACTTGTTCTCCGTACATTTAATGTAGCTCAAACTCAAAAGCAATATTTAACTTAGAAATTAAAACGCTTAAAAAAACCTAGTTAAGTTAGGACAACTATGGGATCTACACACATGATAATAAATCATCGAATGATTTACTAATATATACGTACCTTTTTTTAAAAAATAAATAAATACGTTTTCTTTGGTCTCAAGGTATTAAAAAATGATATCATACCTATTGAGAAAATTATTTAACTGCATTAATTTCATAATATAATTTTCCTAAATTCTCTTTTGCACATAAAAAAAATGATAAAATAGTTGTCAAAAAGTAAAATTTAAATAAAAGTATTCTAAGAATAATATTATTAAATAGAATAAAAATAATTAAAAACTACTTATTCTATCTCACTTCGTTGAACAGAATATGTGAGTAATCATAAAATCTCACAAGATTTCAATTTTCATGAACGAAAATAATTAAAATTTATTTATATTTAAAAAATAAATATTGTGTAACTTGATTCTTCTTTATAATCGAGATGTGGGGAAAAGTATTAGCAGATTATAATATTGAGGATACATTTAAAAAAAATGACATTGTTACATGAATTTACTAACACCTTAATTTATAATAAAAATAATTTGATTATAACGAGAAATAGAGATAATATATAATAATTTGATGAAAATAATGTGTCTTACGACTTAGGTATCATGGAGACATGAGGAAATTGTGAGGCACATGTGTTTCTTGGCATCACTTTAAACTAAACATTTATGCAGGACCTAATAATTTGTACTATTGTGCCAGCTCTAACACTTGATTAAATTATTGTGACCGTACCTGTTGCAACTTGCACCACCCCATGTACATCTATCTCCATTCTCTATTCATCCGTTTCAAATATTTTAAATTAAATATATATCAGTAGCATATTTCAGATTTTAAATTATTTTCTCCAAACTTAAATATAAAAAATTATTTCTTACGTTAAAAATATTTCACAATAAATATTTTTGAAAAAAATAAATAACAAGATAGTTTGACGATTTATGAGTTTGGTACAAAGTAATAGATAAATAACACTTATATACTAGTATTGGAAAATATAAATATATACCACAAAAATATATATAATTTTATTGATAATGATTTTTTTATAGACAAATGTTAACTTATTAGTGTGTTAGTTTTGTTAGTAGAGAAATTTAAATACAAGATCTCTTTTTCATCTCTTCACTTTACTATACCACCAGACCAACCTTATAACTTCTTATTAATAATAAAAATTTTATTATATTACAAGAATAAAATTATTTTAAGAAATACCAAAATAAAATATAAACATATAACATTTTTCATTATTTACTTATAAAAAGATTGTACACATACAAGTATGAATGTGTAATAGTTTAATTTAAATGTTTAGCTTCAATTTAAAAATATTTTCATTCTTTACTCGTGATCTTTTTTATCAGAAATTAAGAGAGACATATATGGCGGCAATGCAACGAATTTAAATGTAACACTTTAATTTAAGTATTTAAATTAAACACTTTAATTTAAGTATTTAAATTTTTAGCTTAATTTAATTTAACTTAATTTTTATTTTATTTTTTATTAATTATATATTGAATTTATATAATACTTTTAAGGTTATTCCTTTTCATGTACATAAATGTCATTTATTTTATTTCAATCGCCTATCAATTTTAGTTCATGTATATTTTTTAAGTGTATTTATGACATCATGTTAACGTAGTACTAACTTTGGTTCTGACATAATTTGCTAATTTAATTTGGATGACAAGATTTAGTTGTCGAAGTGAGTTAGAATCTTCAGGCCAATCTTCTTCAAATTTGGTCCAATATAAATCCAAATCGAACCAAATCTTTGTTTGTCTCTATTTCTTCATTGAGGTAAGGGAGTGAGAAATTATCTCTCATATGACATATTAGAGTAAATGGATAGTGAAACAATCCCTAAGCTTCGATAGGTTTCAATGTTGCATGTATGCTATTGAAGGGTTATGAACACCGTAGTGAGTTCTGATAACATGTTTTGTACATGATTGTGCAAACATATGTAATTCAAGATTTGTATTTATACAATGGGATGGTTTGCCAAATTAGAATTTATGTTTGGTTGATTTAACATAATTATTTATTTTGTTGATTGGAGATGTGTTTTAATGAGACATAAGAGAAATTGAGATTCAGGTGTGGTTGACACTCATGAATAATTATTAAATGTGTATATTAATTTATTTTGTTAGATTGTGGGAGTAATTGAGCCCTATCAGATTATTTGGATGTAATAATTATATTGTCATTGAGGTTTTCCTTTTTTATACCTTAGAGATTAGTACCCTTGAACAAAGTAATGGATAGTATTAACTAGCCTGTTGTGTTAAAGTTGAGTTCTATATAAGAAATAAGGTAGTAAAGGTGAACCCTAAGTCTTTCTAGGGATTAAAGTTTCATGTGCTTATGCAATTGATTAGTTTGTTTATTTCTATGAATGCTACTAATTATTACGGTGAAGAAATTAATTATTACCACTGCAATTATAGGGTGTACTGATAATAAACAAAAGAGATAGAGAAGTAGAATACTTAAAGGTGTGCAGTTAGAATTATATTTTAGGAACCTTATAAGTTGAATACTTGTTATCAGAAAATTTTCATGTGAACATACCTTAGTGTTTTTGTAATATCTTTCTATGTGATAAACTAAATTGATTTTTGTTTGTTGTTTTAGAAAATAAACATTTGGGGCTACAATGTAGACTCAAGAATCATAGAAATGTTACGAATTGACTGAGTTACGTGAATTATAAGTTAAGTGTCTAATTCAGTGAGCAAAACATATGTTTGTGTGTTGTAAGCCCTACAATGTGATCTAAACAACCTCATTAGGTTTCGTGTTCTTCATGAAAGTTTCAGCATTATATGTTAGGTTTTCGTTGGAGTTGTAATCACTCAAAAAGGATGTATATAACTCAATTTATGAATAAATTAGTAACTAAAGTTCAAGCTATCAAATTTGGGGTTAATAGCTGCGAGTTTACAGTTTTTAAAAATAGTAGATGATAAAATTAACTTTAGACATCAACATAAAAATTTTAGCTAAATGTATTATATTTCTAAGAAAAATTATACCACCCTCGTATCAATAGTATAACTATAGATATTGTATTTAGACTATACAATGCAATAAAGCAAGTAAGATAAAAAAGGATAGTGCAAGTTGTGATAGTATTGATTTTTGTGGTGTGAAATATTGTGATATATCTTATAATTATGAGTGTCATGAATGATTAAATGTTTGAAAGTTATTTGGGGAATATGGATTGAGGATTTGACTCACTATATGATATTTGTATTGATTACAGATGAGTATATACTATGTTGATGATCAAGGATAGTTAGGGTGTGTGACTAATGATGTGTCATCCCAGATGCGGTTGGGGGTGACTAATGATGTGTCATCCCAGATGCGGTTGGGGGTGAATTATGATGGCGTTATTAGATTATTGTAATGTATCTTATAATTCTGACTCTGGTAAATGATTGGATATTTGAAAGTTGTTTGAGGTGTGTGAATTTGAGATTTGTTTCGCTGTATGATATTGATGTTGATTTCACCTGGACATATAGTGTGTTGATGATAATAGTCAGGGTGTTCCTAATGAAGTTTCATCTCAGTTGTGGTTGGGGATGATGTGTAATGACTCGATTAAATATTGATGTTGTGATTTATGTTAATGATTATGGGTAGGGAGTGCGTGACGAGGTGTCATCCTAGCTGTGGTTGGGGTAGAGTGTAATGACATGATTAAATGTTAACATTATGATTTATGTTGTGGGTGAGATGACGCATGAATATGGCATTCGAAGAAGTTTTGTAAGGATCGCTTATTGTGTGGTGCTTTGAACCAAACTTCTTAGGTTGTTTTGCATTCATGGTTGTACCTATGTGTTACTGGCGTAGAAGTGGATTCACTTTGGGTGGACCTATTATGAGATGCTTGTACTTATGTTTATTGACGTAGAAGAGGACCGCTTCGAGCATGTACCTAAGAGAACATGCATAGGTTCGATGAATTTTGTAAGGATCACCCATTGTGTGGTTCTCTAGACCAAACTTCTTAGGTTGTTTTGCATTGCACGGTTGTACCTACGTGTTATTAGCGTAGAAGAGGATTCACTTCGGGTGGACGTATAATGAGATGGTTGTATCTACGTGTTATTGGCGTAAAAGATTATCGCTTCGGGCTTGTACCTGAGAGAGTATGCATGAACATTATTAACATGAATGAATTTATGTTGTGGATATATAATTTTTGTCGTGGGTATGGAATGAATTTATATGTTTATTTGTTGTACTTTAGTTGACTGTCCATTATCTTTATATGTGTCTTAACAAGCTTGAGACGTATTCTCACCCCTTACTATCTGTTGTTGCATCTTGTTTGGGTTGAACACTATTTTTAGGTGTGCAAGATTATGATGATATTATTGGTGATGAATGATGCAGCTTTTCTTTAACTTTCTGGCATGCTTTGATTAGGTATGACCTCGAACTAGGGAGAATTATTTAATATTTTTCTGTTATGAAGATGAATTATTCAATGTTTCAATGAGTTTTAGTAATTGAAAATCTTGTAAAACTCATTTGTAAAGCCTAATGTATTTACTTGTATATTATGTTTTATTATATTATACTTTTAAAAAATAAGTATATATCAGGGGATGTGAATCACTTTACCTAAATGCAAAGTCTACTATTTAATAATAACATATTTTTTGTTATTTTTTTAATTAATGAATAAAGTGTTTGCGGTAAAAGGGTGTCACAGGTAGTATGAGAAAAAGGTATGCCTCCTAAGGTTTAAATTTTGGTGTGCAAAGCTGCAAAGAAAAGATTACAGTGCTACAAAATTTATAAATGAGGAACATAATTGATTATTAATTGATTACATACAGATCATGCAATGCAAATGTAGAAACTCGAAGACATTGAAATGTAATCAAACATTGCACATATGGAACTTGGTTTGCCAATGGTAGGGTCTTACCATTGCTTTAAACAGAGATCAGAAATCATTGCATACAGTTTGTAGGATTAATATGAGGATTAAAGAATTTCACCAAAATACGAAGAATAATATGGTTTGCCACACTATAGTACATCTTGAAGCAATGAAACCATATGATTTTCATAAATTAGGCTCTAGATGACTAGGAAATAATACAAAATATTCATATGGATGTTTGGTTATGGTCGCACAAAAGCGATTGGATGTCATATTCTTACGCGGAGTGGGTGATGAACCATTTGCAATATGTCTTGAGTGTCATTGTTGTAGGAGGAATACAAAACATAGATGAGTGCTAGGTAATGTGAACACAACAACACAAGACGGTTACAATTGTTTGTAAAAATTGTTTTTTGAAAGAAAATGAGGAAAATTTGTTTGATAAACATTATTTAAAAACTGTTTGAAAATAGAAAAAAACTTGTTTATATTTATAATTGTCTTTTATTAATGAAAAATAAAAGCACCCTATGTGTGTTTTTTGTTTTCAAAACAAAAATATAAAACTTAAAATTAAACTACTCAGTTTTACTTTTTTAGTTTTTTAAAAACTAATAAAACAAAATTATTTTATAAAAACTAAAAAAATAAGTTTTTTTAATTTTTAAATACAAAAATGCTAAAAACAGTTTACGAAGCTTCCGTCAAACAACACTTAATGTTTTTAAAATCACTTTAAAACAATAATCTATTGAAAGACAATACTATATCATAATTAATTGAGATATTAACATACTTTACTTAATTTTTTTTATTATGAACGTGTTAGCATTTTTTTTTTTGAAATATTTTTGGCAAATTTAAATTCGTAGATTGTTCTTATTATTCTTCTAAATGGGTTAGGCGTTAAAGAATGATAATTTACATATAAAATGTGTAAAATTTTATTCTAAAAAATATTTATGACAATCTTAGTCATTTTTTATAAGAGAAATCTTAGACAATTTTAGAACCATTATTTTGGACATGAATAAAATTGCTTTCTAGTAATTTACCCTCAAACTTTTATTTTTATTTTTTTTAAGCCTCAAATAGAAACAGTGACAGAGCTGTTTGTAGGCGGAGTCATGGCCCCAAAATTTTTTTAAACTCCTTATATACCTATGTATTTATATAATAAAAGATTAATAAAATTTTATAAATATTATATAATTTAATACATGTAGCACTAGTGTAAAATAAAATAATTTTACATTGATATATTCAATCACAATCTTGTATAAGTTTATTAAGTTTATTTTTATTTTTTAATGCTTTAAAAGTCATATAAATAGTAAGTTATAATTAAATATTAATGTAAAAAAAATATTATATTAATGCATGAGCTGTTCTTTGCTTATTATATATACTTCCACTCTCACAAACTCTTTCCAATACATCACTATGAGTAATTAGTACTAATTGTTAGCATAATTATTTTGATAAAATGTTTTGAAATTTTGAATTTTATAAAATTGAAAAATTAAATATATTTATTTTATAATAAAAAATGAAACTAAAATTGCAACTAAATATATGCTTAAAAATCGAATTTAAAATTATAAATTTAAAAAAAAAATAAAAAATCCAACAACATAAAGTCAATTTTGACCCTCTAATTTGTTGGTGAAGCTCCGCCAATAAATAGAAATATGTTTTTTCAAAGACACTCAAATAGAAACTTTTGGGATACATTTTCTAACCTCTTTTTTTTTTTTTAAATTGGATGGACACAACATTGTGTAAGTTTCCTTTGTTATAATTTTATATTTTTAATAAGTTTAAATAAATAATAAAGAGTATGTTCCGTATAAGACCACTCTTGTAGTTGCAGGGAAGTTGAGCAAAGTGAGACATAATGCATACAATGCGGCTTCAAATTGTTGGTTGTTTCCTAAGTTAGGCCTTACGATGCTTTTATCACGGACATAATAAAACAGTTTAGTTTCCTTAACACACTGAGATGACAAATTATTAATCCATATGCATCAAGCTACTTGCACTTTAGTTACAATGCCACTATTACGGCCTTTTCTATTATTACTTATACCTACTCACGTTCTAGATCCTAACCCTATCATCTTAAAATAACAACTAGCGTGGCTGTTCTGGCTAAGGTTTTATGTAACAATACACGTGATTTAAGATCCTAAGTTTTAATTTAATTACAAACAAATTGATCGTGTGTCATCAAATACCATTTATTAGTCATACTTTTTAGTTTTTAGGTACATGAGCCATCATTTTTTAATTAAGGTTCATAGTTAGATTCCTATAATTATATATTCTGGTTTGGTTAAGATGCATCTCGAAGCATGATGCATGTTACAAAAACATGATTAAGTACTTACGTTGGTTTTCAAAAGATGCACTCCACATCAGGTTTTGACCCTCCAAAAGTTTTGGGTATTAATTAATTTTTAAATATTTAAATTGAAACATTAAATTAATATATAATCTGTAAAATACTCTCTCCATTCTCAATTATAAGAAAAAAAATCACTGTAATTTAAAATATAAACAAATTTCTATTAAATTTACCTTGATACCTTTTTCAAAATACCTTTCATATAATTAAGATTTTATTCCTGATTTAAATTATTTTTTATTTAAATTATGGGTAAAGTAATTCCACGTTTATATTTTAGATATGATTTAGGATTTATTTTTGAAAATAATGACTACTTTACCTCTAAAGTGAGTGGACTTAATGCGTGTTTGAATAGAAGATGAAAATATTACATGTGCATTTAAATGCAAATTCAATGACGAAAAGTAAAATGAAAGCAAAAACAAGATAGATAAATTTTGTTCTTAAACATGTGATTAGAGATTTGATAATGATTTATGCATATAGAGAAGAAGTACTGTTGGAGAAACCAATCCTTTAAATGAATTTGGATACTTCGTTGAATTAATTTTAGACTTCTAAACTACAGATAGCATAATAGACAAAACCATATTTTTATCTTTAATGTAAGTTTGGAACTATAAACTAAACAGGTATTTAGCGAAAGAAAAATTAGTTGAGCCCTACGTATTAAATAAAAGTATCAGATGATCTTCTCAATATAAAAAAAAAATCAAGAAATTAGTTTTTTAATATAAATATATATTACTAATCATATACACAAATTTATAATATCATTGAATAATATTTTAAAAGCTAATAAAATATTATGATTGGCTAGATAATAAATGTTTTATAGTATTATAACATTACTTATTTCATTTTAAAATGATGGTTTTAACAGAGCCGAAAGTAGAAAGAATTGGGGAATTGGGTTGATAAATGATGGGTGGTTTGGGTAGAAGCAGTGACAACTGTTTTGGTACGAATAAATAATGAAGGGTAGCCCTAGCCCTATAGTTGCCTTTTAGTAGGGCCATAATTAATTTGACCCTCTCTCAACTAACAACTCCTGCCATTCACAGTATAACTAATTAAAGTTGCAAAACTCAGCTCACTAACTCCTTTCATGTCCAAATAGATGAGATCCACACCTGATGTTTTATAACATATAAATATAGAAAAAATCATTTTCAAAATATGATATTTGTTATGCTATTTTACATTATTTTTTACTTTTTAAAAAATATAATAATATATATTTTTAATTATTTTATTCCTCACACTCAAACAAAATATAAATTTTGTATGAATTAAAATATATGTTCCTTTTTTAAATAGTATATCCATTTTTATAAAATAATTTTTCCAAGAAATCATTTTTTGGATATAAATAAAATTACTATCAACAATAGAATTTATCTCAGATTTATAAAGTTAGTTTAATAACAATTGTAAGAAAAATTCTTGAATTTAATTTTTTTTACTAAAAAAATTAATAAATTAGTAATTAACATTTCTTGATAAAAAAATAGAATTTACTTTTTAAATTGTTAACATAATTGTATGTTTAAAATTTAAATTCAAAATAATTAAATTAAAATAATTTATATACTCGCTAATAGATTATCATCAGTTAATTAATCGTTAGTTTAATCTGATATAATTTTATGACACCGGAAAAAAATACGCAATTCAACTTAAAGTCATTAATGATAGGTGAGTTCGGTGGATTGGTTTGTAAGTTGACTTAATTTAAATTTAAAGGTTATAACTGTATGAATTAAAAATCCAAAGGTTTTATAATTAAAAAATACTTTAAAAATTATTATTAACATTTTTTAAAAATTGACAGGTGTTAATTCACCTTAATATTTTTCTTTTTTTGAATGATAGACAAAAGTCCTACAATTCACCTTAATATATGAGTTGGATCATATAAATTTACAAAAATAATGATCTATATAAATCACACATACACATTTACATCTGCACGAAACCCTTTCACATATATGCATACATATGCGTTCTCAACAACACACCACAAACCTTTTCTCTCACCTATATAAACATGTACATACACACACTTAGAGAAGCTAGTGTTTTCTTACGAAACCTGAAAATATTTAATAATTACCGGTAGATTAAACTACATGATTTACATTAGAATACTTAAGAAAGTTTTCATTAAACTCTAACGACCATATATCTCTAATTTATTAACTAAAATTTTAACTAACATATTTTAAAATATCTTAATCATCACACTTTTTTGTAAAATATCTTAATCATCACACTTTTTTTTTAATATTGTCATTGACTCTTCATCACCATGTCATTATCACGGTTGTTGTTGTCAATGTGGTGGCAACAATGATCGACAACAATTATAGTAATTGTAGTGACGATAGTGATAATGGTAATGATAATAATTACAAGAATGTTGGATGTTGTCTTCATAATTTTTACCATCACAATGATTATTATCATTATTGTCACCGTTGTTAATTCAGTGCTGGATCTAGAAATATTATTTTTTTATAAGACAAGTGAATTTCCATTGAATAAATAAGTAAGAATTGTTGGGTAAAAGAAAATATTATTATCCCTTGATAATTATCCTTTTAAATAGAGAAGTTAGGTAAAATAAATAATTCTTACCACACTCTATCTCTGACATTGTACATGAATAGAATAAATGAGCACTTGTTTCTAGCACAGTACCACACAACCTACATAAAAATGTTATTGCTATACATTAAGAAACCCTCACTTTACCAAGTTCTCCCTAGTAGGTAGTCTACTAGCATGCAGTTGCCAAGCCAATAATTGAACTCTTAGAGGTACACTTGCCACCCAAATCAAATTGAAGAAGTCATCATTCTAGTATTGTGGATTTGTTGACAACACCTTATATGCTGAGGAGACAGTGTAGATCTTTGATCGCTTTTCTGTCCAAAGTCACTTATCCATACTACCCTCTGCTAAAGATATAGTACCCACTCTATTCTCCAACTCCTCCACCAACTTCGTCTCCCAAGCAAAAAACTCCCTCCACCACGTCCATTTTCATTTCCTTTCACCTTCATTCCACATGTCTCTCACAAATATGTTCCTATCAACCACCAAACTAAAGATTCGACTAAACTCATGTTGGAGACTATACTCACCTGCCTACCTACTTATCCCTCCAGAATATAGTGTCCTTTTCATTCCCAATTTCACGACTGACTCTACTAGACCACCAACATGTATGCCCCACATTATCTACTTCAATAGTGCTAGATCTGTCCATCATCGTGAGTAGCACTAACTTTCCTTCCCTTCTCATAGTCCATTTGCACCCTCATACTTAGATTTCAGTATTCTCACCCATAGATTATTAGGTCTCACCCTCCCCTTCCATTTCCACTTTCCTAGTAAAGTTGAGTTAAACTTTTGCATGTCTCTCAACCCCAACCCCCTTTCCTTTTTTCACTGACACGGGTTTGCCTAAGCCATCCAAGTAACCTTCCGTTTACTACCATTTCCTACCCATAACAATTTTTAAAACAAAGAGCGAAGTTGGAAAATGATACCTTTCGGAGCTTTGAAGAATGAAAGGAAATAAATTGGTATTGCAACCAACACAGCTTTAATGAGCACCACTCTTCCTGTCAAGGACACATATTCGTTCTTCCACCCTAATAGTAGTTTTTTTACTCCATCCACTATTGGTTTCCGCATTTCCATCCTCGAGACGTTTACCCTAATTGGAAGACCCAAGTACTTAAAGGGGATGACCCACACCTTACAAATTAATAGTGCTGAAGCCCTTGGTAAATTAGGTGAAATCACATTCACCCTGTGGAGTTGACTCTTGTGAAAGTTTACCTTGAGCCTCGAGACCAACTCAAATTTTAATAATACTACCTTCATCACCTCAAGTGACTCTGAATTTATCTGAGCCAATAGGAGTATGTCATCCATAAACTCAAGCCAATAGGAGTATGTCATCCATAAACTGCAGGTGTGAAACACAAATCACTTCCTTCCTCTTGGGGTACCCTTTCCACAAACCTTTGACCACCGCGAAATCAACCAGCTTGTTAAGCCCTTTAGTTGCAATGAGAAACAGAAAAAGTGAAAAAAGGGTATTATTTTGTGGGGGCAATACTTATATATAAACCAGTGGGGGAAATATTCATATTATGCATTAATTTTTATATTATATTTCATACTATGAAGACAATTTATAATTATATATACAAATATTATTAAAAATTAAAAATTAGTGAGAGTAATTGCCCTCAATGTCATCACCATCTTGACCATAAGGTGATAGAGGTGGTATGGAGGTGACAATGACAAACAAGGATTTTAATTATACTCAAGAAATCTTATATAAATAATATTAATTATTATTCTACTAAATCCATTTCAATTATAAATTATACTTAAAATATTAAAATTTTACAAGAGTTAAAAAAAATTACATCCTAATCATATCTCCCAGCAAACAGTGTTACCCAATGAGGAACTTGGACATCTCGCCTAATGAGCAGTGTCACCTAGTGAAAAATCTAAATTATAATTTTCTAATGAAGGAATGTTGCTCAGCAAGATGTGTCGTTGAGCAAAAAACCATGAAAACAATTGGCAAAAAAAACTTTGTGCCAAGCGAGACCTGTCATTGAGCGCAAAGCCACAAAAATTCCTAACGGGAGCAACTTTACACTAAGCGAGAGTTTTCACCTAGCGAGACTCTGTACAAATGTTATTCACCTACTGCATAAAACTAAACCATTCTAAAATGTCAATATACCGTAATTTCATCCATATTCTAGTGTACTAACATCTAAACTTATTACAAGGAACCTTATAAGCTGCTAGTTTTAAACCACTAATATAAAATATACATCTTTATACTAAGATGAGTTCCTATGGTAGTCTATATTATATACATATGAATACAAAAGATCATAGGATATCAAAAAGCTAAAATACACAAGACTTTCAAGCCATCCCAACATTTCCTTACTCATGAGTAACTTGTCTATCTACATCTACACTGTTATTAGTCCTAGTACACAATCATCACAATATGCACAAACACATAAAAGCAAAGGTAAAGCTCACAAAAACAAGCAAATCCAATGAATATGAATATAGTACAATTAAATGTTAACATCCATTCAATAAAATATCAGATTGTCAATCATACTTATGTTCCCCCATGAACATAATCAATTAGTACAACATGATAATAAGACACTATGCTTTTTGGAAAACCATTGAATTTAGATATATGTGGTCTATCTAACTTCCCACAACTAGTGTCTGGCGTCCACCTAACCCATCTGACAACCAGTTGGAGTCTAGGTATACTCATATGATATTCAACTATTGTCTGACATCTACTTGATCCATCTGACACCCAATTGTTATCTGAGTATATCCCTCATGTACTTTGTTGTCCTCATCAACATGAGTATTATGATTACAATGACCTTATATGTATCCCTAATTCAATGTACATCCAACAAGGTTAAGTTACGTCCTCGTAACAGCCCACATATAAGCAATCATTACAACATTTCAAGCAATCATTTCAATCTAATAATATGACACACCATTTTCTAGAAAACTCATTGAATTTGAATATTAGGTGACTTAATGACTTCTATCAATTAGTGTTTTAGGTCTATCTGACAACCAACTGAATTCTAATCATACTATCTAATACACAATTGCTATCTAACGTCTATCTGACCCAATTCTAACAACCAATTACTATTTGAGTATATCTCTCATATACTATCTCGTCTTCATCAACCTTAGTACCAGGATCAAAACAACCTTATATGTATCCCTAACTCAATGCACATAAACCAAGGCTAAGTGATAATCCAAATATATCATTGACACAATTCAATGTAATTCATTTTGTTGTACTCACATAAACCATAATCAATCATTCGAACTTCAATACACTTCCAAAACACCCATCATCCTTAATCAATTGCATAATTACTTTATTAACTCAAAATATCCTAAATCAAAACCAAGATTAAGCTTCCTTTACCTATTTCTCCGTCAGGTTCAATTGTGGAGAAAAGGAGAACTTGAGGATCAAGCTCTTTGCCTTCCCAACTCATTTCCTAAGTTGTTGAAAGCTCTAAAGGCACTATCAAAACCCCAAAACCATATAGAACTAGAGAAATTAGGAATTCATGGTTAACACTCTCATATAGAAATACATGTAACCCTAGAGAGAAGAAAATTCACCCAAGGAAATAACACAATAACTTACCCACTAGAATAAAAAATTAAAGTGAAGAGAAATTAAAAACTTCTCTAGCTTCCTATGGTGGATCCATCCACATGCAAGGAAAAACAAAGAGAGTGCAAAAAGAGAAAGAGGAGAAGTTAAGAAACGGAGAAAATGAAAAAAGAAAAGGGCTTTCCAGCTATTTTTAAGGGTCGGGGTGTGTTTAGGAATTCTAGTTTTTGCTAAAACCTCACTTTCCATTCTAACTAGATTTTCAGTACAATCAACCTAACAACCTTAACTCGAAAGATCAACTATTTTACTCACGTCTCTCCTTCCTGAACTCACTCATCCATATTCCATTATTTATAATTCACTTAAGTCCAATTAAATTCACAAATAAATAAACACATTTATTAAAATAAAAACATAGATATAAATACCACAACCAAATATTTTGTAATTAATTAATTACACATTAAATTTAGCTCTCTTTTTTATTACTTTTATACACTTATAAAATAATAATTAAAACAGAACCTTACACTTTATCGATCTATAATGCTTCTTATATAGACCTTTTGTATATACATCTTAACCTTTTGTTGTTTTAGCAAATCTATAGATGCTTCTTATATATACCTTTTGTTATGCATCTTAACCTTTTTATGCTTCCTCTTCCTCTCATCTTCATCTTCTTATGCTTCATTTTCATCTTCTTGTCTTCATCTTTTGATGCTTCGTTTTCTTTTTTCTTTACATCTTCTCATTATAACTTTTGTCCTTTCCTTCATATGTCTTCATCTCTACACTTCTTCCCTAGTTGAGTCTACTTTCTTGATATGTATCTTGATGTTTGTGATTGCATCGTCATGTGCTTCATCTTTATCTATTTAGCTGTGTCTTTGTCTTCATAGAAGATATCTTTGTTTTGATAGATTATCTTCATCTTTATTGAATGCATCTTATAAGTTTCATCTTGATGGATCTACATCTAACTCAAGTTGCGTCTATGTATGGGTCTTACTTGAATTTGAGTCTGTATCTTACTTGAGTTTGCATCCTTTTGTCTGCATATGTGTTTTCATCCTTGATAAGTCGCATCTTGTTTATTCTTGAGCTACTTCTACATCCTATGAAGTGAATTAGTTGCATCTTATTATTGATAAAGTCTTCCTTTGCATTTTGGCTTGCCTCTTTGGTATGTTTATACTCGTTTAACATCTAAAATTTTTTTTAAAGATAAATGTTAGATATCATATTTAATATTATTTGTTATCATAAAACCACTTTTATATATATAGAGTATGTTAGATAATTTGAACCTTGTGAACCTATAAGGTCTTAGCATGGAAGACTCGCGGAAATCCTAAAAAACTATGGGCTTTTATCAAGATTAACCTTAATTTATAAGTTTGAATTGAATTTGGACAATTTTTTTTAGCTTGAACCATATAGCGTGTAACTTGCATTGAGTGACTTTTATCGAATCAGGTAACTCGTCTTGGCATCTAAAACTAATAGTAATGAAAAATAAGTTACGAGTATATGCATCAGAGTACTTTTCCCACAACTACGAAACCAGGTATAACGAATTATAGGTGACGAAAATAAATCTTTGCAAGAATAGAATAATGGGGCTATACTTGCGGTTTTCTTGTCTCATACCGAGAGTGGTTTGATGATTTACGGGTTAGATTGAATGATTATTAATTAAGTTGATTGAATTTTTTTATATTAAAAAAATTAAAAATAATATATTTAATATAAATTCATATTTTAAAATTAAAAGTTAATAATATTATTATAAAATAAAGTATTAATATTTAAAGTAATAATTAAACTAAAGTTAAAAAACAAAGTTTATAAGAGCATCTCTAGTAGGAGATGGTTGTAAAATTGCTTAAAAAATTAATGAGTTGCTTGAAGCAACTCTTTCATTAGAGAAATCTTACTTGACAATTCAAGTTGCTTAAAAAGTGGATGAGTTGTTTCACCAAACAAGTATTGCTTATGATTAAAAAAAAGGTAACTTTTTACCAAACCCATACAAATTAATAACAATATACAACTGAAAAAAAATTAAAAAATTATTATTTTCTTAAAGTTGCTTATGATTTCTTTCATTTGATTAAAATTGAGTAAGGGTTGCTTAGTAATTACGTGGGGACCACCAAATACTTTTTTTAATATAATAAGCAATTCATAGGAGTTGTTCCTATTGGAGATGCCCCAAGTAATAACCCAATGACGCAATTTTTTAAACAAATTCATAAGCTATCAACATATAATAACTAGAATTTAATGTTTAGTTGCATTTTTTGTTTTTCTATTTTTCTGAAATAGTTTTAGTCAGTTTTCCAAATTTTCCATTTCCTGAAAAATGTATCAATATTTGGAAAAATGCATTTAGATACATCAAATTTTAAAAAATAATTAATTTTCCAACGAAGAAAGGTGGTAGCGACAACAAACAAGTGGCAATGAAGGTCGAGAGGTGGTAAAGGTCGAAGTGGGACGAAAAAAGTAAAGTATGAGAAGTGGCAGTGACAGTAATGAAGAGGTGGTGAAAGGCAGGATGGGAGGCACAAAAGAAACACGAAAGGTGGTAGTGATGACGACAAAGAGGTTGCAGAGGTGGGAGTAGGAGATGCGAAAGAAGTATGAGAGATGGTTTTGGTAATAGCGAAAAGGTGGCTAAGTAAGAGGCACATAAGAAGTATGAGAAGTGGGAGTGACAATGACAGAGGTGACATAAGTTAGGATGAAAAGCACGAAAGGAACATAAGAGATGGAGGCGAATGTGTCAAAAAGGGTAAGGAAACTCAATGTGGTTGAAGATGAAATAATGTTTCCAAATCTGGAAAACTATTTTGGATAGTTTTCTAGTTTTCTTAAAAACTAGTTTTCCATTTTCCAATAGTTTGCTTTGAAAATTGAGTCTTTCAACATGTTTTTCAGATTCTCTTGTATTTTAAGAATAATTTTCTCAATTTTCTTGGAAACAGTCCAAAACAGCCCTAGTGTATTTCAAACTATCAATATTGGATTTGAAGTCTAGTCAAGTATTTCTTCTCTAGATCCGACTCCTTCTTTATTAAGTGATACATAATTAAAATGACATTATTTCCTTTAATTCACCAAAATGATGTCATCTCGAAACGCAAAAAAAAAAATAATGGAGAAAGAAGCAACAAACTAGTTCAATAGAACTAATTTTCAATTTTTAACAAAATCAATCGATCCAATCTGACTTTATTCAGCCTAACTGCATGACTAATTTGCTAAACAAACCAAATTGATGAGTTTCCCAGTTCTTAGTTGGACTTTATTCAGCCTAACTGCATGATCTGGTTTTAACAACAATATTTATACATATGATTTTCTATTGTCTCTAAAGCCCTATGTAAACTATTTTTTACAAATTTTTAAAGTGTCATCTAAAGAGGTTTAGAAACAAAAAAAAATATTAAGGAATAAAAACAAAAAAAATAGAGAATAACAAATTCATAAATTTATTGAAGACCGAATAATGTTTAAGCCGCGAGTCTAAGACTGGACTTTACATTACCAAATTGTCTTTGGGGATCTTATGAAAGGATTTTCAAATTGAAAAGTTGAGATAAATCACCAATTTGGTTTGCTCATGGAATTTAAACTAATATGTTTTCTAAACATGCCATAATAAATAGTTTTATTAATGTGCTAAATCGATTTGGCCCCATTGAAGGCTTAATTCCACTACATTGATGAATTGATATGTGACTTGCTATTTAGAAGTTGAAAATTCCAACTTGCACAGTGGAAAAAAACAATCTCTGTAATACAAATATCATTCTCGTTTCAACTTTAGGAATTGCCCCTTGTACCACTATATAGTCATAGGTGGTTGCTTGACAACTTTATTAACTTAGCCTTTAACTAATTCAACCCTTAACAATTATATAATTAAATATGCTCTTTATCCTCCCTTTTTTTCAATCCACAATTTTGGTAAAAAATGTAGATATTTGGTATTTATATGTTAGAAAATTATAATTTTGGTCAAATCTTCTATTTTACCTACATTTATTTCTATATTTTGGTTTGTTTTAACCACTCAACTAATATTATTTATATAAAATTAGTGAGAACACAAGTTTTAGTTGCACATGTGTATTCACATTTCTATTTTTATATGCTATAACAATTTTAGAGTTTTAATTTAATATATTATGTAATAATATGATAGAATATAAATAATTTATGGTGTTATTTAGCATATAACATGATAGAATATATTTTGTTAATTTGTATATTTTTTTGTTTATAATAACACGATAAAAACATGTCAGATCATCAATGATTATGACATATTTGTAATGAATTTGAGAAATTAGGGAGAAGAAGGAATTTGAATAAAATTTAAAATGTTGTTTTGCCTATGTATTTGCATTTTTATTAAAAATATTAATGATCAAAGATATACATCTATTTACAAAACTTATAATTGTGAGAGTGGGAGGAGTCATAAAATGTTTAAAAGGGTAAAATAAGCATAAAATATGGATACCAAAAGACCTTATTTTCATTATATAATATAATATAAAATGTAATATTATAGATTATTCATTATACATATAGATTATAGATAGTAGGACAATTAAGTATGTTGGATATAAATGTTTTAAGTAATTTTGTTTTTAAGTTATAAGATTGATCTAGTGACAAAATTTATATTTAATGAGGAGATGTTGGGGGTTCAATTCCCTCCTATCACAAAATAGTTTATTTTTTTAATTTTCAAATAGGTAGAGTAAAATAGATATTTTGAAAAGTGGAGATAAAAAGGGGTAATTCCCTTTATTAATAACTAGCGAAAACACAGACGTTGTCGCTCCTGTGTATTCGCATTTCTATTTTGATATGTATAATAATTTTAGAGTTTTAATTTAATGTTTTTTTAATAACATGATAGAATATATAAATAATTCACTGTGCCATTTTGTGTACAATAATTTTAGTTTAACATATTTTTTTGTTTATGTTAACATGATAAAAATATGTCAGATCATCAACATATATGTAAGCTTTACAATGAATTTGAGAAAATGGAGATAGAAGGGAGTTTGAATAAAATTAAACATTTTGTTGTGCATGTATATTCACATTTCTGTTAAAAATATTTATGATCGAAGGTATATATACATTAATGATGTTTAACAAAGGTTGATTTGCGGTAAAGTAGAAGTTGTGAAGATAAGCATTTATTAATATAAGAGAAGTCATAAAATGTTTAGAAGGGTAAAATAGTCATAAAATGTAGACACCAACACGTCATATTCCCATTATATATTATAATATATATATATATATATATATATATATATATATATATTATAGTAGAACAATTATCTATGTTGGATATAAATATTTTAAGGTAATTTTTTTCTTAAGGTTATAAGGTTGATCTAGTGGCAAAGTTTACATTTGGAGAGAGAGAGGTTGCAAGTTTAAGTTTCTCCTATGACAAAGTTGTTTATTTTTTTATTTTCAAATAGATATAAGGGTATAATATATATTTTGAAAAGTGAACATCAAAAGAGGGTATTCTCTTTATTAATAGAATAGATAATATATATATATATATATATATATATATATATTATAGATTATAGATAATAGAAAAATTATCTATGTTGGATATAAATATTTTAGAGTTTAATTGATATACAATGACATTCAATTATATCCCTTAATTTATATAACTTTTAAAGTATTGATTGATAAAGTCAACAAACTTACTATAAATCAAGGGATCTAATTGGATGTCAGTGTAAAATTCTTTACAGTGTCAATGTATACCAATTAAACTCAATGTTTTAAAATAATTTTTTATAAAGTTATAAAGATTATCTAGTGACAATGTTTTCATTTAGGAAGAGAAAGATTGCGGATTTGAGTTTCTCTTATATCAAATTAGTTTATTTTTTAATTTTTAAATAGGTATAAGTATAGAATAAGTATTTTGAAAAGTAAACATCAAGAGGTATTCCCTTTATTAATAATAGTATAAGTGTTGATATCATCAGTTTAATTCATATGCAATGACAGTGTAAAAGAATATTATGTTAATATTAATCAGATCTTTTTATTTATATAACTTTTAAAATATTAATTGGTAAAGTCGACAAACTTACCATAAATTAAGGATTGTGATGGAATATTAGTGTAAAAAGTTTTTACACTAACCGTACATATTAATTAAACTCAATAAATAAATGTAAGTAAAATTAATGTTTGGGTAAAAATTTGTGAGTTTTTTATAATAAAATGATTAAATATCTTTATTTTAAAATAAAAAACTAGATTAAGAATTTCACAAAATAGAGAAATCAAAATTATATTTAATTCTATATAATAAACTGTGCCATCGATGTATGTTTCACCTAACCTATAATAAGCATAAAATATGTCATCTATGTTACCACCAACAACACACTATTTAGATTAGGTAATTGTGACCACCACCAACCTTCAAGGACACATCCAATAATCAACCTTGGTGTGAATTCGTGACCCTTCACCCTATGTCGATTGACTTGTACAATTATAAATCCAATTTTAAGATGAATTCACTTAAGAAACTATAACGGAAACAATTGTTATATAAGTAAAGTTTGAACTTTGGAGGATTTAGTATGAAATAATTTTGTTTCAATGGAAGTGCAATTAAGGTTAGGGTAACAAGAAAGGATGACAATAACGAAGTATTGATGCTAGTTTCACAATTACTTGACGAAATATCATCACTTCACATATGTTTCACTGTACTAGAATTAATCTAAGTGTACTTGTGCACTTTGATATTGTTATCTATACTAATGCTAGAAACGTGAAACACATGGCACATTTAGATAATTTTTCTAAACATATTTATCTTGTAACATTTTTAGATTGCATAATTTTTTCTTTTTCATTTTTGTGAGTTAATTCAAAGATAATCTTGGTTGACTGAACACTTTTTCCTCGCATATCATCCACAAATCTGTACCTCCTTTTATTTTTATAAGTGTTGAAGGAAAATTATAACAAAAACAATTTATCATTGATTAAAGTAATTCAAGTCATTTTTATAGGGAATTAGGCATTACCTAAACAAAGTTTAGTGAATTTTTTATTTTTAGATTACGAGTTTGGGAAAACAGTGTAGAAAAATAAATAAAAATTCTAAGCATCAAATGATCAAATAGTTGGTGTGTAGATTGTAAATTAATGAACAGGCTTATAAATAAATAAATAAATAAATAGGCTTATAAAAAAAGAAATAAATAGATAGGCTTATAAAAAAGACTAAATAAATATGAAAAATTTTTGAAGGGCCTTTTTAATATTTTTTAAAAAAAATTTAAGGACCTAATACATTTTACCTTCTAATTTTCAACCTTATTTAAATAAAAATAATGCATGTGACTAGGGAGAAGTGCTAAAGTATTGGAAAGTTTCACGCTCAAGTTTAATTTTATTAGTATGCAAGGATGATTCACTAAAGATTTAAATTGCTTGTAACATGGCTAGACTATCAAGAAATTCTTAATTTTTTTTGGAATTCAAAGATCTAAAAAGAGCCTAAAAAATCAACCAAATTAGTCAAATATAACAACACAACCATTTATAATATATATATATATATAAAACAATGCAACCAATGTATTTCAATTCATACTTATTCACAACTCTTTACTTTTTGTTCACACTAGTCTTACTTCTATTCAATTAGGCTTGTTTTTTTTTATAGGGAATTATGCATTAACTAAACAAAGTTTAGTGAATTTTTAGACTATGAGTTTGGAAACCATGTAGAAAAATAAATAAAAATTTTAAGCATCAAATTATCAAATAGTTTTGTGTAAAGTGTTAATTAATGAATATGCTTATAAAAAAAAGAACTAAATAAATAGGCTTATAGAAAAAGATTAAATAAATATGAAAAATTTTGGAGGGCCTTTTCAATATTTTTCAAGAATTTTTTAAGGATCCTAAAACATTTTACCTTCTAATTTTCAACTTTATTTAAATAAAAATAACGCACATTACTAGGGAGGACCACAAAAGTATTGTAAAGTCTCGTGCTCAACTTTGCATCAAAATTAATTATATTGACCTTGATTTTCATCTCAGAAATCTAATTTTATTAGCATGCAAGGCTGATTCACTAAGAACTTAAACTGCTTGTAACATGGCTAGGCTATCTAAAAATTCTTAATTTCTTTTTTAAAATTCAAATGTCAAAAAAAAAGTAACGAATCAACCAAATTAATCAAATATAACCCTAAATTTGTTTATAATATATATATATATATATATATATATATATATATATATATATTTATATTTATAACGATGCAACCAATGTATCTCAATTCGTACAACTCTTTACTTTTTGTGCACACTGAGTCTTGCCTTTATTCAATTAGGTTAGTTTATTTTTTCTCTCCAAAAAAGTAAATCAAAGCATTACTTTTTAAAGTCTATTTAGTTAAAAGGGAAAAACTCTTATTTAGGCCTAACATGCTAACCTGTTTGGATAAATATAAATAAATAATTTTTTCTTTTGTTATATAAAAAATTTTAAAATATTAAAATCTTACATTTATTTGTATTTTGAAATGTTAAGCATGTTGACCTAAATAAAGAGTTGAGCTTAACCTTATATATTTATTGAAAGATAAATTGATGTCACATTCAGAGGTCTTATTACAAAAAATATTTTTAAATAAGTTGTTAAAAATGTCATATTAGATCTTAAAACTATGTTTATATTGTATAAATAAATTAGATTTGAACCGTATTAGCTAAGCATGGAGTTATCTCTTTTGTTCACACTTTTAGGAAAAGTAATTGTTGTGCAGATTTGTTAACTAATTGGTTCGAACTCTGCCACTGCATTGTTAGAGTTAGACCTACCTTCTTCATTCTTGGGATAACATCTCTTTGCTGATGCTAAGTGAACCTTATTTGTAAGAGTGTAATTTGTCCCTTTCCTTTGTTTTATTCACACTACTTTACTGAAAAGATTTAATTCTTTTATAATTTAGTATACCTATGTTCAACTTTACTGTTTGATGAAACTTATTTTTAGCTTAAAAATTATTTTTAAGAAGTTGATCCAAACAGTATTTATACTAAATTTTAATAAATTTATTTTGAAATGTAAATTTTTATTTTAACAATGTTTTTTCTTTAGACAATAACAAATAATAATTAATCAAAAACTTTTCATTGAAAATTTTTTTAATTAAACAAATTATATTTGACAAATATTTTATATTTTTTTAAGTTATAATTTTTTACTTTAGTTTAAAAATCTTTTAAGCTAAAAATAAGTTCGAACAAATGGTACCTTAAAAATATCACAAAATAAGCTACTTGATATTAACCCTTAATAATATATTTAAAAAATATAAATAAGTTGTTGAAAAATCTGACTATATATTAAAATATTATATTCAAATTAATTTGTAACATGTAATTTTAAGAGCGCATTAAAATGTTTATATTCATTGATAGTTTTATTACCTATTAAATTAGTTTTTACTATATATTAAATGTAATTAATTTGTAATTAAATACATTTAATCCTTTTTATTACATTTTATATTTGCAACGAATATATTCATGATGAGGTGCAAATTCTGAACACTACATACAAAGGCTCTGATTGCCACTGTCAAACACCTCTCTTAGCTCTCTTCTCTCTATTGACACCTCTCTTAACTCTCTTCTTTCTACTTGCCTCATGCTTTCTCTGGTTTCTGTAGCTTCAGCTCATTTGACAAATTCATGTTGTATGTGGGAGACTAACAAAATTACTCGGATAAGGCTTTTAGGATAGTATTTAGTGCACTGGAGCTACCAACATAAGTTGGATTGAAATGTTAAGTAACTTAATATGCATATTTTTTAAATTTATCTCTGAACTAAATTAGTAAATTATCAAAAAGTAAGTCCTTAAAATAACTTGTAGATAGACCAAAATTTTATGTAGATCATACTCTAAAAAAAACAACTTCTAATTGGTAAACAACTTGTACCATTAGGATAGGTAACGGGTTGGGTTGATTGGATTCAGACTCATTTTACTTAACCCAAACGAACCCGTCTATTTTCACCCTTTTTTATAGTTTACTCTTGCAAGTTGGTAATTTTCAAGTTGGGCAGGTTATTTGTCGGGTAGAATTAGTTTGTGCGGTTTAAACTTTGATTTATCATAATTGTTTTTTGCAAAAATTATAAACTTTCAAACAAAAATTGGTTCATCAAAATAAAAGAAAGATTATGTCATGATCTTAAAAAATGTTTTAGACTGAAAAATACATTTATATATATTTTGAGTAAAGAAGATGGATGTTAAACAATTAATATTTCTACAAGTGGTTGAAAAAAATTACAAAAATAATATATTAAATATGTGTTTTTCTATGAATATAATTAGTATAAATAATATTAATTATTTAAGAAAATAAAAATAAAGAAAATTATTATTAATTACAAAACTAAAAAATAATATATATATATATATATATATATATATATATATATATTTATAATATGTAGCTCGGGTTTAATATTAACAGGTTGTAAAAACCAAACTCACACCTATTCATTACAATCCATTCAAACATACGTCAATCTATTTTAACCCGTCAATCCGCTTGAAATCAACAAAATATCAAATTTTTTAATAGATTTATCGGTTTGGATTAAGTTAGTGTTTTTTGCACACTCCTACGTACCATATTATTTTAACTTATTTGAAACGTAAATCTCTTAAAATCTATTTTAGTTTAGTCTAATCTAACCTATTTTCACTCTTGGTGAAATACTTTATGTTTTAAATTTTCAAAATCTAATAAATAATTATCTCAAATATACTATTATTTAGTACACTAATACTAATAGTACAATAGGATCAAAATATTAAATAAAAATATCTTAGTTCGAATATATAATATATTTTATTTCTATTAAGTATTTAATTAACTTTAAAAACTAAAAATTCTGAAAGGAGGCATTGACATTTTTCTTTGTTACATCACATGCTTCACATTAAAACTTTCTTAAAGGACTCTCGGGTTAATCCTTGATCATTAATCTTAGCTAAGACGCCCGACACCTAATGGCATGACATTTGTATGGCTTACATGCAATTGCTTTACTACAAAAAACAAGTTTTGATATTTTATATCGTGAATTTTACAATTTTTTTTGTCTAATTTATCAAAATCTTTATAAGTACGGTGTAAAAATGGGTCAGACCGACACATATGAGTCAACCACCTTAACTCAATAGAAAAATGGGTTAACCCAACCTACTTAATCTATTGGTCCAGCTTGGCCACCATGGGTTGGTGGTTATATGGGTCAGCCCACCAATCCACAAAAAAGTAAAAAATTATTTTTTAAAAAAGAGATCTTTTAAAAATTTTAAAATTAACTATTTAATTAAAATCTTTATTTAAAATTAAGAAAAAATATTTTCTATTTGATTATGTAATATAATAATTTAAAATTCAAAAATGATTATATAAAGTACAAATTTATAACTAAAATAAAATATAATTAAAAGTGAGTTCAATACGGGCTAACACAGCCCACCGGGGTTGAACCTGTATGGACTAGTCCATGTTTTTACTATTACAACGCAAATTTCTTGTTTTTTTTGCCCAGCCTGACTTGTATTCATGGTGAGTCGGGTTGGCCCATGGGTTTTGACTCATTTTCTCGACTCTATTTATAAGTATTACTTGCCTTAGAAATAGGAGTTATAGTGTTGTACAAGTTCACATGAATGGAGAATGAGAGATCTACTAGTTTAAATTTTTTATTAATCAAACTAACACATTAATAATTAACATTTTTTATTAAAAAATCTATTAAAATAATAAATCTTTTCATTTTATATCTATCATATCATATTCTTTTACTTGCATGATTTGTTAGATAAATGTTGTTTAAAAATAAGACTCGATGTTGAAGGAAATATTGCAACAAAAAAATTTATATTTATTGATTGAGTACAATTGAGTCATTCCCATAGAGAACCATAATTTTAATAATAAAATTAACTTCAATAAATTTTTTAGACAACTAGTTTTAGTATATAAGTTTGAAAAAAAATTAAATAATAATAATAACAAATTTGTCAAACTGTTGATATTATTTTTAGAAATCTTAAATAAATAATTTGATTATTTTCTACTATGAGAATAATTTCTACTCTTAAATCTATCCATAGAATAGAAGGGCTAATTCTCTTAGTTCTATTCAATTCTTTTACTCATAAAATTGAGAGTATTACATTGCTCATAAATACAAACTAAAAAATGGTCAATAAATTATATTATATTTTTAGGCATACAACTCATTAGTTATTTCTAATAGTTCTAAATGTAAGGGTGTCTTCTAATCCACATCAAATTAACTTACTCATGTAATATGGTTGTCAACTACAAAACAAATAGTGAAAATGAAAACCAAAAAGACTCGTACAAAATATGTAATAAAACAAAAAAGAAATTTTTCCATTACATGGAATGTCGTTATTACATTAAACCGTAGTAATAGAAGGGTTAGTTCGTCATAGAAGTCTCTAACCTAGAGCATCTAACTTACTCTGACAGTCTCTCTCATTCCTTAGAATGTTAGAATAAACCAAAAATGAGACATACATTCCAAATTAAAGTTCTATTTATAAGTGATATGTCAGGTAAGTTAGGGTTAGGTCACTCAAACATAATAACTACTTGCTTGAGTGCTTACAAGGCTAAAAAAGTTAAATTTTCATTTAATTCACTTAATTATGCTCAAGATTCCCACTTCCCAGGACATAGTCAAGTGCATTCTTTTGCATCATATATTATTTGTTGCTCTTCTTCTCATCATCCAACCTCTTCCTGTATGATCATTCTTCAAAAAATTCTGAAAAATTAAATTCCTACCTAAATCATAACGGGTTTCAAATAAAATAAGAGGTAATATCAAGGTTTATAAGTATAACAAGTGTAAATGATTGCGAATTTGATGCATTAAAATACGAATATTCAACCATCATCACTCCACAACAAAGATGTTCATAAAATATATATTTTAAATCCTATTGCATTATTTTTATACTAAATGTTAATTATGGTTATTATGTTTTAGTGTTTTTTCATTTTATACATTAAGTTTTAAAAGTTTCCTTGTGATCTTTTATATTTTTGAAAGTTTTATTTTAGTTCATTTTTTCATATTTTGTTAGTTTTTTATAACTTTAAAATTTTGAAATAGTTTTTCTCACAATCTTTTTAAAATAGTTAATTATAGTCGTAGCAACTAAAAACATTATTATTTTTATTTAAATCCTATTAGTATTTTCAAATTATATTAATCATAACGACCGCCACTACTCGTGACACAAGTAATCTTAAACGTAATAATCATTGTTATCGTAAATGATCAAATTGAAATTTTAAAAAACATAAAAAATTAAAATAAACTTTTAAAACTTAATGTACTAAAATGTAAAAACATTAAAATATATTGGACAAAAACTAACATTTGAACTTATTTTTATTGTTAAAAAACTATAATGTTTTAAACCTAATTTTCTCATTTTTTGCACTAAATAAATTAATTTAAATACACTATTTTTTAAGTTTTAGTTTTATGTAAAAATGATTTAACATAATTAATTTTAATATAATTCTTTAAATGAAACAGAAAATAGAGGATATTGATGTGAATCTTTACTCTTACAATAATGGAATTGACTAAAAATGGCTCCAAAAGAGTGATGAATGTAGAAAACAATAAAATAGTGATGTCAATCAAGTGCTTTTCTACTTTTGCACTCCATTTCCTCCGTAAATGCTTCTAACTCTTTTTTCTGATAAATTACAGAAATATTTATTTTTTAGTAAATTATATTTTTTTTCTACACTAACCTGTCTTTAAAATTAAAAATATTATAATAACACTCTTTATATTTTTAAATAAATTATAATAACATTTTTTCAAACTTTACACTCACATTTTACAGAAAATATTCTTGTAATTTTTTTCTTTACTTTTTACCCCGGATTTCCTTTTCTTAATTATGATACTGCACATTCCCTGCTTTTTCGAAGTGGATTGAATGTTCTATGCTTTCCACCTTCACTGGAAAATGAAGTTATTTCACGAGTCCCCCACTAGCCACTAGCTAGCTTATAAAAATTGAACTTAACCAACAACAACTTCTTTTCCCCCCACAAATAACACTACAATAATGAGATTGACTAGGAATCCATGAGCACACTTTTTTTTTTCTTTTTAAGAAAAATTAAGGTGCTATTAGGTGTAATTTTGATTTTCTAATTTTGAAATGCATCTTCAAAATAGAAACGGTAAAAATAATTTTGATTTGGTTGAAATAATTTTTTCATTTAATTTAAAAAATAATGAAAAAATTTTAGATTTTTATTTCTATTTCTTTTCAAATTCATGATGTCACTCTTCATCATTGACCATCATATTTTATTAGTGGTCTTCAGTCATTTCTAGCTATGAGTCATCGATAGTTACCTTCAACACACGAACTACCACATCCTAATGTGGCTTATTGACAGTCAATTTTTTACTTCTTAGGAGGAAAAATTTAGTGCAAATAAAATTTAAAAACAATGTTTTAAATTTAAAAACTAAAGTTTTAAATCTGGAAAGCAAAACAATATTATTTTTAAAAATTTGAAAACTTAAAAGTAAAGTTTTCATTTTTATAAATTTCAAAACTTAAATTATTGGTTTATTTTTAGGTTGCAATTTAATTTTTTATTTATTGAAAATTGTGAAATGGTCTTTTTTGCATCTATGCAACGTGCTTTCATTTGAAAGACATTAATTCCTTAAATGAAGCTTAATATGGGAATCAATCTTTGACTACAGAACTAAAACTTACGTTAGGAAACAAAAAAATTATAGTATGTTTATCATATTTTAGAAATATTAATAAAATTTGTAAATAATAAGATTAATATAGTAATAAAATATCAAAATTTATAATGAGAGAACGAAAAGAAAAGAAAAAGTCATAAATTCAACTCCTCATACTGAAAATAACACACAACCTACTAATATTTTCTTATAAAAATGACTGATTGATTTTAATAAACAATGGACCAAATTAAATCCCAAAACAAATTTAGGGATCAAGCTTTATTTAATATAATAAAAATGTTTTTTGTGTCACTTTTTCGGTTATGATAAATGTATTTTTTTTAGTATGTAAATGTAAGAGAGATGATGTAAAAAAGAAGAAAGTGTTTATCCCCTTCTCTTTTTAAAAAAAAAAATCACAAAAAATAAGGTTTTTAAAATAACATAAACACCCTTAAATAAATATACACCCATAGCACTGTAAAGGTATTTTTGTCTTGCCAATTCAAAGTGTTTGTCCCGTCCTCTTTTCCTTTCCTAAATTAGAGAAAGTTCCATTTTAATGTGGGGCTAAAAAAAATATTTTTGCTAGACACTAGTTGAAATTTGGCATTTTTTTAATATAAAGGTTGTTTTCATGCAATTTGGGAAATAAGTTGGATGAATTGTGTCTTTTTTTAAATTATCTTGAAATTATTTTTAATAATTTATTTAAATAAAAATAATTTTGATTATAATAATAATTTTTTATAGAATAATAATAAGCTTCTAAAGCAATCTAATTTGTTCAATAAATAAGTTAAATGTGCTTCTTGTTCTCTATTTTTTTTTTCTCTTTTCTTCTTTTATTCTATCTAAACAATTATAAAAATAATACGGGAGAGGGTAGATGCATGATGATTATTTTTCTTATTTTCTTAAATAGATTTCTTTCAAATTATGTTCATTTAATTTTTTTTGGTGCAAAATACTATTAAAATATTATCCTATTTTATATTATTTTTTACTTAGGAAATCGTACATAAGATTATGAGAATAACATACTTTTTATAATTTTATATTTATTTTTAAAAAATGTTAAAAAAGCGAATTATGTTTTGTTGTGAATCCGTGGGAATTAAATGCGAATATTCATAACATGTTTAAACAATATATAGTGTTGATCTTATTTATATAGTGTTAACTTATGCATACTATTTATCAAAAAGTATATAATTTTTTTACATAAAATTGAGATTTCTAAAGTTTAAGATAGTTTTGTGGTTTGGGAGAAGGTAGATAAGAATTGAAGCGATAAGGAGGTTAGGAATTGGTTCGCCACTTAAATACATTGATAACAAAAGTTTTTGTAACACGTCTTTATAGTTTATTTTTTTCTTTGTTTTATTTCCGTTACATCATTCTTTTTTTTTATTTCTCTTTTTTATTTTATTGTCATAAAAATGGTTGAAAGTATAATTATTATAAATTTTTTTATCATAACTCAATTGATTTTGAACAATGTGTATCAGTATTGTAATATGTTTAAATTTTTATCTAGTAAGGTAAATTTCAATAAAAGCAAATTAAAGAGGATACATGTGGAAGATGAGGGGATATTAGGGGCAACTAAGACGTTGAATTGCAAAATGGACATCATCATGTCTTTCAAGTATCTGGATTGTCAATTGGAGACAATTCTTGAAAGAACAGTAATGCGGAGACCAATCATAAAAGGTAGAAAGAAAAGACTAGGCCTATGGAAACACAAGCATATATCATTGGCAAGAATAATAGTACTTAAGTTTGTGTTATTTACCTTGTCAATGCACTGCTTATCATTCTTTAGAACTCGATAAAGCATCATTCTACATCTGGAGTCCATTATAAAAAATTTCTTGTGAGGCAGGTCCACCAATAATATAGGAAGATAAATTGGATAGCGTGAGAGACTGTGTAAAAGCAAGGCATACAAAAGGTTGAGACTAAGAGACTTAACACTATTCAACATGGCACTATTGGTAAGTGAAAGTGGAGGTTAACAAAGATGGAGAGGGGGAGCTTATGGTACTCAGTCTAAGGTCCAAGTATAAGAAAAAGAGTGAGAGATGGGAGACGAAATGACCCAAATGCTCTAATAGTGGAGAGACATCATGAATATAGAGCAAGGATATGGATTACATGTAGGTTAATGGGAGAACAATATCATAAAACACTTGGGAAGAGAAGAGAATGTAATGTTTTGGAAGGAAGAATGGGTGGGATGTGACAGACCTTGTAAAAATTTAGCAAACTCTTTAGTATTGTAATGAATAAGAACAACATTGTCAAAGAGATATACAAGGATGGGGAAGGAAATAGAAAGTGGAGTTGGGCATGGAGGAGAAAACTCTTTGAATGGGAGAAGGAGTTGGTAAATGAGCTAAGAGGTGATGCGTACAAAATACACATACAAGATAAGCGTATCCCTACATAATTACTTTCTTAAATTCTCTTACTTTCTTTGGGAGTAAATTAGATAAATTTTGAATTGAATAAAAATAAATTAAAAATAAAGAAAACAAAATAGTGGGTTGGAAAAAGTCTTGAATTGGAATGTTAGTGTCATGTTTCCCTACATAATTACTACCTTTATGTTCAATTCTAATTAATTACTAGATTACCAACTATCTCCTTTAAAACAACCAATCACTCATGATCAAACAAGACTAATTAACCTTCTTGATGGAGATTCATATTTTGTCATATAGAAATCTAACACTAGTAGGGTTAAGAGTGAGGAGGTTGAAAGTTCAGTCATACACTCACATAGGAAACTAAGAAATGTAGTTTTATCATGCAACGAATCTTAATCTTATCACTTTACAATATGCCTATTAACCAATGAAGGGTAGTTCACACCCTAATCAATATGCATTAATTCATATATTAGAAGTTTGATCATACATCTAATTCATTATTAAAATAGTAAAACAACATAATCTTAAAAGAAACAAAATGCAACCATTAATTAAAAATCAAATAGAGGAGTTCCGTATAATCCAAAACAATTACAAGAAAAAACTAAAGAATAGCAAAAGGGTCTCATAGACAAGGTTCCTTATGACTAACCTTTACCCAATCTTGCTCCTCATCTTTGAGTCTGCTTTTCTAAGCTAGGGATTAAATCCCTAAAAACTATCCGAGACAAAACCTTAAACTAAAAAGAAAGAAATCTTAATCCAGAAACATGCTTATTTTTTGGAACCATAGAAATTCGTTCATTTTGCTAATTTTTCATATAATTTAAATATAAAGACCTTAATTTACAATAAAGCAAACAATTAGATAATTCTAACATTAAAACATTACAAAAGACATAAAACTCAACCTAATATATCCTAAGAAAATAAATAAATTTGAGGTTTATCAAGAAGAGTAGAAACCAAGGGAAACACGGGAGACTAGTGAATGTGGAAGGCAAAAGTAACATATGTATACTCAATAACATCAACTTACAAAGTCTTACTGTAGAATAATAGTCATGAGATGAAAAGTTCTTGAAGATAATATGGGAAAAAAAGGAATTTCAACTAAGGTGCAGGATTTGGCATCAAGAGCCAAAAAGGAAAGACTATCAATGATGCAAAAATTTGCAATAGAGAAATGTTGTTGATAATAAGCTGGCTACATGAAGATTGTGGAATATAGATGAAAAAAGTAGAAATTGCAACACATATAATCATGGAATGTAACCAAGTAGTGCACATATGGAACTTAGTCTATCAATGATGTGGACTAGTCATTGCATTCCAACCAGGGATTAGAAACCATTGTGTCTAGTCCATGGGATTGGTACAAGGATCCAAGGATTTCCAAAAATATGAAGAATGATTTGGTTTGGCACATTGTAATACATATGGAAGGAACACAACCATAGGATATTCTAAAATCATGCCCAAGGCAATAAAAAAATGTTATAGCATATTCAACTAAATACGTGACTATGGGCACATAAAGGGGTGGAATGACATAGTTGTTTGCGGAATGAGTGATGAACCATCTAAAGTATACCTTAAGTATCACTAATGCAAAAGGACAAACACATAAATAAAAGATACACACAAGACATAATATTCTAATAATTGACACAAGAGAGACAGTCACGGGTGACAAATGCACCACTAGAGCAGATGCAAAAGAGACAGACAAAACACATCTAGTGTGATGCTAGGGGTATTAGATGCAGGAGAGTCAGATGCAAGGGGGATGAAACTTGAAAATTTTCACAGGTAACAAAGTTGAAGAGTTGTGATTGATGAGAAGGAAAAGAGGGATAACGAAACTAAAGAGCACTTAATTTAGAATACGATGGCGGCGGACGGAGGGTGGACGGAGGTAAGGAGAAGGAAGGAATTCATGAGAACAAAGGAAGTAAATGGTAGAAGGCAATCAGAATTTGATGAAAGGAAAGGGGAGGGGAGGATAACATCGGTGTTCTTTACAAATTTCCTGGAAGAATATACAGCAAATGACATGTGGGAGATATTCGGGAGATATGCCAAAGTCCAAGATGTGGTAATCCTAACCAAAAGAAATAGAAGGGGGCAACGTTTTGGCTTCGCCAGATTCAGGGAGGTAGCTGATGAAAAAATGTTGGTGATTAAACTGGATAATATATTCATTGGAACCGGAAAACTGTGGGTCAATCTACCACGGTTTGAGCAGCGAACAGTGCAAAATAAGGGGAACATTAAGATAGCAAGTATGAGACAAGATAAAAAGTTTTGCTACACAAATACTAGGCAAAAGGGGAAACAAGCGGAACTCAACGGCAAACTGAGGAAATCCTTTGCATCGGTAGTAGCTACCCATGGGGCACCCAGTCATAACAATGGGAGAGACCAAGCAGGAGAGAGGGAACACGCAAATATGAAGCTGGTGTATACAACACCAGTGGAAAAGGTGGCTCGGCTGCGGAAGGCTTATGTGGGAGGGAGAAGTACGTAACAAAGGGATAGCTTTCAGGATGCAGATTTTCCTGATGAATCATGGTATCTACAATGTGAGCGTAACTCCAATGGGGGCAAACAAGGTCCTGTTGGAAACGGAAGGGAGGGAGACGCTCCAAGAGACCGTGAAGAAAAAATAGTAATGGTTTAACCAATGGTTTGTGGGGATACAGAAGTGGGAGCCGGGATCAGTTGGCACTGACAGGAGGGTTAAGGTGCACTGCTACGGGATTCCATTACATGTTTGGGGGGAAAAGTTTTTCTCTACTCTTATAGCGCCTGGTGAGCTTCTGTATGTGGAAGAAAGTACCCAAAACAATGAGAGGTATGATGTAGCACAGATGGTGGTGTCCAGGAAGGATATAAGGAAGCTTGACGAGGTGGTAAGGACGAGTATTGATGGGTGGGAGTTTGACATCAGGGTGAAGGAGGTGGAAGAGGTAACTGAGGCAAAAAACAGCCGAGTTAGTTCGAGCTATGGATCGGAAAACAACTCTTTTCAGGGGGAGGAAGATTTTGATGAATCAGCTGAAGCGGAAAGGCGGCTGGCTGAGCTGAAGCGGAAAGTATTCCGTAATGGAAACTGGAACGACGGGGAGGAGGAGGAGGTCAGAAGCGATGACCGTGGCGGGTGTGTCCTCCGACTAGGCGGCAACACGGTGGTCAAAGACACAAACCGGTCTAGCCCTGAACGCAGAATCTCGGAGGTGGGGAGGGCGTGGTCCGTGGTGGACGGCGGCTCTAACACCGACGGCTTCGACCTGAACGGTGAAGGCGGGCAGGCGCAGGTGGACAGGGGAAGGGAGATAACCGCTCAGTTGTCGTATGCGGGGTCAACGCCCATTTTTGGGAAAAAACAGAGCACAGGCCGAAATGCTAGAGGAAGCTGTAGCGCAGAAATGGAGTCTGACCAGTGCGTTTCGGGAAAATCATGAGAAAGGAACGAAAACAGGATGCCCGAATAGGAAGGGGAAGCGGACGCTTATCTACACGGACTGAGACGTAGAGCGCGACTATCGAGGTACGTCAGCATGTCGCCTCGGAAGGGACACTGCGCTAGAAAGCTATCACGCGCGGCTCGAGACACAGCCCATCCGCGGTCCACGCACGCGTGCAGTTCCACGCAACCCAGCAGCCCGTCAATCAGGCACACGGTCCAAGGTGCACGCACAGACTGGAACACGCAGGTGTCAGAAGACGCGTCAATAGGCACGCAGTCCAAGGCGCACAGACAGACTGGAATGAGCAGGTGTCAGACGACGGGTCGGACGCGTTGGATGCGGGATGCGGAGCTGTGGGACATGGGACACGGAGTCTCCTGGGCCAACGACCTCAGGCCCAAGCTGTGGACCACGACGCCGAGCGGGTTCTATGTGGGCCTCGTTTAGAATCCGGTATCGGCCTGCGGGAGATGGACGAGAATTTGGAAATCGGTCACGATGCACAATTTGCAATTTGGCACCAACGGAAACTTTCGGAAAACACCTTTCCGAATGGACCGGACAGAGGCACTTCGGAGAATACTGATTTCGGAAAAAACGAATCTATTTCCACAATGCCTTATTATTACAAACAATGGGTATTAGTAGGTGGAGAAGAGGTGTCCGGAGGAGGGAATGGGCAAAGGAGAACGATGTCTATATGGAAACAACTCAAGAGAAATAGTTTTGATGGGAATGAACTAATGTTGCGTGGGCCCTTGGAGGATCAAAAGCAAGCCGACCTAGGAAATGGGCAAGAGGAGGAGGACGCGGCAGAAATTTGGAAGGCACTAAAGGAAATCGGAATATCTGCCGAACAACCAGATAATAAATATATACAGGAATTAAGAAGGATGGAGGAGAGGGATATCAGGGAAAAGGAGAGGAGGGAAACGAGGACCGACCAGAATATTTGGATGAAGATCTTTTCTTTAAATGTGAGGGGGTTCCGGGATCGGGTCAAAAGAAGAAGAATCAGGAGAATGCTACAACCGAAGGACATTGACATGTGTTTATTACAGGGGACAAAGTGCATAATGGTCAACGGTTGGGAGGTACAGGAGATTTAGGGGTCGGCTGAGTGCGATTGGAGAATATTACCGTCAGCAGGGCTTGGTGGAGGATGCCTGACAATCTGGAAGAAACATCTCTTGGAGGTTGTCTGGGTTATTCAAGGGCAGAGATTTCTAGGAATTGGCTTCAAAAGGAACAATTCAACTGAAGTTAATTGTGTGGTAAATGTATATGCTCCATGTTATGTTCACGGGAAAAGGAAGGTATGGGAGGATTTGATGATGACAAAACGAGGATTTCCGGAGGTCAAGTGGGTACTTGGTGGAGATTTCAATGCTGTATTGGATAGGAGTGAGTTTAAAGGGAGGTCAAGGTACCACTCAACAGCTGAGATGTCAGATTTTAAATTCTTTATCCAGTCAATGGGTTTGTTGGACATCCCAGTCATCAGAAAAGGAGCAACGTGGATAGCACTGAATGGAGAGTCATCTAGTAGGTTAGATCGGTTCCTGTTTACACCTGAACTGATGGAGGACTGGGGCGTGACAGCTCAAAGAGTCGGCACTAGAGAGTTCTCAGACCATAGCTGGATCCTAACGGAGGTGAATAAGCAGAATTGGGGCCCTAAACCGTTTAAGTTTTTTGATCATTGGCTGTTGGAGCCAGGATTCATGGATCTAGTAAAAGAGGTATGGTCATCAGAGCATGGTCAAGGATGGAGGATGTATCAGTTGGCACGTAAATTGAAAGGTCTGAAGCTGAAGATTAAAAACTAGAGAGAAGAAAACGGGAATCGCGATGAGAAGTTCCTGGCAGAGAAGGTGTTAGAATTGGAGACGGTAGATCACCAGCTAGACCAAGGAATGATCGACAGTGGCCATCAGAGACAAGACATCTTGTCAGAATATTGGGGAATGGCAAGGAGAATGGAATTGTCCATGTTACAGAAATCTCGGGTAAAATGGGCTCTACATGGGGATAGCAATACAAAGTACTTCCATAAATGCTTCAAGGAGAGATGCTATACAAACTCTTTATTGGCAGTTAAATCAGAAGACGGATTGCTAGAGGGACCTCAGAGTATCCGGGACCATGTGCTACATCATTTTAAATCGTTCTTTAATGACGCAGAACAGACGAGACCAAAGATGGATGGGGTGCCCTTCAATCAGCTGACTGATCAACAGAGAGTAAGCTTAGAGGAGCCTTTTTCGGCGAAAGAAATAAAAGACGCGGTGTGGGCATGTGAGGTAGGAAAGAGCCCAGGCCCTGACGGATTTGGTTTCCAGTTTTATAAATCATGTTGGGGGATAATAGGGGATGATGTCATAAGTGCAGTTCAAGAATTCCATCAATCAGGTGTACTGCCAAGAGGAGTGACATCATCCTTCCTTACCTTCATCCTCAAGGGGGCAAGACCGGACAGGTTAACTCAGTTTAGACCCATCTCTTTAATATCCAGTATTCAAAAGATTATATCTAAACTGCTGTCAATGAGAATGAAGAAAGTAATGGGGCATTTGATATCTCAGTGCCAATCAGTATTTCTGCCAGGGAGATCGATCCTGGATGGGGTATTGGTAGCAAATGAAATAGTGGATTGGGCGAAGAGGAAGAAGAGACCGTGTTTCTTGTTTATGGTGGACTTCCAGAAAGCATATGACTCGGTAAATTGGGAGTTTCTGGATTATATGTTAGCTAGGCTGGGGTTTGGAAATCTATGACAAAAGTGGATAAATAGTATTGTCAGGAACAACTACGTGTCAATTCTAGTCAATGGGAGCCCAACAGCTGAATTTAGACCGGGAAGAGGTTTGAAGCAGGGGGACCCACTCTCTCCTTTTCTATTTCTAGTGGTAGCCGAAGCCTTAGCTGGACTGTTCAGGTCAGCTGTAGGGAAAGGGGTCTTTAAAGAGCTCAAAATTGGTGTTGGGGCAGAGTTTTCACTACTGCAATATGCAGATGATGTTATCATGATGGGGGAAGCGGATTTGACATCGGTGTGGTATCTGAAGGTTATTCTTCGGGGTTTTGAGTTGACATCGGGACTAAAAGTGAATTATAGCAAGAGCCAATTCTTTAGTTTAAATGCAGAAGATTCGTTTGTAAGTGTTGTAAACAACCTTTTGAATTGCGTCGTATCTTCACCGCCTTTTAAATTCTTGGGGATCCCGGTGGGTGTCAACCCGAGAAAGGCAGCAACGTGGAAACCAATTATTGAACAAGTTCACAGGAAGTTGGCAGGGTGGAGGGCAAAGCATCTGTCATTCGCAGGAAGGTTAGTTATGATAAATTCAGTTTTGTCTAGCCTTCCACTGTATTTCTTCTCATTTTACAAGGTGCCCAAGAAGGTACTAAGAGTCATTACGGGTCTGCAAAGGTCCTTTTTGTGGGGTGGGAATGATCAGGAGAGCAAAATTGCCTGGGTGAGTTGGGAAAATGTGTGTAGGCCTAAGGAAGAAGGGGGCCTGGGGGTAAAGTGCCTATGGAAGTTCAATCTGAGTTTGCTTGCAAAGTGGAGGTGGAGAATATTAACAGAGCACAAGGCAATATGGGCGACTTTACTGGAATGTAGATATGGCCGCACATACAAGTTCAACCAAAGACAGCAGAATTTGTCCAAAGCCTCTCAGTGGTGGAGGGATCTATGGTCTATTGATGGTCTGGAAGCGATCACACCAGACTGGTTTGGGAACAACATCAGCAAAATCGTAGGGGACGGAAAGGATACTTTCTTTTGGGAACAGACCTGGATAAGAGATACATCCTTTAGTCTCGAGTTTCCCAGGTTATATGGGTTAGCAGTAGATAAGGGCACCGCTGTTAATGACAAAAAGCAGGGAACAGAGGGGTGGAGATGGGAGTGGAGGAGGACCCTATTTGTTTGGGAAGAAGAGCAGCTTCGTCTTCTGCAAAGCAGGCTGCACCAAGTGACGATTGTGCACTTCAGACCGGATAAATGGAGCTGGAAGACTAATGGAGACGGAGTTTTCTCAGTTGCGGAGGCGTATTCGTTATTGTGTTCGCAACGGCCGATGTCTAGAATGCTTGACGTGGAGCCTAGAGATCTGCGACGAATGTGGAAAAATAGAATACCCTCTAAGGTAATTGCTTTCTCATGGAGACTACTGTTAGACAGGCTACCAACCACGACTAATCTATTGAAGAGAGGCATTGATATCCCAGGTCAGGCGGCGCTATGTGTCTTCTGTTGCGAGGCTACTGAAGACAGCAACCATCTGTTTTTAAGGTGTGCTAAGGCCCAACATGTCTGGAATGAGGTCATCAGCTGGCTGGGATTTCAGGGACCGATACCGGGGGAGGTGTCTCAGCTTTTTCTTTCATCGTCAGCTTGGGTGGCTGGGAAGCGAAGGAAGGATTGTAGGTACGTTTTCTGGTTTGCTGGAGTTTGGAGTATCTGAATTACTAGAAACCACATTATTTTTTATAATATACTGGTGGAATCAGTCGACATTGGCATGACTATAAAGGTAATATCGTGGAAATGACTAGCATATTCCTTTGGTTTTAATAGGGGATGCAGGTTCTCGGATTGGTATGCCAATCCCAGACTATGCATGCTAAATATGAGATAGGAGGATAGTCATGATATGATCTAATATAGTTCCGAGAAGTAAATAATCCTCTTTGTATTTTAAAAACAATTTATTTCTTCTAATGAATATACGATTAGTTTTTAAAAAAAAAATGCAAGAGTAGTGTTGACGTAGGGAGTTAGACGAAAAAAACAAAAAATGAGACGAAGCAGGGGCAATTACAAATCATCTTTTGGGGCTAGTGCAAACAAATGAAGGTAGACAATGGGAGGAGGACCCAAAAAATAGTTGTGGTAACCCGGAATAGAAGCAGAGGGATAGATGCAGTACCCATTCACCAATACCCATTCACCAAATACATGGAAGCGTTAATGTTTTATTGTTATTCACTTTTAGACCCATTACCCTACTTTTTATGACTAATGTAATGTTTTATAAAGGAGATGTATCTTATGCCTACCGATTCATAAAATTATTTGGTTTATAAAAAAATTTTAAAATTTATATAGTTGATACTTAAATGCATTTGAGTATAAGTTAATACTAAGTTATCATAATTAACCCTTAATTTGAGTATCAATTATGAAATTTTAAAATTGAGATCAAAAGGTCTTAATTTAAAAATTGAAATTACGAATTTGTAAAAGTTGAAACTTAATATAATTAAATCTAAATTAAATGGAAAGACATACGGGAAAGTATTCAAAAATAGAAGAAAGCTTTTAATTTGTATTGATATATATATATATATATATATATATATATATATATATATATATATATTTCATTACCTGTTTGTATTCATAATACTCCAAGGATCTATCCGCTACAGTGTATAAGGTTATTACATGTTTGTATTTCATTACCTTGTAGCGGATGATCTACACTTACAAATCCCAAACACTGTAACACCTCCAGAAAAAGGCTCTGATACCAGAAACCCAAGGCTCTACAAACTAGGAGAGAATAGGAGAGATGCTATGCATGAACAGATATGCCTGGATGTTACACGGCGGTAGTCCGCACAAGACCGGATGTTATGCTAATGCATGCAACAATTATACCAGAGCACAAGGCCGGATTATGCAGAGAGTATGCAGCAGAAAGCAGAAAGAATACAAAAAAGTTGTATTGATTGAAGATTATTACATGAACAGAGGGAAGAGAGAGAGGAGAGAGAAGCTCTCAGTTTTCGTTCGAGCTCCCCCACAACTGAACCCTCGATTACAATTTATAGAATTTCTAAAGTTACTATTACAACAGTAACTCGATTTTACCGCTACAGTGAACAGTGTACAGTGTACAGTGTTTGGCGGCTCCGCATTAATGAACAGTGCTTGTAACAGTAAAATGAACAGTGCTTGAACAGTAATTTTTTCGCAAAAATGTCTGCGTTGATTTGAATCAGTCTTCATCAGACTCTTCGATCTGGTAAAATGATCCGGAGGAAGAGGATGCAGACGAACTGTCTTCTTTCTTTGACTTTCCTTTTGATGAACTGGCTTCTTCTGAGTCAGTAGAGAGGAGAGCCAAAATCTGATGAAGATTCTTTGTCAAGGCTTTATCATCTGTTGAGGCTGCAAGGGCAGCTGCAATCTTGGCCTTGCGATTGAGGAATTGGCAGGTCTCTGGGTCTGCCGATTTGAGGCTTTTTGGGTTCTTCTGGAACCATAAAGCCACTCCTTGTGAATTGGCATGGGAAGCGTTAAACTGATCCCACCACTTGACAGAAGCTTGTTTCCCTAACAATGGCAAGAGCTTAGGATTTGTTGCATTTTTCTGGTATTGATGTTGCCAGGCAAAAATCCATGATAAGGAAAAGATTGAGAAGAACCGAAGAGATGGATGAAACGGATTGTTTCCTTCTTCAATTCTTGATTTGAACTGATTGAATCCGACCTTTACTTCTTCAGGAAGGATAGATTGGATGGGTCCGAAATAATCCCACCACTCAGCAAACCAGTGAGGGAAGAAATAACGAACATTTTTCTTAAAATAAATCAGCCACGAGTGCCGATTATGTTTGTTTTGAAACCAAAAAATATTGGTCCAAGCTTGAATATAATCCCAGTAAGTATAACCAATCGGGTCAAAAGGCTGGGAGAATTTTCTTACCTGGTTTGGTTTCGATTCGAAATCTTTAAAAGTAAGAACTTTTAAAATTTGAAAGGTGGAATGTGTGATAACTGTGTTATCGTTTTTATCAAAATTATGTTTTATTGAAACAGATTTTGAATCCACCAAAATAAATTCATAAAATTTTCTAGTCTTATTGAGACTAAGAGGTTTGAATAAAAAGGTTGGTGGAAAGATTTTTTCGCAAATCTTGTTTGGATTGGAATCCCAGAATTCAGGTTCCATTTGGATTGTTGGATAAAATCTTCCTTCTTTTGGTTGATAGGAAGAGGGTCTTTTTTGAGCAATTGGCTGAGGCTGCTCTACCAATGCTTTTGGATTTAGGGTTATTTTAGATTGGGCTATGTCTGAAATAATGGATTTCAGATTTTGGTTCCAGAAGAGGTCATCGGTTTCTTCGGAAAAAATTTGTTTCCATGATCTAGATGGAAGATTGGTTAGCCCACAGTCTTGAAGAGCTTGCAAGGTTGGAATAGCCATCGCATAATCAGATGGTTTGGTGGCTAGGGTGGAAGACCCTTTTTCTGTTTGCGGAGTGGATGACCCCGTTTTGGTGATGGCCTGCTGAGTAGATGACTCAGACTTAATGATAGCCTGCTGGGTTGAAGACCCAGTCTGGGTAGATGACCCTTGATTGGCAGTCTGTGAGGCGACTTGGATGGTTTGGGTATCCTCAATGGAGGATGATTCTCCTGCCCGGGATGATCCCCGAACTGTTTATCCCCGGCCTCGTGAAGAGGCGACTTTCATCCTTAGTTTCGGAGGCATTTCACATGAGTGTGACCCTGAAGAAATTCACGAGTCAGATAATCTGGAAGAGTGTTTGAAGTACCTTTGATATATTCTATATCGAAATCAAAAATACTTAGGATTGCTTGCCAACGGGCAAAAATTTGTTTTGATGCAAGGTTTTTTTACATCTTTTTGTAAAATTTCTCTAGCTGACTTGCAATCAACCCGAATTAAAAATTTTTTATTTAATAAATCAGATTGAAATTTTGAAATACACAGGACAATAGCCAAAACTTCTTTCTTAATAGTAGAATAGTTTTGTTGGGCTTTGTTCCAGTGTTTTGATGTAAATGCAATGCAATTTTCTGTATGATGCATGCGTTGTTTGAGAACACCACCATAACCTAAGTCAGAGGCGTCGGTTTCTACAATCTTAAAGAGATTGGGATTTGGAAGATACAAACAGGGTAATACTTTGACCTGCTGCTTAATCTGTTTAATTAAATTGGTGTGGATATCAGTCCACGGTGGAGGAGACTTTTTGAGTCTGTTATGAAGAGGTTTGGAAATTATACTGAGCTGAGGAAAGAAGTCAGCGACATAATTTAAACAACCCAAAAATCTTTGAAGTTGTGATTTTTCTAGGATTTGATTGGGAAATTTGTCAGCAAATTCGATGACTCGACAAATTGGTTTGATAGTCCCTTGAAAAATGTAATGACCAAGGAATTTGATTTTAGTCTGAAATAGACAGATTTTGGTTTTGGAAATGGCTAGGCCGTTTCGTTTGATTATTTTGAAAAATATTTCAAGATGTTTGAAGTGTTGATCCACAGATTGGGAAAAGATAAGAACATCATCGATGTAGACAATGCAGAAATTCGAATAAGGATTGAAGATATCATTCATGATATTTTGAAACTCTGATGGAGCATTTTTAAGACCAAAGGGCATTACATTCCATTCGTACTGCCCAAAGGGAACAGTGAAAGCCGTCTTGTAGCGATCACTAGGATTGATTTGGATTTGCCAAAATCCAGATTTCATATCAAACTTAGAAAAGATTTTTGCCGAATGTAGTCGGGAGAGTAAATCCTTCTTATTTGGAATTGGATATCTGATCCATTGGAGAGCTTGATTAAGCGGTTTATAATTGATAACCAATCTTGGGGCGCCTCGCTCTATTTCAGAGGCTTTGTTAACGTAGAAAGCTGCGCAAGACCAAGGACTTTTGCTCTTTCTAATTAAACCTTTGGACAAAAGGTCCTTGATTTCGTTTTGACAATGAGTGACAAGATCGTGACTCATTTGGATTGGCCGAGCTTTGGTCGGGATTTGTCTGTCTGTAAAATCCTTTTCGTAAGGAAGATTAACCATATGTTTTTTCCTATCCCAGAAAGCATTAGGGAGATCTGAGCAGATGGTGGATTGAAAACGATCAGAAAGACTCTTGATCTGTTTTTTGACATGAGGGAGAGAAAGTTGACTCTCGATCTGTTTGAAAGAAATTTCTTCTTTAAGAAAGTTAATCTGATTAAGTTTTCGATTAACTTGATTAATATTCTTATGGACAGGTTTGTCTAAGAATTTGAATAAAATTGTTTTTCCCAAATGTTGGGTGGTTATACCTTCACCGGAAATTTGAATAGGGAAGATAGTCTTGATAAACGGCGATCCTAAGATGACATCGTTTTTAAGGTTTTTAATTAGGAGAAATGGAGTTTCTACCTGAAGATTATCCTTTTGGATGATTGCCGAAGGAAGCTTATACTGGATTTCTAGTTTCGATCCACTAGCAGTCCTAAGTCTTTCGGAAGTTTTATGGAAGTATTTGGTCGGAATAAGTCCTTCCAAAATACAATTTGAGTCTGCTCCGGTATCAAATAGAGCAGTAGTTTTTAAAACAAAATCGTCTACTATAATGGTAACATCAATATAAAATTTTTGGATGCTACACTGATTAATAAGATTGTTGAAGAGGTTATCTTCGTTTGATGAATTATGATCAGATTTATAATCCTGATTATGGTTATCTGGAACCATGTTGTCAGATAAAGCTGCAGTTATTTGAGATATGATAGTCTCATGCAACTGTGATTGAGTTTTGAGGTCTCGGACCTCAGATTTGAGAGAACGAATTTCAGCCTGGAGGTCCTGAATAGTGACTGGTTTGGCTGAAGATTTTTCCAGTCGCTTGAGAGTTTGAGTAAGATCAAACTTGTTATTGACAAACCTATTTTCTGAACGTGTAGGTTTGGGTTTGGAAAGGATTGCCTTTAGTTTTTCAAGATACTCCTTCCTATCCTGAGGGTCTTGGATAGATTCTAGAGCATCGAGCAACAGGTTTTGCTCATCATTGTGAATGACATTGATGAGTGGAGATTCAGAACTCTCGCTGCTAGAGGAGGAAAGATCATCGTCGGCTTGGATTTCGTCAGAAGATGTCTTGGCGATATCGTTTTCTTCTTCTGAGGAACTATCAGAAGAATTTATCAAAAGATTGTTAAGTTGATCCTGAACAATAGGATCAAGATTGAGTTCACGAATCTTAGAGGAGACTCGACAAAATCTTGCTAAATGACCTTTACGGCCACACTTATAACAATTTCTAGTTTCTCTAGAAAGATTGGGAGGATTAGTGTTACGAAGATTAGGATCAGGAGGCCTGCCATGTTTGATTTTAGATTGGCGAGTCTTAAACCTATAGACTCTGCGTTTGGGTTTGTTCAGCTGTTGCTGAGAATGTTTCTTATGGATAGTCTTTCCTGGATTCTTTGAACAAGGAAGACCGAATTGTTGGCAGAAATTTCCCAAATCTCTGCGATTTTGAGCCTTTTCTCTGGCTAATTGTTTTTGAATATTGTCGTCTTGACAGATTTTAAGAGCAACCTTTTGAACATAAGCTATGATATTGCCATAACTTAACTGATCATAAGGAATTTCACCGTTAAACTGGGAACGGATCTTTTCCCTAACCTTATCTCCTAAGGATTTTGGGAGTCCAGCTAGGAAGGTTTCTTTCCAAAAAGGTTGGTGACAATCATCTCTTGTGTATACTCGAGTAAGGAAGGTGTCCCTATACCACCTAAAATTACCTAAGGTTTTACACTTAAGAGTTGAGAGGAGATCTCCGGAACGATCTTTGTAAATAGAAGGATCTCCGATAAAATGTTTGACGATGGCCATGATTAAAGTGTTTACGGCGTCGGGAATAGGCTTCCCTTTGTCAGTAAGGACGGTTCCTTCAGCGTCCGTTTTGACTGCGGTAAAGATTTCATGTTTCTCAGTGTCGGAAACATAATTGTCCCACCAGCCTTTGAGTTGGCCAGAAAAGCCAGCGGTTAGGATTTCTACTATAGTCTCATCAGAGCTATCTAAAGCAGTCTGATATGCAGTGGAGACCATAGTCATATGTTGAAGAGTATTAAGGATGTTATACTCAGTTTGACCATCTATATTCCATTCATAGATTTGATTTGCGTTGAATGACCGAAGACTTTGATCATTCTTTTCCTCAAGAAGGAGATCAGGAGCAGTAGCTCGATTGTAGTAAAGTTTAGAAGGCTGCTTCCAGTTGAGAGCCTTACTAATAACAGGATTAATTTGAGGAACAAACTTACTGCTAGATGCAGCATCCTCAGACTCAGAACCTAGAGAAGAAGTTCCTAATTTGTTAATCCTAAGAGATTGGTCCTTTTGGGAAACACTCCTAGTGATTGGTCCTAGCTTAACAGATCCTACCTGTGAAGAACTAGGGGTATCAGGAATAACTATAGAGTTATCTGGATTGGATTTTTCTAAGGCTTTAGTCCAATTCTGATGAATAAGCCTAAACTTGTTTCTAGTCTCGGTAGTTAGACTAAAAGGTTTGAACAAAGGTTTGGAAATGGAAGGGGTCTCATCGTCTCTGGTTCCTGAAGATGAGGCTTTTCCTATCAGGTTTTCTCCTAAAACTTGGAGGTACTTGTTGGTATAGTTGTTTTGTTCCATAAGGGCTTTAATATCTTGGGCTCCTATGGTTTCATCTGATTTGTACTTAAAGGGCGAAGCTAAATACTTATCCTCTAAGTCTGGAATAAAATAACTGCTAGACGGAGGCAGGTCGGACTTAATGAGTTGACCATTCTTTCGGTGCCAGACAGTTAAGGTATTGACAGAGAGATCTTCTGTAATTGTAATTGTCCAAGGAGGATAGATTTTGTTTTTATGAAGGTAGACATTTAACCAATCAAAGAAATAGACATGAGTTTGGACTTTGCTAAGAAATTCATAAAAAGAATCGATAATTTTTGACCTATGGTCACCCTTAAACTTGCTAAGAAACCATTTTCTCTGAGAGGTCCAAGTCTCAGAGTAGAATTCCTCACGAAGGGTTGGTTTGTCTATGGTGTAACTATTCATAGCTGACCATACTGCATTTCAGATTGAGTAGGAGAATGTATTTCAGAAGAGACGTCTTCATCAGTCCTACTGTAGATGTTTCTAGGGATAGAAGATGAGTTATCTAACCCTTGAAGATTGATTTCTGGAGTAATAATTCTGGGAATTGAACTCCGATTAGATTGGGAAGCTATAGAAAAAGACCTTCTGGCACTAGTATAGGCCGATCTAGAAGCTTCGGATCTAGAAGAGAAAGAATTTCTCCGATCAAAGATGATTTCTACCTTACCAGCCTCAGATTGTCTAATTTCCTGGAATTCAGGGGTTTGACGAGGAAGGGTTGGTGTAGCTTTTTCGAGTTGCCAAGAGGTTGGTAACTCTACCTCATCCCATTTGATGAGCTTGGGAACAGCAACATTTGCCCTAGTCATATCTGTGACAAACAAAGTTGTTTCCCGATCGTTGGTTTTGAGAAGAACCCTTGAGTTACAAGTGTTCATGACCTTGTATTGGATTCGATAGAGAAGAGCTGCAGGGATAGAACCTTCTTTCATGTTTAACCCATGCAGACGAATGTTTAGAAACAATGAATCTAAGACATTTCTATCTAAAAGACTCACCGTTTTGTTTGGAAAACAATTGAAATAAACAGGACCATGTCCTAGACTAGTTTCTACGGTTCCTATGAGGGAATCGTGAAAATCATTATGCCTAATATCGCGAAGGCACATGAGGATTGAGGCGTTAAGACCTTCCCTAACAAGGGGTTTGACAGCTACTTGAACACATCCTATGTGGAGGTATTTGTACTTCCTAGAATGTTCAGCTATCGATTGTTTGGTAAGGAGGTGGAATTCTTCACCAGCTTGGGGATCCAAAGGGATATTGTTTTCTGCAGTCCTAATAATATAGTCGGAACTACGGACATGTTTGGATTCATCAGGAATATAGAGTTCATCCTGAGGGATTTTAGGGATTTCCCAATTATCTATGGCTTGATTGATATCCTCAAAGCAGACTTCTTCTTCGAAGATGTTATTTTTGGGAGGTATTTCCTCAACCGATTGAGTTTGCTCAGTGAGCAGATTGTTGGAAGAAGAGGACGAAGACGAAGAAGCTTTGATAGAAAAGCGACGAGAGAGGGAGCGAAGAAAAGAACTCATTTTTTAGAAATCTTCTAGTATCATTACCTTCACTTGGTTCGATAAAAATCTATTAGTCTGGATCTAAATCTAGGTTTAACAAAAAATTATCATGCAAAGGTATTCCAGTTTCCAGGTTACAGACAAATTTTTTTTTTTTTTTTTTTTTTTTTTTTTTTTTTATATAGCAAAAAGATAAATTTACCGAATTACAAAATTTACAAAACATTATCTCTTTTAGAATTACTTGATCAATGAAATAATCATCCATGGTAGAGACATCCGGCAAAGGCACATAGGCAACATGGACTTACCGCCTCCCTCGGGCCTTACTGCCAATCCAGCCCCAGGCCAAACCGTTGACACCATGAACCATTACTCATAGGAGTCATAATAACAAAAGAGATAAACAAACTTTCAACGAAAATATTAACACAGAAGAAGATAGAAAAGGAAAACAAAAACGAGCTGGGTTTACAAGGCGGTAATCCGCGCAGTACCAGTTTTCTGCGTCACACCTCATGAGTTTTTCAACCCGACGAGGCTTACAAAACCGCAGTTTTCGAAAATCAAGGGCAAGAACCCAGGTTTTCAGAAAAAAAAAAAAAAGAAGAACAGAATAAAAGTCTGCATCCCCAGAACAGAATAGCGTTAAATCATAATTTGAATGATAAATTAAACTTAGATCCAGAACAATAAAGTCCTATTTCCCCATCAGGCTCTGATACCAGAAACCCAAGGATCTACAAACTAGGAGAGAATAGGAGAGATGCTATGCATGAACAGATATGCCCGGATGTTACACGGCGGTAGTCCGCACAAGACCGGATGTTATGCTAATGCATGCAACAATTATACCAGAGCACAAGGCCGGATTATGCAGAGAGTATGCAGCAGAAAGCAGAAAGAATACAAAAAAGTTGTACTGATTGAAGATTATTACATGAACAGAGGGAAGAGAGAGAGGAGAGAGAAGCTCTCAGTTTTCGTTCGAGCTCCCCCACAACTGAACCCTCGATTACAATTTATAGAATTTCTAAAGTTACTATTACAACAGTAAATTTAACTATTACAACAGTAACTCGATTTTACCGCTACAGTGAACAGTGTACAGTGTACAGTGTTTGGCGGCTCCGCATTAATGAACAGTGCTTGAACAGTAATTTTTTCGCAAAAATGTCTGCGTTGATTTGAATCAGTCTTCATCAGACTCTTCGATCTGGTAAAATGATCCGGAGGAAGAGGATGCAGACGAACTGTCTTCTTTCTTTGACTTTCCTTTTGATGAACTGGCTTCTTCTGAGTCAGTAGAGAGGAGAGCCAAAATCTGATGAAGATTCTTTGTCAAGGCTTCATCATCTGTTGAGGCTGCAAGGGCAGCTGCAATCTTGGCCTTGCGATTGAGGAATTGGCAGGTCTCTGGGCCTGCCGATTTGAGGCTTTTTGGGTTCTTCTGGAACCATAAAGCCACTCCTTGTGAATTGGCATGGGAAGCGTTAAACTGATCCCACCACTTGACAGAAGCTTGTTTCCCTAACAATGGCAAGAGCTTAGGATTTGTTGCATTTTTCTGGTATTGATGTTGCCAGGCAAAAATCCATGATAAGGAAAAGATTGAGAAGAACCGAAGAGATGGATGAAACGGATTGTTTCCTTCTTCAATTCTTGATTTGAACTGATTGAATCCGACCTTTACTTCTTCAGGAAGGATAGATTGGATGGGTCCGAAATAATCCCACCACTCAGCAAACCAGTGAGGGAAGAAATAACGAACATTTTTCTTAAAATAAATCAGCCACGAGTGCCGATTATGTTTGTTTTGAAACCAAAAAATATTGGTCCAAGCTTGAATATAATCCCAGTAAGTATAACCAATCGGGTCAAAAGGCTGGGAGAATTTTCTTACCTGGTTTGGTTTCGATTCGAAATCTTTAAAAGTAAGAACTTTTAAAATTTGAAAGGTGGAATGTGTGATAACTGTGTTATCGTTTTTATCAAAATTATGTTTTATTGAAACAGATTTTGAATCCACCAAAATAAATTCATAAAATTTTCTAGTCTTATTGAGACTAAGAGGTTTGAATAAAAAGGTTGGTGGAAAGATTTTTTCGCAAATCTTGTTTGGATTGGAATCCCAGAATTCAGGTTCCATTTGGATTGTTGGATAAAATCTTCCTTCTTTTGGTTGATAGGAAGAGGGTCTTTTTTGAGCAATTGGCTGAGGCTGCTCTACCAATGCTTTTGGATTTAGGGTTATTTTAGATTGGGCTATGTCTGAAATAATGGATTTCAGATTTTGGTTCCAGAAGAGGTCATCGGTTTCTTCGGAAAAAATTTGTTTCCATGATCTAGATGGAAGATTGGTTAGCCCACAGTCTTGAAGAGCTTGCAAGGTTGGAATAGCCATCGCATAATCAGATGGTTTGGTGGCTAGGGTGGAAGACCCTTTTTCTGTTTGCGGAGTGGATGACCCCGTTTTGGTGATGGCCTGCTGAGTAGATGACTCAGACTTAATGATAGCCTGCTGGGTTGAAGACCCAGTCTGGGTAGATGACCCTTGATTGGCAGTCTGTGAGGCGACTTGGATGGTTTGGGTATCCTCAATGGAGGATGATTCTCCTGCCCGGGATGATCCCCGAACTGTTTTTCCCCGGCCTCGTGAAGAGGCGACTTTCATCCTTAGTTTCGGAGGCATTTCACATGAGTGTGACCCTGAAGAAATTCACGAGTCAGATAATCTGGAAGAGTGTTTGAAGTACCTTTGATATATTCTATATCGAAATCAAAAATACTTAGGATTGCTTGCCAACGGGCAAAAATTTGTTTTGATGCAAGGTTTTTTACATCTTTTTGTAAAATTTCTCTAGCTGACTTGCAATCAACCCGAATTAAAAATTTTTGATTTAATAAATCAGATTGAAATTTTGAAATACACAGGACAATAGCCAAAACTTCTTTCTTAATAGTAGAATAGTTTTGTTGGGCTTTGTTCCAGTGTTTTGATGTAAATGCAATGCAATTTTCTGTATGATGCATGCGTTGTTTGAGAACACCACCATAACCTAAGTCAGAGGCGTCGGTTTCTACAATCTTAAAGAGATTGGGATTTGGAAGATACAAACAGGGTAATACTTTGACCTGCTGCTTAATCTGTTTAATTAAATTGGTGTGGATATCAGTCCACGGTGGAGGAGACTTTTTGAGTCTGTTATGAAGAGGTTTGGAAATTATACTGAGCTGAGGAAAGAAGTCAGCGACATAATTTAAACAACCCAAAAATCTTTGAAGTTGTGATTTTTCTAGGATTTGATTGGGAAATTTGTCAGCAAATTCGATGACTCGACAAATTGGTTTGATAGTCCCTTGAAAAATGTAATGACCAAGGAATTTGATTTTAGTCTGAAATAGACAGATTTTGGTTTTGGAAATGGCTAGGCCGTTTCGTTTGATTATTTTGAAAAATATTTCAAGATGTTTGAAGTGTTGATCCACAGATTGGGAAAAGATAAGAACATCATCGATGTAGACAATGCAGAAATTCGAATAAGGATTGAAGATATCATTCATGATATTTTGAAACTCTGATGGAGCATTTTTAAGACCAAAGGGCATTACATTCCATTCGTACTGCCCAAAGGGAACAGTGAAAGCCGTCTTGTAGCGATCACTAGGATTGATTTGGATTTGCCAAAATCCAGATTTCATATCAAACTTAGAAAAGATTTTTGCCGAATGTAGTCGGGAGAGTAAATCCTTCTTATTTGGAATTGGATATCTGATCCATTGGAGAGCTTGATTAAGCGGTTTATAATTGATAACCAATCTTGGGGCGCCTCGCTCTATTTCAGAGGCTTTGTTAACGTAGAAAGCTGCGCAAGACCAAGGACTTTTGCTCTTTCTAATTAAACCTTTGGACAAAAGGTCCTTGATTTCGTTTTGACAATGAGTGACAAGATCGTGACTCATTTGGATTGGCCGAGCTTTGGTCGGGATTTGTCTGTCTGTAAAATCCTTTTCGTAAGGAAGATTAACCATATGTTTTTTCCTATCCCAGAAAGCATTAGGGAGATCTGAGCAGATGGTGGATTGAAAACGATCAGAAAGACTCTTGATCTGTTTTTTGACATGAGGGAGAGAAAGTTGACTCTCGATCTGTTTGAAAGAAATTTCTTCTTTAAGAAAGTTAATCTGATTAAGTTTTCGATTAACTTGATTAATATTCTTATGGACAGGTTTGTCTAAGAATTTGAATAAAATTGTTTTTCCCAAATGTTGGGTGGTTATACCTTCACCGGAAATTTGAATAGGGAAGATAGTCTTGATAAACGGCGATCCTAAGATGACATCGTTTTTAAGGTTTTTAATTAGGAGAAATGGAGTTTCTACCTGAAGATTATCCTTTTGGATGATTGCCGAAGGAAGCTTATACTGGATTTCTAGTTTCGATCCACTAGCAGTCCTAAGTCTTTCGGAAGTTTTATGGAAGTATTTGGTCGGAATAAGTCCTTCCAAAATACAATTTGAGTCTGCTCCGGTATCAAATAGAGCAGTAGTTTTTAAAACAAAATCGTCTACTATAATGGTAACATCAATATAAAATTTTTGGATGCTACACTGATTAATAAGATTGTTGAAGAGGTTATCTTCGTTTGATGAATTATGATCAGATTTATAATCCTGATTATGGTTATCTGGAACCATGTTGTCAGATAAAGCTGCAGTTATTTGAGATATGATAGTCTCATGCAACTGTGATTGAGTTTTGAGGTCTCGGACCTCAGATTTGAGAGAACGAATTTCAGCCTGGAGGTCCTGAATAGTGACTGGTTTGGCTGAAGATTTTTCCAGTCGCTTGAGAGTTTGAGTAAGATCAAACTTGTTATTGACAAACCTATTTTCTGAACGTGTAGGTTTGGGTTTGGAAAGGATTGCCTTTAGTTTTTCAAGATACTCCTTCCTATCCTGAGGGTCTTGGATAGATTCTAGAGCATCGAGCAACAGGTTTTGCTCATCATTGTGAATGACATTGATGAGTGGAGATTCAGAACTCTCGCTGCTAGAGGAGGAAAGATCATCGTCGGCTTGGATTTCGTCAGAAGATGTCTTGGCGATATCGTTTTCTTCTTCTGAGGAACTATCAGAAGAATTTATCAAAAGATTGTTAAGTTGATCCTGAACAATAGGATCAAGATTGAGTTCACGAATCTTAGAGGAGACTCGACAAAATCTTGCTAAATGACCTTTACGGCCACACTTATAACAATTTCTAGTTTCTCTAGAAAGATTGGGAGGATTAGTGTTACGAAGATTAGGATCAGGAGGCCTGCCATGTTTGATTTTAGATTGGCGAGTCTTAAACCTATAGACTCTGCGTTTGGGTTTGTTCAGCTGTTGCTGAGAATGTTTCTTATGGATAGTCTTTCCCGGATTCTTTGAACAAGGAAGACCGAATTGTTGGCAGAAATTTCCCAAATCTCTGCGATTTTGAGCCTTTTCTCTGGCTAATTGTTTTTGAATATTGTCGTCTTGACAGATTTTAAGAGCAACCTTTTGAACATAAGCTATGATATTGCCATAACTTAACTGATCATAAGGAATTTCACCGTTAAACTGGGAACGGATCTTTTCCCTAACCTTATCTCCTAAGGATTTTGGGAGTCCAGCTAGGAAGGTTTCTTTCCAAAAAGGTTGGTGACAATCATCTCTTGTGTATACTCGAGTAAGGAAGGTGTCCCTATACCACCTAAAATTACCTAAGGTTTTACACTTAAGAGTTGAGAGGAGATCTCCGGAACGATCTTTGTAAATAGAAGGATCTCCGATAAAATGTTTGACGATGGCCATGATTAAAGTGTTTACGGCGTCGGGAATAGGCTTCCCTTTGTCAGTAAGGACGGTTCCTTCAGCGTCCGTTTTGACTGCGGTAAAGATTTCATGTTTCTCAGTGTCGGAAACATAATTGTCCCACCAGCCTTTGAGTTGGCCAGAAAAGCCAGCGGTTAGGATTTCTACTATAGTCTCATCAGAGCTATCTAAAGCAGTCTGATATGCAGTGGAGACCATAGTCATATGTTGAAGAGTATTAAGGATGTTATACTCAGTTTGACCATCTATATTCCATTCATAGATTTGATTTGCGTTGAATGACCGAAGACTTTGATCATTCTTTTCCTCAAGAAGGAGATCAGGAGCAGTAGCTCGATTGTAGTAAAGTTTAGAAGGCTGCTTCCAGTTGAGAGCCTTACTAATAACAGGATTAATTTGAGGAACAAACTTACTGCTAGATGCAGCATCCTCAGACTCAGAACCTAGAGAAGAAGTTCCTAATTTGTTAATCCTAAGAGATTGGTCCTTTTGGGAAACACTCCTAGTGATTGGTCCTAGCTTAACAGATCCTACCTGTGAAGAACTAGGGGTATCAGGAATAACTATAGAGTTATCTGGATTGGATTTTTCTAAGGCTTTAGTCCAATTCTGATGAATAAGCCTAAACTTGTTTCTAGTCTCGGTAGTTAGACTAAAAGGTTTGAACAAAGGTTTGGAAATGGAAGGGGTCTCATCGTCTCTGGTTCCTGAAGATGAGGCTTTTCCTATCAGGTTTTCTCCTAAAACTTGGAGGTACTTGTTGGTATAGTTGTTTTGTTCCATAAGGGCTTTAATATCTTGGGCTCCTATGGTTTCATCTGATTTGTACTTAAAGGGCGAAGCTAAATACTTATCCTCTAAGTCTGGAATAAAATAACTGCTAGACGGAGGCAGGTCGGACTTAATGAGTTGACCATTCTTTCGGTGCCAGACAGTTAAGGTATTGACAGAGAGATCTTCTGTAATTGTAATTGTCCAAGGAGGATAGATTTTGCTTTTATGAAGGTAGACATTTAACCAATCAAAGAAACAGACATGAGTTTGGACTTTGCTAAGAAATTCATAAAAAGAATCGATAATTTTTGACCTATGGTCACCCTTAAACTTGCTAAGAAACCATTTTCTCTGAGAGGTCCAAGTCTCAGAGTAGAATTCCTCACGAAGGGTTGGTTTGTCTATGGTGTAACTATTCATAGCTGACCATACTGCATTTCAGATTGAGTAGGAGAATGTATTTCAGAAGAGACGTCTTCATCAGTCCTACTGTAGATGTTTCTAGGGATAGAAGATGAGTTATCTAACCCTTGAAGATTGATTTCTGGAGTAATAATTCTGGGAATTGAACTCCGATTAGATTGGGAAGCTATAGAAAAAGACCTTCTGGCACTAGTATAGGCCGATCTAGAAGCTTCGGATCTAGAAGAGAAAGAATTTCTCCGATCAAAGATGATTTCTACCTTACCAGCCTCAGATTGTCTAATTTCCTGGAATTCAGGGGTTTGACGAGGAAGGGTTGGTGTAGCTTTTTCGAGTTGCCAAGAGGTTGGTAACTCTACCTCATCCCATTTGATGAGCTTGGGAACAGCAACATTTGCCCTAGTCATATCTGTGACAAACAAAGTTGTTTCCCGATCGTTGGTTTTGAGAAGAACCCTTGAGTTACAAGTGTTCATGACCTTGTATTGGATTCGATAGAGAAGAGCTGCAGGGATAGAACCTTCTTTCATGTTTAACCCATGCAGACGAATGTTTAGAAACAATGAATCTAAGACATTTCTATCTAAAAGACTCACCGTTTTGTTTGGAAAACAATTGAAATAAACAGGACCATGTCCTAGACTAGTTTCTACGGTTCCTATGAGGGAATCGTGAAAATCATTATGCCTAATATCGCGAAGGCACATGAGGATTGAGGCGTTAAGACCTTCCCTAACAAGGGGTTTGACAGCTACTTGAACACATCCTATGTGGAGGTATTTGTACTTCCTAGAATGTTCAGCTATCGATTGTTTGGTAAGGAGGTGGAATTCTTCACCAGCTTGGGGATCCAAAGGGATATTGTTTTCTGCAGTCCTAATAATATAGTCGGAACTACGGACATGTTTGGATTCATCAGGAATATAGAGTTCATCCTGAGGGATTTTAGGGATTTCCCAATTATCTATGGCTTGATTGATATCCTCAAAGCAGACTTCTTCTTCGAAGATGTTATTTTTGGGAGGTATTTCCTCAACCGATTGAGTTTGCTCAGTGAGCAGATTGTTGGAAGAAGAGGACGAAGACGAAGAAGCTTTGATAGAAAAGCGACGAGAGAGGGAGCGAAGAAAAGAACTCATTTTTTAGAAATCTTCTAGTATCATTACCTTCACTTGGTTCGATAAAAATCTATTAGTCTGGATCTAAATCTAGGTTTAACAAAAAATTATCATGCAAAGGTATTCCAGTTTCCAGGTTACAGACAAATTTTTTTTTTTTTTTTTTTTTTTTTTTTTTTTTTATATAGCAAAAAGATAAATTTACCGAATTACAAAATTTACAAAACATTATCTCTTTTAGAATTACTTGATCAATGAAATAATCATCCATGGTAGAGACATCCGGCAAAGGCACATAGGCAACATGGACTTACCGCCTCCCTCGGGCCTTACTGCCAATCCAGCCCCAGGCCAAACCGTTGACACCATGAACCATTACTCATAGGAGTCATAATAACAAAAGAGATAAACAAACTTTCAACGAAAATATTAACACAGAAGAAGATAGAAAAGGAAAACAAAAACGAGCTGGGTTTACAAGGCGGTAATCCGCGCAGTACCAGTTTTCTGCGTCACACCTCATGAGTTTTTCAACCCGACGAGGCTTACAAAACCGCAGTTTTCGAAAATCAAGGGCAAGAACCCAGGTTTTCAGAAAAAAAAAAAAAAGAAGAACAGAATAAAAGTCTGCATCCCCAGAACAGAATAGCGTTAAATCATAATTTGAATGATAAATTAAACTTAGATCCAGAACAATAAAGTCCTATTTCCCCATCAGGCTCTGATACCAGAAACCCAAGGATCTACAAACTAGGAGAGAATAGGAGAGATGCTATGCATGAACAGATATGCCCGGATGTTACACGGCGGTAGTCCGCACAAGACCGGATGTTATGCTAATGCATGCAACAATTATACCAGAGCACAAGGCCGGATTATGCAGAGAGTATGCAGCAGAAAGCAGAAAGAATACAAAAAAGTTGTACTGATTGAAGATTATTACATGAACAGAGGGAAGAGAGAGAGGAGAGAGAAGCTCTCAGTTTTCGTTCGAGCTCCCCCACAACTGAACCCTCGATTACAATTTATAGAATTTCTAAAGTTACTATTACAACAGTAAATTTAACTATTACAACAGTAACTCGATTTTACCGCTACAGTGAACAGTGTACAGTGTACAGTGTTTGGCGGCTCCGCATTAATGAACAGTGCTTGAACAGTAATTTTTTCGCAAAAATGTCTGCGTTGATTTGAATCAGTCTTCATCAGACTCTTCGATCTGGTAAAATGATCCGGAGGAAGAGGATGCAGACGAACTGTCTTCTTTCTTTGACTTTCCTTTTGATGAACTGGCTTCTTCTGAGTCAGTAGAGAGGAGAGCCAAAATCTGATGAAGATTCTTTGTCAAGGCTTCATCATCTGTTGAGGCTGCAAGGGCAGCTGCAATCTTGGCCTTGCGATTGAGGAATTGGCAGGTCTCTGGGCCTGCCGATTTGAGGCTTTTTGGGTTCTTCTGGAACCATAAAGCCACTCCTTGTGAATTGGCATGGGAAGCGTTAAACTGATCCCACCACTTGACAGAAGCTTGTTTCCCTAACAATGGCAAGAGCTTAGGATTTGTTGCATTTTTCTGGTATTGATGTTGCCAGGCAAAAATCCATGATAAGGAAAAGATTGAGAAGAACCGAAGAGATGGATGAAACGGATTGTTTCCTTCTTCAATTCTTGATTTGAACTGATTGAATCCGACCTTTACTTCTTCAGGAAGGATAGATTGGATGGGTCCGAAATAATCCCACCACTCAGCAAACCAGTGAGGGAAGAAATAACGAACATTTTTCTTAAAATAAATCAGCCACGAGTGCCGATTATGTTTGTTTTGAAACCAAAAAATATTGGTCCAAGCTTGAATATAATCCCAGTAAGTATAACCAATCGGGTCAAAAGGCTGGGAGAATTTTCTTACCTGGTTTGGTTTCGATTCGAAATCTTTAAAAGTAAGAACTTTTAAAATTTGAAAGGTGGAATGTGTGATAACTGTGTTATCGTTTTTATCAAAATTATGTTTTATTGAAACAGATTTTGAATCCACCAAAATAAATTCATAAAATTTTCTAGTCTTATTGAGACTAAGAGGTTTGAATAAAAAGGTTGGTGGAAAGATTTTTTCGCAAATCTTGTTTGGATTGGAATCCCAGAATTCAGGTTCCATTTGGATTGTTGGATAAAATCTTCCTTCTTTTGGTTGATAGGAAGAGGGTCTTTTTTGAGCAATTGGCTGAGGCTGCTCTACCAATGCTTTTGGATTTAGGGTTATTTTAGATTGGGCTATGTCTGAAATAATGGATTTCAGATTTTGGTTCCAGAAGAGGTCATCGGTTTCTTCGGAAAAAATTTGTTTCCATGATCTAGATGGAAGATTGGTTAGCCCACAGTCTTGAAGAGCTTGCAAGGTTGGAATAGCCATCGCATAATCAGATGGTTTGGTGGCTAGGGTGGAAGACCCTTTTTCTGTTTGCGGAGTGGATGACCCCGTTTTGGTGATGGCCTGCTGAGTAGATGACTCAGACTTAATGATAGCCTGCTGGGTTGAAGACCCAGTCTGGGTAGATGACCCTTGATTGGCAGTCTGTGAGGCGACTTGGATGGTTTGGGTATCCTCAATGGAGGATGATTCTCCTGCCCGGGATGATCCCCGAACTGTTTTTCCCCGGCCTCGTGAAGAGGCGACTTTCATCCTTAGTTTCGGAGGCATTTCACATGAGTGTGACCCTGAAGAAATTCACGAGTCAGATAATCTGGAAGAGTGTTTGAAGTACCTTTGATATATTCTATATCGAAATCAAAAATACTTAGGATTGCTTGCCAACGGGCAAAAATTTGTTTTGATGCAAGGTTTTTTACATCTTTTTGTAAAATTTCTCTAGCTGACTTGCAATCAACCCAAATTAAAAATTTTTGATTTAATAAATCAGATTGAAATTTTGAAATACACAGGACAATAGCCAAAACTTCTTTCTTAATAGTAGAATAGTTTTGTTGGGCTTTGTTCCAGTGTTTTGATGTAAATGCAATGCAATTTTCTGTATGATGCATGCGTTGTTTGAGAACACCACCATAACCTAAGTCAGAGGCGTCGGTTTCTACAATCTTAAAGAGATTGGGATTTGGAAGATACAAACAGGGTAATACTTTGACCTGCTGCTTAATCTGTTTAATTAAATTGGTGTGGATATCAGTCCACGGTGGAGGAGACTTTTTGAGTCTGTTATGAAGAGGTTTGGAAATTATACTGAGCTGAGGAAAGAAGTCAGCGACATAATTTAAACAACCCAAAAATCTTTGAAGTTGTGATTTTTCTAGGATTTGATTGGGAAATTTGTCAGCAAATTCGATGACTCGACAAATTGGTTTGATAGTCCCTTGAAAAATGTAATGACCAAGGAATTTGATTTTAGTCTGAAATAGACAGATTTTGGTTTTGGAAATGGCTAGGCCGTTTCGTTTGATTATTTTGAAAAATATTTCAAGATGTTTGAAGTGTTGATCCACAGATTGGGAAAAGATAAGAACATCATCGATGTAGACAATGCAGAAATTCGAATAAGGATTGAAGATATCATTCATGATATTTTGAAACTCTGATGGAGCATTTTTAAGACCAAAGGGCATTACATTCCATTCGTACTGCCCAAAGGGAACAGTGAAAGCCGTCTTGTAGCGATCACTAGGATTGATTTGGATTTGCCAAAATCCAGATTTCATATCAAACTTAGAAAAGATTTTTGCCGAATGTAGTCGGGAGAGTAAATCCTTCTTATTTGGAATTGGATATCTGATCCATTGGAGAGCTTGATTAAGCGGTTTATAATTGATAACCAATCTTGGGGCGCCTCGCTCTATTTCAGAGGCTTTGTTAACGTAGAAAGCTGCGCAAGACCAAGGACTTTTGCTCTTTCTAATTAAACCTTTGGACAAAAGGTCCTTGATTTCGTTTTGACAATGAGTGACAAGATCGTGACTCATTTGGATTGGCCGAGCTTTGGTCGGGATTTGTCTGTCTGTAAAATCCTTTTCGTAAGGAAGATTAACCATATGTTTTTTCCTATCCCAGAAAGCATTAGGGAGATCTGAGCAGATGGTGGATTGAAAACGATCAGAAAGACTCTTGATCTGTTTTTTGACATGAGGGAGAGAAAGTTGACTCTCGATCTGTTTGAAAGAAATTTCTTCTTTAAGAAAGTTAATCTGATTAAGTTTTCGATTAACTTGATTAATATTCTTATGGACAGGTTTGTCTAAGAATTTGAATAAAATTGTTTTTCCCAAATGTTGGGTGGTTATACCTTCACCGGAAATTTGAATAGGGAAGATAGTCTTGATAAACGGCGATCCTAAGATGACATCGTTTTTAAGGTTTTTAATTAGGAGAAATGGAGTTTCTACCTGAAGATTATCCTTTTGGATGATTGCCGAAGGAAGCTTATACTGGATTTCTAGTTTCGATCCACTAGCAGTCCTAAGTCTTTCGGAAGTTTTATGGAAGTATTTGGTCGGAATAAGTCCTTCCAAAATACAATTTGAGTCTGCTCCGGTATCAAATAGAGCAGTAGTTTTTAAAACAAAATCGTCTACTATAATGGTAACATCAATATAAAATTTTTGGATGCTACACTGATTAATAAGATTGTTGAAGAGGTTATCTTCGTTTGATGAATTATGATCAGATTTATAATCCTGATTATGGTTATCTGGAACCATGTTGTCAGATAAAGCTGCAGTTATTTGAGATATGATAGTCTCATGCAACTGTGATTGAGTTTTGAGGTCTCGGACCTCAGATTTGAGAGAACGAATTTCAGCCTGGAGGTCCTGAATAGTGACTGGTTTGGCTGAAGATTTTTCCAGTCGCTTGAGAGTTTGAGTAAGATCAAACTTGTTATTGACAAACCTATTTTCTGAACGTGTAGGTTTGGGTTTGGAAAGGATTGCCTTTAGTTTTTCAAGATACTCCTTCCTATCCTGAGGGTCTTGGATAGATTCTAGAGCATCGAGCAACAGGTTTTGCTCATCATTGTGAATGACATTGATGAGTGGAGATTCAGAACTCTCGCTGCTAGAGGAGGAAAGATCATCGTCGGCTTGGATTTCGTCAGAAGATGTCTTGGCGATATCGTTTTCTTCTTCTGAGGAACTATCAGAAGAATTTATCAAAAGATTGTTAAGTTGATCCTGAACAATAGGATCAAGATTGAGTTCACGAATCTTAGAGGAGACTCGACAAAATCTTGCTAAATGACCTTTACGGCCACACTTATAACAATTTCTAGTTTCTCTAGAAAGATTGGGAGGATTAGTGTTACGAAGATTAGGATCAGGAGGCCTGCCATGTTTGATTTTAGATTGGCGAGTCTTAAACCTATAGACTCTGCGTTTGGGTTTGTTCAGCTGTTGCTGAGAATGTTTCTTATGGATAGTCTTTCCCGGATTCTTTGAACAAGGAAGACCGAATTGTTGGCAGAAATTTCCCAAATCTCTGCGATTTTGAGCCTTTTCTCTGGCTAATTGTTTTTGAATATTGTCGTCTTGACAGATTTTAAGAGCAACCTTTTGAACATAAGCTATGATATTGCCATAACTTAACTGATCATAAGGAATTTCACCGTTAAACTGGGAACGGATCTTTTCCCTAACCTTATCTCCTAAGGATTTTGGGAGTCCAGCTAGGAAGGTTTCTTTCCAAAAAGGTTGGTGACAATCATCTCTTGTGTATACTCGAGTAAGGAAGGTGTCCCTATACCACCTAAAATTACCTAAGGTTTTACACTTAAGAGTTGAGAGGAGATCTCCGGAACGATCTTTGTAAATAGAAGGATCTCCGATAAAATGTTTGACGATGGCCATGATTAAAGTGTTTACGGCGTCGGGAATAGGCTTCCCTTTGTCAGTAAGGACGGTTCCTTCAGCGTCCGTTTTGACTGCGGTAAAGATTTCATGTTTCTCAGTGTCGGAAACATAATTGTCCCACCAGCCTTTGAGTTGGCCAGAAAAGCCAGCGGTTAGGATTTCTACTATAGTCTCATCAGAGCTATCTAAAGCAGTCTGATATGCAGTGGAGACCATAGTCATATGTTGAAGAGTATTAAGGATGTTATACTCAGTTTGACCATCTATATTCCATTCATAGATTTGATTTGCGTTGAATGACCGAAGACTTTGATCATTCTTTTCCTCAAGAAGGAGATCAGGAGCAGTAGCTCGATTGTAGTAAAGTTTAGAAGGCTGCTTCCAGTTGAGAGCCTTACTAATAACAGGATTAATTTGAGGAACAAACTTACTGCTAGATGCAGCATCCTCAGACTCAGAACCTAGAGAAGAAGTTCCTAATTTGTTAATCCTAAGAGATTGGTCCTTTTGGGAAACACTCCTAGTGATTGGTCCTAGCTTAACAGATCCTACCTGTGAAGAACTAGGGGTATCAGGAATAACTATAGAGTTATCTGGATTGGATTTTTCTAAGGCTTTAGTCCAATTCTGATGAATAAGCCTAAACTTGTTTCTAGTCTCGGTAGTTAGACTAAAAGGTTTGAACAAAGGTTTGGAAATGGAAGGGGTCTCATCGTCTCTGGTTCCTGAAGATGAGGCTTTTCCTATCAGGTTTTCTCCTAAAACTTGGAGGTACTTGTTGGTATAGTTGTTTTGTTCCATAAGGGCTTTAATATCTTGGGCTCCTATGGTTTCATCTGATTTGTACTTAAAGGGCGAAGCTAAATACTTATCCTCTAAGTCTGGAATAAAATAACTGCTAGACGGAGGCAGGTCGGACTTAATGAGTTGACCATTCTTTCGGTGCCAGACAGTTAAGGTATTGACAGAGAGATCTTCTGTAATTGTAATTGTCCAAGGAGGATAGATTTTGCTTTTATGAAGGTAGACATTTAACCAATCAAAGAAACAGACATGAGTTTGGACTTTGCTAAGAAATTCATAAAAAGAATCGATAATTTTTGACCTATGGTCACCCTTAAACTTGCTAAGAAACCATTTTCTCTGAGAGGTCCAAGTCTCAGAGTAGAATTCCTCACGAAGGGTTGGTTTGTCTATGGTGTAACTATTCATAGCTGACCATACTGCATTTCAGATTGAGTAGGAGAATGTATTTCAGAAGAGACGTCTTCATCAGTCCTACTGTAGATGTTTCTAGGGATAGAAGATGAGTTATCTAACCCTTGAAGATTGATTTCTGGAGTAATAATTCTGGGAATTGAACTCCGATTAGATTGGGAAGCTATAGAAAAAGACCTTCTGGCACTAGTATAGGCCGATCTAGAAGCTTCGGATCTAGAAGAGAAAGAATTTCTCCGATCAAAGATGATTTCTACCTTACCAGCCTCAGATTGTCTAATTTCCTGGAATTCAGGGGTTTGACGAGGAAGGGTTGGTGTAGCTTTTTCGAGTTGCCAAGAGGTTGGTAACTCTACCTCATCCCATTTGATGAGCTTGGGAACAGCAACATTTGCCCTAGTCATATCTGTGACAAACAAAGTTGTTTCCCGATCGTTGGTTTTGAGAAGAACCCTTGAGTTACAAGTGTTCATGACCTTGTATTGGATTCGATAGAGAAGAGCTGCAGGGATAGAACCTTCTTTCATGTTTAACCCATGCAGACGAATGTTTAGAAACAATGAATCTAAGACATTTCTATCTAAAAGACTCACCGTTTTGTTTGGAAAACAATTGAAATAAACAGGACCATGTCCTAGACTAGTTTCTACGGTTCCTATGAGGGAATCGTGAAAATCATTATGCCTAATATCGCGAAGGCACATGAGGATTGAGGCGTTAAGACCTTCCCTAACAAGGGGTTTGACAGCTACTTGAACACATCCTATGTGGAGGTATTTGTACTTCCTAGAATGTTCAGCTATCGATTGTTTGGTAAGGAGGTGGAATTCTTCACCAGCTTGGGGATCCAAAGGGATATTGTTTTCTGCAGTCCTAATAATATAGTCGGAACTACGGACATGTTTGGATTCATCAGGAATATAGAGTTCATCCTGAGGGATTTTAGGGATTTCCCAATTATCTATGGCTTGATTGATATCCTCAAAGCAGACTTCTTCTTCGAAGATGTTATTTTTGGGAGGTATTTCCTCAACCGATTGAGTTTGCTCAGTGAGCAGATTGTTGGAAGAAGAGGACGAAGACGAAGAAGCTTTGATAGAAAAGCGACGAGAGAGGGAGCGAAGAAAAGAACTCATTTTTTAGAAATCTTCTAGTATCATTACCTTCACTTGGTTCGATAAAAATCTATTAGTCTGGATCTAAATCTAGGTTTAACAAAAAATTATCATGCAAAGGTATTCCAGTTTCCAGGTTACAGACAAATTTTTTTTTTTTTTTTTTTTTTTTTTTTATATAGCAAAAAGATAAATTTACCGAATTACAAAATTTACAAAACATTATCTCTTTTAGAATTACTTGATCAATGAAATAATCATCCATGGTAGAGACATCCGGCAAAGGCACATAGGCAACATGGACTTACCGCCTCCCTCGGGCCTTACTGCCAATCCAGCCCCAGGCCAAACCGTTGACACCATGAACCATTACTCATAGGAGTCATAATAACAAAAGAGATAAACAAACTTTCAACGAAAATATTAACACAGAAGAAGATAAAAAAGGAAAACAAAAACGAGCTGGGTTTACAAGGCGGTAATCCGCGCAGTACCAGTTTTCTGCGTCACACCTCATGAGTTTTTCAACCCGACGAGGCTTACAAAACCGCAGTTTTCGAAAATCAAGGGCAAGAACCCAGGTTTTCAGAAAAAAAAAAAAAAGAAGAACAGAATAAAAGTCTGCATCCCCAGAACAGAATAGCGTTAAATCATAATTTGAATGATAAATTAAACTTAGATCCAGAACAATAAAGTCCTATTTCCCCATCAGGCTCTGATACCAGAAACCCAAGGATCTACAAACTAGGAGAGAATAGGAGAGATGCTATGCATGAACAGATATGCCCGGATGTTACACGGCGGTAGTCCGCACAAGACCGGATGTTATGCTAATGCATGCAACAATTATACCAGAGCACAAGGCCGGATTATGCAGAGAGTATGCAGCAGAAAGCAGAAAGAATACAAAAAAGTTGTACTGATTGAAGATTATTACATGAACAGAGGGAAGAGAGAGAGGAGAGAGAAGCTCTCAGTTTTCGTTCGAGCTCCCCCACAACTGAACCCTCGATTACAATTTATAGAATTTCTAAAGTTACTATTACAACAGTAAATTTAACTATTACAACAGTAACTCGATTTTACCGCTACAGTGAACAGTGTACAGTGTACAGTGTTTGGCGGCTCCGCATTAATGAACAGTGCTTGTAACAGTAAAATGAACAGTGCTTGAACAGTAATTTTTTCGCAAAAATGTCTGCGTTGATTTGAATCAGTCTTCATCAGACTCTTCGATCTGGTAAAATGATCCGGAGGAAGAGGATGCAGACGAACTGTCTTCTTTCTTTGACTTTCCTTTTGATGAACTGGCTTCTTCTGAGTCAGTAGAGAGGAGAGCCAAAATCTGATGAAGATTCTTTGTCAAGGCTTCATCATCTGTTGAGGCTGCAAGGGCAGCTGCAATCTTGGCCTTGCGATTGAGGAATTGGCAGGTCTCTGGGCCTGCCGATTTGAGGCTTTTTGGGTTCTTCTGGAACCATAAAGCCACTCCTTGTGAATTGGCATGGGAAGCGTTAAACTGATCCCACCACTTGACAGAAGCTTGTTTCCCTAACAATGGCAAGAGCTTAGGATTTGTTGCATTTTTCTGGTATTGATGTTGCCAGGCAAAAATCCATGATAAGGAAAAGATTGAGAAGAACCGAAGAGATGGATGAAACGGATTGTTTCCTTCTTCAATTCTTGATTTGAACTGATTGAATCCGACCTTTACTTCTTCAGGAAGGATAGATTGGATGGGTCCGAAATAATCCCACCACTCAGCAAACCAGTGAGGGAAGAAATAACGAACATTTTTCTTAAAATAAATCAGCCACGAGTGCCGATTATGTTTGTTTTGAAACCAAAAAATATTGGTCCAAGCTTGAATATAATCCCAGTAAGTATAACCAATCGGGTCAAAAGGCTGGGAGAATTTTCTTACCTGGTTTGGTTTCGATTCGAAATCTTTAAAAGTAAGAACTTTTAAAATTTGAAAGGTGGAATGTGTGATAACTGTGTTATCGTTTTTATCAAAATTATGTTTTATTGAAACAGATTTTGAATCCACCAAAATAAATTCATAAAATTTTCTAGTCTTATTGAGACTAAGAGGTTTGAATAAAAAGGTTGGTGGAAAGATTTTTTCGCAAATCTTGTTTGGATTGGAATCCCAGAATTCAGGTTCCATTTGGATTGTTGGATAAAATCTTCCTTCTTTTGGTTGATAGGAAGAGGGTCTTTTTTGAGCAATTGGCTGAGGCTGCTCTACCAATGCTTTTGGATTTAGGGTTATTTTAGATTGGGCTATGTCTGAAATAATGGATTTCAGATTTTGGTTCCAGAAGAGGTCATCGGTTTCTTCGGAAAAAATTTGTTTCCATGATCTAGATGGAAGATTGGTTAGCCCACAGTCTTGAAGAGCTTGCAAGGTTGGAATAGCCATCGCATAATCAGATGGTTTGGTGGCTAGGGTGGAAGACCCTTTTTCTGTTTGCGGAGTGGATGACCCCGTTTTGGTGATGGCCTGCTGAGTAGATGACTCAGACTTAATGATAGCCTGCTGGGTTGAAGACCCAGTCTGGGTAGATGACCCTTGATTGGCAGTCTGTGAGGCGACTTGGATGGTTTGGGTATCCTCAATGGAGGATGATTCTCCTGCCCGGGATGATCCCCGAACTGTTTTTCCCCGGCCTCGTGAAGAGGCGACTTTCATCCTTAGTTTCGGAGGCATTTCACATGAGTGTGACCCTGAAGAAATTCACGAGTCAGATAATCTGGAAGAGTGTTTGAAGTACCTTTGATATATTCTATATCGAAATCAAAAATACTTAGGATTGCTTGCCAACGGGCAAAAATTTGTTTTGATGCAAGGTTTTTTACATCTTTTTGTAAAATTTCTCTAGCTGACTTGCAATCAACCCGAATTAAAAATTTTTGATTTAATAAATCAGATTGAAATTTTGAAATACACAGGACAATAGCCAAAACTTCTTTCTTAATAGTAGAATAGTTTTGTTGGGCTTTGTTCCAGTGTTTTGATGTAAATGCAATGCAATTTTCTGTATGATGCATGCGTTGTTTGAGAACACCACCATAACCTAAGTCAGAGGCGTCGGTTTCTACAATCTTAAAGAGATTGGGATTTGGAAGATACAAACAGGGTAATACTTTGACCTGCTGCTTAATCTGTTTAATTAAATTGGTGTGGATATCAGTCCACGGTGGAGGAGACTTTTTGAGTCTGTTATGAAGAGGTTTGGAAATTATACTGAGCTGAGGAAAGAAGTCAGCGACATAATTTAAACAACCCAAAAATCTTTGAAGTTGTGATTTTTCTAGGATTTGATTGGGAAATTTGTCAGCAAATTCGATGACTCGACAAATTGGTTTGATAGTCCCTTGAAAAATGTAATGACCAAGGAATTTGATTTTAGTCTGAAATAGACAGATTTTGGTTTTGGAAATGGCTAGGCCGTTTCGTTTGATTATTTTGAAAAATATTTCAAGATGTTTGAAGTGTTGATCCACAGATTGGGAAAAGATAAGAACATCATCGATGTAGACAATGCAGAAATTCGAATAAGGATTGAAGATATCATTCATGATATTTTGAAACTCTGATGGAGCATTTTTAAGACCAAAGGGCATTACATTCCATTCGTACTGCCCAAAGGGAACAGTGAAAGCCGTCTTGTAGCGATCACTAGGATTGATTTGGATTTGCCAAAATCCAGATTTCATATCAAACTTAGAAAAGATTTTTGCCGAATGTAGTCGGGAGAGTAAATCCTTCTTATTTGGAATTGGATATCTGATCCATTGGAGAGCTTGATTAAGCGGTTTATAATTGATAACCAATCTTGGGGCGCCTCGCTCTATTTCAGAGGCTTTGTTAACGTAGAAAGCTGCGCAAGACCAAGGACTTTTGCTCTTTCTAATTAAACCTTTGGACAAAAGGTCCTTGATTTCGTTTTGACAATGAGTGACAAGATCGTGACTCATTTGGATTGGCCGAGCTTTGGTCGGGATTTGTCTGTCTGTAAAATCCTTTTCGTAAGGAAGATTAACCATATGTTTTTTCCTATCCCAGAAAGCATTAGGGAGATCTGAGCAGATGGTGGATTGAAAACGATCAGAAAGACTCTTGATCTGTTTTTTGACATGAGGGAGAGAAAGTTGACTCTCGATCTGTTTGAAAGAAATTTCTTCTTTAAGAAAGTTAATCTGATTAAGTTTTCGATTAACTTGATTAATATTCTTATGGACAGGTTTGTCTAAGAATTTGAATAAAATTGTTTTTCCCAAATGTTGGGTGGTTATACCTTCACCGGAAATTTGAATAGGGAAGATAGTCTTGATAAACGGCGATCCTAAGATGACATCGTTTTTAAGGTTTTTAATTAGGAGAAATGGAGTTTCTACCTGAAGATTATCCTTTTGGATGATTGCCGAAGGAAGCTTATACTGGATTTCTAGTTTCGATCCACTAGCAGTCCTAAGTCTTTCGGAAGTTTTATGGAAGTATTTGGTCGGAATAAGTCCTTCCAAAATACAATTTGAGTCTGCTCCGGTATCAAATAGAGCAGTAGTTTTTAAAACAAAATCGTCTACTATAATGGTAACATCAATATAAAATTTTTGGATGCTACACTGATTAATAAGATTGTTGAAGAGGTTATCTTCGTTTGATGAATTATGATCAGATTTATAATCCTGATTATGGTTATCTGGAACCATGTTGTCAGATAAAGCTGCAGTTATTTGAGATATGATAGTCTCATGCAACTGTGATTGAGTTTTGAGGTCTCGGACCTCAGATTTGAGAGAACGAATTTCAGCCTGGAGGTCCTGAATAGTGACTGGTTTGGCTGAAGATTTTTCCAGTCGCTTGAGAGTTTGAGTAAGATCAAACTTGTTATTGACAAACCTATTTTCTGAACGTGTAGGTTTGGGTTTGGAAAGGATTGCCTTTAGTTTTTCAAGATACTCCTTCCTATCCTGAGGGTCTTGGATAGATTCTAGAGCATCGAGCAACAGGTTTTGCTCATCATTGTGAATGACATTGATGAGTGGAGATTCAGAACTCTCGCTGCTAGAGGAGGAAAGATCATCGTCGGCTTGGATTTCGTCAGAAGATGTCTTGGCGATATCGTTTTCTTCTTCTGAGGAACTATCAGAAGAATTTATCAAAAGATTGTTAAGTTGATCCTGAACAATAGGATCAAGATTGAGTTCACGAATCTTAGAGGAGACTCGACAAAATCTTGCTAAATGACCTTTACGGCCACACTTATAACAATTTCTAGTTTCTCTAGAAAGATTGGGAGGATTAGTGTTACGAAGATTAGGATCAGGAGGCCTGCCATGTTTGATTTTAGATTGGCGAGTCTTAAACCTATAGACTCTGCGTTTGGGTTTGTTCAGCTGTTGCTGAGAATGTTTCTTATGGATAGTCTTTCCCGGATTCTTTGAACAAGGAAGACCGAATTGTTGGCAGAAATTTCCCAAATCTCTGCGATTTTGAGCCTTTTCTCTGGCTAATTGTTTTTGAATATTGTCGTCTTGACAGATTTTAAGAGCAACCTTTTGAACATAAGCTATGATATTGCCATAACTTAACTGATCATAAGGAATTTCACCGTTAAACTGGGAACGGATCTTTTCCCTAACCTTATCTCCTAAGGATTTTGGGAGTCCAGCTAGGAAGGTTTCTTTCCAAAAAGGTTGGTGACAATCATCTCTTGTGTATACTCGAGTAAGGAAGGTGTCCCTATACCACCTAAAATTACCTAAGGTTTTACACTTAAGAGTTGAGAGGAGATCTCCGGAACGATCTTTGTAAATAGAAGGATCTCCGATAAAATGTTTGACGATGGCCATGATTAAAGTGTTTACGGCGTCGGGAATAGGCTTCCCTTTGTCAGTAAGGACGGTTCCTTCAGCGTCCGTTTTGACTGCGGTAAAGATTTCATGTTTCTCAGTGTCGGAAACATAATTGTCCCACCAGCCTTTGAGTTGGCCAGAAAAGCCAGCGGTTAGGATTTCTACTATAGTCTCATCAGAGCTATCTAAAGCAGTCTGATATGCAGTGGAGACCATAGTCATATGTTGAAGAGTATTAAGGATGTTATACTCAGTTTGACCATCTATATTCCATTCATAGATTTGATTTGCGTTGAATGACCGAAGACTTTGATCATTCTTTTCCTCAAGAAGGAGATCAGGAGCAGTAGCTCGATTGTAGTAAAGTTTAGAAGGCTGCTTCCAGTTGAGAGCCTTACTAATAACAGGATTAATTTGAGGAACAAACTTACTGCTAGATGCAGCATCCTCAGACTCAGAACCTAGAGAAGAAGTTCCTAATTTGTTAATCCTAAGAGATTGGTCCTTTTGGGAAACACTCCTAGTGATTGGTCCTAGCTTAACAGATCCTACCTGTGAAGAACTAGGGGTATCAGGAATAACTATAGAGTTATCTGGATTGGATTTTTCTAAGGCTTTAGTCCAATTCTGATGAATAAGCCTAAACTTGTTTCTAGTCTCGGTAGTTAGACTAAAAGGTTTGAACAAAGGTTTGGAAATGGAAGGGGTCTCATCGTCTCTGGTTCCTGAAGATGAGGCTTTTCCTATCAGGTTTTCTCCTAAAACTTGGAGGTACTTGTTGGTATAGTTGTTTTGTTCCATAAGGGCTTTAATATCTTGGGCTCCTATGGTTTCATCTGATTTGTACTTAAAGGGCGAAGCTAAATACTTATCCTCTAAGTCTGGAATAAAATAACTGCTAGACGGAGGCAGGTCGGACTTAATGAGTTGACCATTCTTTCGGTGCCAGACAGTTAAGGTATTGACAGAGAGATCTTCTGTAATTGTAATTGTCCAAGGAGGATAGATTTTGCTTTTATGAAGGTAGACATTTAACCAATCAAAGAAACAGACATGAGTTTGGACTTTGCTAAGAAATTCATAAAAAGAATCGATAATTTTTGACCTATGGTCACCCTTAAACTTGCTAAGAAACCATTTTCTCTGAGAGGTCCAAGTCTCAGAGTAGAATTCCTCACGAAGGGTTGGTTTGTCTATGGTGTAACTATTCATAGCTGACCATACTGCATTTCAGATTGAGTAGGAGAATGTATTTCAGAAGAGACGTCTTCATCAGTCCTACTGTAGATGTTTCTAGGGATAGAAGATGAGTTATCTAACCCTTGAAGATTGATTTCTGGAGTAATAATTCTGGGAATTGAACTCCGATTAGATTGGGAAGCTATAGAAAAAGACCTTCTGGCACTAGTATAGGCCGATCTAGAAGCTTCGGATCTAGAAGAGAAAGAATTTCTCCGATCAAAGATGATTTCTACCTTACCAGCCTCAGATTGTCTAATTTCCTGGAATTCAGGGGTTTGACGAGGAAGGGTTGGTGTAGCTTTTTCGAGTTGCCAAGAGGTTGGTAACTCTACCTCATCCCATTTGATGAGCTTGGGAACAGCAACATTTGCCCTAGTCATATCTGTGACAAACAAAGTTGTTTCCCGATCGTTGGTTTTGAGAAGAACCCTTGAGTTACAAGTGTTCATGACCTTGTATTGGATTCGATAGAGAAGAGCTGCAGGGATAGAACCTTCTTTCATGTTTAACCCATGCAGACGAATGTTTAGAAACAATGAATCTAAGACATTTCTATCTAAAAGACTCACCGTTTTGTTTGGAAAACAATTGAAATAAACAGGACCATGTCCTAGACTAGTTTCTACGGTTCCTATGAGGGAATCGTGAAAATCATTATGCCTAATATCGCGAAGGCACATGAGGATTGAGGCGTTAAGACCTTCCCTAACAAGGGGTTTGACAGCTACTTGAACACATCCTATGTGGAGGTATTTGTACTTCCTAGAATGTTCAGCTATCGATTGTTTGGTAAGGAGGTGGAATTCTTCACCAGCTTGGGGATCCAAAGGGATATTGTTTTCTGCAGTCCTAATAATATAGTCGGAACTACGGACATGTTTGGATTCATCAGGAATATAGAGTTCATCCTGAGGGATTTTAGGGATTTCCCAATTATCTATGGCTTGATTGATATCCTCAAAGCAGACTTCTTCTTCGAAGATGTTATTTTTGGGAGGTATTTCCTCAACCGATTGAGTTTGCTCAGTGAGCAGATTGTTGGAAGAAGAGGACGAAGACGAAGAAGCTTTGATAGAAAAGCGACGAGAGAGGGAGCGAAGAAAAGAACTCATTTTTTAGAAATCTTCTAGTATCATTACCTTCACTTGGTTCGATAAAAATCTATTAGTCTGGATCTAAATCTAGGTTTAACAAAAAATTATCATGCAAAGGTATTCCAGTTTCCAGGTTACAGACAAAATTTTTTTTTTTTTTTTTTTTTTTTATATAGCAAAAAGATAAATTTACCGAATTACAAAATTTACAAAACATTATCTCTTTTAGAATTACTTGATCAATGAAATAATCATCCATGGTAGAGACATCCGGCAAAGGCACATAGGCAACATGGACTTACCGCCTCCCTCGGGCCTTACTGCCAATCCAGCCCCAGGCCAAACCGTTGACACCATGAACCATTACTCATAGGAGTCATAATAACAAAAGAGATAAACAAACTTTCAACGAAAATATTAACACAGAAGAAGATAGAAAAGGAAAACAAAAACGAGCTGGGTTTACAAGGCGGTAATCCGCGCAGTACCAGTTTTCTGCGTCACACCTCATGAGTTTTTCAACCCGACGAGGCTTACAAAACCGCAGTTTTCGAAAATCAAGGGCAAGAACCCAGGTTTTCAGAAAAAAAAAAAAAGAAGAACAGAATAAAAGTCTGCATCCCCAGAACAGAATAGCGTTAAATCATAATTTGAATGATAAATTAAACTTAGATCCAGAACAATAAAGTCCTATTTCCCCATCAGGCTCTGATACCAGAAACCCAGGGATCTACAAACTAGGAGAGAATAGGAGAGATGCTATGCATGAACAGATATGCCCGGATGTTACACGGCGGTAGTCCGCACAAGACCGGATGTTATGCTAATGCATGCAACAATTATACCAGAGCACAAGGCCGGATTATGCAGAGAGTATGCAGCAGAAAGCAGAAAGAATACAAAAAAGTTGTATTGATTGAAGATTATTACATGAACAGAGGGAAGAGAGAGAGGAGAGAGAAGCTCTCAGTTTTCGTTCGAGCTCCCCCACAACTGAACCCTCGATTACAATTTATAGAATTTCTAAAGTTACTATTACAACAGTAAATTCAACTATTACAACAGTAACTCGATTTTACCGCTACAGTGAACAGTGTACAGTGTACAGTGTTTGGCGGCTCCGCATTAATGAACAGTGCTTGTAACAGTAAAATGAACAGTGCTTGAACAGTAATTTTTTCGCAAAAATGTCTGCGTTGATTTGAATCAGTCTTCATCAGACTCTTCGATCTGGTAAAATGATCCGGAGGAAGAGGATGCAGACGAACTGTCTTCTTTCTTTGACTTTCCTTTTGATGAACTGGCTTCTTCTGAGTCAGTAGAGAGGAGAGCCAAAATCTGATGAAGATTCTTTGTCAAGGCTTCATCATCTGTTGAGGCTGCAAGGGCAGCTGCAATCTTGGCCTTGCGATTGAGGAATTGGCAGGTCTCTGGGCCTGCCGATTTGAGGCTTTTTGGGTTCTTCTGGAACCATAAAGCCACTCCTTGTGAATTGGCATGGGAAGCGTTAAACTGATCCCACCACTTGACAGAAGCTTGTTTCCCTAACAATGGCAAGAGCTTAGGATTTGTTGCATTTTTCTGGTATTGATGTTGCCAGGCAAAAATCCATGATAAGGAAAAGATTGAGAAGAACCGAAGAGATGGATGAAACGGATTGTTTCCTTCTTCAATTCTTGATTTGAACTGATTGAATCCGACCTTTACTTCTTCAGGAAGGATAGATTGGATGGGTCCGAAATAATCCCACCACTCAGCAAACCAGTGAGGGAAGAAATAACGAACATTTTTCTTAAAATAAATCAGCCACGAGTGCCGATTATGTTTGTTTTGAAACCAAAAAATATTGGTCCAAGCTTGAATATAATCCCAGTAAGTATAACCAATCGGGTCAAAAGGCTGGGAGAATTTTCTTACCTGGTTTGGTTTCGATTCGAAATCTTTAAAAGTAAGAACTTTTAAAATTTGAAAGGTGGAATGTGTGATAACTGTGTTATCGTTTTTATCAAAATTATGTTTTATTGAAACAGATTTTGAATCCACCAAAATAAATTCATAAAATTTTCTAGTCTTATTGAGACTAAGAGGTTTGAATAAAAAGGTTGGTGGAAAGATTTTTTCGCAAATCTTGTTTGGATTGGAATCCCAGAATTCAGGTTCCATTTGGATTGTTGGATAAAATCTTCCTTCTTTTGGTTGATAGGAAGAGGGTCTTTTTTGAGCAATTGGCTGAGGCTGCTCTACCAATGCTTTTGGATTTAGGGTTATTTTAGATTGGGCTATGTCTGAAATAATGGATTTCAGATTTTGGTTCCAGAAGAGGTCATCGGTTTCTTCGGAAAAAATTTGTTTCCATGATCTAGATGGAAGATTGGTTAGCCCACAGTCTTGAAGAGCTTGCAAGGTTGGAATAGCCATCGCATAATCAGATGGTTTGGTGGCTAGGGTGGAAGACCCTTTTTCTGTTTGCGGAGTGGATGACCCCGTTTTGGTGATGGCCTGCTGAGTAGATGACTCAGACTTAATGATAGCCTGCTGGGTTGAAGACCCAGTCTGGGTAGATGACCCTTGATTGGCAGTCTGTGAGGCGACTTGGATGGTTTGGGTATCCTCAATGGAGGATGATTCTCCTGCCCGGGATGATCCCCGAACTGTTTTTCCCCGGCCTCGTGAAGAGGCGACTTTCATCCTTAGTTTCGGAGGCATTTCACATGAGTGTGACCCTGAAGAAATTCACGAGTCAGATAATCTGGAAGAGTGTTTGAAGTACCTTTGATATATTCTATATCGAAATCAAAAATACTTAGGATTGCTTGCCAACGGGCAAAAATTTGTTTTGATGCAAGGTTTTTTACATCTTTTTGTAAAATTTCTCTAGCTGACTTGCAATCAACCCGAATTAAAAATTTTTGATTTAATAAATCAGATTGAAATTTTGAAATACACAGGACAATAGCCAAAACTTCTTTCTTAATAGTAGAATAGTTTTGTTGGGCTTTGTTCCAGTGTTTTGATGTAAATGCAATGCAATTTTCTGTATGATGCATGCGTTGTTTGAGAACACCACCATAACCTAAGTCAGAGGCGTCGGTTTCTACAATCTTAAAGAGATTGGGATTTGGAAGATACAAACAGGGTAATACTTTGACCTGCTGCTTAATCTGTTTAATTAAATTGGTGTGGATATCAGTCCACGGTGGAGGAGACTTTTTGAGTCTGTTATGAAGAGGTTTGGAAATTATACTGAGCTGAGGAAAGAAGTCAGCGACATAATTTAAACAACCCAAAAATCTTTGAAGTTGTGATTTTTCTAGGATTTGATTGGGAAATTTGTCAGCAAATTCGATGACTCGACAAATTGGTTTGATAGTCCCTTGAAAAATGTAATGACCAAGGAATTTGATTTTAGTCTGAAATAGACAGATTTTGGTTTTGGAAATGGCTAGGCCGTTTCGTTTGATTATTTTGAAAAATATTTCAAGATGTTTGAAGTGTTGATCCACAGATTGGGAAAAGATAAGAACATCATCGATGTAGACAATGCAGAAATTCGAATAAGGATTGAAGATATCATTCATGATATTTTGAAACTCTGATGGAGCATTTTTAAGACCAAAGGGCATTACATTCCATTCGTACTGCCCAAAGGGAACAGTGAAAGCCGTCTTGTAGCGATCACTAGGATTGATTTGGATTTGCCAAAATCCAGATTTCATATCAAACTTAGAAAAGATTTTTGCCGAATGTAGTCGGGAGAGTAAATCCTTCTTATTTGGAATTGGATATCTGATCCATTGGAGAGCTTGATTAAGCGGTTTATAATTGATAACCAATCTTGGGGCGCCTCGCTCTATTTCAGAGGCTTTGTTAACGTAGAAAGCTGCGCAAGACCAAGGACTTTTGCTCTTTCTAATTAAACCTTTGGACAAAAGGTCCTTGATTTCGTTTTGACAATGAGTGACAAGATCGTGACTCATTTGGATTGGCCGAGCTTTGGTCGGGATTTGTCTGTCTGTAAAATCCTTTTCGTAAGGAAGATTAACCATATGTTTTTTCCTATCCCAGAAAGCATTAGGGAGATCTGAGCAGATGGTGGATTGAAAACGATCAGAAAGACTCTTGATCTGTTTTTTGACATGAGGGAGAGAAAGTTGACTCTCGATCTGTTTGAAAGAAATTTCTTCTTTAAGAAAGTTAATCTGATTAAGTTTTCGATTAACTTGATTAATATTCTTATGGACAGGTTTGTCTAAGAATTTGAATAAAATTGTTTTTCCCAAATGTTGGGTGGTTATACCTTCACCGGAAATTTGAATAGGGAAGATAGTCTTGATAAACGGCGATCCTAAGATGACATCGTTTTTAAGGTTTTTAATTAGGAGAAATGGAGTTTCTACCTGAAGATTATCCTTTTGGATGATTGCCGAAGGAAGCTTATACTGGATTTCTAGTTTCGATCCACTAGCAGTCCTAAGTCTTTCGGAAGTTTTATGGAAGTATTTGGTCGGAATAAGTCCTTCCAAAATACAATTTGAGTCTGCTCCGGTATCAAATAGAGCAGTAGTTTTTAAAACAAAATCGTCTACTATAATGGTAACATCAATATAAAATTTTTGGATGCTACACTGATTAATAAGATTGTTGAAGAGGTTATCTTCGTTTGATGAATTATGATCAGATTTATAATCCTGATTATGGTTATCTGGAACCATGTTGTCAGATAAAGCTGCAGTTATTTGAGATATGATAGTCTCATGCAACTGTGATTGAGTTTTGAGGTCTCGGACCTCAGATTTGAGAGAACGAATTTCAGCCTGGAGGTCCTGAATAGTGACTGGTTTGGCTGAAGATTTTTCCAGTCGCTTGAGAGTTTGAGTAAGATCAAACTTGTTATTGACAAACCTATTTTCTGAACGTGTAGGTTTGGGTTTGGAAAGGATTGCCTTTAGTTTTTCAAGATACTCCTTCCTATCCTGAGGGTCTTGGATAGATTCTAGAGCATCGAGCAACAGGTTTTGCTCATCATTGTGAATGACATTGATGAGTGGAGATTCAGAACTCTCGCTGCTAGAGGAGGAAAGATCATCGTCGGCTTGGATTTCGTCAGAAGATGTCTTGGCGATATCGTTTTCTTCTTCTGAGGAACTATCAGAAGAATTTATCAAAAGATTGTTAAGTTGATCCTGAACAATAGGATCAAGATTGAGTTCACGAATCTTAGAGGAGACTCGACAAAATCTTGCTAAATGACCTTTACGGCCACACTTATAACAATTTCTAGTTTCTCTAGAAAGATTGGGAGGATTAGTGTTACGAAGATTAGGATCAGGAGGCCTGCCATGTTTGATTTTAGATTGGCGAGTCTTAAACCTATAGACTCTGCGTTTGGGTTTGTTCAGCTGTTGCTGAGAATGTTTCTTATGGATAGTCTTTCCCGGATTCTTTGAACAAGGAAGACCGAATTGTTGGCAGAAATTTCCCAAATCTCTGCGATTTTGAGCCTTTTCTCTGGCTAATTGTTTTTGAATATTGTCGTCTTGACAGATTTTAAGAGCAACCTTTTGAACATAAGCTATGATATTGCCATAACTTAACTGATCATAAGGAATTTCACCGTTAAACTGGGAACGGATCTTTTCCCTAACCTTATCTCCTAAGGATTTTGGGAGTCCAGCTAGGAAGGTTTCTTTCCAAAAAGGTTGGTGACAATCATCTCTTGTGTATACTCGAGTAAGGAAGGTGTCCCTATACCACCTAAAATTACCTAAGGTTTTACACTTAAGAGTTGAGAGGAGATCTCCGGAACGATCTTTGTAAATAGAAGGATCTCCGATAAAATGTTTGACGATGGCCATGATTAAAGTGTTTACGGCGTCGGGAATAGGCTTCCCTTTGTCAGTAAGGACGGTTCCTTCAGCGTCCGTTTTGACTGCGGTAAAGATTTCATGTTTCTCAGTGTCGGAAACATAATTGTCCCACCAGCCTTTGAGTTGGCCAGAAAAGCCAGCGGTTAGGATTTCTACTATAGTCTCATCAGAGCTATCTAAAGCAGTCTGATATGCAGTGGAGACCATAGTCATATGTTGAAGAGTATTAAGGATGTTATACTCAGTTTGACCATCTATATTCCATTCATAGATTTGATTTGCGTTGAATGACCGAAGACTTTGATCATTCTTTTCCTCAAGAAGGAGATCAGGAGCAGTAGCTCGATTGTAGTAAAGTTTAGAAGGCTGCTTCCAGTTGAGAGCCTTACTAATAACAGGATTAATTTGAGGAACAAACTTACTGCTAGATGCAGCATCCTCAGACTCAGAACCTAGAGAAGAAGTTCCTAATTTGTTAATCCTAAGAGATTGGTCCTTTTGGGAAACACTCCTAGTGATTGGTCCTAGCTTAACAGATCCTACCTGTGAAGAACTAGGGGTATCAGGAATAACTATAGAGTTATCTGGATTGGATTTTTCTAAGGCTTTAGTCCAATTCTGATGAATAAGCCTAAACTTGTTTCTAGTCTCGGTAGTTAGACTAAAAGGTTTGAACAAAGGTTTGGAAATGGAAGGGGTCTCATCGTCTCTGGTTCCTGAAGATGAGGCTTTTCCTATCAGGTTTTCTCCTAAAACTTGGAGGTACTTGTTGGTATAGTTGTTTTGTTCCATAAGGGCTTTAATATCTTGGGCTCCTATGGTTTCATCTGATTTGTACTTAAAGGGCGAAGCTAAATACTTATCCTCTAAGTCTGGAATAAAATAACTGCTAGACGGAGGCAGGTCGGACTTAATGAGTTGACCATTCTTTCGGTGCCAGACAGTTAAGGTATTGACAGAGAGATCTTCTGTAATTGTAATTGTCCAAGGAGGATAGATTTTGCTTTTATGAAGGTAGACATTTAACCAATCAAAGAAACAGACATGAGTTTGGACTTTGCTAAGAAATTCATAAAAAGAATCGATAATTTTTGACCTATGGTCACCCTTAAACTTGCTAAGAAACCATTTTCTCTGAGAGGTCCAAGTCTCAGAGTAGAATTCCTCACGAAGGGTTGGTTTGTCTATGGTGTAACTATTCATAGCTGACCATACTGCATTTCAGATTGAGTAGGAGAATGTATTTCAGAAGAGACGTCTTCATCAGTCCTACTGTAGATGTTTCTAGGGATAGAAGATGAGTTATCTAACCCTTGAAGATTGATTTCTGGAGTAATAATTCTGGGAATTGAACTCCGATTAGATTGGGAAGCTATAGAAAAAGACCTTCTGGCACTAGTATAGGCCGATCTAGAAGCTTCGGATCTAGAAGAGAAAGAATTTCTCCGATCAAAGATGATTTCTACCTTACCAGCCTCAGATTGTCTAATTTCCTGGAATTCAGGGGTTTGACGAGGAAGGGTTGGTGTAGCTTTTTCGAGTTGCCAAGAGGTTGGTAACTCTACCTCATCCCATTTGATGAGCTTGGGAACAGCAACATTTGCCCTAGTCATATCTGTGACAAACAAAGTTGTTTCCCGATCGTTGGTTTTGAGAAGAACCCTTGAGTTACAAGTGTTCATGACCTTGTATTGGATTCGATAGAGAAGAGCTGCAGGGATAGAACCTTCTTTCATGTTTAACCCATGCAGACGAATGTTTAGAAACAATGAATCTAAGACATTTCTATCTAAAAGACTCACCGTTTTGTTTGGAAAACAATTGAAATAAACAGGACCATGTCCTAGACTAGTTTCTACGGTTCCTATGAGGGAATCGTGAAAATCATTATGCCTAATATCGCGAAGGCACATGAGGATTGAGGCGTTAAGACCTTCCCTAACAAGGGGTTTGACAGCTACTTGAACACATCCTATGTGGAGGTATTTGTACTTCCTAGAATGTTCAGCTATCGATTGTTTGGTAAGGAGGTGGAATTCTTCACCAGCTTGGGGATCCAAAGGGATATTGTTTTCTGCAGTCCTAATAATATAGTCGGAACTACGGACATGTTTGGATTCATCAGGAATATAGAGTTCATCCTGAGGGATTTTAGGGATTTCCCAATTATCTATGGCTTGATTGATATCCTCAAAGCAGACTTCTTCTTCGAAGATGTTATTTTTGGGAGGTATTTCCTCAACCGATTGAGTTTGCTCAGTGAGCAGATTGTTGGAAGAAGAGGACGAAGACGAAGAAGCTTTGATAGAAAAGCGACGAGAGAGGGAGCGAAGAAAAGAACTCATTTTTTAGAAATCTTCTAGTATCATTACCTTCACTTGGTTCGATAAAAATCTATTAGTCTGGATCTAAATCTAGGTTTAACAAAAAATTATCATGCAAAGGTATTCCAGTTTCCAGGTTACAGACAAAATTTTTTTTTTTTTTTTTTTTTTTTTATATAGCAAAAAGATAAATTTACCGAATTACAAAATTTACAAAACATTATCTCTTTTAGAATTACTTGATCAATGAAATAATCATCCATGGTAGAGACATCCGGCAAAGGCACATAGGCAACATGGACTTACCGCCTCCCTCGGGCCTTACTGCCAATCCAGCCCCAGGCCAAACCGTTGACACCATGAACCATTACTCATAGGAGTCATAATAACAAAAGAGATAAACAAACTTTCAACGAAAATATTAACACAGAAGAAGATAGAAAAGGAAAACAAAAACGAGCTGGGTTTACAAGGCGGTAATCCGCGCAGTACCAGTTTTCTGCGTCACACCTCATGAGTTTTTCAACCCGACGAGGCTTACAAAACCGCAGTTTTCGAAAATCAAGGGCAAGAACCCAGGTTTTCAGAAAAAAAAAAAAGAAGAACAGAATAAAAGTCTGCATCCCCAGAACAGAATAGCGTTAAATCATAATTTGAATGATAAATTAAACTTAGATCCAGAACAATAAAGTCCTATTTCCCCATCAGGCTCTGATACCAGAAACCCAGGGATCTACAAACTAGGAGAGAATAGGAGAGATGCTATGCATGAACAGATATGCCCGGATGTTACACGGCGGTAGTCCGCACAAGACCGGATGTTATGCTAATGCATGCAACAATTATACCAGAGCACAAGGCCGGATTATGCAGAGAGTATGCAGCAGAAAGCAGAAAGAATACAAAAAAGTTGTATTGATTGAAGATTATTACATGAACAGAGGGAAGAGAGAGAGGAGAGAGAAGCTCTCAGTTTTCGTTCGAGCTCCCCCACAACTGAACCCTCGATTACAATTTATAGAATTTCTAAAGTTACTATTACAACAGTAAATTCAACTATTACAACAGTAACTCGATTTTACCGCTACAGTGAACAGTGTACAGTGTACAGTGTTTGGCGGCTCCGCATTAATGAACAGTGCTTGTAACAGTAAAATGAACAGTGCTTGAACAGTAATTTTTTCGCAAAAATGTCTGCGTTGATTTGAATCAGTCTTCATCAGACTCTTCGATCTGGTAAAATGATCCGGAGGAAGAGGATGCAGACGAACTGTCTTCTTTCTTTGACTTTCCTTTTGATGAACTGGCTTCTTCTGAGTCAGTAGAGAGGAGAGCCAAAATCTGATGAAGATTCTTTGTCAAGGCTTCATCATCTGTTGAGGCTGCAAGGGCAGCTGCAATCTTGGCCTTGCGATTGAGGAATTGGCAGGTCTCTGGGCCTGCCGATTTGAGGCTTTTTGGGTTCTTCTGGAACCATAAAGCCACTCCTTGTGAATTGGCATGGGAAGCGTTAAACTGATCCCACCACTTGACAGAAGCTTGTTTCCCTAACAATGGCAAGAGCTTAGGATTTGTTGCATTTTTCTGGTATTGATGTTGCCAGGCAAAAATCCATGATAAGGAAAAGATTGAGAAGAACCGAAGAGATGGATGAAACGGATTGTTTCCTTCTTCAATTCTTGATTTGAACTGATTGAATCCGACCTTTACTTCTTCAGGAAGGATAGATTGGATGGGTCCGAAATAATCCCACCACTCAGCAAACCAGTGAGGGAAGAAATAACGAACATTTTTCTTAAAATAAATCAGCCACGAGTGCCGATTATGTTTGTTTTGAAACCAAAAAATATTGGTCCAAGCTTGAATATAATCCCAGTAAGTATAACCAATCGGGTCAAAAGGCTGGGAGAATTTTCTTACCTGGTTTGGTTTCGATTCGAAATCTTTAAAAGTAAGAACTTTTAAAATTTGAAAGGTGGAATGTGTGATAACTGTGTTATCGTTTTTATCAAAATTATGTTTTATTGAAACAGATTTTGAATCCACCAAAATAAATTCATAAAATTTTCTAGTCTTATTGAGACTAAGAGGTTTGAATAAAAAGGTTGGTGGAAAGATTTTTTCGCAAATCTTGTTTGGATTGGAATCCCAGAATTCAGGTTCCATTTGGATTGTTGGATAAAATCTTCCTTCTTTTGGTTGATAGGAAGAGGGTCTTTTTTGAGCAATTGGCTGAGGCTGCTCTACCAATGCTTTTGGATTTAGGGTTATTTTAGATTGGGCTATGTCTGAAATAATGGATTTCAGATTTTGGTTCCAGAAGAGGTCATCGGTTTCTTCGGAAAAAATTTGTTTCCATGATCTAGATGGAAGATTGGTTAGCCCACAGTCTTGAAGAGCTTGCAAGGTTGGAATAGCCATCGCATAATCAGATGGTTTGGTGGCTAGGGTGGAAGACCCTTTTTCTGTTTGCGGAGTGGATGACCCCGTTTTGGTGATGGCCTGCTGAGTAGATGACTCAGACTTAATGATAGCCTGCTGGGTTGAAGACCCAGTCTGGGTAGATGACCCTTGATTGGCAGTCTGTGAGGCGACTTGGATGGTTTGGGTATCCTCAATGGAGGATGATTCTCCTGCCCGGGATGATCCCCGAACTGTTTTTCCCCGGCCTCGTGAAGAGGCGACTTTCATCCTTAGTTTCGGAGGCATTTCACATGAGTGTGACCCTGAAGAAATTCACGAGTCAGATAATCTGGAAGAGTGTTTGAAGTACCTTTGATATATTCTATATCGAAATCAAAAATACTTAGGATTGCTTGCCAACGGGCAAAAATTTGTTTTGATGCAAGGTTTTTTACATCTTTTTGTAAAATTTCTCTAGCTGACTTGCAATCAACCCGAATTAAAAATTTTTGATTTAATAAATCAGATTGAAATTTTGAAATACACAGGACAATAGCCAAAACTTCTTTCTTAATAGTAGAATAGTTTTGTTGGGCTTTGTTCCAGTGTTTTGATGTAAATGCAATGCAATTTTCTGTATGATGCATGCGTTGTTTGAGAACACCACCATAACCTAAGTCAGAGGCGTCGGTTTCTACAATCTTAAAGAGATTGGGATTTGGAAGATACAAACAGGGTAATACTTTGACCTGCTGCTTAATCTGTTTAATTAAATTGGTGTGGATATCAGTCCACGGTGGAGGAGACTTTTTGAGTCTGTTATGAAGAGGTTTGGAAATTATACTGAGCTGAGGAAAGAAGTCAGCGACATAATTTAAACAACCCAAAAATCTTTGAAGTTGTGATTTTTCTAGGATTTGATTGGGAAATTTGTCAGCAAATTCGATGACTCGACAAATTGGTTTGATAGTCCCTTGAAAAATGTAATGACCAAGGAATTTGATTTTAGTCTGAAATAGACAGATTTTGGTTTTGGAAATGGCTAGGCCGTTTCGTTTGATTATTTTGAAAAATATTTCAAGATGTTTGAAGTGTTGATCCACAGATTGGGAAAAGATAAGAACATCATCGATGTAGACAATGCAGAAATTCGAATAAGGATTGAAGATATCATTCATGATATTTTGAAACTCTGATGGAGCATTTTTAAGACCAAAGGGCATTACATTCCATTCGTACTGCCCAAAGGGAACAGTGAAAGCCGTCTTGTAGCGATCACTAGGATTGATTTGGATTTGCCAAAATCCAGATTTCATATCAAACTTAGAAAAGATTTTTGCCGAATGTAGTCGGGAGAGTAAATCCTTCTTATTTGGAATTGGATATCTGATCCATTGGAGAGCTTGATTAAGCGGTTTATAATTGATAACCAATCTTGGGGCGCCTCGCTCTATTTCAGAGGCTTTGTTAACGTAGAAAGCTGCGCAAGACCAAGGACTTTTGCTCTTTCTAATTAAACCTTTGGACAAAAGGTCCTTGATTTCGTTTTGACAATGAGTGACAAGATCGTGACTCATTTGGATTGGCCGAGCTTTGGTCGGGATTTGTCTGTCTGTAAAATCCTTTTCGTAAGGAAGATTAACCATATGTTTTTTCCTATCCCAGAAAGCATTAGGGAGATCTGAGCAGATGGTGGATTGAAAACGATCAGAAAGACTCTTGATCTGTTTTTTGACATGAGGGAGAGAAAGTTGACTCTCGATCTGTTTGAAAGAAATTTCTTCTTTAAGAAAGTTAATCTGATTAAGTTTTCGATTAACTTGATTAATATTCTTATGGACAGGTTTGTCTAAGAATTTGAATAAAATTGTTTTTCCCAAATGTTGGGTGGTTATACCTTCACCGGAAATTTGAATAGGGAAGATAGTCTTGATAAACGGCGATCCTAAGATGACATCGTTTTTAAGGTTTTTAATTAGGAGAAATGGAGTTTCTACCTGAAGATTATCCTTTTGGATGATTGCCGAAGGAAGCTTATACTGGATTTCTAGTTTCGATCCACTAGCAGTCCTAAGTCTTTCGGAAGTTTTATGGAAGTATTTGGTCGGAATAAGTCCTTCCAAAATACAATTTGAGTCTGCTCCGGTATCAAATAGAGCAGTAGTTTTTAAAACAAAATCGTCTACTATAATGGTAACATCAATATAAAATTTTTGGATGCTACACTGATTAATAAGATTGTTGAAGAGGTTATCTTCGTTTGATGAATTATGATCAGATTTATAATCCTGATTATGGTTATCTGGAACCATGTTGTCAGATAAAGCTGCAGTTATTTGAGATATGATAGTCTCATGCAACTGTGATTGAGTTTTGAGGTCTCGGACCTCAGATTTGAGAGAACGAATTTCAGCCTGGAGGTCCTGAATAGTGACTGGTTTGGCTGAAGATTTTTCCAGTCGCTTGAGAGTTTGAGTAAGATCAAACTTGTTATTGACAAACCTATTTTCTGAACGTGTAGGTTTGGGTTTGGAAAGGATTGCCTTTAGTTTTTCAAGATACTCCTTCCTATCCTGAGGGTCTTGGATAGATTCTAGAGCATCGAGCAACAGGTTTTGCTCATCATTGTGAATGACATTGATGAGTGGAGATTCAGAACTCTCGCTGCTAGAGGAGGAAAGATCATCGTCGGCTTGGATTTCGTCAGAAGATGTCTTGGCGATATCGTTTTCTTCTTCTGAGGAACTATCAGAAGAATTTATCAAAAGATTGTTAAGTTGATCCTGAACAATAGGATCAAGATTGAGTTCACGAATCTTAGAGGAGACTCGACAAAATCTTGCTAAATGACCTTTACGGCCACACTTATAACAATTTCTAGTTTCTCTAGAAAGATTGGGAGGATTAGTGTTACGAAGATTAGGATCAGGAGGCCTGCCATGTTTGATTTTAGATTGGCGAGTCTTAAACCTATAGACTCTGCGTTTGGGTTTGTTCAGCTGTTGCTGAGAATGTTTCTTATGGATAGTCTTTCCCGGATTCTTTGAACAAGGAAGACCGAATTGTTGGCAGAAATTTCCCAAATCTCTGCGATTTTGAGCCTTTTCTCTGGCTAATTGTTTTTGAATATTGTCGTCTTGACAGATTTTAAGAGCAACCTTTTGAACATAAGCTATGATATTGCCATAACTTAACTGATCATAAGGAATTTCACCGTTAAACTGGGAACGGATCTTTTCCCTAACCTTATCTCCTAAGGATTTTGGGAGTCCAGCTAGGAAGGTTTCTTTCCAAAAAGGTTGGTGACAATCATCTCTTGTGTATACTCGAGTAAGGAAGGTGTCCCTATACCACCTAAAATTACCTAAGGTTTTACACTTAAGAGTTGAGAGGAGATCTCCGGAACGATCTTTGTAAATAGAAGGATCTCCGATAAAATGTTTGACGATGGCCATGATTAAAGTGTTTACGGCGTCGGGAATAGGCTTCCCTTTGTCAGTAAGGACGGTTCCTTCAGCGTCCGTTTTGACTGCGGTAAAGATTTCATGTTTCTCAGTGTCGGAAACATAATTGTCCCACCAGCCTTTGAGTTGGCCAGAAAAGCCAGCGGTTAGGATTTCTACTATAGTCTCATCAGAGCTATCTAAAGCAGTCTGATATGCAGTGGAGACCATAGTCATATGTTGAAGAGTATTAAGGATGTTATACTCAGTTTGACCATCTATATTCCATTCATAGATTTGATTTGCGTTGAATGACCGAAGACTTTGATCATTCTTTTCCTCAAGAAGGAGATCAGGAGCAGTAGCTCGATTGTAGTAAAGTTTAGAAGGCTGCTTCCAGTTGAGAGCCTTACTAATAACAGGATTAATTTGAGGAACAAACTTACTGCTAGATGCAGCATCCTCAGACTCAGAACCTAGAGAAGAAGTTCCTAATTTGTTAATCCTAAGAGATTGGTCCTTTTGGGAAACACTCCTAGTGATTGGTCCTAGCTTAACAGATCCTACCTGTGAAGAACTAGGGGTATCAGGAATAACTATAGAGTTATCTGGATTGGATTTTTCTAAGGCTTTAGTCCAATTCTGATGAATAAGCCTAAACTTGTTTCTAGTCTCGGTAGTTAGACTAAAAGGTTTGAACAAAGGTTTGGAAATGGAAGGGGTCTCATCGTCTCTGGTTCCTGAAGATGAGGCTTTTCCTATCAGGTTTTCTCCTAAAACTTGGAGGTACTTGTTGGTATAGTTGTTTTGTTCCATAAGGGCTTTAATATCTTGGGCTCCTATGGTTTCATCTGATTTGTACTTAAAGGGCGAAGCTAAATACTTATCCTCTAAGTCTGGAATAAAATAACTGCTAGACGGAGGCAGGTCGGACTTAATGAGTTGACCATTCTTTCGGTGCCAGACAGTTAAGGTATTGACAGAGAGATCTTCTGTAATTGTAATTGTCCAAGGAGGATAGATTTTGCTTTTATGAAGGTAGACATTTAACCAATCAAAGAAACAGACATGAGTTTGGACTTTGCTAAGAAATTCATAAAAAGAATCGATAATTTTTGACCTATGGTCACCCTTAAACTTGCTAAGAAACCATTTTCTCTGAGAGGTCCAAGTCTCAGAGTAGAATTCCTCACGAAGGGTTGGTTTGTCTATGGTGTAACTATTCATAGCTGACCATACTGCATTTCAGATTGAGTAGGAGAATGTATTTCAGAAGAGACGTCTTCATCAGTCCTACTGTAGATGTTTCTAGGGATAGAAGATGAGTTATCTAACCCTTGAAGATTGATTTCTGGAGTAATAATTCTGGGAATTGAACTCCGATTAGATTGGGAAGCTATAGAAAAAGACCTTCTGGCACTAGTATAGGCCGATCTAGAAGCTTCGGATCTAGAAGAGAAAGAATTTCTCCGATCAAAGATGATTTCTACCTTACCAGCCTCAGATTGTCTAATTTCCTGGAATTCAGGGGTTTGACGAGGAAGGGTTGGTGTAGCTTTTTCGAGTTGCCAAGAGGTTGGTAACTCTACCTCATCCCATTTGATGAGCTTGGGAACAGCAACATTTGCCCTAGTCATATCTGTGACAAACAAAGTTGTTTCCCGATCGTTGGTTTTGAGAAGAACCCTTGAGTTACAAGTGTTCATGACCTTGTATTGGATTCGATAGAGAAGAGCTGCAGGGATAGAACCTTCTTTCATGTTTAACCCATGCAGACGAATGTTTAGAAACAATGAATCTAAGACATTTCTATCTAAAAGACTCACCGTTTTGTTTGGAAAACAATTGAAATAAACAGGACCATGTCCTAGACTAGTTTCTACGGTTCCTATGAGGGAATCGTGAAAATCATTATGCCTAATATCGCGAAGGCACATGAGGATTGAGGCGTTAAGACCTTCCCTAACAAGGGGTTTGACAGCTACTTGAACACATCCTATGTGGAGGTATTTGTACTTCCTAGAATGTTCAGCTATCGATTGTTTGGTAAGGAGGTGGAATTCTTCACCAGCTTGGGGATCCAAAGGGATATTGTTTTCTGCAGTCCTAATAATATAGTCGGAACTACGGACATGTTTGGATTCATCAGGAATATAGAGTTCATCCTGAGGGATTTTAGGGATTTCCCAATTATCTATGGCTTGATTGATATCCTCAAAGCAGACTTCTTCTTCGAAGATGTTATTTTTGGGAGGTATTTCCTCAACCGATTGAGTTTGCTCAGTGAGCAGATTGTTGGAAGAAGAGGACGAAGACGAAGAAGCTTTGATAGAAAAGCGACGAGAGAGGGAGCGAAGAAAAGAACTCATTTTTTAGAAATCTTCTAGTATCATTACCTTCACTTGGTTCGATAAAAATCTATTAGTCTGGATCTAAATCTAGGTTTAACAAAAAATTATCATGCAAAGGTATTCCAGTTTCCAGGTTACAGACAAAATTTTTTTTTTTTTTTTTTTTTTTATATAGCAAAAAGATAAATTTACCGAATTACAAAATTTACAAAACATTATCTCTTTTAGAATTACTTGATCAATGAAATAATCATCCATGGTAGAGACATCCGGCAAAGGCACATAGGCAACATGGACTTACCGCCTCCCTCGGGCCTTACTGCCAATCCAGCCCCAGGCCAAACCGTTGACACCATGAACCATTACTCATAGGAGTCATAATAACAAAAGAGATAAACAAACTTTCAACGAAAATATTAACACAGAAGAAGATAGAAAAGGAAAACAAAAACGAGCTGGGTTTACAAGGCGGTAATCCGCGCAGTACCAGTTTTCTGCGTCACACCTCATGAGTTTTTCAACCCGACGAGGCTTACAAAACCGCAGTTTTCGAAAATCAAGGGCAAGAACCCAGGTTTGCAGAAAAAAAAAAAAAAAAAAAATTTTGTCTGTAACCTGGAAACTGGAGTATTATGAAAGCAAGAGAGTATGCCCGGATGATCTACACTTACAAATCCCAAACACTGTAACACCTCCAGAAAATCATAGAAGAGAGTTTCTATACATCTCAATTTTTTTCACCTCTTTAACCAATATTTTAAGAATTTTGTTTATCATTTTTTCTTTTCTCTAAATGCCCATGGCATGCAACGAAATATAAAACTAATTTATATATTAATGATAATTCAAGTGAAAAAATCTTTAAAAATGAAATTTTTACAAGAGTCTTAAATTGTAATATTATGTGAAAATTAATTTTATTTATAAATTGTAATATTTATAAAATATTTTAATTAAAAGTCAGCAATGTCGTGGTCGTTTTATGATTAAAATGAAATTGGACCACTAAAAGGAAATTAAAATAAATGGGCTCCCCACTCCCACCCCAACTGACAACATAGCCGTGCCCATGTTAAATCTAACTTTCATTTTTTTAACATTAGATTAGATAATGATTGTTCACAATAAAATAAAATAATATAATATAATGACTTTAAATGATTATCCCGTGAATTTTACTCTCCCTTAAACAAAAGTTCGTCCAATTTGTACGTTTATTTTTTTAGTTTAACATTTATACATGTAAATGTTAACTAAAATAATAAGTTAACAAACTTTAAAAAAAATATTTGAGTGTGAAACACAATATTCACAGTTAATTACAATTATATGGTCTTTTTTAATGATATATTTTATTCATTATTAGTAAGATTCTCATCATTTACAAGATTGTGAAGAGTTACAAATTACAAGAAAGTAAATAAAATGAGAACAATTTAAAAGGAAATTCCTAGAAACAATATCCAACATAGAGTCCCTAAAACTAAATCAAAGACTAGTAGAGGCAACATACTAGGATAACCACCATCGTAGCATGACCTATATGAAAGTTAAGCATAAACCTTTTTTTATCTTTATCCTAGCCACACATAAAATCGAGAAGAAGGGAGAAAAAAAAGACATAAGAGACTTTGCCTCTTGATCCACATTCAAGACTTTTGCAAAGACAATTGCTAAACTTTTTCTGCCTTAAAAATCTTACCCTTAAAATCTTCATTTCTTGCAAGTCAAATTCCCACAGAGCAGCCTGTCAAATTATACTTAAAGGTCTCTATGTTTGACTTCCCTATTATGTTTGACTGTCTACAAGTGTTTTCTCTATTTTTTTAGAGTTTAATTAATATACACTATTAGTGTAAAAAGTTTTGTACTGTCATTTAATCTCAATCATTCATTTAATAAATTTGTTAACTTTATCAATTAATCTTTAAAAGTCACATAAATAAAGAAGTATGATTAAATATAAAAGTAAAATTCTTTTACATTGTCAATGCATAATAATTAAACTTTTTTTACATATAAATGAGTTTAACATATGGACACTGCAAGTGTAAGAGTTTAATCACACCTGTTCGTTCACATGATTTTGAAAGTATGAACTAGTAAAGTTAACAAATTTGATATGTATAAAGAATTATGATTAACTTTCAGTGTAAAAATGTTTTTTTCTATAAATATATAGAAAATTTCTCTTATGTAATAGTTTATAAAATAATAAATTCAATTTAACATAATAAAAATATTAAAATCATGCTCTTCCGTGTAATTCGTTCATATACCATTATTATATATAATAAATTTAATGATTTATTAATAATATATTAAAAATCATATGAATAAAAAAATTTATTTTACTACTTTTGATACAATATAAAAATAAGAAGAAAATAATCCTTAATTTTTTTATATATTTTATTTCTTTCTACGTATTCTTGATTTACCCAAATAAATAAGAAAAATGTTCCTTTCTTTCTTATATTCATTTAAAAGTTTAATTGGTATACGCTGAGAATTTTACTTTTAGAGTTAATCATGACTTTTTATTTATATGACTTTTAAAGTAATAATAAATAAAGTCAACAAATTTACCATTTGTGATTAAAGGTAAGTGATTGAATGTAAGTATAAAGATCTTTACACTGAAGATATATACCAATTAAACCCTCCATCTAATGTCATTTTATTATATTTATGTTTAATTTCTCTTATCCATTCCTTTTCCGATCTAATCAAAACATAGAAATTTTGACATATGATTTTTTAGAATATTTAGATATCTAAATAATTTATTATTTTTAAAAATAAAATTTTAGAGTTTTTAAATATTTTTACTTTTATTTAAAATAGTTCTGGGTGCCGGTCTCTGATTGGAGCAATGATTAAGAGTTTTTTTTTTTTTTTTGAAATTTTCTTTAACAGGTTGTATAGAAGTTGGAGTGTTCATACTCATTAAATTAAATATATATATATACTTTAAATTCTTTGCTTTGAAAAATTAAAATTCTTCTGCAGAAGTGAAATATATATATAAAATTCGTAGTTACATGTGAAAAGAAAATCATAAAACTCATTAAATATACTCCTATCCATCTCCGATTTGAGTCAAAGAAAAGAATTCTTCTATTATTTTTTAGTTTGATAATTATGGATCGTGATAGTTTTATAATAATATTCAATTATAATTTTAACATATTAATTAATAAAATTAATCATAAATAAAAAGTTGTAATTAAATTGAAGTATAAAATTTAAAAATTTTTATTTTTACAATGAATAAGTGTTTTTTAATTTTTTATTTATTCAAATGATAAAAAACAAAGATGTTTATTTCTTACTTAATTTTATTTTATTTTAATTTCTAATTTTTTTTCTCCACACAACATTAGCAATTCACTTTATTTTGTATAAAGAAAAATTTTAAATGTTAATTTAAAAATATAATTCAATCAATTTTTCTAAGTAAAAATTAAACCTATATTTTCATAACCAGGTTGACTTAACAAGCTATTCTATTTATTTAAAAGTTTAATTAATATACATTGACAATATAAACAAATTTTATATTAATATTTAATTACTCTTTTTTATTTATATAATTTTTACTGATAGGTAAATTTTCTAACTTTGTATAATAATTATACATACTAATTAAATTCTTTATTTAACTGCACGTAATAGTTTCCCGTCAAAAAATAAAATCACACGAAATGATACTTATAGAAATATTTAATATTTAATATTTAATATAAATAGTACAGTAGACTACCTCGTAGAAAAATATTAACCACACACTTAATATCAGTCTGAAAAGAATTCTAAAATACTTGTACCTCGTAATTTCTTTCCAACAAGATGTCATTGTCTTCGGCCCTTTTTATTTCATGCCACGCTTTCCCCATGCCCCCATTCAGTCTGATTTTTGTATCAAGTTTTTAAATTTATTAAAATTAATTTTGAATTTTTTAAATTTATAAAACTATATTTTTAAATTTAAAATATTATTATCAAATCTCTCGATTTTATAATTGTTGTGACCAATCAAATTGGAAGTCAACACACATTAACGTAAATACTTTACATTTAATATACTATTACACATTTAATAAAAATAATAAAAATAACAGAATTTATGAATAAAGGTGTCAAGTAATGACAAATAATAATTTTTAATAAAAGTAAAAATAATTTCAAAATAAATTTTATTATTTTAAATAAAATTATTAAAAAAAATTATGAAAGAGTCTTTTTTGAAAAAAGACTCCAAAATTAAAAATAAAAATTAGAGAATGAAGTCTTATTTTTGTTATGGACTTAGTAAGTATTTTGTCTTAAAATTTTACCAAAATTTATTTTTGTCTTTAAGATTAAAAATGATTTTTTTAGTTTCTAAAATTAATTTATTTTTTATATTATTATCTGTTTATAAATTTTAATATATTTAATTATACTAGATTTAAGATTGAAGATGATAGATTAAAATTAAAAAAAAAAAGTGATTCACGAATATTAAAATTATTAATTTTTTTAATAGTGTTAATACGAGAAGAAATATTAATAAGTAAAAAAAAGATTAAAAAAAATTGGTATATTTAAATATATGGAAAAATAAAAGGAAAATTGAGATAAAAGAAAAAGGTTTCCTGAATCGATTGATGAGCGTCGGTGCCCGAGGTTGCACGAATCCCTATCATGATGTAATCGAACGGTGGAAACCGAAAGGAACACAAACCCATAAAAGAGGCTACACGACAGTCCAAATCCCATGTCCAAGAATAGCCTTTATTTTTTCTTTTCCTTTTCTTTAATTAATTCGTCTCTTTGAAATCTTCTAGGCATCTTTTCCCTCTCCTACTCTAGTCCAACAATAACAAACTGACTTTACAATGTTCCCCAACTTAAAATATTCCTTGAATCCCCCTTCTTTCTATTTTTCCCTTATTTTGACCATAACTCTCTCTTTTCCCTTCCCCTATATAAATGTTTCCACCCCCCCTACCTCTCTCTCCTCATCCTTAACCCTTTCTCCCTCTCTTCTCTTCACCCCTTTATTACTCTCTTTTCATCATCTTCATTTTCTTTTCAAATGGAGGAATCTTTGGTGCCAAAGAGGCCTAGAGGAGAAGAACAACAAGAAGCCCAAGTGGAAACTAAAGACTTGGACTTTGAACATGACTACTCCTCTAAGAGGCACAAACACATCCTCTCTCTTCTTGATTTAGAGGAAGATGAGTCAACCCAAGACCTCTCCCCTCTCATCACAACCCTCCAACAAGAAATCACTTGTGCCTCTAGCAACAATACCCAAGATGCCCTTTTCTTGTGCCCAACTCAAGAAAATTACCAAGATACCCTCACTATCACTAGCTTAGAGGATGGTACACCAAGTTCACAAGTTTTGAAGGAGGAGGAAGAGGAGAGTGACAAGGAGAGGGTCATGAGACATCTTCTTCAAGCCTCTGATGATGAACTTGGGATTCCAAACATTGTGGATGATGGGATCTTTGGATTTGGAGAAAATGGGTTTAATGGTGGAGATGGGTTTTCCCCTTTGTGTGACAAACTGTGGGAGCTTGAAGATGAAAGGGCTAATTACTATGCTTTCTTGCAATCTGAACTCTTCCTAGGGGGACATTAGGAAACTGAAAATTATGGAAGAGGAAAAAAAAAAGTGATAGCATAGTAGGATGAAAGATGGAGGAATATTTTTTTATTTTTAGGTTTTAATTTTTGTTAAGGCCTCTTTTGTAAAGATCACGGGAAGCCTATGTTGTCATTGCTTATTATCTACTGTTAGGCAGACGGCAGTGCCACTTTTGCAGGTCAATCTGTACTTCCGCACTAGAAAAATTTATTAATTAGATACTCACATTAGACAAAAAAATATCATTTTAATTCTTATTTTCCTATAAAAAAAACAAAGAAGAGAAAAACTAATCATCTCTTTTTTTTTTTTTTTACCAATATTCCACGGAGTTGGGAGTACCAAGTTGGCTTGTTTGCTGTGACTGAAACCAGCTCTATTACAGTTGATAGAAAGGGTTGGACCACAAATAAAGGATAAATAAATAAGGGGTTGCTAATTTTTTTTTTAAAAATTTTTCAGTTGGAATACGTTTTATCTTCCAAGTTTTCGATAAAAATCAAGCTTTAATTTTGTTAAAACTTAATTAAATTAAAAATGTTTTGATAGTAATCATAGAGATTGATTAGTATACGCACTATGTTAACCTTCTTATACCCTTTTCAATTATTGAAAACAAAAAATATCTTAAATTACAAAAATATTTCTAAATTTAGTTAAAATTATCAAAAGATATTATTGATTTTTTTTTCTAAAATTTTAAGTCCCAAATGTTAGCTATCTCCGATAAATAAGCATGAAAATATATAATTATAATTTTTAATGACTAATTAATTAATTATTGATAATAAATTAAATTTTACAATATGATAAATAGATTAACAAAAAATAATTAATAGTGTTTTTGAAATAATATAGTTATAAATTTGTAATATATATAAATAAGTTTATTGTTTCACGAGAAAGTAGATCAACTATTAAGAGTTTGTTTTAGTTTAACAATTGCTCTTGCTTTTGTATTCGATTTCCCAATATGCAAAGAGAATTTGCCAATTATGTTATTTATATTTTATATATTTATATTTTATATACTAAAAATAACTATTATATTTCCCCTGCAAAAACTCTTGTATTTATTAATCAGATACTTTATGTCATTTTTTTCTCTCTCTATATATAATAATTTTTTATTAAATTAATCTAAACAGTTTGCAATAATATTCATTACCTTTATATATTATTTTTTATTTATTTCCTTCCTATAATTTTAGGCAATGTCAATCCTAGGAAATGCGAACAAAAAAATACTATCTTATTTGACAAGTTGGACAGCATACCATGCTTTTTTCTTTAGTGAAGATGAAAAGCTAAAGAATTTTAAAAAATATATTTATTTTTATTCAGATCAATATTTCTTTTTATAAATTTAGTAAAATTTATGTGAAGAATAAAATACATCGTGATGTTTTTATTTTCTATACTCTTTTGCTTTGAATAAAACAAATTTAGACATTTGTGTTTCACATGATTGCTTTTTCATGTTGGACCACTTCCACTTGGATCACACATTTCACAATTTTCTTTTTATATTTGATATTTAATCTAATTGGTGAGAGAAAAAGAAAACTATAAGAGATAAAGTGTTGTATGGTTTGAATTTTTTTATTGATATTTTTTTATTTGTTGAAATCAAAAGAAAATGCAGAAGTTTATATTCATATATCCAATTTAATTAATTGAGTTAGACGTTTTGACTTTTATTGATGTTTATAATATATAGTAATATATTAAGAGATAAAGTGTTGTCTGATTGACTATATATGTGTGTGTGAAAATTATAAATATTATTATTCTTTACATTTTTATAAACATGAAATCAAATAAAACTAGTGCGATATTTTTATAATTTAAAAAAAAAATGGAAATTTAGTCTCAATTCTGTAATTGGAGAAATATGTTTACAAATTTATCTATATCACGATCTCTAACTAATAAGACTATTTTTTTGTACTACAATATAACATTTATCACAAATAAATAAAAAATATTTGTTATTTAAATTAAAACGAACCAGAGATTTTAAATATCAATAGGAGTAAAATAAAAGATTATATAAAATGATGAGCAATATTGTGTAACATTATCTATAGATAATTTTACTTCTTAAATATATGTACAAAGAAATACATATTGAGAAAAGTCAATCCCTTGAATATATATTATTATCTCAGAGAACTAATATTGTACTTTCATCTTAATAAATTTTGGTTTATAGAAAAAATTATTGTACTTTTAATTTAAACATTTGAAAAAATTGACAAAATTTGTGTCTAGAATCTAGTAAGAAGAATATTATAAAATGTCGATGTATTCCTAGGTTGAAATTGACTCAAATATTTAATTTAATCAGATATTATAAAAGCTTTTTAGAAAAGCAAGATGATTAAAATGACCGGCAAAAAATATTCTGTAATTTTATTTTGATAGCGAATTGTTTCTCCTCACTCTTTAGTACTAGTTTTTGTGATTTTTCCTTTTTTATTTATCCATCTGTTCTTCTTTTTGTTTGTGTTTTTTGTTGGGAGATATGAATATTTACATTAAATATTTGAAAAAGATATAAGCAAATTATTGGAAAAATAATTCAAATTATTTTAATCTCAAATCTCTAAATATTCTTTAAAAAAAAGATATTTTTTATTTTTAAATTTTTTTTATTTTAAAGATATTATTTGTTAATAGAGATTTGTTTCCTCGTTTAGGATGTTAGGTCTATAAATATGTTTTTTAAGATATGAGAAATCATTCGGTCTAAAGAGGGAGTCACCACCCTAAATAAGAGAGGAGGTTATAATGAGGAAAGAAAGTCTTGCAAGTTTTTAAATAGTCTCCAAAACACTTGTCTAGATGTAATGATGAAATGCGAACCACGTTAATAGAAATATGAGAAAGATTTTGGGTTTTTTAATAGTTCCTAAAAAACTTATTGTAGCATGAGTGTAGATCACATGAACAAAATAACAGTGTTATTTTTCTTTTTATTTAGATGTTATGTATTTTCTTATTAATATGAATAAAGAGAAATTTGTTGGTTATATATTTTTTATCTAAACACAAATCATATCGATAGTGCATGGATTAATCGAAGTCAAATTATTTTATCTTAATCAATAATTTTGAATTTGATTCATAGTTGTTTTAATTGGTTGGAAAAAGAGTTTTATAGTATATATATATAATGATTTTCCTTGACTCAAAACATCCATAAGATTTTTTTAAAGTTAGGAGTCTAACTCAGTTTATTTATTAAGGTAGTTAAACATATTGATTAAGGATTAAATTGGTTTAATAACAAAATTCATGTGAGAAAAAAGAGGATGAATCATTCTATTACAAAAACTAACAGATTATCAACTAGTATTTACTTTAAAAAAAAGTGTTTGATTTCTATATAAAAAAAATTAAAAAATAGAAGTTGATGAATGGTTGGACCTTGTGTAAAATCTTGCCAAAGGAAGAAGAGACAAGTCATTAGCAAAATTTCAATTCTTTTTAGAAAATGAAAAAAAAAAGTCTTATCATTATAATGTAACTTTGTGGACAAGAGTGTAGAAAAGAGTAGGTTTGATTAAATTTAAGAACAGTTGCCACTCCGAACACGAGAGGAGTGGCATCATAAAAAACATTGAGTGTGATTAGCAATTGTTGTGGTAGTTGCACTAGCTTTTGTTGGTGGGTGTTTTAACTTTTAAGTATGTTGAAGTGCTTCACCAAATTTGGAGTGCGTTACATTGACGATGTGATGAAGAGTGGAGAAAGTACTGCCCAGTTTTCTGTCAATGTTGGCTTGATTACAACTTACATAGTTACATTGTGTTTGATAGAAAGGATAAAAATGAAGGATAACATAACGGTGATTATGGATGGTATGATTGAATTTGTCATAAACTTAAATTTTATTTGAATAAAAAGATTAGTAATTTAGTCCAGAAAAATTAAATATATTTACAAATTAGTGTGTGTACGCGTGCGCCGCCATGTGTGTAGGTGGGTATGTGTGTGTTTTTAAGGTTAACTTCTAGAACTAAATTACAAAGTATAGTTACAATTTTTTTTACACAACTGGTTCCATAATCGCATATTTATTATTTTAAAAATTTAGAAAGTAATCTTTTGATAGTTATGATTTCTAACATTATAATTTTTAAAAACATTTTTAAATAATTATAAATTTGATTTAAGAACAAAATGTTTTCAAGCAGTTATGAATAAGAAATATTTATTTTGCTACCAAAATTGTTAAAAATAGTAAATTTACATATTTCAATAATATATATTTGAATTCACTAACAAATAACTTTAACTTTTTATGCAATCATAATTAAAAAAAATATTTTTTTATTTTAATATAATGAAGATATTTACTTAAAAAATAATTGAAAAGATAAATTAATGTTTTGTTTTATTTTTTAGTTATAATTTTTATTTAATACCAATTAAGGAGATAAGTTAACATTTTCTTTATTCAATGGTTACAATTTTTACCCAAAAACAATTAAAAGATAAGTTAATATTTTTATTTTGATGTAAATAAGTTAATATTTTAAATTTACTAAACAAGTTTCTACTAATTAAATTGTTGTTTTTTAACTTTGAGCTTACCATTGCATTAATTTTTGTTCTTTTATCTCCAACAAAATATACATTTTTTCTCTTTTATTTTATTTGATTGTTTCTATTTTATATTAATGACTATTTTTCTTAGATAAATTAAATTACATTTGTAATACTAATTTAATGATATAATTTTTTTATAGAGATTTTCTTCTTGGTAAATCTAAAAGTTTTGGTTTATATTTATCCATTTTTATGTATACATAAATAAAATTTTTATTTTTATTATTTTTTATACCCATTGCAACTTCTGGATCTGTTAATATATATATATATATATATATATATATATATATATAAAATAAAATAATAAACATAAAATTTGTAAAATCGATGCACATATTATTAAATCTACAAAGGTCAAATCCATGTATTAATTAAGGTTGAATTTGACAAGATTTTATCTTATAACATTTGAATCAGTTGACATATCTAGTTTTATTGTTTCCAGTTATTAGGGATGACAATCATGTCAGCCCCTCGCGAGTACCGTCCCGTCCCGTCCCGTCCCCACCCTGATTTAGATCGGGAAAACTTGCATTATTGGTCCTCACCCTATCCCTGCACTCGTCTCACCACGCTTTTATGTTAAAAAAAATATTTTATACATATATTTCTAATTTCAATTTTCTATGTACAAATTTATACCCTTGTGGACCATTAAAACTAAAATATAATTAATAACTTAATATATAATTTATTTAATTAATTAATAAATTAATATAATTAATAACTTAATATATAATTTATTTAATAATTTTTAATTAAATTTAAATTTAAATTATAAAAATAATATAATGAAGTACTCGCAGGTATACTCGAACTCAAAAAATCCAATGAATATGGGAATGAGATTAAAATTTCATGTTTACCTCCTTTATACTTGTTTTGCCCCTATCTTGCAGTCTTTAGGGATGGGAGAGTCAAACTCACCCCATCCTACCCCGTTACCATCCCTATAAATAATTGAATTGATATTGAATTGATATGATAAATAAGAATGAATGTATAAAAGGAGATTAAAGAAAGATGAAAAAAAAGTGAAATTGTTTGGAATAAATTAAATATTTAAATTAAAGAAAATTGGTAAGTAAAAAATAAAATAAAACAAAATAAAATATTTGAGAATTCCCTCCTTGACCCTACATTGTTGTTATGAATTAATGTTACGAGTCATATGATTGTGTATACCTTTGCTTCGTTTTTTTTTAATTCCTAACTACCATAATCAATTGTTCTCTTGCCTAATTGATTAGGGAGGAAAACATAGCATATCGATTTTGGTGGTCTATAATAAATTATGCATGATTTTATAACTTATTGCAGCATCATTAAGATGAAAAAATTAAGAAAATTTTGGTAAATTACCAATTTGTTTCACTTTCACCTTAATATTGAGATGAAAAAAAAAAATATTGAGATGAAAAACTTAGGCTTATAAAGAATTTGATGTGCTTTTTTTTTTTTTTAAGTTTTAGACATTGTGCTCTAGAGTTTGATATTATGTTTCAAATTTTAAAAATGTGTGAATTGATACTCTTGCGTAAGTTGTTGACATTAACGGTTAACTTTGAGTATGTTGATGGCAACATATAAGAAATTAGGTGACATGATAGAGAATTTTTGTTTAATAAAAGGGTTAAATTAATAGTTTAGGACTTAATAAAATAGAATTATTGCTTAATAAAAGGGTTAAGTATAACCAAAACATTAGCGTAGCCTTTTTATTAAGCAATGATTCTTTGTCATGTCACATAATTTCTTAGCGTGACGGTCAACACACTCAAAGTAAATCATCAATATTAATAACTCACAAAGTGGTATCAATTAATACATTTTAAAATTTGGGGGACATAATGTCACGATTTTAAACTTTGGGATGTCCAAAATTAGAAAAATTAGGGGTATCCATTGTATTTAAGTCAAATTTATATGTAGGTCCCAACAAATTTCATACCTTTTCATCTATAATGCAAATGAAGTTGCTCCAAACATATAAACTATCGACATTTCACCCTATTTCAGTTTCATCCTACTTTTAGTCTTCCTTTTAATTACTTTCTTTTGGAAAAAAAAATCTTATTCAAATAGTCACATCTCAATCACAAGATATGATCACCTAGTGTAACATTATTGGTTACAAATAACAATGTTCAGAAGGACTTATATCAACAAATTGATCTCCACCAAGCCCACCATATAGCATAGGCACCTCAAAAAATTCCATGACACTATCTAAGTCCTATATTTTAATATAATATCTAGTTGCATGATCTATTCATAGAAGAAACCTGGTTGAAAATTAGCATTATAAAGGATACTCACTTATTTATAACCATAATAGTAAAACTTCTTAAGAAGTTTATCCACATGATGCTCTTGGGATAGTAATATATTATCTCCTTTTCTTATGTTTTTAACCCTTAAAATTACATTTATTTCACAAATCTCTTTCATATCAAACTTAGAACCTAAGAAAAATTTAGTCTCAAAAACTATATCATTGCATGTACCAAAGAGTAACATGTCATCCACGTATAAGCTTATAATGATGCAAATTCACCATTCATAAGCTTTGTGTACACACATTTATCACCATCACTAGTACAAAAACCATTAGCGACTAAAGTTTTATTAAACTATTCATGTCATTTTTTGGTGCTTGTTTTAAACTATATATCACTATAAGAAAATATGGATTTTACAAGGATTTTTGAATTAGGACTGTAAAAATCGTGGATAATATATACATGTAGTAAGGGGTTTTGGTAACCCTAATTAATTACCAACATTTTTTATACAAACTGTGGGGAAAAAATTAATTTTTAAAATTTAACATTAATATAATTACCTCATTTTCTATTTCCCCCTAACTTTTTTTTTAGTTTCTACCTCTTCTTCCATAAACCCTTATTTTCTTTATTTGGCTGAAACCTTTGTTCCTCCATTCTTTCATCACACTGAGTCATCACCACGACACCAAAGCACTAATCTTAGGAACCTACCATGTACCAAAGCAATTATTGCTATATTTTCTCTGCCATTGTTGCTCCTTGTTCTAAATGTTGTAATTGAACCAATCAAAGTAAATGTCACAATGGAACCATTCCCCATGGGGACGGAGTTGGAGTACACCGTCAAGGTGAAGGGGTTGTAAAAAAATATGAGGTGGTTGTTAGGGTTCTTAGCAATGAGAGTGAGGTTGAAAAGGGTGGTGAGGTGCGAGAGTCAGTCGACAGGAGTTTTCAAGTTCATTTTGGCAATGGGGAGGTTGGTGAAGGAGAATTCAGGATAGTGAGAGCGGTAGAGTACATAAAGCGTGACACCAAAAATGGAGGCAATGAGCGCCACCGTGAGAAGAGTGAAGATAGTCTAGAAGTAGCAACAACAACTAAGGTTATGGTGGGAGCATTGGCCTAACAGTGGTAGTGCAATTGTGGTCGGTAAACTCGACGGTTAGGGTTATAAAGCTGAGACTTAATGGGACCAGGACTACTGTTAGTGGTGAAAGTGCCATTTTCACTGGTTTTAGAGGATAGTTCCATCATTTTGATGGGCGATGAAAGATGAGAAGAAGACTAATGAAGGATTTGAGAGTGGGAGAACTTTTGTAGAGGGAAAAGAGAAGCGATAGCTACCCAGAACCAAAAATGGATGCTTCCACCTCACCAATTTTGGAATCTTTTTTATTTTTCCTTCTTTGTAGTAACTTTCTCTTTTTCTTTTCATTTACTTAAATTTAATTATACTCCATGTCTAATCTTAATCTAACCTCTTCTTAATTTTATAAGACTTGAAAGCAAAGTCATGGTTCAATGTTCAATGTTTGTGTGTTGCTGCGTTGTTGTGTCCGGTAATTTTTCTTTTATAATTGAATTGGTTGTTTTCCTGATGTGTATAGCAGGTTTAGATGAGGAAGAAAAACTGAGATTCTCTTAGAAATGTAGAAAACAAGTACACATTATATGTATATGGTAAGTTCAACCCCAAATATTGTTGTTGTTATTGATATTTTGCCTTTTTATTTTACAGAGTTTGATGAAAGAAATTTTTTGACTTTCATTCAACTTACCTTGCAACGCCAGAATTAACTACTTACAATAAACAAAATTATGAAAGCATAGTGCTGTTAAACTCTAAAATCACTACTATTCTTTTTATCCTAGAGAATAGAAAACACATGCACATAAAAATGATTTGATTGCTTTTTTTTTTTGTCTTTATACAATTTAATTTACGATTTGGTGCCACTCGTGACTCTACTTTGCCTATGCACACATGATCATCTTATTATTATTGTTATTATTCTTCCCTTGTGTCAATGTTAGTTTATCTATTTCCTGTTCTATTTCCTGTTTTACCTGAATAGTATACAACTTTCAAATTTTTTTTATATATTTTAATGGTTTAATGTAACTTGATCATGCAATTCACAATATTAATATTTGTTGTGACTTGATGTGTGGCACACCATGAAATTTCATGTGTAGATGGTCATTAAACAATGAAACTTTGTACATAGTGAGACGATAAAACTTATTAATGTGCTTGTTTTGTGTGAAAGTATAGAATATAAACAAGAAGTGCATGAATATTTCCTTACTGAGTTGAGTTTCAAATGTATTGTGCTTGTTGATATAATTTTTTTTGCAGCTATGTTACTTTCTGTTACAGTAGTTCCTAGATGTGGTTTTATTATTCCTAGCAACTGTAATCAGGGTAAATCCACACAAGAAAAATATGATTTAATAAGGTTCAACAATGTGTATTGTATTTCTATTATTAATTAGAAATAGGGTTGCAACAGATATATATACTTAAGAACAAGTTACAATATCACCCTTTTATTGTAGCTTGTCCTTAATAAAATGATCCATGCACAACAACTATTCTGCTATGTGGCTCACATGGTGAGTAGCAATAAAAAAGTTAAAAAATGTTATACTTGTTTGTTCGTGAAGAAGATGATTCAAGTGGTGCAATAGTTCTTAAGAAGCTTAAGGAGTTTATAATACTGATAATTGGTGTTTGTAGCCAATAGATATTTATTGAGAATGCATGATGTGGAATGCCATCATGGATTCTAATATTTTAAATCTTCTTCTTTTTTTAAAGATCATGTGATCTATGTTTAATTTTTTTGTTCCCATATTAATGTCTTTGCACTATATAGGGATTGGAAAATGTTTTCCTTTTACTGTAGTTTGACTTTAACATTGTGATTATATGCTTTGTAGATGATAGTTAATGATAGCTTTCTTGGATGAAAATAGATAAACTAACATAGGCAAAAAGATTTGGTGTCATGTTTGGTGTTACTCTTAGAGCTACATGAACCTTCTATCTATTATGCTTTGTAGGTAATTGAAGAGGATGCTCTCTACTCATAGGACCCTTCATCTGACTTGAAGCTCTCTGAATTTAGGATGTTCACTTCATTGGATAAATTACATCAAACTTAAACTAAGTTCAAAACATATATTGCAGAAAATGAAATTCAATAATCACAACATGTAACTCGTAGGAGAGCTTGAATTATAGATGTGATTGGTGAGCCCTTTACAATGTTATTGTATTGTCTTTGCTAAATTTATTTATTACCAACAATTCTTAATATCTTCTATTTTATCTATGTTCTTGTATATAATTAAATTATTATTTCTTATAGATTTGATAATTTGATAAATAACCCAGGGACAAAGAATACAAAGCCACTTATAGTGAATGATGTTTGGTCTTTGTCTCCTAATGAAAGGATTGTTGTGGAATGGAATGATGAACACTAATCGACTGCAAATATTGGGACATTGTTATATAGGTTCTTGGGTCACCTTGCAAGAGATTATGAGGTCTTCCCTATCAGTTATACTAGTTTGAAGAAAATTCTGAAAAATTACAAGTAAAATGTACTTAAGGATATTATTCAAGTAAGTTATAATGTGTTTTACTTACAATGTAATATCAATTATACTACAAAGTTGTTAGCTTTAATATTTAAATATTGTTGAATAATTTGAAGCCTAAGTTTGAAGTTGAGCATCTTTTTCACATAACTTATGTCTTCAAATAACTTAACACTAGAGATAGCATCGTCAAGAATTATAAGAGAAAAGGGATGATGACACTCGTAATAGAGATGAATTGATTATGATGCTCCCTGAAGGATTAAATAAGGATCAATGAGCATCTTTTTGTTGACTAATGTCTATATTCTAAAACCAAGGTAAAATTTATTTTTTGTTCATCTTTGATTTTTTATTTACTTTGATTTACAAATTTCTTTTATGTCAATTATTAGGAAAATGCCCAAAATAAATAAAGAAAATAGAAAGAAGCAATAGATGGTAATCTATGCCTTGTACTTTTTTATAATGAAATTGTATTCTACTCACTTAAATCTAATTTTAATTTTGTTTGAATTTGTAAGAATTTTAAGTGCGGCCACTAAGTTATTAGGGAAGAAGTATGGATAACTACACACAAGCATGCTAATGGAGAATTTATGAATGAAAAAACTAGAGAAATTGGTATTAGTTTAGTTCCATTAATGGTAATAATGATAATTTTTTGTTTGAGGATAACTTAATATATTTCTTCTTGTTTTCTTTATAGGAAAAATTGAAGCATATGAATTGAGTGGAAGTATTGTAAAAGATATATCAAGTCAAGATTCCTTAGCTCATGCTCTAGGAATTGAAGAATACTTTGGACATGTTCGGTGGTTAGGATTAGGACCTTGCCCTACAAGGGTGTTTGGACTCATTATACATTCATATAGTAGGATATCATCATCTTCCCCTTGTTATAGAAAGTTACAAAATGAGGTTAGTATTCATATAGTGTGCATATTCTAGTATGTTGATGTTTTGTGTTTATAAATTATGCATAAAACCACTATAGTTTGGAATTGCATATTTTGGTAATGATGCTGAATTTGGGATTGCATATTCTATTTAGGATATATTAAGTGTTTTACATTTGCTAAATTTAGTAATGTATATTTTAATGTGAGACTATAGATTTTGATCTTAAAAAGATGATGTTTTCTAGTTTTAAATTATGCAAAAAACAATTATAGTTCTGTACTAAATATTTTGATTTTCGTATTGAATATGAAAATGATGTAGAATTTGGTATTACATATTTTGTTTATGATATATTAAGTATTTTAAAATTGTTGAGTGGTGTGAATTTTGTTCTCCATGTATAATTGATGAGAACTATGACTATGCATACTATGTTCTTAGTCTGAATTTGATATTTTGTTGGAATATGTTATTTTGTATTACACAGAGTTTGATGTGTTTTAAAATAGACTCTTGAATTGATTACATGTGTATTTTGAAATAGGTACTGAATTAAAATCACAAATGATGCAAAAAAGTATGAAAATGGAGGAACAAAATAAAATATTTGAAGTAATGATGAGTATTTTTACACAATTATCAAGGTGAAGAATTTTTTAACATGACTATATTTCAAGCTTCACCGATAATATTTATATTTAAATTAAATTTATAAATATTAGAATATCTCATTTATATTTCTATCTATGTTTTCAATTAAATTTTAGGCATTTGATCAAGGAAGTACACAACAAACTAATGTGCCTAATCATTCTCCAACTAATTCTCAACACAACAAAAAATAGAACTATATTTGACCACCGGAAATGTTGACTCTTTTATTAGAAAAATTAGATATGTTTTGTTACTTCTTGGAAATTCTATTGGATAACTTGTTTTTTATACAAAGAATCGAACTAGATTTGACATCGAAAATGTTGACTCTTTTAATTTAGGGAAATTATATATGTTTTGTTACATTTTAAGGATCTATTGGATGACTTTCTTTTTATATATTTTTTTACTGATTAATTTTGTGGATTACTTGTTTCTTTTATTTTAATTTTTAAATATTTATTTAAATTTACATAGTTAAATTTAAACATAGAGATTTTAATTTATTTAGTAAGTAAATAGTGAAATCCAATAGTATCAATAATAACTAAGATTTTATAGATGGATAATATATATGGTGCTAAACATATTTTCTAAGGATTATAATTGTTAGGAATTAAAAGGGGTAATAAAAGCATATTTATTATGACATTTTCAAAGGTTTAATATTTATGATAATAAAAGCATATTTGATAATGTTAATCACATTAATGGAGTTAATAAATGTTGGTAAAATGAAACAGTTCCTTTTACAGGATGATTGTAAAGGTTGGTAATGTTTACAACATTAACGAGGGTTGTAGAATCATTGGTAATGTGAACTGCATTAACTGGGGTTATAGAACTGCGGGTAATTTGTACTCATTTACACGGGTTACAAAATCGTGAATAATGTATATCACATTAACGGGGTTACAAAACTATGGGTAATCTATACTGCATTAACGATGTGGCAGAAACACAACTAAATTATCCATTTTTTAGGCTTGGCTAAAACTGTTGCTAAAGATTTTTCCGCGAATTCTTTAACAGTGGAATTTGCAACCGTTGAAAATGTATTTCCCTGGGGTAAAAACTACATGAATGCAAAAAAAGTCCTTGCTAAATCCATGTTTTGTAGTAGTGTAGTGATTTTTAAAGTTTACATACCTTGTTTTCTTGACTAGGAACCACATACCTCTTAGGTTGAGTCATGTAAATCTCTTCATTTAGATCGTCATTTAAGAAAGATGTATTAACACCCATTTGATGAATCACCAACTTTTGGATATATGCTAGAACTATCAAAACTGTAACATAGGAAATCCTGGTAACAAAGAAAAAGATATCAAAGTAATTTATATTCTCCTTTGGAATAAATTCTTTAGCTACCAATATAGCCTTATGTTTCTATCTATAGATCCATTAGGGTTATACTTTCTCTCAAAGATCCAAATATCACAAATTAGTTTAGCTCTTGGTAACAGATTGTTCTTGTTTTTTTTATAGAGTTAATTTCAATCTTAAAGCTTGTTTTCAAAGTTTTGCATTTGATGAACTCATAGCTTTATAAAAACTCATATGGTCATCCTTAACAAGATATGTGTAAAAGTCATCTCAAAAACATTTTTCTATCCTTTCTCATTTGCTTTGCCTTAAGTCCTCATCCATTTTTCACTATAGATTTGAAACGATTGTTCAACACTGGTACTAGCACTGATGTAGTAGATATTCTAGACTTTAAAGGGAATATGTCCTCAAAGAACTCAACATTCTTAGTCTCTATAATGGTATTGGAATAAAGTACATTACTCTTAATGACAAGAAACTTATACGCAATACTAGTTTTAGCATAACCAATAAACATGGAATCAAAGGTCTTAGGTCCTATTTTCTTTTTCGTAGGATTGAGTAATGTAACTTTCGCTAGGCATTGTTAAGAAGTTCCACATCACCTGCCTCAATTCTAAGAGTGCAACTTATATATATGTTGGGCAACTTCACTTAAAGCTAATAGGTTTTAAGATGAAATCTAACATGGTATAAGAGCCTATAGCCCTTTTTAGTAGGAATCTATGGAGAGGGGTGTTAGATGTCCCACATCACTTGCCTCAACTCCAAGAGTGTGATGCGTAAAATATGACCGTTTAAGAAGAAGTGTATTCTACACAATAGTAACAGTGGACCCACTTAAGTTTGGATATCGTACATGAATGACCAAATGTAGTCCTCAAATAAATCAACTCAGAAGATAATAGAACAATATAAGAGAAACAATGATTTAATATGTATGCGTTCGGTGGTTCAGACTCTGAGTAGTATGCAAACAAGAAGAAAGTAATGAGTTTAGAATTCAATGATTAAGACCTAGGGTTGTGATTTTGATTATAGTGTTCTTACCCCCTTTAACTAAGAAAACTATTATTTTTTATTTATTGATCACTAATAAAGTACCAAGTTGTTGTGGTGCGTTTGGTCATTAACACTACACTATAACCCTAACTTGTTATCTAGTTTGACCATGCAATATTTCTAATTAGAATCAATTTTTTTTTTGCCTAGTTGGAGCTGTTCCTAATAAATTTGGTCAAGTCTATTAATGATCATGATCAACTAAATAATTAGGATGTACAAGTATACTGGAAAACTAAATTAATCACTAAATAACATTGAATAATAATGCAAATTACAAGAGGGGAATTGCAAGGAGTTTATATCATAACTCTAGAAAAATGGGATTAGTCACACATGGGTAATGTATAGCCAAATATTTTAATAATTATACAATACATCAAATATGTAGAGCACTGTGAATTGACTTAATCTAAATCTTTTTTTGTGGTTCTTTACCTCTAATTCACAAATCTAACTCTTTGTTTGAGGCAAAGCAAGTGTCTTTTTGTCTCTCATTTTTTTATATTTATAGAAAAATTATGGAATTGTTAGCACGAGTGTGTTGGACTGAGCATGATTGTGTTGTTTTGGTGTATTTGTAGAAATTTAAGTAGCATGGTTGTGCCATTGGCAACACAACTATGCTTGAGGTTGTCGAGATTGCAGCATAGGCGTGCTAAATTAAGTATGACTGTGTTTCTTCAATAATTGCTTTAAAAAGGTCTGATTTTGCTTTTTTTTTTGTTTCTTAAGTACCTGTCTAAATTGAGAATAAACACTAAAAGTAAGTTTTACTAATAAATATGCAATTCTTCCTTACTAAAAAATATTAAAAACGATAAAAATATGAGTCAAAAATCACTTTATCAAGGTACAACTTATATATCTTTGGGCAACTTCACTTAATGCCAATTGGTTTTATGATGAAATCTAACATACACCCCACACTCAGATATTTTAGGTTAGGTGTATCATTTCCATAGTTCATATGATGTCTTCTCTATTTTCTTATGTGAGATTCTATTATGTATGAAGTAAGTTTCTAAAAGAAATTCTCCCCAAGGTTATTAGTTGTAGATGAACTAACCAACAAAACATTCATCATTTTCTTAAGGGTTCTATTTTTCCTCTTAGCTACTCATTTAAACCCAAGGGAGTATGATACATTTTTCTTATGTCTATTGACCACCCATATCTAATCTTATATCTTTCTACTTAATTGATTTTCGACTTCATCTATGACAGATAAAAACATGTTAAAACTTTATTTTTATGTCTAATCAAATAAATCTTTGTATATTTAGAGAAATGATCAATTAAAGCTACAAAGTAATTTTTAGCTCTCCTAAACATGCATTGTTTTAAATCAATAATATCATAATGAATAAGACTAACAGGTTCTGTTTCATGTTATACAAAAAACAAATTTCTTAGTTAGTTTTGATTCCACACATACATCACAGTTTCTATTTTATTTATCATGCATGTTAATCAAGCTTAGTCATTGTAATTTAATAATATATGAAGAATTACTTATCCTAATTTAGCATGCCATATATCATATAAATCAATAATTTAAATCGATTCATAATTAATAATGTAAAAAATATTGAGTACAAAAAGACTCTAATCACAATAAGTCTTTCCTATAATCATCGTTAGTCATGACAATCTTATCAGACTTCGAACTCACTTTTCTCCCAACCTTCCCCAATGGTGTCACAAAGACTAATAGACATTGTACTTTAATAATATATGAAGAATTAACTTGTCCTAATCTAGCATGACACATATAATAGGAATCAATAATTTAAATAGATTCATAATTAGTAATGTAAAAAATATTGAGTACAAAGAGACCTTGATCACAATAATTCTTTCCTATAATCAGCGTTAGTAATGACAATGTTGTCAGACTTAGAACTCATTTTTATCCCAACCTTCCCCAATGGTGTCATAAAGACTAAGTTTACTCTTATATTACTTTTCCATATGTGAGTTTTAAAAAAAAATTTTCTTTTCCCAAAACTAGAGTAATTCTAGAATCACCAAAAGAAAACATGTTATTCTCTATCCTTACGTAGTAAAAGAGGTAAACACATTTTATTAGCACAAATGTGCTAGTAGCCCTAGAGTCTACGATCCAGTTACTCACATTGGTCACAATATTTACTTGATAAATGACAACAACATAGTTATCATATTTTTTAGCCTTAGGCTTAGAAGATCATCATTTCTCCCTATTGTGTACTAAGGTGCACAATATTTTTACTCTTCACAAACAAAATAATTTCTTTTATTAAAGGTGGGGTTCAGAAAAGATGTAAGATATGAGAATTAATTATTTTTATCAATTTGATAAGCATACCTTTTTGTAGCGATCATAACCTGTACTATTTTTTTATGTAAACATCTTTTTTCTAGAGAGCACCAGATACACATCCATTGAAGATCACAAATAGAACCACTTGCTGATGCACAATGATCACTGTTCTAATGGAGTTTTTTAGGTATATTGCAAGTCCCTTAAGATATAATAGGAATCTCTCGAATATATATTATCGAGGCTATAGGACTAACAACTAGAAAATATAACTCAAAGACCATAAAGGAGAGAGAAAAGGAGGGAGCTCAAAGGAGTGTGTGAAAAGTGAAAACTAGAGTGGTTATGTATAATGCTTTGGTTGCACATGCCCAACCTCTAGAAAGGCAAGCAGTCATAGGAGACTTACAATCTAAATTAAATAAAATTAATAGCAATGATTATATATTAATTATATTTAATTATGCAATGATGATGTAATAAAAATAAACCAATAATTACAATAGTTTTAGATGCAATTAAAAATTGAAACATTACCTTTTTGTTATATTATAATTTTTTTTTAACAATTATGTGTCACATAATTATTGATTGGAACTATATGCAAACAATTTCTCCTTTTTAGAGACATTCTCTCCTATTAATTTAAATTATTGTCTTACATTATTTTACATAAATTAAGAAAAGATATTTAATAGACAAAAAGAGACAAATAAACTTACAAAATTAACCTTAGTCTTAATTTGTACTCTTTTAATTTTGACCCTATTATAAATTAATTCATTTATTATTCTTAGAGTAAGCAGTAGTGAATAACATGCATGGAATATGGAAGAAGTAATTTCAATTGAGTATTTCCAAGGCAATTTACTAATTATATTAAATACAAAGACAATTAGTAACATTAAAAAATATATAAAGGGTTAAAATAGTAAAAAAAATAATATTCCATTGAAAATCTAAAATGGCAATAATTTTGGAACAATCTTTTTCTTAAAAACATTATGTGATAGAAATAATATTTGTATTTGTAATAAATTTTAATAAATACAGTTACAAATAATTTTAAATGAATAAAAATTAGGTATACTGGTCATAAGTTAAATCAATTTATATTTTATAATATAAATGAAATATTATAAATAAAAATAAATAAGATATTGATAAGAAAAAGGTTATGCTTTGTTTAGTCAATGGATTGAAAATGAAAAAAATGAGAAATTTTCATTTTTGTTCCATTATATTCTTTGGTTTATCTACAAGAGAGAAGAAGCAAAATTTCTTTGTGACCAAATTGAAGAGTATGTTTGGTGATGAGGAGGAGAAATAAAGATATATAAAAATAAAATAGATTAATATAAACAAGTAAGAAATAAAGTGAAAATGAGAAGTGTTTGCAATTCATTACTAATGAGTATTGATGAATTGTGTTGTTGAGATGATGTGGTGTTAGGTTTAGTTACGACGATAATGCACTTGGTGTCAGGCCTGGTTACAACTATAATACACCAACAAGGTAAGTGATCCTGGTGCTAGGCTCGATTATGGCAACGATGCAGTGCTAGGCCTGGTTACAGAGATAATGCACCTGGTGTTAGACCTGGTTACGATGATAATGCACCAACACGACACACTCAGATAACACCTGAATGTCAGATTTGGGAGACATTAGTTGGGTATCAGATGAGTATACTTAGACATCAACTGAGTATTAGATGAGCTAGTTAGATACCAGTGTGGGGGAAGTCTGATAGACACTACCTTGGTATTTGAATTCTATGTTGTTAGTCTTTCTTGAAAGCGTCAATTGATTGGATGTTAGTGCTTATGTTCTGGTGGAGCATAAGTATGATTGATTGGTTGTTAGTGCTTATGTTTAGGTGAAACATAAGTGTGATTGATTGGAAGTTAGTGCTTATGTTCATGTGGAGCATAAGTGTGATGGATTGGATGTTAATGCTTATTTTCAAGTGGAGCATAAGTGTGATTGATTGGTTGTTAGTGCTTATGTTCAAGTGAAGAATAAGTGTGATTAATTGAATGTTAGTGCTTATGTTCGGGTGAAACATAAATGTAATTGATTGGTTGTGAGTAATTATGTTCAAATGGAACCTAAGGGTGATTGATTGGTTGATTATACTTTGTGAGTGCATAATTATAATATAATAATCATATATCTTTTATCATATGGTTACCCTTGCACTGTTTGTGTTTTCTGTATGACTGTGACAGAATGCTCTGAAGTGAAATATGTCAGATTGTGACTGGAAGTCTCAGAGGATGTTATTTTGTTGTTGTTGAATATGTATATAAGAGAGTTGTCTGAAATTTTGAATACATGAAAAGGTGTACGATATTAGATTAATTGTATTATGTTAAAAAAATTTATTCTCCAGAGTTTGAATTGTATATTATATTAAAAGTGAATTAGATTACTTGATTAGTTAGTCCAAAAAATATTGAGAATTCGGGATGCTACAAAAAGTTACAAGAATTACTTATAGATTATTTTTCATAGAAAAAACGGCAAAATATAAACATTATTCTAGTAGTGATATTTAATATTACAAAACATGATTTAAAATTCAAATAAAAATGTGATAGGTATTAGGTGAAGTTTGGTACATTTTCATTTTTAGAGCTCTGAATTAATTGATGGGACACAAATTTTTTAATAACAAAATATTTATTAAACATGTATTGTATATTAATTTAATGAAAAAAATAAATAAATCCATACAAATAATCTTTTGTTAGGTTGAAAATAAGTATGGGCCTAATCAGTGTTTGGTTGATTATGAATTTAAAATTAATTTCTAAGATTTTAATATGTTTAATTTTGTGTTAGATTAAAATTTTTATTTTAGATTTATTTTTAATTTACTTTTTATAAAAACATATAAGCATAAATTATATTATCTTAAAAATTAATTTTAATTTATTATTTATTAAAATTAATTTTATGCAAAGCATTCATCTGAATACATGCAAAAATGTGATTTAGTAAAGTAGAAACGTTTGGATGGGTACAATGACTTGACACGTGACTGGGACATTGACCTGCGTATAAGCTTTGCCTTGCCTTTGTCTGCCATGTTTATGGCATGGTGAATGCTCCAACACCTCCATCACATGCATCTTAAATGCATTATGTATATACTTTCTATATTAATCATTATGCTTTTTTTAAAATAAATCATTGCACTTATCTTATACCCACTTGACATCACTTTGACAAATAATAATGAGTAGGACAAAGAATATTTAGAGAAAACTCAAGATTAATTAATTCAACAGAGTGAATAAGTTATCGTAGATTCTTTAAAATTTTATCATTTGTACGGTTAACAAAAAAAAATTTGAGCGAAGAAATTTAAATAAAATTTTTGTTAAAATAGGAAGATTTTGAACTTAATTTTTAAATTTTTTTCAATTTTTTATGTTTAATACTTTAAAGACTTTTTTAGGTTTAATTTTGTATCTACAAAAATTTGTAGGGTACAAATATTTTTCGTTATAACTCAAATGTACTTGCACCAATTGGTAGGATAATAATGTGTTTCTTTCATTGATTTCCGATGACCCATGCAGCTTTGGTGGTACAAGTGGATACCTGTAATGACACTCCAACCTTAAAGTCAGTGTGAACTCCACCTTGGGGCAGACAAAAATATTGTTAAGTGTCAGTGATAATAGTATATATTATTAAGTGATCAAACTTATACACGTGCTCTATTATTTAGAGTGTTACATTTGTTGGTTTGTGCCTTTTAAATGATGATTTAGATATACCTTTACTGAAAAGGATAATTAGAGATAATAGATAATGGATAATTAGGTTTCATTATTTATCTCCTTGGATATTTTAGGGATAATAGATAATTGGGGATAATAGATAATCAGATATAATGAATAATTAAGCTTTATCATTTTAGTTTTTCAAGTAGTATGACGTAACATGGTGGGTCCATATGGGGGCATTTTTGGCACTAGATGTCGGCTGACTCTTCTAGTTGGTCCGACCTTATTGGTAGGTACGGTCCCTGGGGTTCACTTTCTGTACACAATCCACTAATGTCAAGAAGCGAAACAACGAAGACGTTACTAACTGCTAAAGGGTTGATTATTCAGGTTATGATGCAATCCCACCTAGTATGCATCATGGCTAGGAGGATTTAAGGAAGGCATGGCATGGATGAAAGCTCATTGAAGATTGGAAGTCATAATCTTCATTTTTTAACTTGTAAATATTTTATTTTAATTAGCTAAATAGGAGCATATTTTTAATTCCTTTAAGGCCATGTATATTCAGCCACATTCTTTTTAGTTTAGAAGGTATAAGTGTCTTTAGTTAAAAAGGAGAAGTAAGCTTAGAATTGGTGCATAAGTCAAGATATGATTTTGGGCTAGCCCATTCAATATATGAGATGCTAATTGCACCCATGGGGTGAAACTTAGGTGTCTCACTTAAGTCCCATATTGCCTAGAAAAGTGTGCCCAAGCTCTCCCTTGGGGCTATATATACTCATTTCCCCTCATTGTAAATTTCACATTTGAAGTTGAATGAAAACAGTCTCTTTGTGAGCACATTCGTAGTAAAAGGTCTTGAGGATCCTCTCTCTTGAGGAACCTCTTCCTAGTTGGTTTTTGTCAAGGGTTCCTTCCCTTGTGGCAAACCTAAACACTTTGCCTTATCTCTCTTTGAGAGTGACGCCCCACCTCCATTCTCTTTCTCCTCCATCATCCATTTCATGGTACTTGGAATCTCAAGGAGAAGATCAAGGGGAGTGCAAAAGTTTTTTTTGCATCATTTGGTATCAGAGCCAACTCCATGAGACTTTGAACAAGAGGAAGAAACGCCTCAGGATTTGAGGTCAAATCCTTTCCAAGGGGGAGGAGATGATGCAATCCCACCTAGCATGCATCATGGCTAGGAGGATTTAAGGAAGACATGACATGGATGAAAGCTCATTGAAGATTGGAAGTCATAGTCTTCATTTTTTAGCTTGTAAATATTTTATTTTAATTAGCTAAATAGGAGCATATTTTTAATTCCTTTAAGGTCATGTATATTCGGCCATATTATTTTTAGTTTAGAAGGTATAAGTGTCTTTAGTTAAAAAGGAGGAATAAGCTTAGAATGGGTGAATAAGTCAAGACATGATTTTGGGCTACCCCATTCAATTTAGGAGATGCTAATTGCACCCATGGGGTGAACTTAGGTGCCTCACTTAAGTCCCACATTGCCTAGAAAAGTGTGTCCAAGCTCTCTCTTGGGGCTATATATACTCATTCCCCCTTATTGTAAATTTCACCTTTGAAGTTGAATGAAAATAGTCTCTTTGTGAGCACATTCTTAGTAAAAGGTCTTGAGGATCTCTCTCTTGAGGAACCTCTTCCTAGTTGGTTTTTATCAAGGGTTCCTTCCCTTGTGCAAACCTAAACACTTTGGCTTATCTCTCTTTGAGAGTGGCGCCCCACCTCCATTTTCTTTCCGCTACATCATCCATTTCATGGTACTTGGAACCTCAAGGAGAAGATCAAGGGGAGTGCAAAAGTTTTGTTGCATCATTTGGTATCAGAGCCAACTCCATGAGACTTTGAACAAGAGGAAGAAATGCCTCAGGATTTGAGGTCAAATCCTCTCCAAGGGGGAGGAGATGATGCAATCCCACTAGCATGCATCATGGCTAGGAGGATTTAAGGAAGGCATGACATGGATGAAAGCTCATTGAAGATTGGAAGTCATTGTCTTCATTTTTTAGCTTGTAAATATTTTATTTTAATTAGCTAAATAGGAGCATATTTTTAATTCCTTTAAGGCCATGTATATTCGGCCATATTCTTTTTAGTTTAGAAGGTATAGGTGTCTTTAGTTAAAAAGAAGGAGTAAGCTTAGAATTGGTGCATAAGTCAAGACATGAGTTTGAGCTAGCCCATTCAATTCAGGAGATGCTAATTGCATCCATGAGGTGAACTTAGGTGTCTCACTTAAGTCCCACATTGCCTAGAAAAATGTGTCCAAACTCTCCCTTGGGGCTATATATACTCATTCTCTCTCATTGTAAATTTCACCTTTGAAGTTGAATGAAAATAGTCTCTTTGTGAGCACATTCTTAGTAAAAGGTCTTGAGGATCCTCTCTCTTGAGGAACCTCTTCCTAGTTGGTTTTTATCAAGGGTTCCTCCCTTGTGGCAAACCTAAACACTTTGACTTATCTCTCTATGAGAGTGATGCCCCACCTCCATTTTCTTTTCCCTCCATCATCCATTTCATGGTACTTGAAACCTCAATGAGAAGATCAAGGGGAGTGCAAAAGTTTTTTTGCATCAGGTTATAGAGGATAAATTTGGTATGAAGTTGGCTCAACCTTGTGATGGGTTTGATGTGTGGTCTACTGAGAGGTTTTTTTACACACAAAAAGGAAAAATTTTAAAGGACAATTTATATAAATAATATAACTAAACCCAAAACTATCTATTTTTTTAGACCACATTCTTAATTATTTAAGAAAAAATGTTTGTTTCATATACATGAATGTTATTAAAATTTGTTACAAATTTAAAATAAATATTCTAATGGGTTTCTATTAGTAAAATAAATAATTTTATCGTATTATAAATCATCAAGCATATACCAATATGTTGGTGGTTAAATTGAAATTAAATTCAAATAATAATTTTTTTATAGGCAAATATTACTTGTTAGTACATTAGTTTTGTTAGTGGAGGAATTCAAACTTACGACCTCTCCCTTTTCCATTTCCCTGATATATCGGTTTTTGCCACCAGACTAATCTTATAAGTGTAAGAAGTTGATTTTATTAATATGTTATAAATGTTTGAAAAAATTAAAAAAATGAAAACTAAATTTAACGTGAGTATGATTAATGAATTTATTACAGAATATTGGATTGTGCTATTTGTATTTATATTTATGTGTTTATTTAGTTGTGAATGTGATTTGATTTGAGTAATTTATAAAAGTGGAATATAGGTGGATGAATTTAGTAAGGTAGAAGGTGAGTCAAATAGTTAATCTTTTTAGATTTTGATATTTAGATTGGTTTTAAAGAAATATGTTTGTGAGACAGTTGGAGGTAGCAAATCAAAATGACTGAATACATGTCCAATCTTTTTCCTTTTCTTCTTTTTTTCTCCCTTTTTCTTCTTCTTCTTCTTCTAAGTTCTCATTTTCTGAATTCTCTTCCTCTCTCTACCATTCTTTTTTTTCGCTTGCATGCTTAACTAATTCTCTGTGGAATTCAAGAAAATTTCTTCCATTACTCTTGATTTGAGAATTGGTCCTAGTAGGTAAGTTTGATTCTTCTTCAGTGGACCATTCTCCCTCTTTTTTTATTGCATGGATCTTTCTTTTCGGATAATCAACCTTGAAATTTCCATTTCTTAGGTTATCTTTGGTTTTTGGTTTTTTGTAAGGTTTCAAATAATTTCTACAACTTTGTTCTTCTTCTTCTATTTTAGCTTAAAGGAGAAATAGATAAAGGAAGGTCATTTTGACTTTAAATTAAGAAAATTTGATTCAATATCGTGTTAATTGCAAGTGGTTGTCAATGATTTATATTTTGCTATTTATTTGAGTGTAAAGTGAAATTGGATGTTCTTTATGAATGATATAATACATGTTTTGGAATTGATGCTATAATAGATTATTCACTATGCTAAATTTGTTGCTTCTTCCATATTTACCACAATTGTTTCACACCTATAAACACAATTATAATTATAAGATAAATTGTATAAACATTGTTGTGTTTCAGACTTGAATATAAAATAATGCAACAACTTCAATAATTCAAAAACTATATAGAGTACTCATTTTCATTTTTTTTCAAATTAACATGAATACAGCAAGATTCCAAAAATATCTCAAAATGGTGTACAATGATCTATTAACATAATCTAACACATAATGTTAGGTAGTTTAGTGTAGGTTGATCATGATAAAAATTTTGATAATTTTCTCTTTCAAATCCATCGGAAGGGTAAAACTTATAATCTAGAATCATTTTTGGATTACATATTGACATCAATCTTCCCTAATTTCAATTATTTGATGGTCAGAATAGTGCTTCTAGTTGCAATTAGAAAAATACTACAAAAACAAAAATGTAAACTTAAAAACAAGTGACACAAAACTTAAGGAATAATATAAGAAGAATCACATATATTAATCAAGATACTTCCTTCTTCAATATATTTAATTATTTTCTTCACATATCGACAAATATAATGTTCACAATAATTGTTTTTAGGTTTCTTAGGACACTAAAAAAAATTCAAATATCACTATAACTAAATATTAATATTATAAAATTAATTCTTACATAACAAATGTAAACCAATTTTAATTGTCATCCATTTGATGCTTGTTGACTTTGCCTTCAAAACTTTAGATTAGATCCTATTTGTGTCTGATAAGTTTGTATAATCATAAGCATTCAATGAAGACAAACAACTTTTATATAAGTAATAAAATGTATATCAACACCCTTAATATGAATGATGCATTCTTACATGTTAAAAAACTTTTTGATATCTTGCCATATACTAATGCTATTCTCCAATGGGTCAGATAATAAAATATTTCTCTCATAAAATTAGTTCCAATCAAGACCCAATGTCTACTAAAAAAATGACATAAAATATATTTTGTAATTTTTTTCTAAAATTGATTTAATTTAACAATATTATTTTTTGAAAATAGAAAAATATCAAGTGAAAACAAACATATTTTCTGAATGTTGAAAACTTGAAAATGAAAATAGTTTTCAGAAAATAAAAAGAGAAAAAATTTTGTAAAACCAAACACCACCTTAATTACTTATAAGTGTATATAAGGTATTTGTAAAAGTTTAAGAGGATTTTGAAATTCTTTGAAAAAATAACCTAAACTTGTGTATATAAAAATAATTAAACTGATGAGATTCAAGGAAGATATGCTGCTAGTCATAAAAAATAAGACATAAGCCAAATCACAAAAATTTTTGTTCCCAGTTTATGACCCTTCAAATCAATAAATAGTGCATCACGATGAGAAAATTTCATCCAATAAAAGACTCAAAGCATAATTTAAAAAGAATTAACTTAATGACCAAATTCTCCCTATAATTATTTAACGTCATGAAGAATAATAGTTGAACTTGAGTCATTAGTTAAGCTAGAAGACATCTCTCTAATATTGCATTGTTTATTAAAAGTAACAAATATTAAACAATTTATTTCTTTTAATAAATAATATCATGAACATCATTAAATTTATTTATACGATCATTATTAAATATTTTATTTCTCAGATTTTTTTTACTTTGACATTACAAGTATGAAAATATTTTATTATGAAAAAATGAGATGATATAATGATATTCATTAAATATAATTTTATTGATTTTATGGTCTAGAATATTATTTATTAAATGATGTAAGGTAACTTATTTTATCTAAATATACCACATAATAGCTTTTCTATAAAAAAACTAAATCTCTTTATTCTATTTATTCTTTCCAAACTGATGCAAACCAAATTTACACTCTCTTGATATTTCTCTTTGAGGTTCTAAGCATCCAAGGAATGAAGGATGGAGGGGAAAGAAAATGGAGGTGGGGTGCCACTTTTGAAAGAGATAAGCCAAAAATGTTTAAGTTTGCCATAAGAGAAGAAATTCTTGATTAAAACCAGTTAGGAAGAGGTTCCTCAAGGAGAGGATCTCCAAGACCTTTTACTAGAGAATGTGCTTACAAAGAGACTATTTTATTTAAATTCAAAGGTGGGGATACAAGAGAGTGGGATGAGTATAAATAGCCCAATGTGAGAGCTTGGACACAAAATCCAAGGCAATATGGGACTTAGGCTTAATTAGCATTAAGGCTAATTAATCATAGTCTTAACATAACTTTTAATTAGCACCCCATTTAAGCCTAAGGGGTGTGAAAATTAAATCTATGGGTGAAGGGAGAAGGCCCAAGATGTTTAGACTCAAGACCTCACACTAAGCCTACTCCTTAAACTAACTGAAGAAACTTCTTCTTCCTACACTAAAGGTAAATGACCTAAATACACGGTCCAAAGGAAAGTACAAACAAATTAATATTTACAAAGAGTTATCCTAAGACAATGACATAAATCTTCAATGAGCTTTCATCCATGTGATTTCTTTCACCAATCCTTCTATCCAAGATGCATGCTAGGTGCGATTGCATCACAAAAACTCCACTCACACTTCCCAACACTCATTTGTTTATGAAATTTCGTCAAGTAACCGCTGCCTTATTAATTTCCCATTCTTAATTCTAATTCTACAAGACTCACTCAATCCAATGAATCAATAATGCTTCTCAACGGTGTGATGTTCCATAGAACAAACTTAATCACCTTTGTTAATAGTGTGAAGATGTTTCATAGAAAAGACATTACCTTGTATTAATCGATACAAGAACAAACTTATCAATAACTTTTTTCTTAACAAAAATATCAACTATTTTCTGCCTTCTTTCATTTATAGGTAATTCATGTATTGATAATTATAGGGATAAAAAGAAAAACGCCTTGTGATTAGGTTCTTTTTATGCTTTCTATCATTCAGATGTTTGTCATAGAAATATTGTCATAGTCTTTTTCAAATGTAGAAAAAGAGTACCCAAAAGCCCTTCCAATTTAAAGTAATTGAAAACATTCTAGTCCTATAAAGGAGTCAAAACCAAAATCAAACCCCGAAAAATTTCTAAAAAAGAACATAGAAGTATATATAAGGGTTTTTTCATTGATTCATTGTAAAAGACACAAAGCACAATGACTGGAACGAGAAAACACTGAGAATGAAGTGCATAGTGCCACTAAATGAGACACAAAAAGGATAGGCTTTAGAGAGGGGTTTGACAAAGAGGGGTTTACGAGAAAGGTTTGGTCAGAGATGGTTTGGGAGAGGAAAGAGCGCGAAACTTGTAAAATGAAAGAAGAAAAGTGGAGAGCACATCTCTATACTGTTTGGTGCTCTTCAAATGCGTGCACAATGCTAGCTTGGTGCCTTTCTCTTCTGTTTTTGGGGTGTTTACTCTTCTAAACTAATTAATCAAGTAAGAAACTAAGCAAGTTCAACCTGAAAAATATTTTAATATATTAAATATAAAATTTTATTTAATAATTTTAAAAATATATAATATTTTTTATATTTTCTTAAAATTATTCTTTTATTATTTTAATATGATATTTAAAAAATTAAATATAAATTTATGAGACCAAAGTATATTTCAAAAATCACAATTTTTTTGTATAAAAGGTAAATCCAAAGTAAAAATCTTAAATAATTTGATATTTTAAATTTATATTTAATTTTTTACATGTCATATTAAAATAATTTTTTATAATAAAATATAAAAAATATTATATATTTTAACATTATTAAATAAAGATTCTAATATATTAAAATATTAAAAAATAAATTATAATAATTACGAATGATCAAAAGATTTTAGGGATTGGAAGAGAGAAATATATATTAAATATACATATAAAATTTTAAAAAAACAAATATTAAATAATTATGAGAAAATTAACAATAATAAAAATATCCAATTAATATAATTTATTATTTTTCAATGTTTTAATTTATCTAAATAGAAAATAAATTTCTCCACTTTTATAAAATTATTTATCTAAATATAATATTTTACATATATTTTTTATTATTTTCTCTCTTTTTTTTTAAAATATTTATGATAGGAGAAAAGTGTTGAAGAAGTGTACTAGTGAAACAAATTTAAGAGTGTTACATTTATTTTATTTCTTGACGGACGAGTGTTACATTTATTAAATCAAAGAGATAAATAATTTAAATTTAATGTCAAATGTGTATATGGTTGTTAAATATAATATAAAATAACTAAAAAAATCGTTTATATAATGTTTTTGAAAAAAAACAGTTTTCAAAAACAGTTCTAGTACTAAAAAACATGAATAATTAAAAGTAGTTTGTTTTTCAGTTTTCTTTTTTTGTTTTGAAAACTCAAAATACAACCAAAATATGTTATCTTTTTCTTTTCATTAATAAAATTTTAATAAATATGAAAATTTTCTTCCATTTTTACATCTTCAAAACAGTTTTCAAATAACACTTGCCAAACAAGTTTTTTTTTTCTTTTCTTCCTAAAAATAATTTTTGAAGATTATTCTTAAAAACTCTTTTCAAAAACTAAAAAATAAAATCAACCAATCAATTTCTTAATTTCTTTGTTTTCAGTTTTACTTTTGACTTCTTTATTTAGATATAGGGAGATACTTCTTGTATTCTATGATTACTTTGAATATATTATTGGTTTGCTTAGCTTCTAAAAAAAAAAACTATATAAGATTTTTGGATAGTTACAATAATAAATTTAGATTCAAATAATGTTTGATGTAGCGATCAAAATCACAAGAACAACCAAAATAGCATATTCGATAGCAACTCAATAGAAAGATAAATTTCTTTTTTATAAGTTGAATAACTAGAAATTATAAATAACACACAAAGCTCTCTAAAATAACCGATTAAGCTTACAAAAATTAGAAAGATGAGGATATGAAGAGTCAAAGAAAAAAATTGAAGTCTGTTTGTTATATTATCCACATAGTTAAAAGAGAATTAGAAATATTAATATAATTTGTGAAAAATAAAATGATATAATATATGTTTATAATTTTCTCTTTATCTTTATATTCATTGTGCATAGTTATATGTATTATGAGTAATATTTTATTCTAAAATAAGGTAAATTTTTATTTAAAACTATAAACATCACTCAATAAAAAATCATATAATAAATTTTAATTGTAACAATATAATTTTTATTTTCATATTTATAAAACTATATAAAATTTTTGGAACCCCTCTAAAATTTGTCCTGGTCTTCCACTTCCACCTTCAGAATTGCCTCCGGAGAAATCCTACTATAGTTACCAATAATATATTAAAAAAAGACAGCGACTAAGATAAATATATACTTGTATTTAATTTCTCAATATCAACAATTTGAGACAACTTTAATATATAATTATCACTTTATATATAAAATTTGTCCAACAATAATTTTTAAGCATGCAAGTGTAAATGTCTAAGTAACCATTGTTTCTTTTCTTATTTCTTTTTCACTGTCTTTCTACATCTATGCAAATTACGCACGCAACTTGTTATGATGGATTTGGTATGCATCTTGTAGGATTATATATATATATATATGAATATTAATTAAGGAATACTGTTATATTTAAAAGAGTTTAATTTGTATATATTGTCAGTTAGTGTAAAGATTTTTACTATTGTCAGTCAGTGTAAAGATTTTTACACTAACATTTAATCACAACTATTTATTTATGGTAGATTTGTTGACTTTACTTATTAATACTTTAAAAGTCTTATAAATGAAAAAGTAATATCAGTGTACTAAAAATATTTTCCATTGACAGTATACTAATTAAATTCTATTTACAATTCAGATAATGCAAAAATTGGATTTGCTGAATGGTGTAAAAGTATTAGTTTGGTTTTGATTATAGTATAAGTTTGGTGTTATAAGGGAAAATCTCTTTTAAGCTTGCTATATGAGTCCACCACTAGCTTGTTTTTTATTATGGTGGATAGCTAGTACAAACTTTATTGTTGGTTATAGGATATACCTTATTAGGTTTCTGCATATATGATAACTATAGATTTATAAAGTTGATTTAATCTTTAAAAAACAAACGCATGCAACTGTTTGCCCCCCCCCTCATATATCCTTTTTTAATAAACAACAGAAAATTCATTGTTATCCTTAGTCTACATTTTCTTTATTGTCTTTCCGTTGAACATAAAAAGTATCATTAACTAGCAACCTACCATAATTTATTTTAAGCAAGGTTTTCTCGAAGTGTTAAAAAGTTATTCATAGCATACATTTATTGCTCTATGCATGCGAGAAAATTATGAAAAAGAGAGGAATGTCAATATAACTTACACACATATTGATGTATTTTGTGAGAATAAAAATCTAAATCATATAATTATATATCAATAGTCAAAATATGTCTTTAGGATAGTTGTAAAAATAAGTTTAATAATTAATTATATGTATCATTAATTCTTTTTGTAATCAATTAAAATTATTTTCATTACTTGGATAAATTTACAAAAAAATATTTATACTAGTTAATTTTGTTTGGATGTAAAATAATAAACTTTTATATAATATAAAATAATAAAGAAAAAATATTAAACTAATAGTTATAATATAAACTTAAAGATAAGAAAAAACTCAATTTGAAAAAAAAAAGTTGTTTTTTTCAAAAATCAACCATGATACCAAACACACCAATTGTTTTACAATTTTTTTTAGAAAAATAGTTAAGATATTAGATTTCAATTGTTCCAAACATTCACTTAAAATAACATGATGACTATAAAAGGTAGTGTGACTTTTTAAAAAGACTAAAAATTTTATTTTTAAGACATTCGTATCCCTGTTTTTAATTGTGAGATTGTATCCCTTTCAATTCTTAAAAATCGATAATTGTTGCCCAACCGTTATCTCTCTCATGTTGATCGACTGTGAAAGCAAAGACATCGACTTACATGTTAAAATAAAATTATAATAAAATTTTTGTTGCGTGTGTTTGATTTTAGAGCTAATTTTATTTGTTACTAATTAAATTTTAATCACAAAAATTTTAAAGTATTTTTAGCTGCTAGCAAACCGATAACTGTTACTTGTGAAACTAATCAAGATGTTATAAAATTAGTCATTAAAATAATTGTCTAACTTAAGTTGCTTTGTAAAAGCTTACTATTAGAGCAAAATTTGTAAAAGTAATAATATATAAGTGTTGTGCATAAAAAAATGTATATATAGTGAAAATAAATAAATATAAAAAAATTGATAATTTTATTTGTGAAAAAGATTAAAAAAACGGTTAGTGTAAGTGGAAGTTTTAAACTCATAACATTAAATATGTTGGAATATAATAATCATCAACATAATATTTTATAAGCATTTATTATTAACTGACTTTTTCCTAAACTATCACATTCAATTTAATGAAAAAAGGAAAATAATTTCAATATGAACTTATTCAAATTAAGCATTCTCTTTCGAATGGTCACAAATAGATTCTTAATATAGTAGATAACAACTGCCTAAAAAAATAGTAAAGATCAGCACTTTTCGAAATATTTAATACAAATGCAGTTTAAGGACTCAATGTATAATTTTGTTACATATATATATATATATATATATATATATATATATATATATATATATATATATATGAATATGAGGAGTGATGTAATTACTCTAAGGATAATTTTAATATTTAAATATTTATATTTAAAATACTAATTTATTAAAATATTTTAATATTTTATTAATATTTTTAAAATATTATTAAAAAAACCGTATTCGATTATTTTTATGTGCAAAACTTTTTTAACTAAAAAAAAAAATCACACATTACAAGAAAAATTAATTTTTATTCATTGGATTGTGGAAAATTCACGCATGACATCTTAACCTTAGATAAAAATGTATAAAAAAGAATTTATGAAACATATTTTTTGATAAAAAAAAAACTCAAGTTACTTACTCAATATGTTGAATCAAATTAATTAGTTTTATTTTTTATGCAGCTATGGTAGTTTCTTTTTATTAAAAAAAAAAAAGTCCACGATTAAAGATCATAAGACTAAATCTTGAAGATATCCCCTAAAAAATTCGTGAGGATTAAAATACATGTAAAAGAGAATTTCCTCTCCTTAGATATATTTTTTTAATAAAACATAATAATACTAAAGAATATGACATCAAAGTTTTTATACGAAAACTTTATTAAGGTTCCGGAAGATAAATAAATAAAATAAATGAAATTGTTTTAAATTTAAATAAGAAAAAATAGGTGATGCATTGATTTTTTTTTTTCTTTTGGTGAACTAATTATCAAATAACATAGTACAACTCAAGTCTTTCTGGTAAATATCAACCAAAGAATTTGGGATATTCATGAAAATACAATATTATGGGACTATAGATAAACTTAGTCTAACAAAAGCATTAGCCAGCAAGTTTTCCTTCCAAGGGGCGTAAATGAAATTGCAACACACTGTCTTCCCACTTCTCCTGTATCACAAATAACTGCATCACAAATCATTTTAATTGTACCTAACCTTGAAAGCCTCCGAGCGACCTGACTCTGGAAGTTAGCATATTGAGCTTCGTTCTCTTTTAAGGTTGAATGCATTTGGTACATTTCCTTAAAGTCATTGAGCAAGGCTTTCACAAAATAAACCATCTGGTCATTCGGTTTCCATTGACTTCGAAATAGAAACTCATTCCGTCACCACCAAAGTTTATCTAGCACAACCGCAAAAATTTGACTCCATCAAAGATAACACCTATACAATCAAACTAACTAATTAGCTTTATCATACTTAACTAAACACAATTGCTAACTAGCTGAAAGGTAGTTATCCATGTGTATATTTCTAAACCTATGTATTCAAGCCAAATCCTAAAGTAAATTGTTTGAATTGAACAATAATTTATGACATTGAAAAATGTCAAAAATGGTTTACTGAAAACAATTCAAAAAAATTAGTTTAGAACAATTTGGTTTAGTTAAATTAGTCCAATCAATTATGTAATCCAGTTCAGTTTTCTCAAACTATTAAACAAATTTAGCTCACTTCTAAACCAATTTTACTATTATATTAGTTCAATATTCAGTTCATTTTTTCTACTCACCCCTATCAAGCATGTGTATAATTTGCATCAATACAACGACCTTATCCATGATTGTGTCTTCACAAATGATATAAACAAAGCAATAATGATCAATGACACAATGGAGATAGGCACAATTCAGATAAATTTTTTCCCCAGCTTGTGGATCAGAGCATTTTCCTTTTCAGACAATTGAGATCACAAAGCGTTTAATGACTAGAATTTCCAAAATTTGATGAACCAAAACAGTAACATAAAATAAATCCTTAACTGACAGGGTATAAAGGATAGTGGAATTGGATCTCAAGGGATTAACAATAGCATAAACATGATGAGCAAGGTGAAAACAACAGTTTACTCTCAACATTAAAAAATTATGTAAATGGTGGATCATAATTTACACTGTGTTTTCTTGTCCTCTCAACCTTTCATCGGATTTTTGAATTTGACTTTTGACAAGCTTGATAAGTTATTGGATAAGAGATCAAACAAACAATAGTAGAATAAAGAAAAAATCGACAAAGTAAATCTTCCAAATCCATCAACAAATAGAAATAAGGGAAACTCCTTTTAAAAGACCAGGTACATGTGCTTTAAGAAAACTACGGTTCAAATTCAAACTCTATGCATAAAGACAAAGTGTATGTAATACCCATCAACTACATTTGAAAGCACCAACTAACTTCACTCAGATCACACACGTATATACAGCAAAATGTACCTGCTGGCTTGCTTGTATCTCCATAACAGTTTCTACAAACTACAAAGTGCAACCAAAATTAACATAAACTACTAACAATCAAACATTTGCTCCAAGGGTAGAATCACACATCTAAAATCAAAATTAACAGATCAAGAAGGAAAAGAACTTCAAACCAACACCAATAATCATACACTTGGATTTATTTTAAACACACTGACAATATAATTATGTAAATGATTTTTCCATTGTATCCGATCGTAGACTGCCATATATGACAAAATTGTCAACTATTGTAATAACTACTTTAAAAGTCATACAATTTAAAATCCATCAACAGATAGCAACAAGGGAAACTCCTTTTAAAAGACCAGGTACATGTGCTTTAAGAAAACTACGGTTCAAATTCAAACTCTATGCATAAAGACAAAGTGTATGTAATACCCATCAAATACATTTGAAAGCACCAACTAACTTCACTCAAATCACACATGTATATACAGCAAAATGTACCTGCTGGCTTGCTTGTATCTCTATAACAACTTCTACAAACTACAAAGTGCAAACAAAATTAACATAAACTACTAACAATCAAAATTTGCTCTAAGGGTAGAGTCACACATCTAAAATCAAAACTAACAGATCAAGATGGAAAATAAGTTCAAACCAACACCAATAATCGTACACTTGGATTTATTTTAAACACACTGACAATGTAATTATTTAAATAATTTTCCATTGTATCCAATCGTAGACTGCCATATATGACAAAATTATCAACTATTGTAATAACTACTTTAAAAGTCATACATGTGATTACTTCTAATTGGTTAACACTTAACAGTCTTAACAATCTTTAGAGTGACACTGGATAAAAATTAAATTCAATTTCTTATTAAAAAATGGTAAATTTAATAGAGCAAACCACATTCTAGTCATTGAGATCATAAGTGCCACTCACTTTAGTCCTCACTCCTTAAGTTTACAACTTTTTACTTTAGTCCTTAACTTTATAAAAAATCAATCATTCTGTTATTTGAATTCTATAGTCTTTCCCACTCCACCCTCAAATTTAATAAACACAAATAACCACACCTTTTGGACACGAGAACTTATTACATAGCTCAATACCTCTGCATAATCATGATCCCAACCAATTTTTGAGGGACAAATACTCAAAATTTCAATTTAAAAGAAAATTTAATCTTTTATAAGCTAAAAGAAAAGTTAATTAAACTCAATTATGTGCCATATGGACATTAGACAAGACTATTTCAATCGACATCATGTAATAATTTCCCCTAATACACAACTACTAAACCTCCCAGATTATGGAACTCATATAGCTCTAAATGTAATAACACAACATATCAAAGTGATTTCATAAGCAAAATTTAATTTTTTTGGAGTTGGTGAAGAAAAGGAAATAATGGGTAATGATAAAATTGAAGGAAAAGGAGAAGACCTGTTGAGAGGAAACATCAGCGGTTCTGGATTTAAGAGGGATATGAAAATGGAGAGGGAACGAACGGAGAAGAACGCAATCGATGGCAGTGACCCAAAAGAAAGCGTCGAGGGTGATGACATGGGGTCAGTGTGAAAGCCACTCCCGGAAGCAGTGACTCATCGACTCTCAAGACACCCACAAACGCCAAGTTGACAACAGAGAAGAGCTCAACGATGAGTAAACCCTAAATCTATTAATGCTCCTATAGAGTCTAGAATCCAGACACACTCAGTCACTCTCCCTATGGATACCAACCCCTTTCTTTTCTATTTTTAACTTCTATATGCATTTATTATACTGTCCTATGATAAAACAATAAGACAACCTATCAATATATGGACATTATAGTAAATATATGTATTGGGGACAGGTACGAGTACAAGGCAGGTATCACAATACCCATCCCCATTTTTTCTAATCGGGTATTACTCGAACCCAGTAAACCCGGGTATTCCCCGTCAAACTTGGGGCGGGTGCAGGTGGTTACCCGCTGGTACGGGTTTCATTGCCATGCCTATCCGCTACCATCCAAAGGCCTTCGAAGATTTCCTGGTTATAATCCTCATGGGAAGAAAAAAGGACTTGATAATAGTTTCGTGGCATATTAATGATTTTAAGGGACCTTTTTTTAGCCCAATCCTGTTTAAGTTTGGCTTCTTGGGTACGAAACTCCACATTCTTGTCTAAGACATTAATCATAAGTGAACCCTTCCACAATTTACACCATTCGTGGAACTCTTCCTCTGAAATTGGGATCTCCTTGAATTGTGCCAAGTCCTCCCCTCTGTATTCAGTAGTTTAGTCTTATAAGACATCGATGTCGACTTTGTTGAAGGTGTTATATGGTCCTTATCCTCGTGTGATAATTCCCTTTCTCTAACCACCTTACGTTTGACTTTATGGTTACTCCTCAAGAAAAGATCCTCCTTTTCATTAGAAGCTTATGTCAAAACATCTACCATCATATATTTTCTTAAGTGATGCATCAATAGTATAAAATATTTTACACAAACATCTAATCACATGTCACAACTCTCTTTCTATAGTATATTTGTTGACTTTTATAATAAATACATTTTAAAGTAAAATTAGTGAGTTAAATTAAATGATAGGACCAAACAAAAATTGTTTTACAAACTTAATTAAAAGAAAATTGTTGATGCAAAATTGTAAAATTTTTACATCATCATCCAATCATATCTCACTATCTTTTAAATTATTTTGTGATTGATTATTAATGTAAAATTATTTTATATTTTAATTGCATCACCACCTTTTAAATTTCATAGTTATCTATCTATAAATTTCTTAAAAATTAAAATTGAAAATAAATCTCATTAAATTCAACAACAAAAAAAACTATAAAATAGATTAGTTTTTGTTTCATAAAAGGCAAATTATATTTCCAAGTTACATAAGATAACCGGGAAGATACCGCAGATTACAATCACATTACATATTAGTTGCTGAGTTTAGACCCATGAATTACCTTCCGATCTAATCTGCAACATTCCCAGTGTAGGAATTAATTTTTTTTAGTTAATTAAAATGCAAATATTTAGCCTGATCCATTTGTCCGCGTGTTAAAGGCACGCAGTTTGCGAGCTATATATTATTTAAAATAATATATTTAATCTTGTACATATTTTTATTAAATATTAATTTAAAATGTTAAAAAAATACTTTTCATTGAAATGAATTTTAAAAAAGTCTCTAATTTAAAATAATAAAGTGAAATTCTAATTATATTAAAAATTTGAAATATTCTTATAAGTTATGTCTATTTTGTTCAGATGTTGAAGATTGAAGGATTATAATTGATGAGAAGAGTGATTCATCACTGAAAAATTTGTTTTTGTAACAATTTTTTAACTGCATTAATGAAAAAAAAAATAAAGATTAATAAAAAACTAAAAATAATAATTTAAATTTTAAGAACTAATAATTATTTTTTATAAAACTTGAAAATAAAAAACTTATTTAAACTTTGGCATTATATTTTATTTTTTTTCTGCTGCACATCAACCCATTTATGGTGCGGACTACGCGGGATGATGAACGTAGAATGGAGAAAATAAGACAGTTAAAATTGAGGATTGTTTGGGTTGCTGACTTTGCATTTTCTGAACTTAAAAGGATTAATAGTAAAATAGGTTTGTTAAACTCTACGCGTTGCATATGGCGACTGAAAATTAACGACAAACAAAAGTCCATCAAGTGAAAAAGTGACGACGACCCTTGAAAACAATAGGCCCGTGCCGTGCCCGCCACCATCTTGTTTATTTCTGTTCATTCATCCTTGACCACTTCATCTTTCAATTGAAACTTTCATCAACTTCAAATCATGCCTCTTCTTCTTCTACTACTTTTCTTATCATCTGTTACGGATACTGATTCAAACTTTGAAATTCTGGATTCTTCCATCTACACCTATGTCAACTACCAATAATTCATATATTTCACCATCTAATTATATATTAAAACTGGAACTATACTTTATGTGCCAGGCCCTTATAATTTTCTCCATACTAAATCTCTTTGTATCTTATTCACACCTATCAATGTTTATAATTTTCAGCAAAATCTCAAAATACTCTCATTTTTTTTATATTAAATTTTACGGCTGCATGCGCGTCTTTATCTACCTTTTTGAAAAATTACATTGATTTCTCCATTTTACGCTCTCACTCTCTTCGAATATATATATTTTTTCACCTTTGTTTTCAAGAACTTCTTTTGTCATATATGTTCAAAAAGGGTGAGAGTGCTCTTTCAAAGAGGTGAGTAGAGGTACGTGTGCAACTATGAAGTTATGTGATGTTTTGTCAAAAAACTTAGGATAAAAAATGGTGAAAGTGTTTTACAAAAAATTATAAACATTAAGGAGATACGAATAACAAATGAGGGATGTCAAAAGAAATTGTCGGGAGGAAGAGACTGTGGGTTTGAATTCTTTTACTAAAAAAAACTAACAAATTAACAATTAATATTTGGCTTATAAAAAAATACCGTAAGGAACCTCTAATTAATTTAATTAACCCTTATTGTGGATATTTTAAGATATCTTAATATAATTAAATTAATTATATTTATATGGAGTTAGCAATAATATTTAAGATTCAAAAAATAATATCTAAGTGATTGAAAACACCTTTTGCTTAAAAAAGTTTATTTACTGGTTAGTTTGAAGAAACAATGTTAATTAAGCGTTTTTTATTGTTCATACTTAACACGGTGACGTCTGCAAGTTCGGAAATGATATATATTGTTGATAAGTGTTTAAAAATACAGTTTTTGTAAAAAAGATATATTAGATTAGTCTTACATACTTTTTAAAGATGTGATAAGTGACCATTAAAGTCATTGTTTCTTGAAATTAAATACTAACAGCAAACAAAAAACCCTTTAATGGAGTAAATTAAAAAAACTCAAAGACCAAATAAAATATACATTAACTTCAAGAATAAAAAAGTTAATTAAGTTATGCAAATATAATTTTTTATTTTTTTAAAGTATAAATATATTATTAATATTTAAAAATTATTTAATTATTTATTATATAAATATATTTAAAATATGAATATTTTACATAAAATTTAATATATATATATATATATATATATATATATATATTTAAAAGAGTTTAATTAGTATACATTGTTAATGTAACATATTTTACACAACATTCAATCACAATTTTTAATTTATGAAAAATTTGTTAATTCTACTAATTAATATTTTAAAAATTATATAAATAAAAAAATATAATTAAATATTAATGTAGTAATTAATCTTTATATATAAATATATAATCTTGATACTCCAAATATTTTTTATCTGGCTCATGTGTACGATTTATATTATATAAAAAGATAGCTGGGTAGAGTAAGCAACATGCTAATATCTAACACGATGCTAATTCATCCATGGATGACGTTAACCTAATTACCTAAACGTTACTACTAGAAAAAGCTAATACACAAATCAAACCAAAACCTAGACGCAATTAAGAACAGCTAGTAATAGTAATTGGTGAAGGTACTATTCGGTCCAATTTGTTTTGAGTTGCTGTTGCTGCAAAAAGAAGACCTTAGACCAACTATATTAAGAAAAAAAAAGACTTTTGAAAAAATAGTTTTGCAAACTTTGAATTCCAATTTATGTATTTATTTTAAATTTCTATTTAAGAATATAATAATTACAAATTACACTTAAGAAAATAAATAAGTTTTAAAGTTAAAAAAAGCTATAAAATTGCCAATTTCCAAATAACTTCAGTTTAAATATAAACTAAATTAAAATTCTTATTCTTAGCTTTTATTTTAAACTAATTTAATTAAGTTATAAAATAAAATAAAATAGAATTAAGCACTGCGTAAAACATTAATTGAAGTTCCAATCAACTTAAAATGAAAGGTTTTACTGAAATGCATCCTTTATTATATTATACTATACAATTCATTATGGATAAAATATTTTTAAATGATTTTAAATATTAATTTATATAATCATATTTTAATTAAAATTAATATAGTTCCTCTCTTTTATTATTTGTTTTTAATAGAGATTCATTAATCAGTTGGGTCGAGTTTGATTACACCTCGTTACCTATCCAATAAAAAATTATTAGTCAAGTTGAATCTTATTAAGGTTTTTTTTTTTAAGCAAGTAGATTTTATATAAGGCACCAGAGCTGCAATAGCAGGAGCTTACAAGTAGGTTAAAATACACAAAAAGAAAGAGAAACCTCACAAAACATAGCCTAATACAATTATAATACAATAAAAAAGAAAGAGGGGAAAAACAGAAGTACAACAAAAATAACTAAAGTCATTCCAATGTCTCAGCTTAATAAACCAACCCAAACTATATGCAATAATGCAGTCAACAATTACAAACTAATTGAAATTATGCACTGAAAAGAGAAAACAGAATTGGGAAGTTGAGTAAAATATATATATATATATATATATATATATATATATATATATATAAAAAAAAGTGAGAAAAACTCATAACCTAATGCTTTAAGTTTTTGGGTTAAAGGTAGTGTCATATTCTTTTATATATGGGCTTGTGTCCCATGGTTATACATCTCCTCGTTGTTTAGCCCCCTCAGTTTGTCCTCACAACTAGTATCAAAGCCGACGGTGGAGGCGAAGTTTATAATGTGGAAGAGACTCACACTTGAAGGGAAGATTGTTGGAGTGCAAGTGTGAATTGAAGTCCCACATTGGTAAGAAATTCACGAAACAGTATGGCCACAATGGTATCCATATATGCTCAACCCTACTCTAGAGGAAGTCCAAGACATACAACAGGGTTATTCATCCGGTCAACAGAAGAATACCCTCACTGCGGATAGAAACTTGTAAACCAATTCTAGAATCTTATTAAGGTGATTTACCTGATGAGGTCTATCAACTCAATATATTTTTTTAATTTAAAATTTTAGAATAATTTTATTGAAAAAATTTTTAATTCATAAATCAAATATTAATATAAAATTTTATAATTGATACAATGTTATCAACATTCAATTTATAGTCTAATATAAAATAAAATTAAACACAATCGGTTAAACACTTATACAAAATTATTTAATACCAACTTAAAAGATAAATACTAATATAAAGTAAAATTAAAACAACATTGATGCTTGATGTTGAAAAATTATAAATGTATTCTTGAACAATTTAAATTTTTCAAGGAGTAGGCACGAGACAACTTGATAGAGGTGACCAAACTCTAACCATTGTAATCATTAAGGTTGGAGTGAGTGGTAACTAAGCTTGAATGATGAAAGATGAAAATTTATGTGTAAGTTTGAGATTGAATGACCAAATAATATTTTTTAAAAATTTTATTATCTTATTATTATTATCATCATTTTATTATTATCATTGTCACTATCACTATCACCATCACTATTACTATTACTACTACTATTATTATTATTATTATTATTATTATTATTATTATTATTATTATTATTATTATTATTATTATTATTATTATTATTATTATTATTTCATATTGGTTCATATCACACACTTGTTACAATTGCATATCTTGTTTATCAATCCATACATCAATGAGTATTGATTAAGTTGAATCAAGATTAATCCACTCGTTCTCGGACTCAACCAAACTTATTGGATTGGATTTCATTAGGTTAAATTTATGGATTAGGTGACCTTAAACCCTCTTAATTATTAATGGTTTCTTTACAATATAAAAATAGGGAAATATAATATTTTCACAATAAAAAGATAAAAATACGACAACCAACAATAGAAATAAAATCAAGGATTAATCAATATAAGAACTCATGTAGTTTTAGCTTATTTTTAATTTATTTTCTGAACATGTAATATTCATTTGATTGAATATTTATGTTTATTTAATTGTGATTATGAAAATTATAAACACAATTAAATCATTTGGGAGAGATTTCTTCAAAATTTTAATATTTGCACGTTATTTCAATCTAACAATCTAAATTGTCTTTTACAAGTCTAATGTAAGTATTTACTTTGTAGAAAGTTGAAACTTTGCAGATGATTATTACATTTGACTCAACTTTTCTTGCAGTAACTTTAGGACTATTAGTCTCCTGTGTGAAAGTCTAATTAAGTGTTTCAACGTACATCGATATAGGGTGTAATTTCTTTTAATATTGCAAAAAATTACGTTACAGAAACAAATACTTGTTTTGGAAAACAGTTTCTCAAATTATCTGTTAAAAATTCAAATGGTAAGTAATTACATATTTCTAAAAAGCAATTTTTAACACATAGTAATATAGTAGTGACTAAATCTTGTTGAGGACCTTGGATGCATTATACATGTAATGAGGATATGTTTCTCTTTTATTTCATATCTACTATTTGATTGATTAAATTAATCCTTTAAAGATTAAAGCCATGACATTTAAATTTTTGAAAGATTTTTTAAAGTCATGATCTTTCAATTTTTTTTACCCTTTGTATGTAGGTATTCCTGTTACATTTTTAAGAGTGAAACATCATTTTGATTCCGAAAGATTGAAATGGTAACATTTATGTCTTTAAAAGATTTTTAGAAACATTTAACTTGTTGAATTTTTCTGTTGTTTTTACATAAATTGATATATTACTAATAACATTAGGCAATTACACAGTCAAGTTAATCGTTGATTGTGGTGCTAAAAGTCCTTTTTTCTCATACGTGATCGTCTGACTACTTATGTGAGACTCACTTTTTTTTATGTAATTTTTTAATTAAAAATATTTATAGAGGTTTTTTAAATGCAAGAAAATAAAAAAAAAAACTTCAATCTATGTCCCCTCCCATTCATATTCCCCTACCCATTAAAAAGAAGGAAAAAAAATCAATGTAAAGTGAATTTGCAAGCAATTTATTTAGCAGTTAATTAAAATCTCTAACTAATATGAAGGAGAAACTTTATTATATTATAATAACTTGAATATTCAAAGTTCTCATTCTTCTAGTTAAATATCAAACTAATACATGTAATCAAGTTTCCAGAATCATTTAACAAATCAAACCAATAGCTTGACATCCCTCCAATCATGATACCTAACTTCGCTCCTTTCCTTGCTCTGACCCTGGTGCAACCTAGCTCCAACTGCCCACCCTTTGCAACCCAACACAACCCCATCCACACAAAAACATAAAATGCCTTGAGGATGCAAATCTCTTAGTGAAGTCACTGCAAAATTTTAAAAAAAAAAGAACTTTAACGAGGAACAAAAAACTGAATACAAGAGGAAACACTTACAAGAAATGAGAAAAAGATTTGAAACGATAGCAACAATGTATGTTAGGAGGTGAAGCATAAGGGTCAAGTGTCAACAATTGTTACCGAAATCGCAATTTGAATTTGAGATCCAAACGTGCTAAGTGAAAACCTTATGTGAAATTCTTGATTTTTTGGTTTACATTTTATGTAACACAATTTTTAATTTAAATTATTATAATAAATTTAATAATCACTTGATTGTTTAAAGAAAATAATGATTTTTTATTATTTTCTAGCGATTAAAAATTGCTGTTAATGTTTTTTAATTGAATAATTTAAATAAAATAAAAGTAAGAGAAGTTGGACGGTCACGTATAAGAGAGAGGCTGCTAGCATAACAATTAACTGTTGATTAACATTGTTAATAATAAAGGAACTAGTGCAAACAACAGAAAAATTTAAGGATTTGGATGTTTCTAAAAATCTTTAAAGGACTTGCATGTCATGGCTTCAATTTATCAAGGACCAAAATGATGTTTCACTTCTATGAGAAATTGGTATAAGTTGTGATAATGCTTGTACTTTATTTATTGAGTAAATTATAACAACACCTCTTGTAGTTTAATGTAATTACATATGTACTCCTAATTTTTTTTAGCCATTATTTTCTTATCCCTCAGAGTTGTTAGTGTAAGATTTGAAAAAGATGATAGTCTAATATTTTTAAATATTTAGAGGTGTTAATGTAATATTTTTAAACATAAAGAGAGGTTAGTTTAAAAAAATAAAAAAACTGAAATTATATGTAATTTGATAAAAGTTGTGGAGTGCATCTATACTTTGCTCTTATTTATTTTTGCTTTACTCCTTGTGACCACTAATATTTAATAACATGCGTGAACCACTTGTAACTTTAAAAGAAAGATTTCAAATTGAATTTTTTCTTTGGAAGAACAAAAGAGATTCAACGAAAATAAAACATCAAAAGGATCACATTTTTAGAAGGGTGGTGTAGTGGAATTAATCTTACACTGATAGAAAAAAAGAGAAAAAAATTTTAAAAAATTTTACACTGACATTTAATCACAATTTTTTATATATAATAAGTTTGTTGATTTTACCCATTAATACTCATATAAATAAAGGATTGTGATTTGATGACAGTATACAACTTTTTTACATTGACAATCTATAAATATAAAACTAACAAAAAAAAAGAAAACAGCGAGATTGTAGGACCAAACTTTAAAGAAAACAATCTAAAAATAAAAGAACCAAACTTTAAAGAAAGAGGGTGAAGAGGAATATAATGGAAAAAAATTATTATGAAAGAACAAATGACTGAAGAGTTCAATGTAACGTGCTTATTTAAAAACTAACTAAGAAAATCTTAATTAAGTAAATTTTTATGAAGAAAAATGGAAAGACATGTAATAAAAATAGGTGTAAATAGAAAAAATTGTAAAATTTGAGTGTCCAATTGGCGGCATTAAGGTAGAGGCCTACACCATGCTAAATGAGGGTTTTCTATATTTACTCCCATAATAAATTTAGGTACAAAAATATTTTTAAATTTTCCTGTCAAATTGTAGGGTTGTTAATGGATTCGAATGTACATGTGAATTCAAATTCATCCGATTAAACCTATATGCAAATTTAATAAAATTAAATTCAATTTAATTTTATTAAATTCGACTAGAAACATATTAAATCATGAATTTGAATTTTAAAAATTTGTAGATTCGTGGAATGAACTAATTAGTTCAATTTAAGGTTTAATATTTTTATTATATATATATATATAGAAGGGTGTAACAGAAAATTAATAATATAATTTAAATTTTAAATACTACTTATTGATTAAAGATTTAAAATTGAAAAAAATATATTAAGTATTGTGATTTTAAAGATTATAAATTATTAAAATTTATTGTTTTTAGATTATTAGAATTTACATTTTGTCATTTATAATCTCTTTTTATATATATATATCGATATATAAAAGAATTTTTTTTAGTTAATCACAATTTTAAAATATTAACCGTTATCGTATTTGTTAAAGAAAAAGACAATATGGGTATATACAAAACTAGAGTGTGCAGGGAAGAAAACATAGATTGTAGATTGTAGATTGTAGGAAGAAAAATCCTTGAAATGAACGCAAAGTCCAGGCCCAAAATATACCCTCTCTTTTCCCTCAAGACTCAGAGAGAGCGAAAACTGAGAAGCGACGCTGTGTTGTGTAGTTCACTTTCTCAGTGGCGCTTAGTCGAAAATGCAAGCGTTTCGACGAATCACGGCAAAGCAAACCCACGCTCTACCATTCGTTATCGCCGCCAATTCTCATTTCTCTTCCGGCGGCGAATTTCCGGCGTGGCGACGGTGGTGGTCGAGCCGGCGGTCCCGGAGCGGTGAGGACGAGTGGAACGAGGCGTGGGAGACGGCCTGGCTGCCGGACGACCTGACGCCGAAGACGCGAGCTCCGTGGGAGAGCGACGTAAACTTCCCCTCCGGCACCGCCACTGCCGTTGCCGCGGACGCTGATGCCGAGGCCGACGAGGAGACGAAGGCGTTCGTGGCGGAGATGAACGAGAATTGGAACGAGCGGAGGAAAGGATCGAAGGAGAACAGAGATGCGAACGGTGCGCTTTATAGTGTGGAGAATATGAAGAAGGATTACCGATTGAAGAAGCAGAGGATGCACGCTGGTTTGTGGATGAAGGAGATTGAAAAGCTCGAGGAGGCGAAATTGGCCGATTCTGACGTTGCTCCTGCCGATGACATTCAGAGATTGCTTGATAGTTGCTCCGAGTATGCCTCTCCCTCTCTCTCTGTTAAATTGGATTTTCTGTTTCTTTACATGTTACTTTATCGTGTTAACGGACTGGCTGATAATTTATTATTCTTTAGGTTCCACTTACCTATATCTCATCAAGCATTGTCATTATAACTTTTAAGCCATCCTTTGTAATCTAAAACCCTATTTGCAACCCCTAAACAGAGTTTGTTGTCTAGTGTATACACTTTTAAACTATTTTTAACCTTTACATTTTCTAATGAAGCTTGTTATTTGATGTCTGAAGAAGCTAATTGATCATTTGTTGCATGGCATACTCTCTCATTAACTTGAGCTTTAGGGGAAGTCTCAAGAATTCCTGATTGCTTTTAAATTGCAGCTGCAGTTTTAGTTTTGTCATGATCCTTCACTTTTTGGACTCATACGGTCAATGTTGTCATAACTGTGGTTGCTGAGTGTCTGGAGACTCACCTTGTGGCCAAAATCATGGCCATGGATCGTTTTTAAAAGCTCAACCTTATATATCTAGTATGTCCTTTGTGGAATGCAAGAGTTCATTGGGCTTGAATTGTTGATTTGTTGGCAAATGGCAATTCATAAAACTATCCAGCTATCCTCCCTTAGGTTGAAATTTGACTTATAAGAAACGGGGTAACAGGGTTTGAACTTCTGACCAGTTGGTTGTAGAAATATCTAATATGCCAAGTGAATGACTCAGTTGCAAACTCTCTAAGTTTAGCTTAAGCTTTATTGTGAAAGTTCAGCATTGGTTTTATATCTCTAAATTCTATTATGTGCCTTTACCCTTAAATGCCATCAATGTTCCTTTACTTTTGGGAGTTGTGGACAAAAGGTAGCTAATGATAAATCTAAGTGTGAAGTATGAATTATTGGTGTTTTATTTTCTGGGAATAATAGATGTGTTTTCATTCACTTCAGAATTCTCGTCTGCAGATAGGATTGGGTATTAATTGGTGAATTTTTTTTTCTTCATATTTGTATGTTTGTCTCCTGTTTTATTTAGCACACACTAATGTATATGTTGTAGGGCCATTCTGTGTTATGTACACTATGGATTTTCTGTCTCTATGTGTTTGTGCTAATTAATGTCTCAGCATCATAGTTGTAGCCTTTTCATCAATGTTATAAAATGTCACACATTAGTTACTAATGTATTTTGTACTTAAATGTCCTGAACAACTGCAGCATTTTTGACCCTGGCAATAATGATCTCAACAATGCCCAAGTTCAAACTTCTGACTTCAAAAATATGCCTGATGGATGGGAAACAATATCAAAAAATCAAGAAGCAAATGTATGGGAGATGTCCCAGAGAGAAGAAGATATACTGCTTCAGGAATTTGAACGACGTATTGCCTATAGCAAATTCCAGGTGAGTATAAAAGTAATAGATTGAGATGTTGCTTTTCTATCCCAATATAAAAGCGTTGGTGATGTTTTTGGTAACACGAATTATATAATGTTAGATATTTTGGCGTTTCTTCCTAAACTTTTTTGCCCCTTTTATCATTTATTTACAACTTTATAAAACTTGTATGCAGATTGCTAGTTTTATCAAGACGCACATATTCAGCCGGAGGAGGCCAATTGATGGGTGGAAATATATGATAGAGGTGGTGGGACCAAATGCTAAGAGAGGGAAGGGTAGTGTTTCTAGAGTACCAAGTGTATCTGATCCCTCAACCCAACCATTCAAGGAGGAGAAGAATTCGGTTGATAAGACTTACCTTCCCTTGAGAGAAGGTAGGTCATGAAGTGTTGTGTATCCCTTTTATTGTGCAGACATGGATTGATTTAAAATTGGTGAATAAAGGAGAATACTGCTACGTAGCCTTTATTGACAACAGATGCATCCATGAAATATCGGTTAAGTTTCAGAGCTCTGCTTGAAGTTTTAAAGCAAGTCATAATATGAACCAGGATGAATGTTCTAAAAGCTAAAGGATTTTTCTTTTTTGGCTTTTTTTACATTAAAAGTTACTCCAAAATGTGGAGTAATTAAATTAGACGCAGGCATTTATGACTAAACAGGAAGATGTACACAGGAAGATATTTAATAGGGGATCACAATTTTGAACAGGATTTTAATATCTGTAGCTATATTCTTCTTTACTCGTGCTAATCACATGAAGAATGCACGAGAGGTTTATGCACGAGAGGTTTCATCAAAAGCATTGTTAATGCATCAAAATAGAAACATAGCTGATGGCGTATATTGTATTCATTGAACTTGTACAACAAGAAAATAATTTATGCCCTCTGTGCCTGCTAAAGCATTGTAAACAATTAATCCCATCCGACTGAGGTATCTACACATAGTATCAATATAAATAGATGATAAGAAACCCGTATCTGAGCAGAAAGCATTCTGAGAATCGAAAATGGAAACAATATATGCACCGAGGTTGAGGTTCAGGTCAAAGCTTATTTTGTACTATTGTCTCGATCTGTTGTTAGTCTGCAATGTAATCAGGTATTGTGTGGTTTTATCTTCGTTAACGGGTGTCCATCTAGTTAGGACCGGTTCATCAGTCTAAAACAATTTCATAGAATTTTATTTTAAATAAACAAGATATACATAGGATACTTTTGTTTACATATGTGATTATATTTACTTTAAAAATCAATAGAAAATATTTTTTGTTTGTGGAATCTAAAACTTGAACTTTAGGTTGATATTACTTCTGTTGTTGCGACAAACCGAGGGGGTAAACATCAGGAAGATGTATAACAATGGGATACGAGTCCATATATAAAAGAATATGACACCACCTTCAATCTAAAACATTATGGTATTAGGTTATGGGTCTTTCTCGCTTATATATTACTCAATTTCCCAATTTCTTACCAATGTGGGACTTCAACTCACACTTGCACTCCAACAATCTCTCCCTCAAGTGTGAGTCTCTTTCACATTGTAAACTCCCCCTCCAGCAGAGACATACATTTAATGACGACCCCTTATTCACACCGCCCTTAAACACAAGGGGACACGCCTCTTAAACCCTTGTCAGGAGGACTTTCGATGAAGGGAATCCACCGTCAACCTTTAGGCGATCACAACCGTCAGCTCTGATACCAATTGATAACAAAGGATATAAGTATAAGTGTTTTGGAAGAGAAAGGACAAAGGATGAGCGCCAATGATAACTTTCTTGTTTAATTTCCTCTCTGATAAAAACAAAGAATACAATATCATTATATAATATCAGAATACACTGTTCAAATTCCTTGACTGTGTATATCATTAATAACAATACTATAAATGACATTTAAACAAATTAAAAATAGTGACTTTCAGCCTTTCAAATTCCTGCTGATTAATATTCTCCATTTAATCAGTCTTTTATTTGAGTTTAATGCTCAACAAATTCCTTCCTTAAACTCAAATCTTTTTTATCCTTCATTCCAATCATCATCTTCATGTTTTCAAATAGAACAGTTGGCAGGGGCTTTGTAAGAATATCTGCTACTTGGTCATGACTAGTAACATGCACCATTTTTACTTCTCCATTCTTCACATGATCCCTAATAAAATGAAACCGAGCATCAATATGCTTACTCCTCTCATGATAAACAGGATTATTTGCCAACTCAATTGCTAATTTGTTGTCAACTCGTATTGCAGTTGCTTCATGTTGTAAATTTAACTCACCAAGTAACTTTCTTAACTAAATTGTGTGACATACACACCAAGATACTGCCACATATTCTGCCTCGCATGTTGACAAAGTCATTATTGGCTGCTTTTTTTACAACCATGTGAATGCTGTATTCCCAATGTAAAACATATATCCTGCTGTACTTTTACGGTCATCTATATCTCCACACCAATCACTATCAGAGTATCCTACCAACTTGAAATCATTTGTCTTTGAATAGAGTAGTCCAAGTGATTCTGTTTCTCGGATGTATCGAAGAATTTTTTTAATAGTTTTGAGGTGAGAGAGTCTTGGATCCTCCATGTATCGACTCACTACACCAACACTATAAGCAATATTAGGTCTTGTACATATGAGATACTGTAAACTCCCCACTAAATTACGATATTCACTTGCATTCACTTGGTCTCCTCCCTCAAATCTAGAGAGTTTCATACCGAGCTCCATTGGTGTTGCTACTGGATTGCAATATTCCATCTTGCTTTTCTTCAAAATATCCTTCGTATATGCTTCTTGTGACACAAAAATTCCAAAATTTCCTTGTCCAATTTCAAGACCAAGAAAATACTTCATCAATCCTAAATCTGTCATCTCAAATTCCCGCATCATTGCATCTTTAAAGTCTTTAACCATTTTATCATTATTCCCCATGAAAGTGAGATCATCAACATAAAGAGCAACAATAAGTAAATTACCTTCTTCTTTCTTTACATACAGAGCATGCTCGTAAGGACATTGTAAGAATTTGTTCTTCTTGAAGTAAGTGTCTATTCTGGTGTTCCATGCTCGGTGCTTGCTTTAACCCATAAAATGCTTTCTTCAGCTTTATCACTTTGTCTTCTTTTCCACATTTCATGTACCCAGGCAGTTGTTCTATATAGACTTCTTCTTCAAGGACTCCATTTAAAAATGCAGATTTCACATCCATTTGATAGATTGGCCACTTAAGTTGTGCAACCAAGGATAAAAGAAGTCGAATTGTCTCCATTCTTGCAACTGGAGCAAACACTTCATCATAATCAATTCCTGCCTTTTGTTTGTAACCTTTTGCAACTAAACGTGCCTTGTATCTTTCAATCTCACCTTGAATATTCATCTTCTTCTTGTATACCCATCTTACACCTATGGGTTTATATCCTTTTGGCAACTCCACCAAACTCCAAGTTTCATTTCTTTCAATTGCTTTTATCTCTTCATCCATTGTAGCTCTCAACTTCTTATCTCTTACTGCTTTCTCAAAGGTAATGTTCTCTGAATCTGCTAGTAAACAAATTAGATGTACTTCTTCAGTTGAGTCATATATATCTTGTGGGCTCCGCATCCTGGGTGGATGCATCTCTTCTTCTTCATCCTTATCTTGAGAACTCATTGGAGTGTTTATTGGCATAACACTCAATGTCTCTCCTTTGTTTGCCTCCTTTTGATTTTTTCAGTCCCACAAGCTTTCTTCTTTCACTTGTACATCTCGAATCACAATCACCTTTTTGTCAATTGGATCAAATAACTTAAAAGCCTTCGTCTTCTCGTCATACCCAATGAACAGATATTTCTTACTCTTATCATCAAGTTTGGTTCTTCTTTGATCTGGTACATGCGCGTAGGCCACACTACCAAACACTTTAAGATGTGAAACAGATGGTTTATAACTGCTCCAGGCTTCTTGAGGTGTTTGACTCTCCAATTTTATATGCGGACATCAGTTTTGCACATACACAACACATTGTACTGCTTCTGCCCAAAATTCCTTCGGTACATTTTTTCTTTTCAACATTGATCGAACCATATCAAGGATTGTTCGATTTTTTCTTTCTGCAACGCCATTTTGCTGAGGTGAATATGGTGCTGTCAAGAATCTTTCTATACCTTGTTCCTCACAATAATTCATGAAAGCAGTTGACATGTATCCTCTACCTCTGTCCGACCGCAAAGCCTTGATGTAAAGGTTGGTTGTTTTCTCCACCATTGTCTTGAATTTTTTGAACACCTCAAATGCTTTTGATTTTTCTTTCAAAAAATAAAACCAAGTTTTCCTTGTGTAGTCCTCAACGAAGGTAATAAAATATTTTTTCTCACTGAAAGACTTTGGAGTGATTGGGCCACATATGTTTGTGTGTATCAAATCAAGGGGTCTCCTTGCACAATATTCTGCCTTCTTTTGAAAAGTTGTCCTTGTATGCTTGCCAAGTATACAACCTTCACAGAATTTCTTGATGTAGTCTATGTCTGGTAACCCAAAAACCATCTTCTTCTTCACTAACTCTGTTAGCCCGTCATAATGTAAGTGTCCAAACCGTAAATGCCACAACCATGTTTCATCTATATCTTCTGACTCCTTCAGAGTCATGGCCTCCAATTCACCTCTTAGTTGAAGTTGGACCACCTTGGACCACCTCCCAAGGTGTTAGTCGGGGCAAGGGGAGATTATTTGCCAGATTCGCCATCAGCTCTGATACCAGTTGTTGGGACAACCCAAGGGGGTAAACATCGGGGAGATGTACAACAATGGGACACGAGCCCATATATAAGAGAACATGACACCACCTTCAACCCAAAACCTTAAGACATTAGGTTATGGGTCTTTCTCACTTATATATTACTCAACTTCCCAATTTCTTACCAATGTGGGACTTCAACTCACATTTGCACTCCAACAACTTCTAGTTCTAGTTGTATATTAAAGAGAAAAAATAGCTTTTTATTTGTCATGCTTTTGCAATGTATCCATGAGCTAAACTTCCTTTTTCTTTGTGGGCACAAAAGATTGCAGGCTGCATGATATTTCAATTGAAAATTTTAAGGTAAAATTTTACGATACGATTGCCATAAACAAAATATCAAGTTAACATTAACTTAAATTCTGTGTTCTGGCAGACGAGAGGGAGATGGGGAGAAAGTGCAGGGTGCTGGGGAATGAATGGAGAAGGTGGGTTGGAAGAAGACACATAAGAAAGTGGATATTTCATCCGAACTATGTGTTTTGAGTTTTGACTTCATAAAAAAATTTCTTCTAAAAATATGCAGAATACAAACTTTGAAGGTTGTAAAACCAACTTGAATGTTTCATCGCAATGACTATTCTATTTATATGGATGACATGCAAATGTGGACATTAATTTCAAAAATTTTACATCCCTTTTGATAAAAAAAGGATAAACTTAGAATAATATAATATATTGAGGTTGTAAAACCAACTTGCATGTTTCATCGCAATGATCGTCTTATGAAGAATTATTTTTAAAAAAGAATTATTTTTAAAATAGTCCTCAGTAAAGTATTAAGAATATAGTGAATTAGTTCATGATCACAGACCATGATACAAGATATCAAGTACTTACATAAGTGCATATTAAGAGTAATGATGTATTGGATTGACCTATCATATTAATGTTGCATGGTTTGTTACCTAAATATCATACATGATTCTTAATTGATAACATTATGTGAAGCCTTTACCTTGAATTCACTATAATTCCTATATAAGGAATTATGTTTTAATATCATCAAATGTCATCTATAACAATGAGATTATAAAGTTGATATTTATGCTTATAATAAATTATGTGGTGGAATGTAAGTGACCTAGATGAGATTTGTCTCTTTATGTAATAAGAGTAATATTTGTGAGGCCTATTGATAAAATTTGATTAAGAAATGCATGGTCAAGCTGAGACGAGATATTTCATTATCTTGTATTCAATTAGATATAATGACAAAGGAATAATATAGAATATTAATATAATATAAGATACGTTAAATTGATGACATTCTAAATATTTGAAACTTATGTATTGCTACATATCATTCGTCATTTATGATATTAAATAAAAAGAATTTTATTTTAAATGTCATGAAAACCTATTATTAGGTTACACATACAACAAACCTATTAGGAAAATTTAAAATTCTAATCAAACTAAAATAATAACATTATGGTATCTAGTTCTTGGTCCAAGTGGTCCAACCATCAAAACTTATGTGATTTTGGTAACTATGCTTATATCTATTTACTTGAAGTTAAATTAAGTTTTCAAATTTTGATTAGTGGTTCCTCCCATGGCTTTGTCCCTCTTTTATCTTTTCCTCCTTAGGCCTTTATTGTTGGGCTAACTTGAAATTCTCAACCCGAACTAAACATATCTAAAGTCACTAATTTCATTAGTCATACACTTCAATAATTATTGAAGCATTGTCAAGGTCATACTACAGCGAAAAGTTGAAGATTAACCCAGTTAATATATATAATCATCATCAAAGATCATATAATTTGCATTCCTCCTTGCTCTAGCTTCTCTGTCAGCCTGCATATATATCAATAATCTATAAGTATTTTGGTTAATAAAGCTAAGCAAAGTTGCATATATTTTCATGTTTAAACTTTAAATTCCATACACAAGGCTACTTACTTCCTATAAATACATTCAGTGCATGAAATTGACAAAAAATTAACTAAAATCTTCAATGAGAGATTTTTGGTTTTGTATTTCATGTATGTATAATTATCCAAGGTTTATGGAAAAGTCAAATTCAATGAGATTAAATTTGAGACTGTATTATCTACTACTACTTTGTCACCAGAAAATTTGGACAAAGTGTCGTGTACCTTGGTTATGAGTCTTTCAAATGCTTCTGTTCCATGCTCTTCCATGTATCTCTCAGCAGCAGTAAGTACATCATCCTGCTTACTAAATAAGTTCTTCCGAGGAACATACCACATTTGAGAAGCTCCTGAAATTTGTGGCATTTGTGGTAGTTGTGGATTCATATAGAATGGTCTAACGTAGTGCCTATAAACATGTGCTGCCCCATTGAAGTTTGGAAGAACCAACCAGCAACTGAGTATCAGCTTGGCATAAGGCCATACGGCAAGCCTGAAATTAGTAACACAAACACAATACATTTGAAACTTGCAGTGGAAATGGAAACTTGTTAATATCTTTATTGCCAAGCAAATAACATGTGAGACAGTTTGAAGGACAAAAACAGATGGTAACAGTATAAAAAAGATGATAGATGGTTGAAATTGAAAATTCACCAAAATGCTAACTAAATGTCTGAATGACCTTAAAGAATGGTAAAGTATTTGAATAACACTAATTAGACATTTCATCAAGTTCATTTATTTAACTAAATCAATAAACTAAAAATTAAATTTGAATATGTAAATGAGTCAAAATCAAACTCGTTATTAAATATTAATAATTTATACGTGTGCAATACTAAAAAAATTAACTTTATTAAACGTATACTTGTAATTTTATTTATTTATTTTATATCTACTGTTCAGATGACTCTATAACGTTTAATAGTTGTATTTTTATTAAAAGACCTTTCGAACATTCTTAAAAATTCTTAAGCTTCTCATCCCCTCCCTCCTCCCAAAAAACAAAAACTCTGAAGCCTTATCCTAAAAAAAAAAGTGTCTTAAGTCATTTATATTAATAAAATAGTGAGCTACTGAGCTTATCATGTTCACCAAATACCTTATTTTTGGTAAAAGATATTTATAAGTACAAATGTACAATAAATTTTCATTTATATTAATAATTTTTCAGAATCCAAAATTAAAACTTGAGACCATGATAGATTGCATTTTCATTTATTTCTTTTCAAAAAGTTGGTTTTTAAAATAATTTAACACTATTTAGTAGTATTTTTAGCAATCAATCTCTTATTTAAAACCCATCAAGTTATGAAAATTGTTTCTAAAACAAGTATCTTAAAAGCTAAAAGGAAAAAGTGAAACAATTGAAAGTTGCATTTTTCTCATTTTTCTCTTATATATATTTTCATGGTTTTTTAACCTCTCCCTTATGTGCCTAGCAGTAGCCCTACCAGTTATTTGAGCAAATAAAATACAAATCAAGCATACCCTTATTAACATTCAAATAATGTACCAAAAAGAAGTTGCATTCTAATTAAAGTGTACTTTAACTTGCAATGCATGATACCACCAATGTATAGCATAAAAAACTATCCAGATTCAGTAGTGAACTTACACTTCAAGAACTTTGGCAAATGTTAGTTCGAACAGTGTGATCAAAGAATACAGAACCCAATACGTTAGCCATTGTTGGTCATAAGTACTAGACCTAGTCTCTATGGCCTTGATTGAAGCATATCTGTCTCAAACACAGCAAAAGATACACTTAATCACTCACAAACCAAAACCTCACATACACATTGCTCCACTTTAGTTCAAAAGTCCCATTCACAACACAAAAAGCATATACTTACAAAGGGTAAACGAGAGTGACCAAGGGCCTGAATACAAAGCAGAAAAACTTTTCAGATAAAAATGATGATTCAATATAACATACCATACATAAAAAGTAAAAAAACAAAACAAAAAAATGTGTGAATCTACATCAATGGTATCCAAGTTTAGATATAGAACAGAAAAGAAGCATACAGAGCAAGAACATCGAAGTTCTTGGCGACCACTTGGAGAAAATTGTTGCCAGAAGCACCCATATGTTGCAATGCTGTTCTGTTTTCTTCTACTTTTCTGGGGTGGAACTCAGAAAGAGGGTTAATAAAGAGAGACAAAGGAGAACAGAGAGGCTTGAAAAGTGGGACACTACAAACTAGAAAGTAACAAAGAAAATGAAAGTATGTTGACAAAGGAGTCCTTAACAAAAAGCTTATGCATGGAGTATCATTTTTCAGTAGATTAATAAATAATATATATAATGATTGTCTAATAATTTTTTTTTATTATCGTTTAAGTAATAACTATTACATTTAGTTTAAAACTATATTAATTGAATTTTTATTGATTGAAAAATGTTTTTTTTATTATTATTATTATTGTTATTATTATTATTATTATTATTATTATTATTATTATTATTATTATTATTATTATTATTGTAAAATTTATGTACGGTCAATTTAAGAGTGTTTTACTATTTGATGTCCTATTTTACACATCTTCATGACACAATAATCTATCTCTTTTATTTTTATTTTTTAAATTAAATTACCGTTACATTCATTATTTTAAAGATTTTAAATATTTTCTTCTAAATTTAAAATTCTTAAAAATAACTACCTAAACTATTATTTTTTAAAATTAATAATTTTATTACTAACTTTCAATAAATAATTATTTAAAAAATGTAAACTTCTGAAAACAAAATTCACCTTACCTACTCAAAAAAAAATTTAAAAGAATTTTTCTAACCTATGCACTTGTGCATAAGACTACATCTCTTAAATATATTTTTTAATCAACCAAAATCTTCAAAAAATACAAATATTTAAGTGATGTTTTCTTTATAATTAAAACTTATTTTAATTTTATGTATTCTTCTATTACCACACTTAATTATAACATCCACCATTGATTCCTAATTCTTACTATTTTTTCTTTTTCTTTTTTCTCACCCTCATGACCATCATTATAAGTACCATCACTATCACCCTCATTATCATTATATTAAGATTGAAAATTTGGACAATGTGTCATGTATATTGGTTATGAGTCTTTCAAATGCTTCCGATACATATATATGTCAGTAGTAAGTATACCCACCTGCTTATTAAATAAATATCATGATGGAAGAATACACAAAGTAAAATCAACTTTAGTTATAATGGAAATATCATTTAAATATTTGTATTTTTTCAAGATGTTGATTGTTTAAAAGGAAAAAGAAAAAATAATAAAAAATTAAAAATGGATAGCAGGTATTTTAATTAAGTGTTATAATAGAAAAATACATCAGATTAAAATTGGGTTGGAAGTATGTTTTAATATGTTGATTGATTAGAAGAAATATCTAAGTGCTATAATTTTATGCAATGCATAAAATATTTATCTGCTTGATTTAACTAGGGTTAGCCAAAACTTAATTAACTTTTAAAACATTAACTTAAGGGTGTTTTAATTAAAACCCTTTTTAAAATAATTAACTTTTTCTGATGAATTTTTCAAAAAATGAAAATTTTCATCCAATCAATATTTTTATCTACTTGATTTTAATAGCTTATTTATTGCATGTTTGTTTGATCATTTGAAAGCAAGAATATTAAAATCTTCACGCCAAAAAATTTAAAAAATAAGAAATCTACGTTGGATCTATATGTTTAATTTTCTTCAAAATAATATTTTAAAAGAATAAAAAAATATTTTATATAATTTTATCTAAATTATTTGTGTAAAAATAGTTTTTTAAACAAATTCTATCTAGTTTTTAAAAAATTATTTTTAAAATTTAAATAAACTAACTAATTATCTTATTTCTGGATTGAGGTGAAGAACATTCTGGTAAATCAAATAAATATACCTGTGAAAAAATTTGAGTCGAATTCTATTGCCTCCATCCTAATCCTAATGCTATGTTACTAATATTTGTAATAGCTAGGAATTTTATCGTTTTTTACAGAATTACGCTGTAGTTTTTAGATTTATTGATGTCAATTAAATTAGTTTCGTAAATTTGATTATTGTATTTTTTTTTTTAATAGAGGTGATTAGTATGTAAATCCTAGACTGTGAATATAAGATAAAATTACTGAGTATAGGGCAGATTTTAGACAAGAGGGGTTAATTCTTTGTTGGCAATGTAAAATGAAACATTTGTCTTCACCCTTAAAAAAAAAACACACTTTTTTTCATTCCTTTTATTGGACAATTCCTTATTAAATCATTATATAAATACAAATTTTGTAAAGAAAAAAATATTTTCCGAAAAAAGGGAATGCGGTCACCGAAATATAATATGAAGTTTCTTTCCTCACAATACATAGACACAGTTGCTCGGTGATAATGATAGGGTTATCACTGCCAGCTGTCATCCACGCATCTACTTTATTTTAAATAAATATATTAAATATTTGTAACATTTCAAAATACCTTTTCAAAAAAAAAAATAAAAATCAAAATACGTGCCTTCTGATTTATCTTCTCAAATCTCAATAAAATACCCATGAATTACGCTCGAATGGATCAAATTACGAGATTTATGGTATGGATAATAGTTCTACATGAATGATTATATGAATATTAAATAAATACTCCTCTTATATTCTGAAATAAATATTTTCTTTCATAAATTTTATTATATAAGAACCCAATCCGGTTATTTTAAACTGATAAATTTACTTTAAATTATAAAATATAAAATAAATAATTTTAGTCACTAAGACAAAATTATCATTTAATACTACGTACACGTACATTGTTTATTATGAATTAATAAATTCAATTTCAATTATAAAATATAAAGCAATTAATTTCTGTCGTTAATAAAAAAATAACATTTAATCCTACGTATACATACATTATATATTATTATTATATTTCTTCTTTGAATATTTTTCATATTAATAAATAGAGTTTGATTGATATACATTGTCAGTGATCTTTTATATACATTCATTTCATGGTAAATTTATTAACTTTACTCGTTACTATTTTAAAAGTCACATAAATGAAAAGTCATGGATTGAATATTAGTGTAAGTGCATACCAATAAAACTCTAATAAATATTTAATAAAATAAAAATATTATGAGTTTAATTGGTATACATTGTCAATGTAAAAGATTTTTACAATGACATTCAATCATTACTTTTCATTTATGTGACTTCTAAAGTTGTAATGAGTCAAGTCAACAAATTTCCCACAAACGAAGGATTGTGATTGAATGTCAATCTAAAAATTTTTAAACTAACAGTGTATACCAATTAATTTCAAATATTATTGTATATAAATTAAAATGTATTTATTTAATATAATTATCTTTAATGTTAAACCATTGGGTATATATATTAAGAAAAAGGTATACTTGTGAAGAAATATTAATTATACTTTAAAAATATAAAATATCAATTAATATAAAGAATTTAAAAATCAAAAGATATGAAAAAAGAAAGTATTCGACTATTAATTATTTTATTGTTAATAAATGAGACTAATTTATTTTTGTTCTGTTTACAGAAGTTATATTCCTAAAAAATAATGGATTTTTCAAAAAAAAATTCTAAAATAATGTCATAATTACAAGATTTATTCTCACAATAAATGTGTAGGAGAAAATATTTTTTTAGTATAGATGATATTATTCACTAGAAACAATCTTACTTTTGTGAGATCAAAATAAATGATTTTTTTAATATTTAATAAAACTATTCAAACTCAAAATTATTAATTAAGCTAAAATAATTAATGTGTAATCCACGTTTTCAATAATAAACAAGAGAAGATTATTGTGAAACACGCGTCTATTGTATTTTTTTTTAACATTACTCAATCATTCATTATTTGATTTAAGTTGATAAAATAAGTGAATTTTATATGCATCTAATAATGAAGAGAAGAAATAATTTTTTTTTATATAAAGTGCGTACAAATTGAAGTTATTATATCTATCTTAAAAATGAATTTTTTAAAATAATTAACAGATTGAAAATTATATATAAAAAATAATTAAGAGTAAGACTAACTTTAAAACATAGGTACGTTTTAACAGTCACATAAGTATTATGTTGTGATTCAACGACATTGATTTATACTTTACCGTTTCTTTTAATATTTTTATAATTACTATTCATAATAATTAAAATAAAAAAATATTTAAAACTCACTTATATTTTGGATAGTTGATGTACACATAAAAAAATTAATATTTTGTATAAATTGATCTGAAACTAATTATTAACTATGTTTTCCAAATCAATTGATATATATTTTATATTTTTATGTGTTTTGAATAATCTGATTTGAAAAAATAATTTATTATGAATTACTTGATAAAAAACGTATGTTAAAATAATTTTTAGATTATACAATCTAAATAACATAAAGTTGTATTTTAATTTCAGATTAACTAATTCAAAAATCTTATAAAGATAAAATTTGTATAAACATTTAAAGATATATAAATAAGAAGTGTTAGAAAAATTTTCTAATAAACTATCTTTTTAAAACTCTCTTTATGATTATAAATGATATCTGTGTATCAAAGAAAGAAGATTATAAATGAGTTAGGATCATCTCTATTTTCTTTCATTACTAAGTTTTTTAGTACATAAATATTATATCCAATAAAATTATATCATCTCTATTTAATTAATTTTTTAAAAAGCATAGGAAATAGAACAAAATAGATAAAAAAAATAAAGAAGATCTATACTCATTATAAATAGAGGTTGAAACATTTTATTAAACATTTGAAGATAAATAAACAAGAAATGTTATAAAAATCTCTAATAAATTCTCACTAGAATTTATTACAAATCACAAATTTTATAAAAAAGTTTCATTTAATAATAAGTGATACTCATTAAAATTGATAATTTTCAATAAATTCTAACATGTCATAAATAGAATTCTAGAAAAAGAGGTTACCAAAAAATTTCTCATCCTAGCTTTTTTCTTTCATTCATCTTAACTATGTTCACACCTCTGCTAAAGATCAAACCAAAGCATCTTATATCATTGGTGAAAGAGATGTAGAAAACACTTGGGTACAAACCAAACCTAAAGCAAAAGAAATTAAGATAATCTATAAGTTGGAAGCTCATTTCTGTACCTATAAAGTCCCTAAAAATAAAAAATGGGTGGAGAATTCTACCAAGTTAAACTAATAGTATGTGCCACAAAATTGGCTAACTTGTCCGCAATAAGATTACCCTCTCTTAAAATGTGAGAGATTCTAAATAAGAAAGAAGCAGTTAGTTTTATATAGTTCCCTCATCTGCTGTATAAAGGCAAATGAATGATGTTAGGATTGGAGATCACTTTGACCAATAAAAGAGAATCGGTTTCCAAACAGCATAGGAGGTCTTTTATATAAGGCAAAAATGACAACCATGACTTTTGTAAAAATGGTTTTTTGATTCCCAATGTGAAGGGAATTTACCAAGGAAAGATCCATGACTGTTAATGAAGAAACCCCCATAACCAGCAAGGTCAGAACAACCTTTAGTGACTCCATCGATGTTGCACTTGATCCAACCATCATGAAGAAGCTTCTAAGACCGCTTCAACAAGACAAAATCAGCAATTTAGAGTTGGATATGATGCCTTTTGATATAGAACTTGACCATTTGATCCCTACTAAAATGTTCCTAACAACAATCTAAAAAGATCTACAAGAGTTTTGAAATATAATGTGATTCCTATGAACCCATAACTTGTAGAACCAATCCCACATGCTCTTTGCAAAAGGGCAATTTATGAATAGGTGATTTACCGATTTATAATGCTTCCCGCAATTGCGTAAACTAAAATGATGTGAAATCCTCTTTCTTAAAGATTGTCATCAATTAGGATTTTATTGTGTAAGGCTTGTCAAAACACAACTAATTTGGAAGGAGTCACGTAATAATTTTATAAAATTATTTTTAATATTTTAATATTTAAAAATTAAATATTTATTTGACAATAGTTTTATAAAATTGTGTTTAGTATTTTAGTATTTAAAACTCAAATATTTGTTTAACAATAATTTTATAAAATTGTTTTCAGTATTTTAGTATTTAAAAACTAAAAAGTTCGTTTGGTTATTGTTTTTTTAAAGAGTTCTGTTTTTTTAGTTTTTAAAAACTAAAAATAAGTAGTTTTGCTTTTCAGTTTTTTTTTTTTTTTGAAAATATTTCGATACATACTTAAAATCCCACATTGCTTAAGAATCAAGGCAAAGGATTGTTTATAAACACCTTTCTTTCCTTAACCCCTCTAAGGTGCTTTTTTAGGACAAAACTGTGACGGAGCTACAACCTTTAAAGTGGACAATACCTTGAGCGGGTGACCCCAACCATGTCTGGGACTGGTGGTAGGAACATTGACACTCTCGATGACAAGCATGCCACGCTCTCACGCCTTTTAGCCTCGATTGGGGGGCTTGTTCTGGCATATGCCCAAAGTCTCACCTCACTTAGAAATCAAGGCGAAGAATCGTATAAACACCCTCGTTTCTTAACCCCCTCCCCCCCTCCCAAAGTGCTTTTTCTGGACGAAACCACAACCTCCAAAGCGGACAATACCTCAATCGGGTGACCCTAATGATGTCTGGGACTAGCAGTAGGAACAGAAAACTCAAAATACAATAAAAATATGTTGATTTTTGTTTTTTATTAATGATATTTCCATAAATATAAACAATTTTTTCATTTTCATGTCTTCAAAACAATTTTTAAATAATATTTACCAAACAAGTTTTTTTTTCTTTTTCCAGAAAACAGTTTTGAAAACTAAAAAAATAAATCAAATCAATCAACCCTCAAAAACTCGATTGGTTACCATTTTTTTAAAATAGTTTTCGAAACAGTTCTGGTTTTTTAATTTTAAAAACTAAAAAATAGGATCAACCGTAAATAGTTTTAGTTTTCAGTTTCCTATTTTTGTTTTGAAAACTCAAAATATAATAAGAATATGATGTTTTAAGCTTTTCATTATTGACATTTTCATAAATATTAGAGCTATCAAAATGGGTCTGGCCCATTGGGCCAATCCGCGAGCCTACAAAATGGGTCAAGGTAGACTCTAAAAAAGGAGCACAAATAGAAGCAAGTCTTTTCTGCCTGACTATGTAAATGGACTTGAGTCGACCTGAATACAAATATAAATACATAAATTTTAAAAATACATATTAATAATACATATATATATATATAATATTGTTAAAAATATATTAAATAAAAAATATACACATAAAAGTATGTTTTATGTTAAGTTAATTTATACATATTGTTAATATATATATATATATATATATATATATATATATATATATTACATGTAAAAGTAAGTTTGATGTTTATTAAATAATATATTTTTACATAAAAATTATGTTATTCTAAAATGTATATTAAATTAAAATATACATATAAATATATTTTTATGTTATTTTAGACTTGTTTATGATGTTTTTTTATTGATTTATTGTGTTGTTTTGAATTGGTCTAGGTTTTATTATAAAATAAGTTTTTTTTTTTATAAAAATTTGAATTTTGATTTTTTTAAAAATGTCCATTTAGGCCCGTTTTGGTCTAGTAGTCCAATGGTCCAATATAGAGTCAGTTGTGGTTAGAAATATGTAACCCGAGCAAAATATAGGTTCATTTAATTTATTTTGTTTGAAAAACCCGACAGGCTGAGCTGGTTCATCTAGATTGTCAGCTGTAGTAAATATAAACAATTTTTTTTTTATTTTTACATATTTAAAATAATTTTCAAATAAAACTTATTAAATAATCTTTTTTCTATTTTTCTGAAAAATAATCTTTAAAAACTCATTTTAAAAACTAAAATATAAAACCAAATCGATAAAGTTATTAGACAATTTTAACCCATGACACAAAGTTAGACTTAGAAAAGAGGAAAATAAAAGAATCCTTATAGAAAGGTTCCTTTTAACGGAGTGTCTAAACATTAACCTGAATATGAATCTTTATCAAGGAGTAAAGTATTAAATATTATATCAACCACCAAGAGAAAATTGAAGATTTAGGATTAACTTAAAGCAACTAAATTAACTTCATCACAACTATTAACTTTTGAGGATGTCAAAAAGTTTTTTCTTTATAGTATTAAAGATGTTTAATAAAGAGAGGTGTATATACTAATATATTAATATATTAATAAAATAATAAACTTCTGTTTCGTAAAGCCTATACCATGGTTTATGAAATTATTAACATTAACATATGTCATTTGTTTTCATAGTTGATTACAAGAAAAATTAATAGACATGTAGAAAGAAGTAACCAATGAATAATGAACATCATTAATCATTTGTCTTATAAGAAGTGTTGTGTTAGAAAATCAAAATAAGTTTTAAAATAAATGTTATTTTAGTTTTTAATATAATGTAACTATTTTAGTTTTAAAGATTATTTTATATCAAGATGGTTGGGTCGATCTAATAACAACTTCAGAGATAAAAAAAGAAAGAAAAAATTATAAATTCAAATTCTTCGATCAACATGCCAACCTATCATTTACCCATATAAAATAAAAATGGTTATTTTAAATATAACTCATGAAATCTGAAACTTTCATGTTCAGCCGTTCGGGCAATTTGACATTTTTGTACCCATCATTGTTCATTCAACAATAGCACATATATAATATTTTTTTCTATCACAATTTACAAGAACCAAAATTTATTAGGACTCAAAAATATATACAGTCCTTTTTACTTAGTGAATCTCACTCTTAATTTCATAAATTCAAATAAATTTTAGTTATAGTAATAAAAAATATAATAATGCAACAGTAGTTATTAAACTAAGTTAACTTTTAAACTCTTATCAATTTACGAATTCAATTACTCACTCTTTACGAGTTAACTTGAATGTAAACTATTTTTTTAGTAAATTCCGTGGATTCTATGCAAACTCTCGAGTTTATTACCGAGTTGTCGAGTCAATAAATCAGTTTGTTTTGTATGCGTTTAAAGTTCGATATATTTGTATTTAGTATGTCATTCTTAAATTGAAGAACAAACGCTTCTAAAAACATCAAACCTTCATTTTTTAACCATATTAAACATCAATAAAAATGTTTTACCATTATTATCACATTTGAAATTTATTATTTGATGATGATTCATTCTTAGACTTAGCTATTTAAGTATTGTGAAATTTATGATTTACTATTTTGACTTATTATGTTGTTGAAATGTTAATTGTATGTTATTTATAGATATTTTTTATTATTTTTATATAAAATAAACTCTTATAAGTTTACGAGTCGAATTTATGAGTCGAGTTTATTGACTCTCACGTGTCTAAACTCTCGAATTTGATAACCTTAAATGTCAAAGACTAATAGTTGATAGCCCAAAAAGACAACTAATATGGATTGATCTTGGGCTACCCATTGTGTTTTGGGCTTAACAAAATATTATGGCCTGTTGGTGCTTGAGAAATTGGGGAAGTTCTTTTAGCACTTTTATAATTGCTACTCGCACCCCAAAATAAAAACATTAAAAGATAAATTTTAGATTTGAAACTAAGTATTGATTATGTTTTTCATACAAGTTGATACATAATTTATATTTTTATGTATTTTGAATCAACTGATTCAAAAAATATAATCAATATGTTGTATATATCAAAATAAATTTTAAGTCATGCAATCTAGATAATGTAAAGCCAAAAAATCAATTCTAGATAAATTAATCCAGAAGAAACATAATATTACAATGTGAGAGAAACAACACATATTGTGTAAAGAATAAAAATCTAGAATAAAAAACAAAGCAAGGAGATATAAGATGACTAAATTGGTTAAGAAAGGAGGTAGAGAAAGGTTATGAGTTTGATTTTTATCACTAACAAAAATTAACATTGCTAACAATAATAATATTTGATCTTTAAAAAATAAGCAAAGCAAAAAAACAAAAACACATGAATTTGAAGTTTACCTATTGTTTAGCACACAAGGGGGATTAATGGAAATTGGGACGTTATCAAGAAGTTGTGCCATTGCAGAGGAAGGTTGATTAGAATTTGTATAAAAAGTAAGCACATTGAAGAGAGGAGAGGGAAAAAAGAAAGAAAGGTGCACTAAAAAGTTTTAAAATCTTAGAATAAAAAGGTACAAAATTGTTTTGGAATTTTTAAAATATATTAAACAATAAGGTGCGAATAGAAATTTCTAAAAATGCCGTTAATTAGAGGATCATACCTGTGACTGACCATATTAATATTAGTTACTATTAAAATCTTGACTTAAAGGAAATGTCCCTGCGTTAAGTTAAGCTACTAAATATGCTTGTTTAATAATACTACCTAATTTAATAGTTTTAAGTTTCTTCTAATTATGCTTATGCATGAAAACAAATAAAGTTTCAACTACCATGGTTAAATACACAGCCAGGTTGTACGTTTATCTGTATCTATTCTAAATCTTCCTCTTCACATTCCTTTTACGACCTACAACCATTTCAAAATTAATTAATTAAACAAAAATTAAATGCTTAAATGATTTCTAGCCATGCTATACCAACCTTGTCCCAAATCAAAATTTTTATTGTTTTTGTTTTTTAGGAAAATTTAAAAGTTCTTGACGCACAATATAAAAGGAAAGACTAAAAAAATTTGAGTTTTTCAATGGTTAAATTATTCGTTTATACCAGAGAACTCTACGTTTCAGCCCGAATAAAATTCAGCTGATAGGGATGAAAAAAAAATCAATTCCAAAAATATTTAGGTACAAAATTCGTAATAGATAAAAATGGATATCCTTAATGTATCTTTTATTCAGATTTATATTTTAGATTTTTTTGGGTGAATTTTTATTTTAGATAATTTGGACTGGAGTTCATAATATAATTTTTTTTACTCCTTTGTTTTTTTAAAGGATTCATGGATATTTTTAATAAGAAAATGGGTGATGACTGAAAATGTAAAATATTTTATAATATTATTCCATCATAATTCATTATTTGCCCTAAGTTTATTGACTTTTACAATAAGTATCTTAAAAAATATATAAATAGTATTTATTTTATAATTGAAGTTAAAAATTATTTTTACATTTTTAATTTTGAAGAAAATTTAAATAATTGTAGTTGTAAATATTAAATGTTTATTTGATAAAAAATTACAGATAATTGAATTGACTTTGAGTCAAAATCCCCTCGCATTATTTCTCCATTTTAAGTTCTGGAAAGTGAGATTTATAGGACAGATAAGAAAAAAAAATCAAACATAGCTTAAAACTATTTTTGAAAAAATAATTAAAATACATAAAATTATAGTAAAATTTTTAAGGTTTTTTTAGTTTTAATATATCTTCATATACTCATGGACATCTATGTATATTAAAATATAGACTATAATTCATAATTTTTAATATAAAAATAAAAATTTTTATAAGAGACAACTACACAAATCAACTGAGTATTTTTTTTTTTTAAATTATAAGATTGTTTTTTATCAGAAACAGCTTCCAAAGCTAGAATCCTAATCTGGTTAAAATCTTTGACCAAAGCATAATTATGTATATTGAATATTTCAAGCAATCATAATTCCCGAAAAGCTATAATTTATTATTATTATTGAAATCTTTGATAGTTTGATTATTTATATATGAAATTATCTTAATAAGAATAAAATAATATTTTTATTTTAATAATACTTTTATTAATTAAAGAAAGTTAATTTCTCACCTCCCTGTATACAAATAATTTTATGAAAAACACAGCTAAAAAATGTGTTCCAAAAACATTCTCTCCTGGAAAGGTAAAATAAACACCAAAACATAAAATAAATTAAAAATTATAAAATGTTAGAAAAAAATGTATGAATAATTATTATATTGTAGATATCTCCTTAAAATGGACAAATAATCAATTCCAAATAGATAGTGGACTAATTATATACGTAAATAGAGACTCAATTATGGGTGGTTGAGGATTTCATATGCAAAGTAATGAATTCAATCACAATGTATAAATTGTGAGATAAACTAATCAATTTATTATACACATGACTTATGTTAGCAAAATGTATATATCAGTAAAATAAACAGTAAAAAGAATGTGATAATTAATTATGTCTAGATAGAAGTGAATTATGGGTGGTTGGGGATGGAACGAAATCTTCTGTTTTATGTTGATGTTTTATTTCTTATCCAATCGTCAATAAATACATATTATTTAATGATCTATACAAAAATTATATAAAATATAAAATTATTTATAAAAAAAATTATTAAATAATATAACTTTTATTAATTGATTGGTTAGAACAGATCATGAATACCAATTTGAAACAACAGAAGATTTTCATATATGAAGAGATATATACAAACATGAAGAAAGTTGATATTATTATGCCTTAGGCCCACTTTCTGATCAATATAACCGTTTATTGGGTGATCCTTAATGAGTTTCTGTTTGTATTTAAGCTAGTTTTCAGATTCACACAGTAACTACATAGAAAAAAGATTGGGTATCGAGTGCTGAATAAAGAAAATACTACTGCAGTACTTTTTGTTTGACCTATATATGGTTTCAGAATTCAGATCAGCACATATCCTTACACACCACATGCTAGATGGACTAAGAGCAACCTTAAGAGAAAATTTTAAGTGATTTATAATTATAAGAATCGTTTTTTACCTTAATCATTTGTGAGAGGATACATAATTTGTAGAAGGATACTCACTCTTTGTGTAGAAGATTCAGTTTGTAATCCAAAATATGAATTTACTATAATTTTTTTTATCGGCATTAGGCAAAGAATGTTCTCACAACCTCTAAATGAGTTTGTAATAGTAATTTTTTTAGTTTTGAAAGTTTAATTAATAATTCAAGAAGTGAATTGAGTTTATTATAAAGATTAGTTAATCATATATTTTATACTAATAAAGTGGTCCTTATTTGTGGGTTTAACTTATCATAAAAATATAATTAAAATGTTAGCTGATAAAAATTAATAATTGTTATAGAAATAAGAATTATAGAAAAAAAATTACAAACAAGAATAATTTGCTGTTTTTCACATAAAAGGCAAAATAGAAGAATATATATTAGTTAAGCAATAATTTAAGAAAAATAAATGTGAAAATACTAACACCTATCAACCTATCATCAAGGAATTCAACTTAATTGATTGAAGAGGGTGTATGAGGACAAAAAAAACCTATTAACCTATTGAAGACAACGAACCCTACTTTAATTGTTATAATAACATTACTAGTATGCAGTTCGATTAAATTTAATTAGTTAATCTACTATTCTAACAAGACACTAATAGAGTAAACTATCAACATTTAAAGACTAGTCATCAACACACATCAATTAATGCTTGGTTATATGTTTAATTTGAAATTGATTTTACATTTAGAAATAAATTTTAATATATTAGGTTTTGTATTAGAGAATAATTTAAAATTGATTTTAGCGTGAAACAATTAGAATAACTTTTGTATTGGATAAAAATTTTATACTAGATTTACTACTAATTTACTCTTATAATAAAAACATCCATTAAACTATCTCAAAATTAATTTTAATTATAATTAATTATATAAAATCACTTTTTGTTCAAAATAAATTTCATGTCATCTAAACATACAATTATTTGAGACAAATTATGAATTTTTTCAAACATTGAAAAAATGCCCAAATTGAAAAAGGGACAAAAATATAAAAATCACTAAATTTGGAGAACATTTAAACCATTACTTAATTGGTTGCTGCGAAACTCCACAATAACATTCATGGTAAATTTTATAGATAAATATTTTTGGACTTGTATAAACTTTCTTAACGTGTTATTATATTCAGCCGTTAATACAGGTCAGCATACATATCTTAATAGCATCTTCGTGGAGAAGTTTGTAAATTTACTTAAAAAGATAATGAATAGTTTGAAACAACTCTTTTAGAAGCAATTCTATTTAACAATTTAAGTTAGTTAAAAAAGTAGATAAATTGTTTCATAAGTAGATTAAAAAAAGTAATTTTCATTAAATCAACACCAATATGCAGTTAAAAAAAATTATAAAATTGTGATTTTTTTAAAATTGTTTATAATTTTTTTATTAAACTAAAATTAAATATGAATTACTTAACAATCACGTAATACTGTAGATATCACTAATTTAATACAATAAGCAATTTATTGGAATTACTCTCATTAAAGATGTTCTTATAAGAAAAATAATCATATAAATTATATTTTATGGTTCAAATTTTTATTTTTTAAACTCTACCGCTTGTGAATGGCTCGTTGATTCGATTATTAATATTAAAACTATTACTATTATTTATATATTTGTCTATAATTTTAAATTAAAATAAATAAATAAATAAAACATTGGTGTAAAATTTATATGTGTTTTCTAATTTAATGTTTAAATAATTCCGCCTATGCATTGTTGTTTCTCTTTTACTTTCTTTTTTGTAATTTATTAGGATGAGGTTAGGTAAGAAATTTACTAAAACAATTCTAGCAATACTTTAAAAAATCACAACAAGAAAATGAAAGAAAAAATAAGTTAAAATGAGAAAAATATTATATTAATTTCTCAATAAAAAACCTAAAACTTAATTACAACAATAGTTATACAAAGATATATATACGCTAAAAACGGCTCATGTTCACAAAACTTATAAATGATACATTAATACAAACAAAATTATTACTAACACGCTATTCGTCAAATGCAACTATAAAATGTTTCCTTCATACTCGTTCCGTGGATTATCTATCATCCAATTCAAAAAATCGTAATTTCAAATAATATACATAAATAAAAAATAAATTTTAAAAAAATTCAAAAAATTGACTAAATTTATTTCATGTTTATTTTTTAAAATTTTTTTTATTTCATTTTAATTTGTTTTTTATGCATGTATGTTTTTATAAATTATGATTTTAAAACTTTTTAAAGTTAATTTGTATTTCATTTTATTTTCTTATGTGTTTTATTTTTATGTTGTGTATCTTTTCTGTTATTTTAAATGTTTTGTAATTTATTTTTTAGTTTAAAGTTTTTGAATTAAGATTTTCAAACCTAATATTTTAATAAAAAGATTTTATAAAATTTAACTTAAAAAATATAAATTGAAAAATATATTAAAAAGCATTAAAGAAATTAAAACAACCAAAAAATATACACAATATAAAAATGAAACAAATAATTAAATAAAATATAGATTAACTAAATTTTTTTAAAAATTTTAATTTTAAAATTCATGATTTAAAACAATATACATAAATAAAAAATAAATTTAAAAAATTGACTAAAATCTGAAAATAAATTTAAAAAACAAATCTAAAAAAATAAAACACTCTAGAGGAAATTGGTTGCTCAATATTCTTATAAACTTTTTACAAAAAATCGATTTTTCCAACTAATCTCATTATTTAAGTAAAAGCGCGGGTGTGTCATTGGTAACTTTTTTTTTGTATATATAAAAAAAGCCCATTTAAGAATTTTATTCCTATCGACTATCGTATAGTATATACTTCAATAACTAAATGAATCATAACAACTTTATTCTTGAAGCTTCAAACTAAAGGAGTATTCAATTCTTCTCATAACTATTTGTTGAGTCTAATTATCTATGATGAGAAGTTCTACTTTAGGTAGAAATAAACTGATTAAAAACTATATAAGTGAGTATAATTATATATCTAATGTGTTAAGATTTTAGGTTGGAAGAATGGTGTAAAGCTTACTTATACGCGGTGCTATGGTTCAGCTGCATTGGTGGTGAATGTTTTAAAGTGTTGTTTTGTTTTGGGTTATAATGTTTTTTGCTTTTGCCCTATTAAGAAATAATTAAGCATCTTTTTCACATTAATATAATTTTTTTAACATATAAAAAAAATAACATTTTTTTCCAAATTAACATTATGAAAACCATTAGTCGATGGTTTCATCATCTAATTAATTAATGTCTATTGAGTTCTCAGAAAGTTCACACCGTTTCTGCCAGCTTAATGTTCCAAAGCTGCTGGTACCTGATGGGTACATTGAATGATAAAATAATATTCGATGCTCTTTGAATCTTTGACAAATAAACAAGCAAGGTAAAAAACTAGAATACTTTTAATAGTAGAGTTAATTGATTGTGCAGGTAATGTTATATTATACATGCACATGAATCTTTTTACCTTTTTCTTTCTTTCTTTATATTTTTTACGTAGCCTTTTTTTCTTTTTGGTGGACTCACCGTTTACTTAACAAGGTACCCAGTCTGTCCTAGGTTACCTACCCTAAATTCTGCGCCATGCACTGCTTTACCAATGCATGGACGACGTTCACACATTTTTTTTTTTTCCAAAATAATAATGCACATATAGGTGATCAATTTTGTGGTAGTTATACCATAAAGTTAGAATTAGAAGATGAAAATGAAGAAATATTCAGATGCTGCGCCATACCTATTGAAAAATTATTAAATATAAAATAAAAATATACGCAGAGAAATTACAAAACCAATTCATTAGAAGTGTTTTATTCCATTTTTTTGTGCATTGGAGTTTGGGAAAAAAAGGAGATTTTATCCTATATTAAAATCTGGACATGAAATAAATTGGAACAAGACTTAAAATACTAATACCTAGCTTATAGCAATAAAATTTTAACAAGAATCAAGCACAAGACTTTTTGTATATTCTGACACTATATTTGATCCAACTAATTGAGATAACTTGTCCGAAAATTATTTAGAGTTTTGAGAAATTTAAATTACACCCTTAATTTCTTCTTTATTTTGATTAAAATTTGCAATTATTGATGGATGAAGATGTTTTTATAAGTGTTGGGCGATGAATAATTATGAATATATATCTCAATTTATAATATTTTAACTTTTCCTATACAAGTTGCTACTGATTATTAATTTTGAAAATTTATTATTGATTTTGATATTTTAGAAGCTAGAAGGAAATTTTAACTACCTTTTTTTTTATTGATTTTGAATTTCATTTAAATGTTTTTATTTTCATTTATTAGGTAATAAAATTGATAATAAATGTTCAAAACTAGTTATCAATGATATCGAGAATCATGTCAAAATGGAAAAACAAACTCTTAAAACCTCATTATTTACATTAAAATGGTATAAATGCAGCTTTTCAACAGATGAGTGTGTACATTTTACAATCCGGAAGAATGTAATTTAAGCATTCTCTCAAAGGAAATGAATGTAATTTACTCAAGTATTTAATAATGAGATTCAATGATTGTACTTTTAATTTTCTACGCCGATGTAAATTTATTAATTAAGGATATATAAGCACTTCTTTTCATTAATAAATTTAAATATTTTATTTTTATTTGTGTGTTTTGCCTACCTAATTAATTAATTGCTGAAACTTAAAATATCTATATGTAAAGAAGAAGTAATGCCAATTAATCAAGTTCTTTTTCCCTTCAAACGGGCAGCAACAGAATAATATTCGAACCTTTCATTTATGTATGCACCTTACGTAAAATATTAATCGGACAATGTCACTCCAACTTCTACCATTGTGGTTTTAATTCCCTATTAAATTAGTCTGTCTACTGATAGAAGCTAGTATGTTAGTCCATGTATCCAGTACGATCATTTTTATCTAAGATGCTAGCTAAGGAAACAAACACTGTATTTACACATCATAATTCTTCTATAATTTTTACTCTTGATAGGGAAATAAAAAGATAGAGAGGATGTATTTTGTAACGAGACTTTTTCAGATTTTAAAGTTAGTAGTTAAAAAGGAAGTGATGTCAAAAAAATTGAGAGGTATATATACGAAGCTTAGTGTTTTAAATTACTTCCGGCAAAAGAAAATAGTAATTGTACATGTGGATGTGGGGCTGAAAATGAAAGTCAGAAAAAAAAATTTAATGAATGTAATTTAAATACAGATATGATTAATTTGGAAACAAAATCCTCTCAAAATTAGAAGGAAATTAAAATATTTTTACCAATTGTCCAATTTAGTAAAATTAGAAACACTTTGAGAAACCTAATTTTGGTATAGGTAGTTTTTAAAGTTTTTGAAAACAACAGTTGAGAATAATAGAGGGAAAGTATGCAAATAAGGTGATATGGGATGAGTTATCACAGCCTAGAAGATTATTACTACTTATTCTTGCAATGTACTACATGTAATAAACTCAGGCTATGATGCTAAGGTAGCATCCATTTTATATTGGAAAGAGAAAGAATGAAGGTCTTGTTCAACCGGTGACTGTATGTGAATTTTAGGCAATGGCCAACCTTGGGGGCACACTGGTCACCACCTGAGTTTAAGAGCTAGCCACTTCAAAAGCCTGAAGATACTGATCAACATTCAGGAGTGGGCTCATTCATCTAAAGCATCTATTATCTAGATATTGGTCCCTAGCTAGCTATGTAGTACATACATAATTCAAAACTGCAGCAATAAGGGATGCATCATGCATGTGACAGTGTTTGCAGTACTCACCAGAAGGGCAGCATCTTCAACTCAATGCAGTAAAAGATCAAATTCGTACCTTATTAATTTCCCCCACAGCAATAATTGACACTTATAATGAGTTTGCTAAACCTACCCCAGCTTCCTCTAAACAAGACCAATTTATTAAGGATTAATCAATACACCATGTCTCTCTATAAAATCATACTCAATTAATTACTCCATAACACAACGTTAAAAGCATCCATCCACATAATTAACCAAATGCTGACAGCTCATAGCGCAGTACCAAGCAACAAACTATCCTAGATCATAAAACAAAGATCTGATGATTAATAACAATTAAAACAGGCTATCTAAACACCTATAAATAGTGGAATACTTAACATTGTTAAAATATACTATATCAATTTTTTCTCTAATTAAACCCTAACATGATATCTCATCCTCAGAAAAATCACACCGAAGGTCCAAAATCGCATACTGAACTCAATATACCAAAGCAATCAAACCTGCGCTTCTTGCATGTTTTTGCAAATGGACATAACATATATAATTACGTATTTAATATATATTCTGAAAACCGCTAATTAGTAGCACTAATAATAATAGTAGGACTAATAATAATATAGTAATTAAAAGAAAAATTAAGAAGCTAGCATCAGATCATACACTTGTGGTTATTTGGCCCTCAGGAATGTTGACTGGTCGAGTCACGTCCATCGTCTCCGGCGTGAGGTTGCCCGGCGCTGGCGGGAGACTCCGGCACTCCGTTCGCCGGAATCTGCCTATAGGCATTAAGGGCTGCCAGCATGCCTAAGTTACTTTCACTTAGAAGTTGACCACCGCCGCCGCCGCCGCCGCCAGCAACCATGGCGGAACCTAGTTGGCCTCCGGGCATAAGGGACATGGGAGAAGCAAAATTCATGAAATGAATGCCACCTGGGGTAGACATAGCTCCTCTATACACACCACTATTACCAACAGAGGGAATTGCCCAAATGGGATTTTCGCCACCATTGCTGCTGCCGCCATTCATGCCTTGGTTGCCATGACCTGCCAGCATCCAAAACGCCGCCGTATTTGAAGACTGGCTCGCCGGAAGTGACCCCGCGCTTGATTGTATCAAATAGCTACCCATTTGTGATAGTTCTTGTTCCGGTCTTCTCTTTCTCCCTAAGCTTCCATCGGAATCCGAGGCCACCGATTCAAGGCCGCCGCCGGATTCTTCTCTAAGCTCTTGCTTCGCTTGTTGAATTACATTCACGTTACCCATAGGGTTGAAATTCAAAATTGCTGAGATAGAAGAACTGTTCTCCAACATGTTCCTACGAGAATCCTCCATGACCATGCTCATGTTGCGGTCCCACTCGGCGCGACTTCTCAGCTGGGCGGCGGCGGCGGCGGAGCTGGAGAACGTGCTAGGGTTGAAGTAGTTTCCGCGGAAGTAGTGCGACGGCGCCGACATGGTGGAGCCGGAGCTGCGGAGGGAGATGTTGAGGGACGTGAAGTTGGCGGGAATGGTGCCGGTGCCGGTGGCAGCTATAACCGCTGGCTCCGCCTGCTGGAGAAGCCACTCAATGGTCTCGCCGTCAGATTTATGTCCCAGCTCACGCGTCAGCTGGAACACTCTGGCGGCGCAGGCCGCCGGCATGCGGATCCGGCGCCCTCGCCCATCCACCTTCGTGTGGCGGTCTTTGGTGGAGCTCCGCTTTGGCGGCGGCTTCTTCGACTGCTCCGCCAACTGAAGAGTGTTATTAGTAGCGGTTACCACGCTGTCTCGTGTGGTGGTGGAACAAGGTTGTTCTGTGACGTCATCGACGTCCTTTTTCTCTAACAGCTGCAGAGGGAAATTGGGTCTGCTTCGGATCCCATTTTGATGATCAGCCTCCAATTCCATGATCTTCTTATCTCATATAACCAAGCTTCTCTATAAGCACTTTTTTTAAGTAAAAAAAAATTAAATGAATTGGTGGGGTTTATTTAAAAAAAAAAAGTCTCACTCTTACTCTTTCTCTTTCTCTTTCTCTTTCTCTTTCTCCTATCTGGTAGCTAGCAGCTATAGTGGAAGTAGTAGTACTGCCACTAGATTTCTTTTCTAATTTTTTTTTTGCTATGTATGTTGTTGTGTGTGTGTGTAGCTGAGAGGAGTGAGGTGACCCTCAAATTCTATCGCTTAGTGGGCTAGTGGGTCTCTCTTTTCTCTGTTTGTGTGTTTTGTGGAGCATGGAATTCCTTTCAGATGGGAGCTTGCAGCTGAGTTGTGGAAAGAGAGAGAGAATGAATGATAGAGGATAAGGAAGAGGAGAGGGCTAGCTTTAAGCAACAAAAATAATGAGTGGGAATAATAAGGCCTCAGTAAAATTTGAAAAAGCACAGGTTTTCTCTTTCTTTTTGTTTTTTTATGAACGGAATCATTTTTTTAGTCTTCTCCCGTTTTATGACTCTTCTTATTTTCAACAGTCTTGAAATCAATGTCTCTATTTTTAAATTTTTTACTTTTCTCCGTTTGAGGGTGCAACTTGCTCTACAATAAATGTTAAATTGAAAATAACAACAGTCGTCTATAACATAAATTACTTGTCGTTTTTTTTAAGGAAACTTATAAATGGTTATTTCGCATATTATTATTAATTTTATTGTATCAAACTAATATGCAATCTGATCCAAATAGTTTGCTTAAAACATAGTAAGGCACGTTAAAAATCTTAAAATTTACAAGAAAGTGCTGAATTGATATCAAGAATTAAATTTTTTAAAACGACACTTCTGATGTATTTCTCTCATAGAAGTTACTATTTGTTTATATTGGTTTTGTTATTCTAATACTTATATCAGATTGAAGTACTCGTTAATAATATTTTTATTGATAATTCTTTACCTGTAAAAATATTTTCACGAAAAGTAAAGTTATAACTTTAATAATTAAATTATATGATATTTCAATCTGTTATGTATTAACTATTAACATTATAGATCAATTACGTACAATTTTAAGAATTAACTAATACTTAATTTACAAACTTAAACTTATCATAAAGTTAATACACCCATATATACTTTTTAATGATTTAAAAATTAATAGATTAATTTATTTAATCATAAATATCTATTTATAGTCTAAATAATATACCATATGTAATATAAAATAAAGTGATATGATGTACGCAATTTTACAAACTTGACTCACTATTTTATAATTTAAAATCTTATACATGGTTAGAAACAAATAAAATAACCTATTTTTTTTTAAAATGTTTTATAAAGTATAGATAATTGTTGACTGATCCTAGCTATCTGAAATGCGTGAAGAATAAAATAAACAGGAAGAATATTGAATCATGGAAATACATGAACTTTGTGAAGGTTTGTTTTGGGAATAAAGGGTTGTGTTTTAATTTATTTGTTTGCCATTGAATTTTGAAGTGGGAAACGAAATAGAAATACAGGGTGTCATTTGATTGTGGTTGGACAGTGGACAGTCTCTTGATTCAGACTCCACGTGCGGTGCTCTTTATCATTCAATCCATAAAGACTGTGGTGGCCAGAATGGGACCCAAACTCCTAAGTCAAAAATAAACTAAGGGCAAAATTAAAGATAATCAAGTGGATCCCATGTCATTCAACTCATCATTGCCCTTTTCTTCTTCCTCCTTTACCCTTCATTCAACCCCTTCAATTCTCCCTCTTATTCCCTTCACTCTCTTCATCATCTAGGGTTAACACTATCATTTTATTAACTCTATTTATTCCTTCCCTTGCTTTCCTAGCTTTAATTTCTATCATTCTACTACTTTTCCATGCTTTTTTTTCCATTTATGATTAAAGGAAATATCATGGTTTAACCTAATAAAAAGAAATGTAAATTACGTCATCTTGTTTATCTTCGTACTTGTCATCATGGTTCTACTTAACAATGTTTTTTTTTTTAACAAAGAAACATATATATGTTATACCTTATATTATACGATCGAGTCAATATACATAGACGGATACCTGCAGCCAATGATTGTTTTCATCCGGAAATGATTTGGGAGAATTTTATTTTCTTGAATTCTTTTACAAGAAATTGATAAAAAAATCTTTTGCTAAAATAATGTGAGTCAAATTAATATTTGTGTATTTTAGCTTTCACAAACAAGCGTTTATATATACTGTTCCCAATGAAAGGATACTTTCAAGTTAGTGCTGCAAGACTAGCTTCTTATATCATTCTTGATATATATTCATTCTTGTGCGCAATAAATTACCAAGTTTTATTGATTTATGACATTTGCTTGTAGAAATGTAACAGTATATTGCTAATGCATCATCTAAAATTTGATTGATCTAAAGAACATTAATTATTAGGTTATCTGGGATTCAACTTCCACATGATTCAACTTTCAGTTTTAATTTTTCTTTTCTTTTGAGTTTCTTTTCTTATTCTTCCGTATCAAACTGAAAAATTAATCCACCTAAATTTTATTTGAACATGTTTTGGCATACAGTAATTTTATATATACCGGTTAGTGATAGTTAATTTGTTAGTTAAATCATAGTTATCAAGCTAGTTCTTCACGACGGCCGCGGGTATATATATACACATGTATGTGGTCCTTCGGATTTTGATTTATAAACCTCAAAACACTATAAGATATGCCTTTTACATAAAGTCATAAAGGTTCACGTCACAAAGAATTGTTATGTCGTCGCTCATCGTCAACATGTTGTGGTTAATAATAAAAAAATATAGTCCACTTTTAAATAAAATTGGTTACAAAATCATTTCTCCACTAGTGAATTCTCCCTAGCTAGCTAGAAAATCTGCAACTTGACTAAGAAAAATTATAATAATTTAATAATTATAGAAAACTTAACCTTCATGAGAGAGAAAATTAAAGCAAGGCACGTGGCACCCCATGTGGCCAAAAGGCCAAGTTAACTTTAAAGGGAACAAACAATGGAAATAATATGACCCCGCAATGCAATGGCATAGTACAATTACATTTCAACAACCAACATACCTAACAAAATGATGAAACAATATCCAACACCGCAATTATATACGCTGTACTATGTGGTTTAGAAAAAGATTAATTAATTAAGATGTAACATTAATGTTTGCACATGTCACTAAGAGCAGTTTTTGTATTCGATAGCGATAATTCCTCCAACTGATTTGTGTCTCAAATTTCCAATTATGTTGGTTTGATTTGTCCCACAAATTAACTTGATCGGTTCTAAATGACACTTAGTCATGTCATTCCTCTACAATTGGAGATGCACTTTTTTACCCACCATGGCCATGCCAACGATTCTTTGATGCCTTTGAGTCATTCAGATGTAACCAAAGGTACACTTTGATTTCTAAGAATCAATAGTATTTGTGGGCTGTCTCATGCATTGTCACTATAGCTAACGACACAACCACGTTCTGCTCAGAAACCTAATGGGACTGATCATTATTTTGCCGCTGTAACAGCAATCTTGCAAGCATGTTCATACAGCTGAAGCACAAATTACAGTAGTGTAATCACATGTATATATGATGTAACATTTAGGTCATAATTACAATACAAAATCAGTTCCACTCCACACATGAGAAAACCAAAATGCAATATTTCCAATGTTATATATATATATATATATATATATATATATATACATAGCAAACATAAATATATTTTTCAGAAATAAACTACAACTATCTTTCAAAAATATTATCTTACTCGACTCTGGTAGAACTATTATTATAATTAAACAATAAAAAGCAGTTTAAACACGAAGCATAAAGAGACATGTACATGTGTTTATAATTTACTGCATGTAAATCATAAATTAAAAATAAAAGAATGAAGAAAATCAAATGGAAATCACAGTGACCGGCCACTATGCGTATGTGATTTCGTACATACTCTAATTTTGTACGAGAAAGCAAAAAACTAAACCTTCAAGGATTTACTAATTTAATATTCAACACTAGCAGATTTCAATTAATTGAAGATTTCATAAATGTAAAAATTTTTTATATTAATTTATGTGAGGAGTTTATAATAACATATGCACCATATTCAATAAAATTTGTTGACTTAATAATATAGAGGTGACAAGTGTATATCATTCCCAGTCACCGGTTAAAAACTTGTGTTGGGCATGTGAGTCGAAAACTAGACTATACAAATGTAGCATGAGAAGAATAGGTGTGGCTTGCATGTAACATTTTTTATTTGATGCAATTCCACCTTTCCTGCATAGGAAGAGAAAGTACAAATAATTACCTGGTTCCTTTATTTAATTTTTGTTTGAGACTGAGTAGCATGGTTGAAGAGTGAATGCACAGGAAAATAGAGTCCTCATGATGGGGCAAAGGAGTGGTACTGGTTGATGATCACAAATGAGAGAGTTTGTTTTTGGCAAAGTTGATCGATCACGTGCTTGGTTCCTATTTATGCCGGTGATGAAGATGGCTTACCATCCATATCAGTTCAATCATGCATAACAATTTTGTCGGAATATTGGTGGTTATTTGGCTATAAATAAATCTTTTTCCTCCTATTTTTGGTCAAGCCAGACACTCGTTTTGAAAGCTGCAAATCTAACTCCCATTCTCATTATACATTATTCTATCGTAATTCACAATCTTCTGCCTATGCTTATAAGATTATTCCGGTTAACGTAACATCTCTTTTCTCTATCACTATTATTATATTCAATATTAATATAACAACAATTTGTTTTGATAATATATAAAACAAATTAGATTTATGTTGCACCATACGGCACTTCTAATTATTAATTTGATCAAAATTGGACAGCGAAAATAAGAACTCTTCCACAGTGCAAAATGTTCCCACCAGAAAAAATAAGGCATCAACGTTGTCCTGATAAATTAGGAGCTTAGCTGTATAAATTTTAAAGTTTTGAAAAGGATTTTTTGTTTTTTTTTAGAATTTTGACCACCAAACGGATTTATATGAACTTTTTTAATTTTAAAATATTAATTATTGAACACATGCATGCATACAGCGTTACTTGTGTAAGTAACATCCGGAACACGTAAAAGAAAATAAAAAAAAAAAAAGAAAGAAAAAGTCTCGTTACTTCAATATCAAGGAATTCAATTCATCTATTCAATATTTTATACAATTACAAATGATTCTATTTTTCCACAATGTTTTAAGAGAAAAATCATACTTTTTCAAGGAAAAAAAATAATTGAATGATTTTTTTATGACTTTAAATTATCAATTTTTTTTACTGAATACTTACTTTATAGAGTATTTGTAAGAGAGGATATAATCATTTTTACTTTATTTTATGTTTTTTATGTACATGTAATAACATTAAATTTATTTTTAAATAAAAATATATATTTTATTTATAACTAATTAAGAATAGCTATGTTTGAAAAAATTAGGCAAAAAATTATTTCAAACCAAAAACAAGTTAGCTAATAGTTAAAAACTAATCATTGGTAATTAAAAATTGTTAAATCATAATATTTGGTAAAATTATACGTTAAAATAGTTGAAAATAAAAATTCTGATCTCATATAGAAAATAAAAATATAATAAATATTGAAAGACAAAAAATAAATAATTAATGTTTTAAAAACTATATATGCTCTAAAATAGTGTTTTAAAAAACGTTAAAAATTGTTTATCAACTAATTAAACAAGTTTTTTTGTTGATAAAAAAGTTTAAAAAAATTAAAATTTGTGATAGAAAACATAAATAGTGGATGAAAGAAGTAGTTGGTGAGTATTTAATTTGAGTGGTAATTATTATATGATTAGGAAGAAAGAAGAAATACAGATTTGATAGGAAAGGCAGAGAGGAATGAGATGTTTTGATGAAAGAAAAGCAAAAGAAGGAATGACAGGTGGCGAGAACAGTCTTAAATTCGAAGGGCAAGAATGAGATTTCAAAAAAAAAAAAAAAAAAAAAAGAAGACGAATGACAGGTAGGTTAACACAAGTTGTGTAATAATGAGATGAAATTTGAAGAATGAAAATGAAAATGAAAATGAATGCACTAAAAGTAATGCATGTTGGTACAGTATAAGAGGAGTGGGGTCATGCAGACGCAGTGGCTTCTAATTAGTGAACTCTCTTTGTAACCGCAAACATTTTTGGAGTTGCAGAGAACTGCCCTGCCTTTTTCTTCCTGCCTCAATCTCTAGGGTCAAGAAGACTGTAAGATTCCTTTCAAACCCACAAGTCAAATACTCACTCATCACTCCACTTTTCTCTTTTTTTAACCCCTTTTCTTTCTTCTTTCTTCTTCCATCTACTCTTTTTCTTATTTTTCCCACATTCATTTTACATCATCTTCTAACAATATATATATATAAAAAACTAAATATATTATAACACAATTGTATATGTAAAAGTTAAACTCAAAATTGCTTAATTAAGTTGAATAATAATGTCAATTGATTCACTCACTCCATAATGAAAGTATTTTGTAGTAACTTGCAGTAGTATATTTAATTTGAGACACTATTTTATAAGTAAAAGAAATTATTTAAGTTTCTAATTTTATTTTTATTCTTAAAATAGTTATTTCGTTTATTTTTCATCCTTATATAGGGTATAGTTTATTATCAGTAGATTGAAAATATAACATTTATTAAATATGTATTGTTTTTGTTAAGAGCTCATTTGTTTCTGTCATTTATTCCAAACTCTCTGATTTTGGATTTATTCATTAATTCATAATTTTCAGTTCATTTTCTATTTTTAACTAATTTTTTTACTAAAATTTTGTGAAACATGGATTTATAAAAAATTATATTATATAAATAAATAGATTTTTTATTTAGAGAACAATCAAGACTTGTAAAACTGTTATATCATGAGGGTTCAAACTTAAAACTATTCTTTAAATTCGAAAAATCTGGTATTAATTGATCATGCATGCAGATATATATGCGTAATATATAAAGAAAATATTGTTTTGATATATTCAGCAAGTTGGACATAATAAAACTAAAATATGTTTTTACGGTATTATATATAAATATTGTACCTATGGGTATGTTAGTGTTTTTCCTAATTTCAAGAGCTACCTCCTTCTTCTGGTATATGGATGTGGATTTAAAGATTATCTCAACATCTTATAGTCTATTTAATTATACCTTAGACTCATGAGCTTTATCTGATGATTTTTTTTTAAATGTTGCTAATCGATGTTTATCCCTAATTAATTACTTTTAGGTTTAGGTCGAACTCCCATAGCATATTCGAAATTGGTTTCAACCGAATAGTTCTGCTGTATTCAGAATGATAAATATACTACTAGTATCCACCGTCACTTAATAATAACATATAGTTTATGTCACGTTAGAAAACTATTCTGCAATTATGTGTATATGTGAAATGATATCATTATAACTTATAAGTATGTTACGTGATCTTTAAGTAATGCCGAATATTACATTTAAAAAAATTGCAAGAACAAAAATTATCACTTTTTAAATAATGAAAATAAAATGATTCTATATTTGTAAGAAATATAAATATATTACTCTTTTTATATTTACAAATAAAGAGCGAGAATTTATATGAATTAATTAGTATAATTATTTCTTTTAGAAAAATAAAGTTGGATAAAGTTTAAGTAAAATAAAATAAAACTTATGTGTTCTAAGAGTAAGTATATATAAAAGATTTATTTTTTATTATTTTATACTTAGTCTTGAATTCATTTTCATATTCATTTAGTTAAATATAAAAGATTTAAATATAAAAGATTTATCGTTCATGTTTATAATTTATATTTACTTCAAATTTAATGGTCATAATAAGTAATAATTAATATGTAGATGTGAATCCCTCCGTAGATCATTTATTGACTTTAAATATAATTGTTTATATCACATTATGAACTATCAAATAATTTTAAAATTATATAAAATTTTATAAACTCAATCTAATAAATAAAAATATGAAATTCAATTGTTGTATTGATTAAATTTATATTTTGTATAAAGTTATTTAAGTAACAATTTGATTAAATTTGATACTTGATGTCAAATCATGTAACTAATGTCTAAGTGACATAAACAATTAGATTTGAAACAAATAAATGATGTAAGAAGAGATTTCCGGTCACAAAATAATATATTTGCTTCAAATCTAATAGTTACAGTTAAAAAGTTGTGACTAATTATTAATATAAAACTTTTTATATTAACCATATATAAATATTCTTCTCATATACTTATCTACGTTCCCTAAAAGGTATGCCATCATTTGTTATAAGGCAAATAATATGTTAATTTGAGGCTCTTAAAAATGTTAAGGATAACTTGAAAAATTGTTTCCGCTTATTATCCTTCCTTGTTGGATCTAGGCAATAGTGATAAAGGGTTTGGCCTTCAATTGTTCCTCCTTGGTATTACGATTTTTCACCCTTTAAAACCATTCATCACTCACTACTTCTTCATCTTCCTTAGTTTTTTCTTCTTTTTTCTCTATATTCAATATTTTCTCATTCATTTTTTTCTTCTTCCTCCTGAAATCTCACCACTTCCTTTCTCTTGGTATTTAGAGTGTCATATATATACATTGTCACTCCTTATTATGGCATTACAATCTCCTTTAAGACTGACTTGAACTCGCACCTCAAAATTCTTGAAAGTGACGCCATTCTTATTTTGATTTGAAATTGAGACATGTACAATTCCAAAACTCCTCTATAAGCAAATGGTGTCCCTGTCATGTTGAACTTCAAAGTCACTAGCCGTCATTGAATCAATCAACGTCTGGAGCCTGCTTTAGTTGCAGTAGTCTAGAATATCACACTTGGCTTGGTTTATCTTTTTCAGGGACAAATCCAGCAAGAATTTTGTTCTCCATCCTTCCCTAATTACTGAGGTTCTCAATATATCAAATTTTAGTCACATTTCAACTCTTTTTTGCTAAGGAGAATGAAAAAAGTCTCGTATAAATCTTTCTTCTTAATTAGGCTCTTTTTCACTAATTATATCTCAACTCTTAAAGTCTTGTATAAATTTTTCTTCTTAATTGGACTCTTTTTCACTAATCACACCTCTAACTCTTTTTATTAAGGACAATAAAAAAACTTTCATGTAAATTTTTCTCCTTAATTAGACTTATATTTATTAAGGATGACAACAATACTTATATTTTCATATACCATCTTAACAAGCTAAAGGTACATGTATTACTCAATTCTTTAAATTAAATATGGGTATAATTTTTTAAATACCTACTCTATATCTAACTAGTACTTGTATTTGTTTCATTATAATTATAATAATTATATAATTAATATATTTATATATTTAATTAAAAATTTAATTCTTAAAATTTTATTTATAATTTATTTTTATTATTATTCTAACAGGTTTTAAAATTAAAATATAATTAAAAACTTAATATATAATTTATTTAATAAAAATAATATAACAAACTACTCATGTATTCATTCATATATATATATATATATATATATATATATATATATATATATATATATATATATATATATATATATGAACCCAAAAAATATTTGTTAAGATAAAAATAGTATTAAAATTCCATATCGATTTTTTTTATATTCAAATCAAACTCATCCTCAAGAATGAAGATGGATTACCAATCTAGTTCCGCTCCATCCCCTTGTTCTCATCCCAATTCCACTGTGCTACAAATTAAGGTTATCAAATTTAATTATTACTAAATTTCATATCCAGGTTGTCAAATTTAATTATTACTAGATTTATATCTGTGTGCGTGGTATGGATGAATTTAGTTCATATCAAGTTATTTGTATATATAAAAATTATTTTAAAATATAAGAAAAACTAAAATGACCCTGTAACACATTTATACACCCACTTGCTGTAAATTTTGGAATTGGCTTCTTAATTTTGTCGTTTTCTTTAGTCAAACTTTTAACCTTCATAGATTGACTTTAAATGTCGTGGACATGGCAACAGTTCGATGCATGCGATTTGAAGTGAATTACCCATAGTAACAAAGACATACAAATTATTAGAACCTTTTCACTATCAATATTTCTAATATTTTAATAAATGGGTGGTTATTATTTATCAAGTGGATGGCATTGATTTTCTTTAAAATGGATTAGCTTTAATTTACAGCCTAACATTTCGTAAAGATATTACTAACTTGTCACCATATAATTATCATGATGTTTGGGTTGACAAACAAAGCAGCTCGATCAACACATAAAGTATAAAGTAAATTTTCAGGCAATAGCTTTTTGAACTGGCAATAAGTTAATCTATTTAAATTATTATAATTTTATTTGACACTACTGTAAAAGTTTCCTATAGCAACACTTAAATATAGCCTTTGGTAGCACTTTTAAGTGCTGTCTATATCTCCACGGTTAAAAGATGGGTTAATTTTAACAGCGTTTATGAAGTGTTGTTATGTGGAACCAATTGGCAGGGATATCCTCTTATCCCAAATTGTGTTTCTTGTTACAGAACGTTATATCATTTAATAAGTTACATTAAATATAAAAAATTTTATAATAAAAAAATAATTAAATGACATAGTTTTTTTTATTAGTAAGCTAAGAAATGCAACACCGTTTGAAATAAAGATTTCCATCCCAATAATACAAGGCTAACTCTATTATCATGTTTATTGTAACAAACATTGTCTAAGTAATACATTTAACCGTATTTATTTTTAGAAGCATGCTTCTTAATATTACTATTTTTTTTTACTGTTGCTAATGTTAATAAGCTTCATCTATTATGATTCAATAATTCTTTTAATAAAATATTCTTTAATTAAAACAACCGTACATCAAGTTTTGCTCAAGAATAATATTTTTAAATATTGTTTATTAAAGCGACAACTAAGTGTCACTTATTTAATGTTTAGGTTGAACAACAAATCAAATAATATTTTCACTATCTCGCACTTATACATTTCAAATTCACAAAATTAGCATATTAATGTAGTAAGCGACAACTAAGATGTCCTTACAGGTGACACATATAAAGGTTAATCTTGCTTATATTTCTCTTTTGTACCTATTTATCCCCTTATTTTGACATTCCTTCACTTGCTCTCATTTCATTAATAAGTAGTAATTGATAATTGTTAGATTTAATATTAATTTAATTATAAAAATCTGCTAATTATCTCTATTTTCTTAATTTCTTTTTAGTTTTGAATTCATTTGAGTGTAAATGTATATATTTACTATAAATTATACTTATACATTATTTTGTAATAGCTAATATGAGGTATTTGACAGGTTTATAACAAATTTTGAAAGGTGTGAAGTTTGATCAGTGTTACCTCGTCCAACAAGGAATTTTAAAGCAACTGTAGGGTTATTGAAGGTCGCCAAGTGAGAAGCGTCGTTGGGCAAAAACTTGTGAAATTCCCGACAGAGACTAAATGTCACTAGGTGAGGCACGTCACCTAGCAAAAAAGGTAAAGAACTCTTTAGCAGAAGCCAATTTGTGTCCAGCGATAGAACAAGTACAATGGATGTCACCCAACAAGATATACTATCTAGTAAGAAGATTACCCAACATGGAAGGAAAGGTATAGAGGTCTTGCTAGGCGAAAAATGTTGCCCAGCGAGATTGACCTTGTGATCAAGAATTTTAAAGTTCTCGCTAGCCCTGAGATGCCACTGGGCAAGAGCCTCTTGACTTGGCCAATAAAATTAAAAGACTTAAGTGAGAAAAAGGAAAAATACACTTGAGAGAAACTTCGGAGAAAAAATAAGAGAAAACGTCAAGGCAGGAGTAGAGACGCAATCAATCTTTGATTTCTTCTTCAATTTTTTCCATAATTTTGTTTATTTTGTAAGTTGGTCATTATAATGAACAACTAAATCTTTGTAGTTGAGAGATCGGTGTACTGTCAACTACTTTGTAAACTTTATAATCATAATCGAAGGTTATATTCCTCATTATGTATTCTTCTCTATTTTTAATGTTTGTTTTTTGTTTGATCAACCTTTAACTTGATTTAATCTGCTTGCATGAATTGAAAAAGGATTTGAGAAAAACATTATATAAACATTGAATTGAGGAATAGAACAATATTTATGTGTCTTTCGTCTTTCCCTTAATTGATTATCCAACAATTTTAATTTTTCAAATCGAGGAATTGGTGGATTGATTATCATAGTTAAGGTTCTCTCATTGAGAGATAAGTGTTTGAATACTTATTGTGGGAAAAAGAGATTTGAGATTAACTGAAGATTTGATTATTAAAATTTATGAATAGTTGAATAGGAATTGAGATCCCAACATTTATCCCTATTAAATTTCTTCTAATCTTATATTATTATTCATAGTTCCTTTGCCTTTACTTTTTTTATATTATATTGCTAATATAATTTCATGAATTTTATAGAGTTTAATGGAAATTCGATTTTCCTTACTATCGTGAAATCTGTGTGTGTGAATTTCCTATAAAGATGACCTGGTCTTCATTAGATACTACAATATGATTGGTGCATTTTTCAAAATTAGAGTAGTTAATTAAAACTAACTCAACAGTAACATGATGACCATGACAATATTTTAAGAATTAAAAACTAATTTTTAAAAGATTTAGAGACTTTACGGGTGACTATTTTGCTTACGAACTAAAAAATGAATTTTAGAAAGTTTAGGAACTTTGATTGATCAAATTAAAATTTAGAAACTAAAAACTAAATTTTTAAAAAGTTTATAACTGAAATCCAAATTTTTAAAGAGTTGATCCCATACCTTAGAAATATAAAAGGGTGATTCCATGAAGACAAGTACATTTCTTGCTAACTAATTAAATTGTGCACTAGACAGGTAGCTAGATTAGGATCCATGTATATTTACCTTTCTTTCGTTTAGCTAATCCAACATGTTGCCCGAAGTGGGAGAAATAATTTAGAGACAAAAGCTTAATAGATCTAAGTCATATGCAGTAGGACATTCATATTTGATAAATTGGATCATGAGTAATATAATTTTTTATATTATTATAAATGATAATGTAATTTTTAATATAATATAATAGATTTTAGTAGTTTTTTATTAATAATACCGTAATTACTCAACTCATGATTTATTCACACTTAAGGTTCATCTTCCCTTCCTACGAGTATGTTCCACAAGGATCAAACTCAAATCCTCCTCCCCCACCAGCTTAGTGTGTTGCTAGGTAGTTTAAAAAATATTAAAAATTTTACTTTTTTAAAATATAAATGTGGGTATGTGGGCCCATAGACCAGTTTGTTAAATTTGCGAGTTTTACAGTTTCGATATGGACCCTTAAAAAAGGTAATTTATTTTGGTGGATCAGACTTATCCGACCATTTAGAATGCAGGTTCGTCCTAAACAAGCTGAACTGGTCTGTCTACCCACCCGTATCCGCTTGCCAAGTAAAGGCTTATTGAAATCATCCAAATTTTCAATACTCAGTTTTCCATTCTCTTTAGATGTGCATATGATGTCCCATTTAATTCAAACAAGTTTTTATTATCTTCTAAACCATCCCATATGAATCTTCTCTTCATTTTCTAAATAATATAAGTTATCTTCTTCAAAATCCTTTAAAAAGAGAGAAAAATAAAGGGATTGATGAGATGGTAGATTTGATCAAGTTAATTTGCCTTCAAGAAGATAAGTTTTTTTTTTTTGTTTTGTTTCAAGGAGACATTTTCTTCTTCATTATATCAATTACTGGCCTCTTGATACTCTTACTCCTCATATAACCCCACATGAACCCCAAGATAGGAAATGAAACTTGCATAGTTGTACAGTTAATAATTCTTGCATAATACTTCAATTTCATGGATTAGCCTCCACACCACCTATACTTCTTTTGTTAAAGTTAATCTTTAAATCATAGGATAATCCATAACACCTTAAAATAATTTTTAGGGCTACCATATTTCTACTTTTTTTGTTTACGATAAAAATGGTATCACCTCTATACTGCTAAAGTGTCACATGGATTCATTGATTTCCCAACTTCATCCAAGTAATTACGCTTTTTTTTAACAACTTCCCTAACTAGACACCCAAGCCTTTTACTACAATTGGAAATAGGAGATGAGACATTGGATCCCCTTATCTAAGTTCTATGATAGTGAATTTCTAAGTAGCACTCCTATAAACAACATTAAAACAAAGGAGGATTCAAGACACCCTTTCACTCAACCAATCCATTTTTCACAGAAACCAAATTGATGCATCATGTAGAAGTGGGAACAACCAACTTACAGCTTGTAAGCCTTTTTTAAATTAGCCTTAAAATTGTTTTGGTTCATGCATGTCTTCATTCACTACTCAAATGGTTGACTTTAGTCTCTAGTACTATTTCTACTAGACCAGTTTGATTCTTTTGTGTGTTTTTAGCACTAGTAGATAGTTTTTGGTTTTCAATTTTTGAAATTTATGAAAATAAAAATTAGTTTTTATTTTTGTTTTCAAAATTTTAAAATAACACTGTTTTTATTTTCAAATTTAAAACATTGTTTTCAAATCTTATGCATACTAAAATCTTTCCTCTTCAGAAACTGAAAATGATAATTGATGCCAAAGGTAGGGGTTGGGGTGGTAATCGATGATCGACGATCGAAGGTAGCAATCGATGACCAGTGATTCGAGGTGGTGGGTAGTGACCGTAGATCAAGGGTGACAACCAGTTACCATCGGTCAAAGGTAGTGTTTAATGATCTTCGATCCGACTGGGGATCATCAGTTGAAGGTGACAATAGGTAACCGTTAATTGAAGTTGACAGTTGATGGCCACTAATTAAGTGGTAGTCAATGATGGCGATTGCATTAAATAATTAACTTGAATAAAAATAGAAAGAAATATAAAAACAAATTCTATTTTTTTAAAATTGAGTAAAAATTGTTTAAAAAATAACTAAAAATTCAAATAAAAAACATTTTTATCATACATGTTTTTGTTTGAAAATATATTTCAAAAATGAAAACTAGAAACTCAAAATCATTCTAAACGGTTAAATTAGCCAAATTTGAACCAATTTAGTGTAACAAAGAAAGTTTTTATTATGTAAATAAATAATCAAAATTCTATCTTAATCGATGGATTTTCCGAAGAAAAAAAAAAATAAGCTCTGGGGTTTAACGTTAGGTCTATTTATTTCATCATTAGAAAATTAATTCCATGAGAATAACTTCAGTTAAAAGATTAGACTTTTCAATAGATTTTTTAACATTTTCAAAATCAATTGTTGCCAATCCTACTCTAACACTAGAAATCACACAAACAATTAGTCCAATTGGCAAAAGAAAGTTATGTATTACAGTTGTAGTGTTTGGAAATCAAATTCCCACTTTATAAAAGATGGAAGAAGAGTGCCAATGAAGGATTTAGAGAATTAAAGAAGAGACTTTTGGTTGTTTAATGAAGAGAACAAGAAGAGTGCCAATATTATCTTTGAATTTTATATGCTACAAGGTCGTGATGTCTTTGTTAAGTCTCTTTCGATTAGAGACAAAGTAGGTGGTAATGTGACAAACTCAGCATCTTACTTTGAATGATAGTGGACAATAATAGCACAAGGTGGCAACATCCATCCGTTCATCTCCAATTTCTTCGAGATAGAGTTCAATTCATGCCCCTTTTGTGGTACGTATAAATTAAGATTATATTAGATTATCTATTTGCTATCATAACATCATACACCAATATCATTTTGGACCATAATTAAATGGAGCTTTAGTGATAATGCTTCTCAAAACTCAATATGATTAAGGATCGATGTGCCTCCAAAGAAGATGGACTAACTTTAATTATGTAACATAATCTCTTATAAAAGAGAAAAGGACAAAAACAGGAGGAATAAGCATTTGGACATGATGGATAAACACTACACAACGAGTTAAATTAAAAAGACAAAACTTCATTATCTTTATAATTGAGTTAATTACCTTTTCTGTCTCAAAACGATACGTACAGATATAGTTTGCCCTTGCTTTACTCTTTGTTTACATGCATGAAATTAGATTAAAATAGCTTAAACAAGAAAAGGAAAGTAAAGAAAATAAAAAAGTTTGAAGATGTCATGGAAAGGGTAACTAGTGAATGTAAAATTAATTAGGGTTGAAAGTGATGGTAATGAATAACAGTGGTCCTGCGTCGTGCAGAGTCATATTGCAAAAGACTTTTATGCAATGCCGGATGATTTGGTGCAAAAAGTTATGTTTGAAAATGAAATTTAGGTTATATATGCTAGGTTGATAATGATCAATTGAAACAGTCAGACGATTTTGTTGAATAAAATTCTTTCCAGTATAAAAAAAGTCAATTTTATTGAAAGCTATGAATTATAGTGCTTTTTGTTTAATTAATATAAAAATAAATGTTTAAAAGGTATTATTCCGGAATAATTAATTGAAGAACGGTACTTCTTAAAAAAAATAAAACCTTAAATAAGTTTTTTTTTCCCTAAATCCTTACAAAAATTACTTTTAATCCTTGAAATTCAAAAGTATTTATTTTAGTCTCTAAAATTAATTTGTTTTTTGTATTAACGTCGTCCGTTTATAAGTTCAGTGTATTTGGTTGTGTCAGATGTAAAATTGAAGATTGACGGGATTATGATTGAGGAAAATAGTGATTCACGAGTTTAAAAAACATGCTCCATGTCCACAATTTTTTAACGGTAGTAACAGGAGAAGAATGACTAAAAGTGAATAAAGAATTAAAAAAGATATTTTTAAATTTTAAGGACTAAAATTAAATTTTTGTAAAACTTTAAAGACAAAAAACTTATTGAAATAGAAAGACTTTTTTTTTTTTCTCCAGAATGTTACTTTATATATTTTTCATAGTAACTTTATACATATAATTAATACATAAGTGTCTCATACTTTGCATCAAAACTGTAAATAATTTAGTCAAATTTTAACAAAAAATATTAAGATATGCATGCCTACTCAATTTAATTTAAATTTAAAACTTGAAAATATGCATGCCTACTTAATTTAATTTATATTTAAAACTTGAAAAACATAGTTAAGAATAAAGTGTGTCATTCTTTAATAGACTACACATTCTAATAATCTAATACAATATATTGGAAGTAGGAAAAAATAAAATAAAAATAAAAATTTCACTTCTTTTGAGGTATTTCTTTTTCAATAAGTTATTAAACTTGTATTTATTTTAATAGTATCCTTTCGTTTAACAGTTGTTATAAAAAATTAAGGTGTACATAACTTTTCTTTCCTTAAAGTTTTACAAAAATTAATTTTTGGTCTTTAAAATTTAAAAATATTTTTTTAATTCCTGAAATTAATTTTTTTTTATTAATGTTGTCTGTTTATAAATTTAATTGTATTTGCCTATGTCGGATGTGAATTGAAGATTGAGGGTTAGGATTGAAAAGGAAAGTGATTGATGAGTACAAAAACTTACTCTCTGTCAACAATTTTTTAACTGCGTTAATTGTGGAAGAAAGACTAAAATGAACACATTGAGAGTGGTTGTGAATGTATATGCTCCTTGTATGATGGCTGGAAAGAGGGAGTTGTAGGGGTCCTATTAGAATACAAAGAACACTTTTAGGATTATAGTTGAAGCGTAGTTAGACAAGTTGGAGAAAGAATTTTTGAGAATGGAGAATTTGGATCTTCGCAATTGGAGATGACAAAATTTTTTAACTTCCTATTAAATATGGAGTTAGTGGGGTAACAATATCAAGCCACATATACACTTGGTTTAGTGGTAGATGCAAGGCCTATAGTATATTAGATAGATTCTTGCTTTCAGAGGATTGGTTGGACTTGACACTTAATACCTAATACCTTCCAGTTGAATTTGGATTGAGACTACTCAAATCATTGCCCATAATTTTGAAACAATCATTAGCTAATTAGGGGTAAAAAACCATTCAAATTCATTAATGGAAGGTTAAAGTGTAATGACTTTGATAATTTTATAAGAGAAAAGTATAACAACTTAAGTAGTACAAAGTTGGGGAGCTCTAGTTCTAAGAGAAAAGCTAAAAGCTCTAAAAATTGAAGGGAAGAAGTGAAGTAAAGAAAATATTGGTAAGGTAAGAAGAAGATATCAGACTAGAAAAAAGATATGGTTTTCATAATAAAGAAGAGGAGCACAATATGGAGAATGGGGAAGAAAGAGGGTGGAGGCATTAGAAATGAAAAAATGGAGTAAAATATCAGGAAGCTTTCGTAGCCCAAAAAGCTAAGGTCAAATGACTACAACTGTAAGTTGGTGACCTTAATACCAGATTCTTCCATGCCACAAATAATTGGCAAAAACATGGTATAAAAAGGTTTATGATTGACGGGGAATGGATTGATGGCCCAAGGACAAGAACAACAAAAAATCAAACAATTCTTCAAAAAGAGGTTCTAGTCTCAAACTAATCTAGGTGTGAGATTTGGGTGGAGTAAATTTTAAATGCTTCTTTTCTTATCAATGTACCAATTTAGTAAAGAATTTTCTAAGGAAGAAATAAGGTTGGCAGTGTGGGATTGTGTATAGTCTCAAAGACTCGAGAACTAGATAGTATAATATGAAATTTGTGAAACATTTTTGGGACTTGTTGAAATGAGATATTATGAATTTAATGATGGAATTCCATGCAAATGCAAAACTTCCCAGGGTCTCAAATGCATATTTCCCAACCTTGATTCCTAAAAAAGATATCACAACAGGTCTTAGGGATTATAAACATATTCTCTAACAGGGATGATTTATAAATAATTGTAAAAGTGCTAGTAAGGAGGCTTGCTTTAGTGATACATAGTATAATTTAGGAGTCCCAAATAGCATTTATCAAAGGAATGCAATTGTTTGACAATGTTGTTGTAAATGAGTTAATTCATGAGGTAAAACAAGCCAGAAATTCATTACTAGTGTTCAAGGTAGACTTTGAAAACACACATAATGTGATTACCTAGCCTTTCCTCTTTCACATGCTAAATCAATTTGGATTTTGGGATAAATGGATTGGATGGATAAAAAGGGAAGCTTACAATCCTACTTTGCGTCGATGTTAGTAAATAGGAACATCACCCAAGAATTCAATATTTTATGGGGTTTATTATTGTTGCTTAAGGTCTTGGAGTTTGGTTAAGGAAATAGTTAACAAAAATCTACTTGTAGAGTTGAAGATCGGAATTCAAGATATTTAAGTTGCTTTCTCTTATCTAAGGGTTCTTATAGCAATTAATGCGAGCTGCAAAAGAGTATGAAGACCTATTCTAGAAAAATTACAAGTGAAATTGTCTTCCTAAAAACAAAAAAATTTGTCATTGAGGGCGGATTTGCTTAATCAAATCTATCGTATATCTTTATTTTCTTTCTTACTTTTTACAGGTTATTGAATAAAGTGTATCATTTCATACTAGCATATGAGGTTTCTATGGGGTAGAATAAAAGAAAACAAAAAATTAGGTTCGATCAAATGAGATGTGGTGTCTACGACAAAGGTTAAGGAGGATTAAGAATTGAAGATGTGAATGACTTTAATAAAGCACTGCTAGGTAAATAGAGGTGGTGAATCCTAAATGAAGAAAATTATTTATGTATAAATATTCTACAATCCAAGTATGAGGACATTAGAAATAAGTTGCATCTTACTTACGAGAGAGGAAGCTCACAATGGTGGACAAATTTTGTATAGGTGACAACATGGGTGGTAGTGAAAACAACTTGAAGGTAGTGGTAGGTGATGATTCTTTGTTTAAACTCCAAGAAAATGTTTGTTATGGAATAGATAGTCTATTTTTTCCTAGGTTATTAATCTCTCTAACATAAAAGAAATTCTTATTTCAAAGGTAGTGGAATGGAGTGATAATAAATGGGAAACTAGGTTCCAATGGAGAAGACTATTACTCATATAGGAGACTAGTTGGGTGAACAAGTTGGAAAGGGTTCTTAAAGGGGTGCAATTAAAATTTGATGGGAAAGATAGGTGGAAGTAGGGAATCAGATCTAGCAATGAACAAGGGTTTTTAGTAAAAGATGGATACAAAGTAGATCACAATGGCTTGCAAGAAAAGTGTTTTCAAAGATATTAGCTTTTTCATGGAGGATAGCTAGCACCCAATCAGATTCAACAAAGAGTGATTAGTAAAAAGGAATATCCATGTTTTTATAGTGATGTTTTCCTTATTTGTCATCTTGAATAATTTGTTTCACGTATACTATTTTCACAATCTAGCATATCAAGTTTGGATGTATTGCTAATGGTGGCTTGGGCAATTGAAGGCATTATATAAGAACTCAAATGTGCAAACATGTCAAATATGTTAAAGGCAAGAAACAAAAAGTAATTTTGTGTGAAATATGGTTGGAAACTTTGTAATCCATCTAGATTGTAAGAAATGTTTTACTATTTAAAGGATCTTAATTCTGTGTGGCAAATGTTTGCAAGCATACCTACAAAACTTTTGGTTATGGCTAGGTGACTTTGTAAAAAAAACTTTCTCTTCTTGATGTGGGGTTTATGAGAGGGCACTTATACATTGTATTGAACTATATGACTTTATGTGGGGTATCTTTGATCATGTTAAGGTAAATTGCATTTCTCTCTTGCAATTATTCAAGAACCTCTTGACTATATTTTGTAATTGGATGATGTTCTGAAAATGTTGAATAAAATAGTTTTTCATTTTCTCAAAAGATTGTAAATTATGACGATAATTTTATAACATGTAAACTTCAATAATTTGTAAATAATTAAAAAATTATATAATTACAAATTATTATTTATGAAGTAGTAAACACTACAAAAAACTATGTTTATTGCGACGGTTAAAAACTCCTATTTCCGACAATTATAACTGCTACAAAATTAACATTGCAACGATCACTTACCCATCGCAATGTTATCTTTCATGAGTTAATATTGTGACGGTTCAAATAACCATCCCACCAACCACCACTAAATAAGAGATACATATGTGACTATTGCTTTTAATCGTCACAATGTTGTTCATTTGTTTTGTCTACCATTTTGTGACAATTGCATACCCGCTGCAATTTATTTTCTATTTTTTAATTATTTTGTGGCAGTTAAATAACCGTCACAATATTTTGTTATGTTTATTTTAAAACTATGATTGCAATCATTACATACCGTTAATTGTTTTCTAATTTTTATAATTATTTTGCGACAATTGCTGATGTCGTAATATTTTCTGAATGATTTTTTAAAACTATGATCGTAATAGTTATGTAATTGTCACAATGTTTTTTTTAATTATATTACGACAATTGGGTGACATATTTTTGGGATGATTTTTTTATAGTTTTAATTTTATAATTTTTTCTATTAAAAATATATTAGGACATTTTTAAAAAATATATTAACTATGTTAAATATTCATAATGCTTTCAAAATTTAAATTCTTTAATTACCATAAATTACAATTTATGATGAATTAAAATAATTTTTTATTATCTTTTTATAATCTATACTTAATTTTATATAAATAAAATATTCAATAAGAAAATAAAAAATGGATTAATATAGTATATACTATGAGCATAGATATTATTCAATATTGAAATAATTTAAAACTAATTCATTGTCTCATAAATTCAAAAAAAAAATTCCTAGAATTCATACAATAAAAACAAGAACAATTTAAATAGACACATGTCTATTTAAATAGACACAGGTGATTCTAGTTCATGATCTTTTGGCACATGTCTAGACTCGAAGGAGTGTCTTGCATCACTTGGTGACTCCAAATCATGTAGCTGGAATGAAATGGAAAATAAACAAATAATTAGTAATTTAAACTACCAATTTAATAAAAAATAGTAAAGTAACAAATTCTAATAATATATAGATATTCTTTTTAGTATTAGTATAATATATAACTTCAAAGAACAAAGTGCAGTTAACCAAGTTGACCAAAGACTTGCTTGATAAATTGTTGATGGCACAATCACGGGTAGAAATGTCCCCCATTAATCTACCATTACTTATAAATAGCATTACTAGTGTCTCTTATGACTTATAAATATCACCCAATTCCTAAATTGCAATTTGACATTATATATTTATAAATATTATTTGGTTGCTCACAAATATTTTCCTTTTAAGTAAAATTCAAAATAGATTTAATTGGTAATTTCTTAATGTCAATAAACTTCACCATTAAGAAATGATAAAAAATAAAAATAAAATGAATCTGAATAATTTGAGTAAGAGATAAATTTATATTTTTCATGTTTAACTATGACTTGTGAACAAAATCTGTTACAATTAGTGTCTTTCCTTTGTTTGTTGTTAAAGAAAATAGTGCAGTGATCACCACCCACTCTATTTTGAACAATAGTTTTTGTTTCACAGAAAATTATGGTTTAACTAAATTGATCTTCTCATAAGTCTTTTTAAGAAGTACCAAACTATCTCAAAGAAAACCTATGTGAAGGGAGAAAAATGATGATGATTTACTCATGAGTAAGAATCTTGCTTATTTTGTTATTTGGAGAGATATTCTAAACAATCTTGATTCATAGATAGTACTTGTGATTAGAAAATTTTTTGAGGATGTGCCAGAATGGTAAACCTTTGATTAGTCATATGAGTTTTAAGGGTCTAACATTAATTCTAAATGGTTCTAGACCAATGACTATGTATATAATTTCCATATTTTGTATAGAAATTGTTTGTGTTATCAAAAAGGGCGACTGACTAGATTGATTGCAAGTGTTTGGACTGAAAAAATTCTTCTTAAAGGACCGTTAATATATTCTATTTTTTTAAAGTGAGGGGCCTAAACCCCACTATAGAATCAAGGCAAATATCTGTTATTAATTTGTTATAATTATTTTTTAAGAGAGGATTTGAACCTGGAACAACATGTAGACAAACGTTTAACTAATATTTTATATGTTGATGAAATTTTTGCTTTGCTCAAAGATATTTTATAGTACTATGTTGTGATTTGGATTTATTATTTGGTTGATATAGCAGAAGTTATTATATGTAGAGATACATTCAAAAACCTTCCAGCAAAATAAATAAGATCAATCATATGGTAGGTATCCCATAGTTTACTAAACCAGAGCAATTATACTACACTTATAAGTGCTAAGAAAACTTGGTGGCATTTATACACTTCTAAGCTTGTGTAATTTCTAAGAAGAAGAATGAGCAGACTGTTAAATCTTTGAAGAAGTAAATTTTATCACCAACAATTAGATTGTGAGTTTCAGATTGATTTGGAGCAATGAGACTTTATTTGAGGGTGAATGATGGACCATTAGAAAATTAATTCTGAAGACTCAAAATTCTATTGGTAAGATAAGAATGCAAAAGTTGTTAAATGAATACATAGATGATGCTTGAGTGAGGAAGTGTGGTAGAGAACAAAATTATTTTGTTTCAATAAGAACAAAAATATGAAATAGATGGCAGAGAGTAAATAGGATAAAGTTGAAAATGGGAGAGAGAATATGAGAACTCTTGGTTATACAATATTAAATCAGCATACAATATTACTATGGATAAACAAAGGAGGGAGGCAATAGCACTCTTCAAACAGATGTAAGGGAACATTATTTTGTAGAAATAAACCTATGGATGAGACATAGTTTATTGATGAAGAAGTAACCAAACATAGATCATGGTAGTAGAAAAAAAGTTAAGGTTCCGTTTGGGATGGTTTTGAGTTTCTGGTTTTGCGTTTTGAAATGTATTTTGAAAACAGAAATTTGTTCGGCAAAAATGATTCTGTTTTGGTTTTTTACTCATTTTCGAAACAGTTTTCACTCAATTTTAAAAACAATAAAATTTGGTTTTTATATTTCTGTTTCTGTTTTTATTTAAATTCATTACTTGACGTCATTTGTCACCATTGACCATCACCTCTGACTAAAAGTCATCGACCGCCACTCCCACGGTCATTAGTCATCACCTCCGATCGATAGTCACCAGCCCCTGCCTCCGACTAACAGTCACCGGTTGTCACCTCCGATTGACAATCACCAATCGCCACCTCCAACTAGCTATCACCGACAACCACCTTCAACTGCCAGTCACCAACCGCCACTTCCGATCTCTGGCCGCGATCACTGGCCGCCACCTCTGATCGGCAGTCACCAGCCGCCACCTTTGACCGATTATCACCGGCCGCCACCTCTGACCAACTGTCACCGGCCGCCACCTCCGACTGGCGGTCAGCGACTGCCACCTCCGACCAGTGATCACCGGCTGCCACCTTCGACCAACGGTCACGCCGCCACTGCCGACCGGTGATCACCGATCATCGCCTCCGACTGGCGATCATCGGTTGCTGCCTCCAACCGACCTTCACCTCCGACTGGCGGTCACCGGTCGTCACCTCCAACCAACGGACACCGGTAGCTACCTTCGACCGGCCATCACCAACCACACCTCCGACCAGCCATCACCGGCCATCACCTCTGACCAATGGTCACCGGCAGCTACCTCCGACCAGTGGTCACCAACCACACCTTTGACTGCCGATCGCCAATGACCGACTGTCACCTTCAACGATCGCTACCTTCAACTAGTGTTTTGGTTAAGATTTGAAACCAATGTTTTAAATTTGGAAACAAAAACAATGTTGTTTTTAAAATTTTGAAAACTTAAAACTAAAACTAGTTTTTGTTTTTAGAAATTTTAAAACTAGAAACTAAAAACCATCCCGAATGGGACCTAAGTTAACAGGTATATTGTATAATTATGCACCATGGAGCAAAAATCACACAACATGCATATGTCTCATAAAATGACAAAGAGAGGATGGGAAAGACAAGATAAGATGAGTGGATGTGAAAATGGGTACATATTAACATTTTTATGCAAAAGAGGAATGTTCGGAAACTCTTTTAAAAGTCTCCCTGTTGTTTGTCACCAATTTTAATTGAGTCATTTAACGATAATAAAACTTACTAAACCATAATTTCTAATCAATTATAAGAAAAGTTTCAAAAGAGAGTTTCAATGACACTCCTCTTATGTGCAAAGGAAGGAAGAAAGCATGATATGGTTGTGGATGGACCATGTAAGATAAAAGGACATCATTTGCTTTTGGTGAATGGGGTGGAATTTGTTCATGTTGTATGGTGATATCAACTTACGTGATTGTATCAACTTTTTATACGACAATCTCAGAACTAGTAATTCTAATTGAATTGGTCACTCCTTGGGCTTAATTTGACTATATTAATAAAATTTAGCTTATCAAACAAAATTCTTATACCTTGTTAACATTTGGTTCTTAGAAAAAAGTTTGAGTTCCATATATGAAAGGTGTTTCTCCCTTCATATTAATTGTGTAAATATTCAAAAATCTCCTTGCAAAAAAAAAATAGTGTAGTAATCACTACCCACTCTGTTTTGAATAGTAGTTTTTGTCTTACAAAAAATTAGTTTAACTAAATTGATATTTGAATTTGTTTCTCACTAGGGATGACAACAGGGCAGGGTGGTGCGAGTTTGACCCTCCCTGTCCCTGCAAAGTCCGAGGCAGTTCGGGTTTCGGTATAAAAAAAATATATATGAAATTTTAATCTCCGTTCTCATTAGGTATTTTCGGATTCGGGTATATTGGCGAGTACCCGTTATATTATTTTTTACAATTTAAATTTACTTATTTATTATTAATAAATATTATATTAAGTTATTAATTATATTTTAATTTAAAAAGTGTATAAAAAATAATTAATAACAAGAAGTTATAAATTAAAGTTTAAGAATTAAATTTTTTAATTAAATATATAACTTTAAACTTATTATATAATTGTTAAAATCATAATCGGGTTCCGGTACGGGGTAGGTATTCACATACTCATACTCGTAGGTTTATCATATTTAGGTTTTGTAAATAGAAAAGGGGAACAAAAATAAAGGTTGTGGGATATACTTCTTATTTATGTTTTTTAGATGATTTTTAACATTGCGGTAGTTGAGAGTTTTAGAGTATTTAAATAAAAATAATTAAGTAATTAACACGTAAGAGCATGATTCCAAACATTCAAGAAAATTGTGACGGTTACTCTCAAATATTTAATATTATGTCAATTGAACGGAATCGCCATGTTAACTGTCTCAATTTTGAATCAGTGACAACTAACATGGAACTGTCTCTTGCACCGCGATTTTGTTATTTTCTTGTAGTGAAAGTATAAGTATGATTCTTATTATAACAAATTTCTTATCAATTTCTCACATTAAAAAAATAAAAGTTTTGAAAATGTGCAATGTAACAGAATTAGATTGGAGTGAGTTTCAAGTAAATAAATGAAACCATGCAAAAAGTAAGAGATTTTTAATTATTTTACTACTAGAAAAAATAAATTCAGCATCATTTCAGTTATATTAGTTTAGGCTAATAATCAATGTAGACAAAAGTACAGTGACAAATCTGTAAATAATTGAAAAATTATCTACGATTCCCCTAAAATTGATGTAGAATTGAAGTGTTACTTATTCCCTACCACGGTTTTAGTAGTAATCACTGGACATAAAAAATTAAAGTTAGCAAGACTAATCATTATTCTTTCTTAGTTCTTACCATACATTATTAAACATATAAACAAAAACTCAATTCAAGTTCTTAACTCCGACTATTTTTGTCCTTCTAATTAAAATCAAAAGACAAAAATAGAATCATTACATGTCATTCTTTTAAGCATAAACATATCTCAGATTTAGATCCTTACTTCATGAGTAGCAATTGTTAACAGAAAATTCTTACATATTTAAGCAGTCTTGATCAATTAACACAACCTAAATTCAAATGAATACTTCTTTTCTTAATTAAATATTTGTTATTCATAGTAATTAAGTTGAACAATCATCTCATAAATAATGAATTTATTAAAAGTAATAAAATTAGTGATCAATCTCACCTATATACATCATGAATAGGAGGATTAATATGAATATATGGTATGGATGAGAGCTTATTGAAGATTTAGGTCAATGTCTTAGCTTTATCTTGTTTGTAAATATTTTTAATATTCCTAGAAATTAGGGTGTGAGGTTTATTTTCCTTAAGGCCTTGTATTTTGGCCATTGTCCTATTGTACAAGCTAGTGGTACCTTGAGTAATTATGTGGAGTGTGTGTAGAAAGAGGTACAACCATATTTGGAAGTGTGGATCATTTCCACACCCCTAGCTCATTTTTGCACCCCACTTTCTAACACACAAAGCATGACAAACACAAGGGCCCACTCTTCCTTGATTCTAGGTGTGATATTAGGTGTTGGTTCCCTTAGTTAGTTAGCTAATTAATCTAGCTTAGGAAATGGGCTTGGGTTGGACATCCATGTTTACGGAGCTTAAGCTTGTTTTGTTCTCCTAATCCTAACCACCCATTCCCCTATAAATATCCCCCCTCACTCCATGTATTTCTCACCTTTGAATTGAATGAAAAATTGTCTCATTTAAGCACATTCATAATAAAAGGTCTTGCACATCCTCACTCTAGAGGAAGCTCTTCCTATTTGGTTTTTATCAAGGGTTCTTTTCCTTGTGGCAAACTTCTAAAATTTTTTGATTATCTTGGGCCATCCACCCCCATCTTCCTTCCTTCCATCTTCCATTTCTTTGTCACTTGGAACCTCAAGGAGAAAGATCAAGGGGAGTGCAGCTTGGCTTGCATCAACTGGTATCAAGAGCCAACTCTAAGAGGTTATTTTATTTTCCTAGTCTTAACTTTTTTCTAGCATCTTGTTCTTAGTTCTTTTAGTGTTTTTCAATTTATTTTTTCCAACCTTCCATTTATGTCATTTAATTTCCTTTATTGTCTTGTAGTTTATGTTTTAGTAGTTTTCATTTCTTGCTATTTAATTTCTTAGTCAATGTTATTTTGTAGATTCAATTTCTTTTGTTCCATTCAATTGAATCTTGTGTGTGTTTCTTTAGGTTTTATTTCTAATTTCACCCCAGCCATTTAATTTCTTTAATATTTTAGTGTATTCCTAAGAAGATTATTGTAATGACTTCACAAACTTTGTGAAGGTTTAGGGTTTAGGGCCATACAATTGTGGTTTTGATCTTTCGATGCACCTTGCTTCTTTTATGTGTTCTTGTGCTTTAGCATTCTATTTTTTCCAGCCTTATTTCTCTGTTTGGGGCGTGAGTTTATGTTCATCTTGGGTAAATTATTTTCAGTTATTTTTTAATCTTCCAAGTTGTGTCTTAGATAATTATGTTTTAGTCATTTACTTGTCACATTAATTTCCTAGTTATGTCTTTTATTTTTCTACCATAAAAAGTGTGTTGTACTTCTTGAAAAGTGTGTTTGCTTCTTGAGGGATTGAGCAGCCAAGAGGAGTAACCTCTTGTGAGTTCATGTCTAAGGAGTCCCACATGTTTTAGATCATAGCATGTTTCAAAAAAAAATTCCAAAAATATTGCCCAATTCTTTTTTAAAGTCCATTTGTTCAATTTGTAGTAGCAGCTTAATTGTGCTAGTTTCTTTAATGAATGTTACTTGGCTGATTGAGATCCATTTGGGCATGTGATTTGGGCTAAGAACTTGAGCAATCAAGCTTGCCTTAACACTCATCATGCTCCCTTTTGTGCCTATTAGTAATTACCTAAAATTAATAGTCCATTAAGTTGTTTTGTTTCTTTTATTTGCACTTTGTATCTCAAATTTTGTGGTCTTTTCCTTTACATTGTTTCAAGCATTTACATGTCTTAAACCCCTCATTATATTTGCTTTTGAATTGCTTAAAGAGGTGTAGCAAAATTGTTTAAAAAAAAGAAGAGAAAAGAAATCAAAAGAAAATAAGTAAAAATAAAGTGTTAGAAAAAAATTTTAAAAAGAGAAGTAAAAAGAACAAAAAAGTTTAGTGCACCTAAAATTGTTTCAATCTTTCAAATGAGTGTTTAAAAATTGTTGAATTTGCTTGGAATTGCTTGTATACAATTTGGCAATGATGATTTAAAATTGTGCAAATCATTGAACATTTTGTTGAGTCTTTTTTGTTTTAGTCTATTCTACTTTAGTGTTGTTCTAGGTTCTTTTTTAACACCAACTTTCTTGCTACACCTTAATTTTTGCCTTCTTCTTTTGGTATTCATTGAGTTTGTCTTTAAGAAATCTTTTCATTTAGATGTTTACCCTTTCTTTTTGAGTGTTTTCTTGTTTTTTGCTTTCATTCTTACACTTCCCTTTGTTCCTTTTTGTTGGGCATCTCTTCTTCTCTTGGATAAGGTCATTTTGCTTGCACTTATATAAGGGTAGCCTCTTGGGATGTATTGATTAAAATCCAAGAAAAGTGGACTTAAAGAGGAGGCCAAGACTTGTGTGCATACACTTGGTAAGGGAGCACTTGGAAGAAGAATCAACATCAAGTTTTCTTTAATTTATTGCTTTCATTGGGTGTATTTTTAAAGGACTTTTTAATTAGAGTTGTTGGATGCCCATAAGAGTCACCTCTTTAGCTAGTAATAATTTAGTATCTCGATTAAGTGTGAGTGAGGAATTGGTACCCCTAACTCATAATTTAGGAGCACTTTTTAGTCCCTAATCTTTGCTTTAAATTCTTTTATTCCTTTTCACATTTTAGTTAAGTGCTTAAATTCCAAAGGCTTAAGCTACTTTTAAGTGAGAAAACATAAAAAAAGAAGAGAGTAGTGTTGCCTTGTTTCTTGCATTTCCATCATCTTAGTTTCAACCTTGCACTTCTAAAATGGATTCACACACTTCAAGCAATAAGAGTGTTAACCAAGAGGGATTACCTAAGTTAGGCGCTCTAGATAAATTTTTAAATGAATTTAGTGAGTGAAGAGTTGAAAAAAGTAACATAAGGAAAAAGAGAGATGCAAGAGAAGAAAGAAAAAAAGAAGAAAAATAAAAAGAAAGAAAAGAGAAAGCTAATAGAAAAGAAGATACGTGAAGAGAAAGAGAGAGAAAGAAAAGAAAAAGAAGAGAGAGAGAGAGAAGAGAAAGAAAAGAAAGAAGAGAAAGAAAAAGATAAAAGGAGAGAAAAAGAGAAAGAAGAGAGAGAGAAGACAATAAAGAGAAGATAATGAGAGAAGAGAAAGAGAAAGAAGGAGAATGAGAGGCTATAGGTCTAGTGCCACCAATTCTAGGTTAGAAAGTGAGAGTGATTATTTTGAGGATCAACCTAGAAAGGAGAGACCTAGAGGGAAGAGAGATCAAACTTCTAAAGAACAAAGAATAGACCTTCCACCTTTCCTGGGAAAAGATGACATGGAAGCCTACCTTGATAGGGAAATGAAGGTAAAGCAACTCTTCATTTGCTTCCGAGTGAGTGAAAAAAGAAAAGTGTCTTTAGCTACCTTAAGCTATTAAGGGTATGTTATGTAATGTTGGACCGCTCTTGTTAATGAGAGGTGTCGCCATCATAACCATCCTATTAATATTGGAATGATCTTAAGGGGGCTATGAGGCAAAGGCATATCCCTTCTTATTATAAAAAGGAACTCCTTGACAAGCTTCAAAGGTTGAAACAACACAATTTGAGTGTTGAAGAATATAGGCAAAACATGGAGCCTTTCATGATAAAGGTAGGAATAACAAAGAGCCTACCTCCACCTTTGAAAGGTTTCTAAGTGGCTTGAATTTTTAAATCCGTTACAAAGTTAAACTCTTGTCATTTAGACATCTAGATGACTTGTCCAACTTTGTATAAAAGTCAAGCAACAATTGAAAAGGAAGGCTTCTTCAAAGAAGAACTACTCTAACCATCCTTCCTACTCTTATACAAATAGGGATTAAACCAAGGGGAGCTCTTCCAAGAGCCAACCCAAAAGAAGAACCCACCATAAACATGCATGATAAGACTAATCTTCTACATCTTAGAGAAAACCCCCCTTACTAGCTCTTCGTATAAGACTAGTAGCATTAAGTGCTTTAAGTGTCTTAAGAGATGTCACATTGTCTCCTAATGCCCCACCAAAAAGACCATTATCATGATGGATCAAGACATTGTAAGTGAATCATCTTCCTCTTCTAGTGAGAGTGAGGAAGAAGGAGGTCGTAATCATGACATAAAGGTTTTTCCTTGTGAGGAGAACTTACTAATGGTTAGAAGGATTCTTGGAAGCCAATCTTGTGATACTAGCCTTACTTAAAGAAATAATATCTTTCATACAAGATGCAAAGATTTTTACAGAACATGTTCTCTAATTGTAGATAGTGGCTCATGCTGCAATTGTTATAGCACAAGGTTGGTACAAAAGTTGTTCTTGACTCTAATTCCTCACCCTAAGCCTTACAAGCTTCAATGGTTAAAGGAGGGTAAGGAATTGGTAGTCAACCAACAAGTGTGCCCTTCTCCATTGGGAATTATAATGATGAAATATCTTTATGATATAGCCCCAATGGAATCGACATATATCTTGTTAGGGAGGCCATGAAAATTTGATAGAAAAGTTATTCATGATGGCACTCTAATGAGATCACTCTCACCCACAATGAAAAGAAAATTAAGTTGCATCCCCTTTCACCATCTCAAGTGGCAGAGGAGCAACTTCTCTTGAAAAAGAAGAGGGGTGAGGAAGAGAAAAATAAGAAAAATAAAAACAAACATGCATTGATAGTTGATGGTTGGAAGAAAGTGTCTCTTCCAAGAAGATTGTACAAAAGGATAGTCATTTTGCAACAAAAGTTAACTTTAAAAGAAGCCTCCTATTTGAACAACCTCTCCACCTTGAACTCATTGAGGCACCAATGAAAACTTCCCAATGTGTTGAACTTAAACCATCAAACATTGAGCTTAAACATGCATCTCAAGTTCAAGACTTGGAAGAAGTAAAAAGGGAAGTTAATCTTCAAGAGGATTACTCCATGGATTCCAAGAAGGATTTTCTTGAAAATAATCCTTCCTTTGAGTAAGTGAAAATTAAGGTTGTGCCCATACCTTTTGAGCACATTGCACCACAACATCAAATTCTACTTAATGATGAGGCCAAATTTGAGCAAAAGATTGAGCACCACCCATTTAAAAAACATAGCCAATCTCAAGTTCAAATTCAAGAGACCATACAATAAAGGTCCACCCCTAGGCCCATCACTCTTTCTTGGGGTGAACAACAAGACAAGGCTTAGCTAGCCTTCTTGGATGAGTGCTCCAATGCACCAAGACTAATCTCACCACAAATTTCAAATTCTTTTATACTAGCACCTAATACATTAGGAATAGGATAGAGAGTTGTTGTATGGGGTACAAACAAACTTTTTCAAACCTTAGTACCAGCCTCCATTACCCCCAATCCTAGGGGGTATCACTAAAGACCTCTTACTTCTCCATGTATACCCTTCTGCACCTAATTATTCTTTTATTCATTTTCATGCAAGATTGGAAAAAGAGGAAGAAAGGCCTCAGGATTTGAGGTCAAATCCTCTCCAAGGGGGACAAGATGATGCAATCCCACTTAGCATGCATCATGGCTAGGAGGATAAAGATGAATAAATGACATGGATGGTTGTTCATTGAAGATTTAGGCCAATTTCTTGGCTTTATCCTGTTTGTAAATATTTTTAATATTCCTAAAAATTAGGGCATGAGGTTTATTTTCCTTAAGGCCTTGTATTTTGGCTATTGCCCTATTGTAAGAGTTAGCAGTACCTTGAGTAATTGTGTGGAGTGTGTGTAGAAAGAGGTGCAACCCATATTTAGGAATATAGGTAATTTCCACACCCCAACTCATTTTTGCACCCCAATTTCTAACATGTAAAACATGACAAACACAAGAGTCCGTTCTCCCTTGATTCTAGGAGTGATATTAGGTGTTGGTTCCCTTAGTTATTTAGCTAATTAATCTAGCTTAGGAAATGGGCTTGGGTTGGAAGTCCATGTTTCGGGAGCTTAAGCCCATTTTGCTCTCCTAACTAGGGCCCGATCGAATAGGAACACAACAACATATACCAATAGTAGTAATTGCACCAGGCCCCAACCAGAAACAAGGAATAATTTTAGATATGCATGTTTTCCCTTCCTTGTTACTACTCATTCTTTTGTGACAGTAACTAATTTAAGCAAAGGGTATTTGTGTGTGTGTGTATATATATATATATATATATATATATATATATATATATATATATATATATATATATATATATATATATATATATATACACACACACACGTAAGAGCAAGTCTCCCACTCCCATTATAAAGTTCATAAAAAATGGATAAAGTTTTGAATCATAGAAAACAGACTCTTGAATAAAACTCACAATGAACAAGTCTTGAATCTTCAAGGTCAAGAAGCTTCTGAAAATAGAGAATGAAGTTGTAAGTGTGAGCGTGCAAGGAAAGGAATAAAATAATAAGGTTAGGTTAAAGGTAAAATCCACGACAAGAGATTGAGAGAGTCTTCTACTCTTCGTTGCGTCGATTCCAGATCAAATCAGATAGGGGCACCAGCCAATTAGAGGGGAGGCATAGCAAAACACAGCGACATTGATGGAGTTTTCTACTCTTTGTGCTAGGTACTGGGTAGTGCTACTAGGGTTAAGAAAATTGCTAAGAAGTGAAGCAGGGAAGGCAACAAGCCAACAATGATAAGTAAAAGTTACTATCTTAGGTACTTAGGTTAGAATACACAAAGGGTCTCACCCCCACCCCTGAACCCGAGTTTTTAAATTGGGGAAAACTTGAACTTAAACTTAGTCAACTCGATTTTTTCCTATTAAAATTGGGACGGGTTCGTCTCAGTCCTCGCAAGTTCGAACTTCATTGTCATGCCATTAACAAGCAATTAATCAAAATTTTTACTCTCTAATATTTAATTTAAGATTTTTTAATTCCATTCACGTAGTTCGAAAATAAATATTAATCATTGTTTAAATTACTTGGTACATTCTTTTAGTTCTACTAAATTTTAATAAACAAGGTGCCCATTTTAGTCTTTACTTATTAATAATCTGCTAAAATTTTATTCTTTCTAAATTAAATCATCCATTTTAATACTTAGAAAAATAAATTATAAGGCATTAATTATTTATTTATTTGAAGTGCAGGGCAAGATTTATTTGACGAAGACGAATAAGACATTTGATGAGTTCATATGTTATATCAATTTTCACATTTTTTTTTCAAGTTTTTGGTGATTCACTAATTTAGCGAAATTATAAAGAGTGGCAACAAGTGATTTTTAATTTAGAATATATAGGAAAAATGTTATTTGATCAAAGTATGTGCATGCGTGAATACGTGTGTGCCTTTATACAATAATATAATAATAATAATAATAATAATGTTGTCTTTGTCGTCGTTTTTGTATGTCTGTCTCTATCTTTGCTAGAGTTATAAGGTTGGTTTAGTGACAAAGTCTACATCTAGAGAAAGAAGGAAAAGGTCTTAGGTTTAAATCTATCTACCAATAAAAACTAACACATTAACAATTGATTTGACTTATTAAAAACAATCAAGCAATACAAGTATTAAAATATAATAAATATAATGTTAAATTCATAAAATAATTAAAATGTAAAGTGACAATATTAATTTTCATTGTAACAAACATATATGACAAAATAAAGTAAAGAAATATACGGTTGGTCTAAAGTAAATTCTACACCAAGGAGAGAATAGAGAGAAAGAGATCATTGATTGAATCACTTTATTGACAAAAACTACCACACTAATAATTAACATTTGTCTATAAAAAAAGTGAAAACAAATTGTAATATTAATTTTGTGTAACAATAGTTAGGATTTTTATATAAGAACTTTAGAGAAGCTTAATGCCATAATTAATTTGTAAATGAGTGGTTGCATTTAGCAAATGATTAATATAAGTTTGTTCAAAATATTTTTGAAAAAAAAATCGCATAAACTATATAGTAGTTGACATTTACATAGAAAAGAAGCAAATGAATATATAAATATAATTATCATAAGTAATATCATATGGTAAAGACAAGGAGATAAAGAGAAAATAATAAAATGATGTTTGTAATATAAAGGTGTTCATATATCACCAATCAATTTATATACTTTTTTATATCTATATTTTCTTTTCTTTTCTCTCTTTCACCACAAGTGTAGAATAATAAAGAGTAGTTCAGATTTGGGCATATAATAATAGATAAATGACATTCATCAATTCACCAAATAAATAAAATGTTTCTTAGAGAGATAAATTGCATTTGTTAATTAAAAATCATTTTAACCATTATTAAAAAAATTTTAAACAAATTTAACCATTAGTAAATATTTCATTAACTCTATGATTCTAATAATTATACATAGATGCTATAAAAGAAATAAGAATTATACATGGATAATTATATACATCACACTCTTATTTACTTTTAATCTCGTATAAAACAGTTGATTATAGGCTATTTTACTTAATTCATAAGTTTGGTCCACGTAAAAATTAAAAAAAATTAATTTTCTTCTTTTTCATAATCAAATATTTTAGTACAAAATATCAATTTCAACACATTGATCACTACATTTCTAATACTGTTTAATTTGATTAGTAGAGTATTTAATTAATAAAAATTTAATTAAAAATACTTAATACATGAAAAATTTAATTAAAAAATCCAGTATATAGTGTTATTTAGCAATTTAATAGGTCATTATTTTCTTATCAACAATAAATGTCTATTAAACCAAATTCTTTAATTTCAAAAAGAAGACATCAAATGTCTATTTTTATTTTATAAAATAATCAAAATTATGGATTAAAAATAAAAAAATTAATCATCATCAATATATGGATAATTTTTTCACCATTGTCATGTGTCAATATATAGACAATGGTACATAATTTACTCTTTAATTTTACTTTTTTTATTTCATTGTCTCTTCTCTGTTTTTCAAATTAAAAACGCGACAGTGTGTAAGGTTCACAACTGGTTATATTTACCATATATTATGAATTTGAAGTATTTAAATATAAGTTTATAGTTTTCCTATTTGTGGTATAGACACAAAGGAAGTGAGCGCTGGTAATTAACTCCAAGGTCGTCATTGTCGGCAGTCTTCTCTCACTTTGTTTTTCTTTTCCTTAATTACAACGAATGTAAAGCATTCTTGTCCTTATATTCAAAACTTGTTCCTTATTACTTATGAGTTACGAGAAGGAGGTTTCTTATTGGACATTGGCTATTGCTTAATGTTGATAATTTGGATCACTTCAAAGGAGAGGCTCAAGATTAGATAATAATTCTCAATACATAATGGTGCAAAATCAGAATAAATTAAAAGACTATCAAGAAATCTCAATGTTATCATCATGCAATTTTTTTTTTAAAAAAAAAGTAATAATGTTGGAATATGTTACGACAAAATTTCTGTTAGTGTTCCTGTGAGAAAGCATTACAAAATTGACGGAAAAAAGGGGTACCATCAACTTTCTTAAAGTTCTTCCAATGGAATTTCAGGGAAAACTTTAATTTGGGTTTCCTCATTAACAGTGTGCATAATAAACCTAAGCCAGTGTGGCTGCACCTTGATCTTAAGAGATATGACAATGATTTGATGTTGATTGCTCACCAATAATTTCCAGCAGTTTTCCTTTCTACACACATTCAGTGTGAAACCATCTGGCCTAAGAAGACTGCCATATCGTGTATTTTATTGTGTGGGGCCCATAAATTGCATTATTTTCAAACTAGTTGCATGACACGTGATTGACTCATCACAATATTATGGTTTTAAGTTTTGGGGTCCTAAGAGTGCCACCTCTAATGGTTTCATCATTCATTAGTTGACACAATCCTTAATTTAACCTCAGCACAGAACTCATTTTGGCTGCATGTGAAATTGACACTCCACCCTCACTGTGTTGCATAGCAAAGAAAGAATTTGCATGGATTATGATGGTTGAAAATTAAGATCTTGGTTTCTTTTTGGGCTTTCTAAGATTTGGGGTCTGTGTTATTTTCTTGGAAATTTTCAACCCAAGGATTTGTATGTACCTTCCAAAGGGGGCAAATACAGTTCCTAGATTGAAGCAAGCTTCTGTGCTTGTCCATTACTGTGAACATGAATGTGTCTCAACTCTCAACCGTTTTAATTAATCATTGCATAGAAACCCAAAAGGCAATATAATGCATGATTGAAATTTTAGCTGCAAAGAAATACTAAGACAAGAGAGGATCCAAATTCATTGCACAAGTCAGGTAGTCTGATCGTTTGAATTATTTGTATTAAAATGAAAACCAAATTGCTTACTTATTCAAATCATTCCAAATTCGAGAAATTCATGAAAATTATTGATTGTTTGATATAAGTACTAATACAGGATGAAATATAACATTAATTCCATATTCTGTTTAATGTTTTAAGAATAAAACAGTATGTTAACGAACTAAATAATTTGATTTCATTGGGGAAAAAAATAAAACGAAAAAAAAAAGGGAAAAAAAAAAAGAAGACGACACTGATGTTTCATTCAATCCTATTCAAGCATCAAATCCTATCATTTTCTAAGTACTCAATGATAACTGACATGTATAAAGACATTTTTAAAATAAGTTCATCTCTAATACGAAACATATTTCTGTCACCTATTGATTAGAAAGTCTATAATAGGCAATGCCTGTCTAGAAGTCTCTTCAAGTATTTCATCATTTTGTCTATAACTACTTTGTCCACCAAAAACTCAAATAATACATAACCCTACCACGTACAAGCTCAGGGCTATGGCCCTTGTGTGCTGCAATCACAGTGCTTCCAGGAGGCACGTTGCTTCTGTCCCAGATTGCTGGGTATAAAGCAACATCTAAAGTAACGTGAACTATTATTACAAACTCCAATCCAGCACCTCCGAAAAGGAAAAAGTCACTGACATTTCCGAACATATTCTCTCCAGTTACAAGTGATAATCCTAATAAGTTAATAACTAGATGAAATATGACCAATGCAAAAAAATTAAAAAAAAAAAATGTGCTTGTAGTGAACCATTGAAAAAACATGAGGAATATACAGTGATCAAAATGGGATTGGCGCCTATTTTTCCAAATTTCACCCTAATGTAAGCCTGTAGTCAACAGAGCTGAGCAAAAACCCATCAAAAGAGACCCCAGTCATGAACCTTGAAGCTCGTAACAGCAAGTTTGAAGACCTCATCCATGGGCATACATCCAGCTTGAGCAGCTGGAACAGCTAAACCTGCACCAACTGTGTCCACACTTTCTCTCAAAGGGCTGCAGACATAAAATAAAATTCAGATGTGTGTCTTGTTCATGTAGAGCTTTCAGTAAGTTCAGATGTTATTGCATTTCTTTTTTCAACTGATCTCTAATATGCTTAGATCTTATTAGTAGATTTAAAATTGATTAATAACATGTTAATATATATATTACAAGAAAGGGTAATTGCCAACCCAAAAGAAAAGACAAATGAATCTCACATAATACTGGGTATCCTTTAACACACCTATCCTGATTTCTTATATATAAGGATCAGAGAGGTCAAAGTAACATCAACAGAGGGATGAATATCAAGTTTAATTTCATTAAACTTCAAGAGATATGAATGTAATTTTTTTCCAAAAAAAGAGTCCAAACCAAACCTTAACATCCATCTAAACTCAATTGAACTCACCCAAATTAATCATCACTTGAATTAGAGCCCAAGTAAGACAATTTTCTGAAGAGCTTATTGTCAAGAAAAAAAGAGTCCAAAACTTACTTTATAAGAATGGGCTCATATGCAGTGACTAATACATCAGTTTCAACTCCTTTAAGACGCAAATTTGCCAGATAAACCTAAACAAAATGAAAGAAATTGAAATTATTTAAAGATCAGTAAAAGTAGGAACAGTGTTAAATTAGCATTTGCAAAAGTTGAAAACATGCAAGTAAAAAGGAACCTACTTTCACAATATTTTGTGCCTCTCTTCCTTGCCGTCCTTTAGAAATTGCCTGGCAATAATTACAGGTGACAGCAAGCGAATATAAACAAGTGTAATGACAAAATAAAACCTAACAAGGCCAAAAACTAACACATGCACATATTACATAAAGAATAGTCTTGCAAAAGGGGCCATGTAAAAAAGAAATCAATTTTCACTTAAGATCAAAATAGGGATGGCTACTGATCAAGAAGTATAGACTAAAGATAGATGTAATTATCATATTCCTATCATTGAAGTGACTTAACCTAAGATTAAATGCATTAGCCAATAAAGATCACATTTAACTAGTACAACAAATCCAATATTTAAATCAACAGACCTATAATAGAAGTGAATACAAATGTGTTTTTCAGCTTGCACAGCTTCATGAAGAATATCTTATAGAAAATCTTGATAAATCCAAATGACAGTTGTAAAGAAAATAATATGTAATGCCACAGTTTCCCTTGTTTTCACTCTTCAACAACAACAAAACTCTTATCCCAAAAGGTGAGATTGGCTAGTTTCCCTTGTCTTCAACTTACAGAATCCATTTTTTTTTAAGTTTACAAGTAAGACATAGATATTAGGATAATAAATTGAGTTTAATTAGTATGCACTAGTAGTGTAAAAGAGTTTTACATTGACATTCAATCATAACTCTTTATTTATAACTTTTAAAGTATTAATTAGTAAATTCAACAAACTTACCATAAACAAAGAATTGTGATTAAACATTAGTGTAAAACTTGTTACACTAACCGTGCATACTAATTAAACTCTAATAAATTTGTGGGAGTAAAGATGGATCAGTGAAAAGTTGCCATCTTATGGGAAGTTATAAAAAACATCTAGAGAATAACTGAACTACTAATTGTGGCCTTCAAAAATTGAATTGAAATAATGTAAATAATTGACAGGTCAGTTGAGCAAAACTAACATTATTTCATACAAAAAAATTCTAGGTCTTACTACCCCTTAATGTAGCTTATACAGCTCTGATGTTTGGGCCAATTACAATATGCAACTTTATAATCATGGAGATTATCTCAGATTCAAGAGGATAATAGAGTAAATTGAACATATTTCACAGATGAAACCCAATGTATTATTTGATAATCTCAAATTGAAATAGACATTGACATAGATCAACTACATGTTGATCATTGTTCCCACTAAGAGATTGTTAGGAAAGATCACGATGAAATCAAAACAGGCCAGAGGATGAGGAGGTTGAGAGTCCAGATGTGTTATCAATGGCTGGATCTGTTAATGTGTTTGGCTGGAGGTCTAACTCAGCCACAAACTATGAAATTGGAAGGGGTTATTCAAGGAAAAAGAGTGCTGATTCTTATTGAGAGTGGTGCAAGCCACAATTTTATTTTTTCAGAATTAGTTCATCAGTTGGGTTCGATGGTTTAACCCACATAACCTTATAAGGTGAGCTTAGGAGATGGAAAACGAAAAAGTGCTCAAGTAAGCAAATTGCTGTAAAGTTAGGAAATCATGAATTAGGAGGATTTCCTTTTATTTGAGTTAGGACTGAATGTAATTTTGAGGGTAGCATGGTTAGCCACTTTGGGGAAAGTGAAGGTCAAAGAAATTTCTATAATATGGATAGCAACAATTCTGAAGTTGTACCTATTCAAAGTGGAGGGGAGAATATTTCTGAGGAACAAAACCAGTTACAGGCTTACAACAACTTTTGGTTATGCTCATGTTTTCTCAGAACGCAGAACCACAATAGTTGCCACCAAGCAGGGATGTGGATCATAAAATTGCATTGAAGTTGGGGTGAATCTAGTCAATATGCAGCCTTATAGGTACCCCTTCTTACAAAAAGAATGAGATAGAAAAACAAGTAGTTCATATGATAAAATCAGGTATTAGTAGGCCTAGTAACAGCCCTTACCCTAGCCCTGTAATACTTGTTAAAAAGAAAGATGGTAACTGGAGGTTTTGTATAGACTGTAGGGATTAAGGCCCTTAATAAAGTAACTGTACTAGATAAGTTTCCTATTCCAGTTATTGAAGAATTGTTGGATGAATTAAATGGAGCCAAATACTTTTCAAAAATAGATTTAAGGGCAGGTTATCATCAAATTTGGATGAATAAGGAGAACTACCTAAAAACAGCTTTTAGAACACAGCAAGGGCATTAGGAGTATGTCATTTGAATTAACAAATGCTCCAGCCACCTTCCAATGCGCTATGAATTCAGTATTGCAGCCTTACCTCAGAAAAATTGTATTGGGCTGTTTTGATGATATATTAGTGTATAGCAAGACCTGGGGGGAATACATGCAGTATTTGAGGGCAGCTTTGAAAACTCTTGTAAAGCAAGTATTTTTGCTAATTAAAAAAAGTGTAGCTTTGGAAAAACAGAGGTGGATTATTTGGCCCCTTAATTTCTCAGCAAGGGGTTGCAAACTTGCAATGGACACTAAGAAGGTGGAAGCCACACTGAAATGTCCGATTCCCAAATCTGTTAAGACTTTGAGGGGATCCTTATGTCTTGCAGGTTATTATAGAAGGTTTATTGCTGGATATGGAAAAATAGCGAGACCTTTAACAAGTTGAAGGGCAATTTCTTATGGACAAAAGAGAGAGCAAACGCATTTGAACAGTTGAAGAAAGCCATCACTTCTGCCGCAGTACTGACTATGCCTGATTTTTATCAACCTTTCTCCATTGAATGTGATGCCTTGGGTAAAGGAATAGGAGTTGTGCTATCTAAGAATCACAAGGCTATCACATTTTTCAGTAAACCTTTATCTGAATCATCACTAAACAAGTCAATTTATGAGAAAGAGTTGATGGCATTGGTGTCGGCCATTCAGCATAGCGGCCTTATCTGGTAGGACAGAAATTCAATCTCTATACAAACCAAAAGAGTTTAAAATACTTGCTGGAACAGAGTATTACAATTCAGAATCAATAAAATTGGTTGGTTAAGTTGCTTGGGTAAGAGTTTAATATTGTATACAAGGTTAGGACCGCCAATAGAGTGGCTGATGCAGTCTCTCAAAAGGATGAGAAAAAGGAAGTACAAGTCATATGTAGACCATATTGGCAAGGTATAACAGATAGATAAAGAAGTACAAGTTGATCCAGTACTCTTAAAAATTATAGAGGAGCTCAAGCAAGATCCTAACAGCCATGGGAAATACACCTTGGAGCATGACAAGCTGTACTACCAGGGGAAACTAGCATTGGTGGCAACTTCAGGTTGGATCCCCAAGCTATTGCAAGAGTTTCACTCATCTCTTTCAGGGGACAGTCAGGAGTATACATAACTTATAGGAGAGTTGCCCAATCACTATATTGGAAGTGCATGAAAAAGACAGTAACAATTTGTAGCAGCTTGTCATGTGTGTCAGTGCAGTAAATATCAAGCCTCGTCACCAGCTGGATTGCTTCATCCTCTCCCTATACCAAATGTTGTTAGGGAGGATATTAGTATGGATTTTGTAGTGGGTCTGCCAAAATCTACGGGGTTTGGTGCTATTTTAATGGTGGTGAATAGATTAAGTATAGCCATTTTATCTTGCTCAAACACCCATATTCAGCCAGGTTACTGGCTGATGTGTTTACAATAGAAGTGGTAAGACTTCATGGGGTACCAGCATCTATTGTGAGCGACAGGGACTCAATTTTTTCTGAGTCAGTTTTGGCAGGAGTTCTTTAAAAGGCAAGGAACTACATTGAGGATGAGTACTGCATATCATCTTGAGTCCGATGGACAAACAAAAGTTCTAAACAGAACATTGGAGACATACTTAGGGGGTTTTAGTTCGGAGCAACCTAAGACAGACAGAATTTATAGCATTGGCAGAAGACTGGTATAATACAGTTATCATGGGGCTGCCAAATGCACCCATTTTGAGGTTGTGTATGGTCAGGTTCCACCTTCCTTTGCAAGGTTCATCCCAGGGGAGATATTAGTGGAAGCAGTAGCCCAAGACTGAATAGAAAGAGATGAAGTATTAAAGCAACTAAAATACCACTTGGGGAGAGCACAAGATCATATGATTAGATATGCAAATAACCACAGAATACCCTCAAAAGTCAGTGGGGGAATTGGGTGTACTTGAAGATCAGATCTCATAGACAAAATTCTATGCCTACCAGATTGCATCCTAAGTTGTCAGCTAGATATTATGGGGCTTTTCTGGTTATCAAATAGATTGGAGCAATAGTTTTTCAACTACAGCTTGCCGGTCAAGCTGGAATCCATCCAGTTTTTCACATTTCTCAGCTTAAGTTAGCTGCAGGGAATCATCTGGTGGAAACTGAACTTCCAACAGAATTGCAGGGATATTCAGCAGGTTGGCAACCTACTAAGGTGCTGGGAACTTGAATGGTTAATCAAGGAACTGATCAAGTGCAGCAGATATTAATTCATTGGCAAGGAAAATCATCTGAAGATCAGGATTCAAATCAAAATGGGCCTAAAGCCTCATTAGTATATCAACGGAGGAAGAAAGTCCATCAAGGGTCATTGATTGTAATTGGAGAGAGATCTAACAGAATGTAAGAGGGTTGCTATGACAGTTAAATCAGTTGGAGAGTTTGTTAGAACAGATAGCTAGGTAAGGAAGAGTAATAAATACAGTTTTTTTAAGGAGGTAAGGGGAAATTTTGATAACTCAGTGAACAGGATCAGGTTTCCTGTGTAGAAGGGAATAGGCTCCTTGTGTAAGTGTTGTTGTGAGTTCATCAGCAATATTGTGAGCACACCAATTTTGGTGTGTTGTTAACCAATTCTCTTCTCTTTCCTTCTATATTTCTCCTTTTTGGTTTAGTGTGAGAAAAGGTTCCTAACAGAGATGCCCAAGTTCTTGACAGTACTGGAAGAATGCACAAAACCAAATTACAGGCATCGATATGGAAATTGTATCACCAATATGCAGACTATAAGTAGATCATCATATGAGTGAATATCTAACGAAGTAGAACAATCCTAGCTTCATCTGTAAGCCAGTGGCATCACCACACCAGCAAAATTCATGATATCTCAGACTGCCTCTGTTGAATAGGTGGCTAATGCTAATGATTGCAAAATATTAAAAGGCAGTGTAGATATCAATTTAACAGATTTGTGGTATAGGTGGCTTCCAAGATGCAAAATTAAATTAACAGATACAATCAACACCAAATAATACACATACTACAGTACAACTAAGAGCATCTACAATGCATGGTTACTCAAATGAATTTCTTATCTTAAATTTGTAGGCCTGCCTCATAGATTGAAGAATTCTACTCAAAAACACACTCAGATGCTTAGATTACTAAAGTGCGTGCTTAACTTAATTTCCCTCATTTTTCTGTTGATTCTTAGCCTGAAAAATACCCTTTTATTATTGATAAAAAATAAAAAATAGTTAAGCAACATTGCTTATATAAGCAATGGTGCTTTATAAGCAACTTCATGTCAAGTGTTTCAACGCTGATTTTTGTTAAGGAATGCATCTTATTTTTAAGCAACTGCATTGTAGATGCTCTAAGAAAGTAATCATGTAATAAAGATGTCATCAAATAATATCAAAATCAAAAGTAATAAATAATAAAGTAATACATAAGCAGGTAGTTAATCAATTAAATTTTGCACTATCCCCAATCTGTGAACACTGAATACAGTAAAACAAGGCATTTAAGAAAAATACGTATGAACATTAATCCCAAGGAGACTCAAATGAAAAACAAATGATGTACAAACACGAATCATGGTCAAAACAAGCAAAGAAAGCATACCATTTGACCCACTGCAGTTGTTACTACTGCAGGCATATTGTTGTACATCAAACCAGGTGTTTCAAGAACTCCTGACTGCTCAATAACCTGAAGTAATTTAAAGAGGGGAGATGATTGTGAGACACAATAAACATAGATGATAACAAAACACAATAAACTGCAAAAATAAGACAGTAAATGAACAGCTTTAAAAGAAAGCTAGCTTCTCTGACAGAAGTTCCTGTTCCAATGTGTTGTCAGATAATAGTCAAACTGAGCAATTGAAGTCATGTTATGCTTTGATAAATCAAATGAAATGAAGAAATATCGCAAGCATTATATTTTTGCTGAAAGGGGAAATGGAGTTCCACATTTGATGAATCCGATAACATGAAGAAACCAAGACATACCACACTTCCTTCAGCATCCTGCTCACTAGCAAGGTCTTGAAGAAACCATGCAGCACTCCCATTATCAGCAACATCCGGCTTGAATTCTAAAAGCTCAAAGATCAGGCTTTCGTCTCGGCTCGGGTCCGCCAACACCTCCTATAAAGCACCAAGACATAAAAAATCAGTCAGCAAACGGTTGAACATAACATTGGAATACAATCCACAAAGCATGGCAAAAACCTGATGATCAGGGACTTCTCGAATGTGGCTGACATCCTACAAGAAATAACCAGAACCTCAATTTCAGTACAACTAAAGTCAAAGTGTCTTCCAATAATGTATGAAAAGAAGAAGAAAAATTAATGACCTGAAACCGATGGGGGAAGGTGCTACATATTTTGCCACCAAACAAAGGGTGTTGGTAAACGATATCTTGTTCCATTTTAGTGCCAATAAAAACAGGGCACAGCACCACCACCCTAGTTTACATCAAAACGAAAAAACCACTACCCATGTTAGCAATTCACATGAACTAAATTAATGAAGCCCAAGAATGGACTCTTTTTAGTTTTAGGGAACGATAATTAACCCCACAAAGCAAAAGCAGAGTATTGAGTATGAAAAACGTTATTGGAATAGAAATACAAATCCTAAATGGGCAGTAAGAATACCTGGGAGGAATGGAGCCAGTGGCACTACAACTACAAGGTTCGGTTGTTGACAAAACTAAATTGCTTGGAATTTAAGCTTTGCTCCTTTTTTATTAAGTGACGTCGTATAGCATCCAATCAGCTATTAACAAATCATTCACTTTATCATCTATCTTAATTAATACTTACTTTTTAAAAAAAAAAAATTTAAATTCTCCTTTTATTCTTTATTATCTGTCCCTTTTTTCTAACTTACATTATTCTTTACCATTACTGTTTCTCATTTCTCCACACCCCTCACCTGATTGTTTTTTTCTCTTCTGTTAGTGTATATATATATTATATTTATTTTATTTTTTATCTTTTTACTATAGTAATTAATTTCTTATTTTTTTAGTATAATAATTTAATTAATTTTTATTGTATTTGATTTATTATTTTTAGTATATTTTTTATTTATTTTTTTATTATAATAAATGTATGTTTATTATATTAATTTACTTAATAAATTCGTGTTTAGTATAGTTATTCAATTAAATATTTGGTTAGTGTAGTTAATTACATGTAGTATAGTTATTTAATTTATTTTTTTAGTATAGTAATTTAATTAATTTTTAGTGTATTTAATTTATTATTTTTAATATATTTATTTAATTTATTATTTTTTATCACATTAATTTACTTAATAAATTACGTATTTAGTATAGTTATTTAAATTAAATTTTTTGTGAGTGTAGTGTAATATAATTATTTAATTTCTTATTTTTTTAGTACGGTAATTTAATTTCTTATTTTTTTAGTATAATTATTTATTTTCTTAATGAATTACGTTTCTAGTATAATTATTATTTTTTTTATCTCTCCAGTCACCATTTTCCGGAGAGTTAAAAAAATTGTAAAATTATAAATTAAAACAAAGATTCAATATGATTATTGAATAATTACTCACCTATAATGATATTTAAACTGAAAAAATTTAAATACAGAAATAAATTTAATATTAAAGAAAACAAAAAAAATTAAAATATCATAAAAAAATATTTCAAACACGTTTTAAACTAAAAAAAACACAAATAAATAAACTTATTTTTGTATTTTTTTTTTAGTTGTGGCTTCCACTTTAAAAAAAATATGTTAGAATATATGTTAATTTATTTTGAAAATTATAAATTAAAATAATTAAAATTTTAAATAAATTTAACTATAAAATTTAAAACAATATTTGTTTCAAATTTTAAATTTTTTTAATTTTAAAATAAAATAATATTTATTTCAAATTTTAAAATAAATTTCAAACTTAAAAAGGAAATATTAAATATATTTATATATTAATTTTTTTAAGAAAGTATTCAATATATTTATATATTAATAAATTATAAAGATGAAAAATCGATTAACTACTAATTAAGTTTTTCTTTAAATTTGTATTTTTTAAAAGTTATAATAGTATTTATTTAAAACAATTGTGTATTTAAAATTGAATAATTGTGTATTTAAAAACTAAATCTCAAAATTAATAATCAAAAGGATGTAATTCACACTAATTGAAAACTTTTTAATTTTCTTTTTAAATAACTCATAAAAGACATAGCTCACTAATTGGGCACTAATTGAGTTTTTTTTAATTGAACATTAATTTTTAGTTGAGTACTAATTTTTATTTCAAATTTTATATTTTTAATTGAATATTAATTGAGTTTTTTTTTTTTACTTTTCAACTATGCATCGCCGCCGGAGAGTTTAAAAATTTATAGATTTTTTTATTTCTTCGAAAGTAAAATTATTAAGAATATATTAATATTTTACCCATTAAATAAAATTTGAAAACTTAGTAAATATGGATTCAAATTGCCTTGTCTCTTTATTAGTGTTAAACTGTGTTACTAACCGTCTGGGTTTGGTGTTGTTTGATTATTGACTGTGAATGTCATCTTCTTGTTTTATAAATCTTATTTTATATATTTTCTTATTTACGAAAGTCATCTTCTCTATTAATAAAAAACGTTCTATTTGTATGTGAATGTCCTATATATTACTTAATTTAATAGGTTTTTCTAAACATATGTTTGTGTAATCTATACAGTTTTTTTTACTTGTTATGTTTCTTTTTATTATGGTAACTGATTTATTTATTTATTAAGAGACAATTTAAAGACAATTTATATCATCACTACAATTATTTTAATTTATGATATTAATACTTAATTATATTTAAATATTTTTAGTATAAATATTTAACAAAAAATTATAAAATGATTACAATAAATTATAAAAATTATCGGGATTGAGTAAGGTTTTTTTTCTCATAAATAATATTTGTAATTTCTATGGTAATTTAAATTATTTTAATTTATGATATTATTAAATAGTTATAATTAAACTTTTTTAGTAAATATATTTTAAAAAATTACAAATTAATTGTCTTAAATTATAGAAATGAATGGCCTTAAGCATACTAACTTATCATATTAAATTATTTTTTAGTATAAATATTTTACCAAAAATAAAATATAAAGTAATTATAATAAGTGATAAAAATTAATAATCTTTAGGATTTTGTCTCTCATAAATAATATTTATTAACAAACTAAATTAAAATTAATTATAATAAAAATATGTTTAATAATTTAATTATAAACATAAAAACAAAATATTTTTTTATGTGAAATACATAGAAAAAAAGACTTTTTGTTACACTTAATAATCTTTAGCAGAATTATCACGGTAAATTATATTAAAAATATATATAAAAATTATGAAATTATTAATAAAGTATTTAAAATTATTTTATTTTATTTTATGAACATGGCATAAGCAATGTATCAATTTGTTGACCTGATATATTTTGAATTTAATTAGTATGTATTATTGTAAAAGAATTTTACACTGACGTGTAATAATAATTCCTTATTTATATGAATTTTACTTTTAAAATATTATTTCATGAAGTAAAACAAACTTAGCTTAAATAAAAGTAAAAGGATGTGATTGATTGTTAATGTAAAAAGTTGTATGAAATTAGCATACATATTCATTTGTTACTTGTTTTTATAACCAGTTTTGACAGTAGAAAAAAAATGAAAAATATTACAGGAATTAAATTTAAAAAAATACAGAAGCTAAATTTTTAAAAAAAAACAAAAGCTAAACACATAATTAAATCATAACTAATTATTGTTGTGAAATCTCTCATACATCCCTAGTGGTGTTCCCCAATCACACAATCTGCATAATTGGCTGGCTTCCTCTGAATCTTTTTGGGCTTTTATTAAACCAACTTCCAAAAGTAATAAAATCCTTGAAAACACTTTTTTTTCCTCAATGACACCTTTTTCTACCTTTGTTAAAAAATACGTTCTAGTGGTTATGTTCCGTTTTTATTTTCGTTTTGAACGTCCAATTTTATTGTTGGTTGAGAATTATTGCCTCCCCCAATTACTCTATCAAATCTTGGCAAAGTGTTTGCTACATTAGAAGAGTACACGAGCATAAAATTAGCTTTATCTAGAAGTCCCCACACAAAGATAGCTTGTTTTGGGCTCATTTCCTTTGAATCCACGACAACAGTCCTTTTTTGTTTTTTTTACAATAACTCAGACATCTTTTTTAACTAATTGAGTTAGACTTTATAATCTAATGGTAGTTTCTTTTAACATCTTATTTTTTATTCACACTTCTAAAATATAAAACACTAAGAATATCCTTATTTAATTTTTAAACCCTAAAATTTATCTTTTTGTACTATGTTGTTGTGTCCATGCATGATTTTTTTCGATTTCTCCTCTTATATATCAAACATTAATTATCACATTATGCCATATTATGTATCTCAAATCATTAGATATTTTTCCAAATCTTTAGAGTATTATTCTTTGATTTAAGCGTAATTTAGAAAGAAAAAATGCAATTTCGTTTAGGTATAACTTTCTTGACATTGTTTCTTGTTGGTTAAGATTGGTTTGCATGTTCGGAATCAACAAATTTGGAAGACAAGATTATTAATGTCCTAAATTAGTTGATTCAAAACATGAATAAGATATTATATTTCTAGAAGAGTCGATTTGAAATGCTAACTGTGTAAATTCTGAATGCTCCTAGAATAAAAATGAATAAATGTTATTACAATTCAAAATTAGCCTATCCAAAATACAATTTTCATGTCTTATTGTTATATTTTGAATCACTTGATTCAGAATTAACATGATGCATTTCGATCAACTGGTATGGAATATACATTTTAAGGCATTCTGGATCAAATGATCTACAACATCTTAAAATATATATTTTGAATAAGTTGTTCCACAATATACACCCTAAACTTAGGTTAAAATAAGATGAGGACATATTAATATTCTTTCAATTATTTTTAATGCTGTGCAAATAGAAAATGAGAGTACTAAAAGAAACTTTCTAGTCAGATTTGGCGTAAACTCAACCCACTAATATAGATTTTTGGGCTCAACATATTTTGGCAGCCCAACAACTGCAACACCAACAAGGTTGTTCCTAACTTACTATTTACGCCTCTCCTTAATGCTAATGCGCTCTGATCTTTCCCAAACTACCTTTATTTTTTACCCGTCTCAGAAAATTCTTAAAAATGTGAGTTTGAATCTAACTCATAGATGAGAGTGTCTACCATCCGCCATTTAACTCCTCCAGCTGGTAGAATCACCGGACCTGAGTCCTGAACCATCACGTTCATGCCACATGTGTAAGCTTCAATCTGCTTGTTTTTGGAGATCTAATTATCAGTTGCTATTTTTGGAGAAGGGTAGAGTAGAGGTGAAGGGCAAATATTTTTTGTTCCAAAAAATGTTTTATATTGAAAGATTAAAGTGTAAAAGAGATTAGCAGTGTGTGTTTAGAAGGGTAGTTTTGGAAAATAATGAGAAAAGGGAGTGTATTAGGCTATTAGCATAGTTGGGAACTGTAAATAGCAACTCCCATTTATAATTAGTCCTTGTTGTGAAAGGAAAATATCAAGGAAAAATCAAAGAAAAAAAAAATAAGGGATTTTATTTTCAACTTCCTTTTTTTCTCTTCCATTCCCTTTTTAACTTTTATTTTAATAATATCTTAATTATAATTTTACCCTCAGGCATCCAAATATTTTGCTCTCCTATTTTCAAAAATCAATAATTTATTTTTATCTGTTAGGTTGACTTGGAAAAATTAATGTTTGCGGACACTTGCATTACTAATGTTGACCATGATGTTAACAACCAATCATGTGTCAAGAGAGGGATTATTAGAAGGAATAAGAGAGAAACACATAATTAGACCTTTGTGTGAAGGTAATAATAACATAACTAAATCAGTTATTAAGAGGGAGGTAAAAGCAATAAAAGGGAGAGACAAGAAATTGTAAGGTATATCACTAGATGATTTGAAAGTAGAGAATTCAGGTCTTTTAAATTACTTGAGTACAATACTTGTTGAAACCTCGTAATTCTTTTGGTGAATTGGCTACTTGAAAATGAAAGAATGGTACTCTGGTATTCAAGAGATCTAAATGGTCCACTTCCTAATTACCTAATCACACGTGCCCTTACAATTCCCTCCCTTTTATTCCTCTCACAACCTACCTCTTAACTGAGTTAGTTATGTGTTACAATGTGCCCCCCGGTCTAATTCTGCATCTCTTATTCTTCCTAACATACATCATCCTCTCTTTTTTTTTTTTTTTTTTTTTTCCTGAAAGCATGTATCATTACAACCAAAGGTTATAAGACTAATCTTCAGAGAAAATAAAACACCAATTAAGACACAACTCTTTTCCTTCGTATCCTTACAACAAAAACTGTTCTATTCACATGATCAAAATTCAAAGTCTGGCCCTCTACGCCACACCTAACATACACCCTCTTAATCTATCATAAAGTAAGCTAAAATATCTCTCCCAATCACCAGCTACAATAACCGATTACATTTATATGAATTTGATCAAAATTTGACTTGATCACTCCACCCCTTTCCTTGTCTGACAGAAAAACTGCCTTGAATAATGAAAAAAACTAATGCTAGAACCAGCTAGTGTAAAACCAACTGTTACCCTCATGTCCGAAAAAGATATGGAAAAATCACGAAAAAATTCAGAACAGAAAAACATTTAGTAATCTGAAACTGAAGTGGAATACATACATAAAAGAGGGTGCTTATTTATAAAGCTCCTACCCTGCTCTTGACTGACACCCTTCCGCTGTGGGAGTTCCACAGCATAAAAGAACTAACTACAAAAATTAATAAGTTGTGCAAGCATTTATTTGAAACAAGAAATATAAAAATTAAAAAACCATTTATTGTTACGACCATCAAATTTGCTTTGCTCTATCAATCTTTTCCATAAATTCCGGGACCAGTTGCTCTACACCGAATAGCCATGGGAAAAGGAACAAAGAGAAGCCACCAAAACAACCTCATCTCAACTTTGAAGAGATGGATGTGTCTGTTAAAGTGAAGACTTTGCACTCTAAACAATTCATTATCCACAAGGAATTGAAGCTTCTTCTTCCAGTAACTGCTATTATAACCTATAAATTCTTAACCCTACCCCTTGGAAGTAATAGGTACCTTTTAAGGGCAAGGATAAGCACCCAAGTAGTAGCAGAGATCTTTTCCTTGATCATTAAGAGCAGCGCAGAGCTCAAAACAGTTTTTAAGATCTGAGCATGTAATCCTTTGAAATATCCCAGTATCCCCTCCCTTTTCCATATTCCATAGAGAACATTAGACACTGTTTTCTGTGATTTTATTTTGGAGTTTGCTTCTTCTGATTCTGTAGCTTGAATGATAACTTTGCACCTATAAAGCAGAAAGAGACCTTAGAAGGGCACTATAAACTTCGCTCCCAAATCAAAACTAGTAGGAAGAAACATTTAAATACCTGATGGCTGGATAAGTTATAATGGTAGCAATGCTCTTTGAAAGTGCACCTAAAAGAAAGGCCATAAATGCAGAAAGGGATGCTGGAGATATTCCTTTATCAGCATTTTTTTGTTTATTCTTCAGTGCTCGATGTTTCAGCTGATCAAACACCGTATACTGTAGCATAGGGTAGTTCCAAATTAATCTCTTTGGTCTCAGATCAAGGATTCTAAATATAACTTCACAGAAAGCACCAAAACATGATGATACAGAATTACACATGATACAAACTGCAGTTCAACATACCTGAATTGCAGGGTTTGATGTCAGCAGCAAGGAAATACTGAGGCCATCAAATGCATCACTCCAGGTTCCTTCAGTAAGGGTCTTCAGTAGTCCTTTAGACTTTCCAAATTCACTTGTCTGCATCCTTGAAGAGGCTGTATCCAGGGGCTACAGTCATCAACAAGATATGCTTAGTATTAAACTTACAAAGGTTGGCATGATACCCTGTCTCTCATACAGAACAAAGGACAAACTTTTTTTATATTGGTAAATGTAAGTTGTTAGTTTTTTGTTAGTGGAAAGCATGGTAGTTAAATAAGGATACAAATTGTGTATCGGAAAACTTATTTTTTAAATCGTGAATCGAATCGTATCGTGAATTGTAAAATTCATGATCAAAATTATTAGTTATAAATTGTTCATTAATAGTTAATACATATCATAAAACAAGTTAACTAAAATTCTTATAAAACAAAATTATTAATTACATATGAGTTTGTGAAGTTTTTATTTTAAAAGGATAGAAACAAAGCAACTTAATAGCTAAATGGTGTGCATGTATGAAATGAATGAGCAACAAATAAAGTAGTTGAATAATAAAAAAGGATAAGTTTAGAAAGATTATTCTAATTCCTTTTCATTTAAGGATTTAAGGTTATATGACTTCTCAATTTTTTTATGAGAATTGGTAAAAAAAAAAAACTAAAATAATAATGAATTATAAGATTCACATGTATCATTGAATCATGTGAATTGTAAGATTCATACTATTCATTTATGTATCGTAAGATACAAAACCAATTTAGATAATCTTAAAATACGTATCGATAGATAGTCAAATCGTATCGAATCGTAAGAATCAAATCATGAATCATAAGATACTAATAAATATGGTGGAAAGGATAACAAAAAGGGAAAACTATAAATAATGTTTACAGGCAGACAGTAAAGTAGTAGCATAGAAAAGACACACATAGTTTATTAGCATATCCATCGTCAAGAATGGATGATTAACCAAAAACAGTAGTAGATTATGCATGAAAAACCAATAATTTTTTATTTGTAATGTGATTGAATTTGAACATGTTTTATTCCAGATATGCAGTAGATCCTCTCCTTTTGTTACCACATTATGAATCACCAAAAATAGCATCAAGCCACAAAGCATACTATATAAAACTTCAATCACAATTTTATGCCATCAAAGATAGCAAACAAACAACCAACCAAGCCTTATCCCACTAAGTGAGGTCGCCTACATAGATCACACGACACCATCAAATAGCATTACGAAGAAAGTGAAAATTTGTTATTAAAGTGTCCTCCTCCTAAAGCCATAAAAGAAACACTAATTTTAAATGTACAATAAAACTAGAAATAGCTAATGCTGCCTCACCTGAGTCACAACGGCTGTGCAAGCCCCAGCAGCAGCAGCAATAACCAAGTTTGCTTTTGTTCCAATGGATTTATAACCACTTTTGTCTAGATACAATCTTTTGAAATAGCTGTATCCATAGAAGTACACAAATTGTGAAATGAAGGATTGAAGATTCTTTGTTCCAAGGCCCTGGTAAAGTGAAAGCACCTGATGGTTAGATATTGCCTCCAATAATACATCAGTGAGATTCCTGCAAATATAAAAACAATTACAATGAAATTAAGTATATATACCCAACAGATACATTTTGTTGGCTAATTTTGACACACAATGGCCAAAGATCAATCAATCATTCATCCTGCATACTCACTGAGCCCAAGAAATTCCGATGTTACAAAATGATACTCTGATGCAGATTAAATTTGGCAGATCACATTCAGAATAATTTTATCATTTGTAAGATATGAATGCATCAAACTTCCCTATTTAATCCCTTTAAAGAACATAAAATGTAACAGTCATAACGAAAAAACTAAATTGTTAAGCTGACTAAACCATTAAATAGGTTCTTGTAAGACTTAGTTCTCCTCAATAAAGTCCCTCTACTTCTAATATTTATAATTGAATGCTAAAGGGTCTATTTGATTCTCTTCTCAGTTTCTGTTATAAAACTTCTAATATATAAGTTTGAGAAATTTTTCTAAAACAAGTATTTCAAAAACCAAAAAAACAAAACCAGTCTCATCCTCTTTTCCTGTTTTCTTCAAGTTCTATGTTCAATGCTCAGGGGCAAACACTTTCAAATGTGCTCACAGGCAAACAAAGTGAAGTAAATTGAAAACTGTATATAAACAAGGCCTAAACGTTTTAAACTGATCCACCTTGATGGCTTTATGCATTCTAGAAGCTTTAAATCTTACACAGAAAACAATTCAGACAATTTCATCAAACTATGTACATATAAAAAAAAAACACCCTCCTCAAAAAACCGTCTCATCTCCAATTCTCTACAGTGCTGACGTTGATCTGATGACCACGTAAAGTTTTTGTTTTTTTTCCCGTAAGAATCAAGAAACACAATCAAATTGAGAAAGTATAATTGAAAGAAACCCAATATAAAAAGATTGCAGCTTTGTACAGGAGCAACAATATAAGTTATACTAGAAAGCAAGTAGTAGAAAAGGGCAGGGAAATTAAGCAGGTGGTGGTTGATGAGCATGAGGTGAAGAACAGATGAGTTAAAGGATAAAGTGTGGATGAAAAGAGAGAAGAAATATGATGAGGATGAGGAAGGAACCTGTATTTTGTTCGACCATGGGAGCGAGCCTCAGCCTGGTACTTGGTCTTGCATGTGTCGAGTGGGTAGAGAATAGTGGTGCTGATGAGTGATCCTATGGCTCCAGAAGTGGCCTCCGCTAAAGATTCCAGATCCACGTTCATCTTCTTCTGGAGTGTAGGTGGCAGGGTCCTTGTAGGTTGTTGGAGAAGGAAAATGGAACTGTGTCGTAATAATATATATATATATATAAATAGATTGAGAAAAGGAAAAAGAAAAAATGGATTGGGGCAACGGAAAGAGACAAAAAAGGGGTATCGTTCATGAATCATGGAACGGCACCATGTAAATGTAACGTTGTCAAATGTAAACATCGACAAACAAAACGTGAGTGGCGTGCTAAGTGTTAACTATTCAGCACAAGGAAAGGAAAGTCCGTCACTCCGTCTACGCGTTATTCTTCTTGTGTGCGTCTTACTTTTTCACTAATATTACTCTCTTCCTAACCAAATCAAACTATACTTCAATACATGTATAATAGTCAATCTTTTTTTTTTATTATTATTATTACTCTACTAATATTAAATATAATATACTAAACAGTATACTTAAGAACTACTATGATGTAATATTATGCTTCTCTGTGAGAATATAAATAGATAAGAATACATCAAAAGAAAAGAAAAAATTCTTCGAAAAATTTGAATTAGTTCTTAAATTAAAATATTTTTTATAGGCAAATATTAGTTTATTAATGTGTTAGTTTTGTTAATAAAGATATTCAAGTTTAGGACTTCTCCAACTCTCTTCTTTTGTGTATGGACTTTATCACTAAACCAACTTTACACTCCCAAAATTTATTAAATTAAAGTATGTTGGCAAAACTAATTGAAAAACTAGTTGAAAGCTGAAAAACTAGTTGTAACTATATTGATAATAATATGTTTAAAATAATTATAACATATTTAATAATATAAATTAATTACATGTTTAAATTATAAATTATTTTAATTACATGCTTAAATTATAAATTTACATCATTCTTTGAATATTTTATAAGATATAAATATATTTTACCATGAATTGTCAACATATAACTAATAATATTTTGAATATAATATACACGTATAAAATTATAAAATAGTTATTAATAATTCTAAAAGTAATGATTTTTATATAAATCAGATATGCAAAAACCAAAATTTATCATAATTTAATCTGTGATGGAAAGTGATAAAATAAGATTCAAAGCAAAACTTAAAATAAATAATATCAACGAACCTAAATGTAAAATAATAAGATGAAATAATTTTATAAGAAAATGATAGAAATATAACTTCTAAAAAAATAAGTTGAATGATAGAACAATTGATAAATAATAATAGAGAATCATACTATAATATTTGGAGAATAACTTAAATAATAATGACAAGAGTCAAATTGTAATGTCTAGAAATAATAAACAAATTATCAAAAATAATATCTCAAAATAATAAATAAAAAATCAAAAGTAATACATGAAAATAATAAATAAAGGACCAAAAATAGTATCTGAAAATAATAATAAAGGAGCAAAAGTAATATTTAGATATAATAAATAAAGGACTAGAAGTAGTATCTGAAAATAATAAATAAAGGACCAGAAGCAATATATTTAGAATATTAATAAAAGACCAAAAGCAATATCTAGAGAATATTAATAAAGGACCAAAAGTAATATCTGAAAAATAAAGGACCAGAAACAGAATCTGGAGAATAATAATAAAAGACTAGAAGTAATATTTGGAGAATATTAATAAGAGACCAGAAGTAATATCTGGAGAATATTAATAAAAAACTAGAAGCAATGTCTAAAGAATAACAAATAAAGGATCAGAGATAATATCTAGAGAAATCAAATTTAGAATTGTTAGGTGTTACTGAGAAATCAACTAAGCATCCTAAAATTGAGGTCAGAACCATTAGTATATTAATGGACAATCAAAACTTAGTTTTAAAAGTAATAATAATCATAAGAAAAGTAAAAATATATAAGTTTATTAAGATTAACGCGACAAAGGTTTATAAAACGCACTTCCCTACTTACCTTAGTAAGAACTTGATGAAGAGAACAATTTTTGAATCTTAATCTCAACACTTAAAGAACCTTAATTTCTTCCTCTCATTTCACAAATAAATTCCCCCTATTTATAGTCAAAATATGAATTGGCTGAGTAAAAGTAATAATAAATAAAGAAACAGAAGTAACATGTGAAAAATATTAATAAAGGACTTAGAAGTAATATTTAGAGAAGATCAAGTAAAAGACCAAGAGTAATATGTAGAAAATATTATTAAATGAACCGGAAGTAATATTTGGAGAACATAAAATAAATGATAAAAAGTAACATGAAAAATATTTAATAAATGATTAAAAGTAATATTTAGAGAATTTTACATAAATGACCAAAAATAATATGTAAAAAATATTTAATAATGGACTAGAACCAATATTTGGAGAACATTAAATAAAGGACCAAAAGCAATGTGTGAAAAATATTTAATAAATGACTAGAAGCAATATTTGGAGAACATTAAAAAAAAACTAAAACTAATATATGAAAAATATTAATAAAAAAGTAGAAGTAATATTTGGATAAAATTAAATAAAAGATTAAAAGTAATATATGAAAAATATTAATAAATGATTAGAAGTAATATATTTGGAGAATAAAAGTTAGAATAGTTAGATATTATTAAACTATCAACTAAGTATATGTTTTTTAAAAAATTATTAAAATTGCAATAATAAGTTTTATAGTTTCTATTTTGTAATTTAATAATATATTATATTTTTTATTTTATCATATTATATTATAATTCTGAAATGAATAGAACTTCTTAACATATATTTTTAATTTTTAAGTTAAATTTCAAGTAATTTTTATTATAAAAAAATAGGAATGTTACAACTATAATTTAATATTATGCTTATCTATTAGAATATAAACAGATAAGAATAGATCAAGATAAAAGAAAAAAAGATATTTGAGAAATTTGAATTAGTTGTCAAATTAAATTATATTTAAAAATGAGATCCAAAAATATATTTGGAAAGAAAAAATTAAAAGCTCAAAATATTAAATTACTAATAATTTAAGAAAAGACATGTGAGTCAGAATAATAACCATTAATTTTTTAAAACTTTTTTATCTAAGAATAGTTTCTAACAATAAAAATATTCTTTCTTTGTTTTTGTATAGATTATACGTATCCTTTAGTGGAGTCACTATTTGAGTTTGTGCCAATTTATTCACGATAAAAATGCTCCTGTTTGAAGATGGGACTTTAAATTGATATTATAAGAAGATAGTTTATTTTAAAGAATTTTATGATTTAAAATTCGCGTTAAAAATAATTTTAAATTGATTTTATACTATAAAATTATTTAAAATCCATTTCAAACCGAATTATAAAAAAACTAATTTCCTAAAAAATATAATTTGATTTTAAAAATCAAATTATTAGTTAAAAAATTATGCGCAGAAATGTTCTTAATCATATATATTGAACAGATAAAATCAGATGAGAAAATAAAATATCATAAGACCACATTTATAAATAATAAATATATTAGTAAATTACAACAGTATCAACCTCGAATTATATATAGAAAGAGTGTTAATGTAATAGTTTAAAATAAAAAAAAATTGTAAAATTTTTTTAAAGATTGGAATGTTAACATAATCTGAAGAAATGTCGAGAATGTCAATATAATATACGCTAAAAATATCTATAGAATAAAAGTTTGTTGAGACGAGTTTCTCTAAATATCTTCTAGAGAAGAAAAAAATAATGAAATAAAATTTTTTATAAGTTTAAATTAACTTATACAAATATTGATTAATAAAAGATCTCATGACATATCTTTTAAAATACATGTATAAGTTAAATTTTAACTTATAGAAAACATCATTTTATTTTTAAATATTTTTGAAATTCATTTAAATATGTCCTAAAAAATAAAAATAAAAATTGACATATATAAATAAATAAAAAATGTAAGAATGTGAGGTTAAATGTTAGACTTACTAGCGTTTGATAAAAAATCTTTAAACTGTTGAATCGTAAAAAATATTATTTAAATCATAAAAACGGATACAATAGTATGAGTTGGTGAAATTAAGATGGGAAAAAGTATTAAAGTATGATGTGACAAAAAATAACCCCTATGTATTAATGAAATTATTAGAGTAATAAGCTGGGTTATAAAAATCGGACCAGACTGGCTGGTTTGATAAAAAAATCGGTGAATTGGTTTGGTAACCGGTTCAGTCAACCCTCAAAACCGGTAGAATAAAAAATCGGTATAAAAACTGGTCAAGAATTGGTGAAACCGGTGGTTCACTGGTTCAATCGATTTTTTTTTTTTAAATATTTTTATTTTGCTAAATACATCCTTTATTTTTCTAAATCAACCAATTTTTAATTAAAAATTAATAAAATGGGGTTTAACTTACCAATATGAAAGTATATTTAGTAAAATTACTTTTATCCTTTTATAATTATAACTTTAATACATTTTTTCTTTTATAATTTTAATTATTATAGTTCATTAATGATAAAAAAATATTATTTTATTAAGACCGATTCAACCACTGATTTAATAACGGTGGAATCAATGAACCGTGAACTAGTGTTTTCACTGGTTCGATCACCGATCCGATTTATTTATGGGAATGTTGATTAGTGTTACAAAGGACACGTGTTTGTAAGATAGTTAAGTTATAATTTTTTATTAAAATACATAAAATATATAATTTTGAGTTATAATGATAAATATAATATTTATTAAATAGTTGTTTTAAATGTGATGTGGCATGAGTAGCCTGGTGAGACCCTTGGATGGTTAGTTGATTTAATGTGGTCTAATCAAACAGAAAGGTAATATTGGGTTCAGATATTAAATCTAAACGGAGTTATGGGATGATTGATTAAATTGAGATTTCTTTTTAAATATTTATTTAAATAGGTGTATTTTTAAAATATTTATTACTAAAATGAGACTGTTTTAAAAATTATTTAGCGAACAAAATGTGTGTATTTGTTTTCTTATAAAAGAAAAGAGAGAGAATAGTTGTATAAGTGAAAAACTAAAGAGTGGTTTGAGAGTACTTGGATAATGATAATAGCTTGAACTCTTTAGTCTATGTTAGGTTATTTATAGGGATTACTTCAATTATATTAAATCTTGTTCTATTTTAACTTTATAGTTTGAGTAACTTAGTTTATGTTACCCATTTATTTTATTTTGGACAATTAGTTTATTTTGAAAGTTTTGGTTTATGTTGATCAATTTTCATAATTTCAATTTTGTTAGACAATTTTTTTCTATTAAATAATTTGGTTAAATATGTTATTTACATTCTTCTAAAAAAAACAACTGTATTTCTTTTCTTCTAAAAAGTACAGTGAATCTGGACAAAAAAAAAATCTATTATTGATTAGATTGGTATGCTTTGGATGGTTTAATTTTTTGGTAAATTTAATCTAAAATAAATTAATATAATTAATTTATTTAATTTTATTTTACTCAAAATCCGAATAAACATGAACACCTAAAAATTATTTTAACTTTCATGAGATATATAAGAAGTGATATTTAACATTTGATTAATTTGTGTTTTATAATTTATTTTACTATGTAGACTAGTTTCAAAAAGAGAGAAATTGTTAAATCCAAATTAAAATTAATTTAGATTGGGCGATCAGAAAACAAAACCAAAGTTCTGGTCCTCGAAAGAGGGCGAGGGTTCAAATCCCACTTCTCACATTTTTTATGTTTTTCAAAACTTTTGACTCAAAAGGTTTGGGCTTTATTGGACTGTGGCCCACGATGTTATTGGGTTCAGTTAGGGTCCGATTCAAGCTTACGGTTGACCCACTGCTAAGGTTGTATGTGTCTATGGGAGCGTATTGTTCGGCTATATAAAGTAGTCAAATAAATAAATTATAGGAACCTAATTTTTTTAAAATTTTAAATATCTGGATTAAAATAATAATTTGACTATTTAAATGAAATCAATGGATAAAATACTAAATTTTTAAAATAATACAAGGATTTAATCAACTTAAAAACAAAAGATTGTCCTGTAATTTAAGTATTCATGTTGTATTATTTCGTACGTTGATATGTATCGATCTAAGATAATTTAAAAACTAAAATTACACACAATTTAAATTAAAAGATAAAATATATAATTAGGCCTTTTTCTATTTTCATATCCTTTGACTATGATTTTAATGTATATTTGCAATGTTTAACTTTTTTAGAGTTTAATATACACTAATCATTTACACTTATGGTAAATCGTAACTTTTCGTTTATGTAATTTTTAAATTACTAATTAATAAATTCAACAAATTTATTATAAATAAAGAGTTACGATTAAATTTTTTTTTTTATACTAATAATATATATAGTTAATTTTTTTTTATATACCTTGGAAGAGACTAATATTTTGGCTACTTCTTTTATTTATATATATATATATATATATATATATATATATTCCTTATATAAAATAAGTACACATAGGGATAACTATGTTTATTTATATATATTATTAGAAATCATGAATTTCTACGAAATTTTATGTAAAAATTAATTCGCATGAAATACATGAGGAAATTTGTTTGTCTGAAATTTTAAATAGGAAATAATTTTCGCAGAAAATACCTGTGGTTTTTTCTGCCACAATTTTTGCAAGAAATTGTTGCGGTTGCATAGGAAAACTTTTAGAAGTTTTACCGGCGATTTTTCCTACTACTACTTCCGCAGGTAATATTAAAAATAATTAAAATAAAATATAAATTTAATTTATATTTGTTAATAATTTTAAATTTAATATAAAAATATTAAAAAATATAAATTAAAAAATAAAAATATAACTTAAAATAAAAAGAAAATATAAAACTAAAAAGAAAAATTAAAATTAAAAATAACAATATAAATTGAAATTAATAATTAAAATTTAAATTAAAAGTTAAAAATTATAAAATAAAATAAAAACTAAAATTAAAAATTAAATAAAAAATAAATACTAAAAATTAAAATTGAAAAAAATAAAAACTAAAAGAAAATTTTCAAAATTAAAAATTAAAATTTATAAATAAAAACTAAAAATTAAAACTAAAAACTAAAAATTATAAATTAAAAATTAAAAGTTAAAAATTAAATATTTAAAATAAAAATATAAAAATTAAAACTAAAATATAAAAATTAAAATGTAAAATTTTAAATATAAAATTTTAAATTAAAACTAAAAGTTAAAATTATAAATTATAGATTATAAATCATAAATTTTAAATTATGAATTATAATATATAAATTTAATTTATATATATTTACCGTAATTTTAAATTTAATTTCTAATAAATTATTAGGGATTATAAATTATAAATTAAAAATTAAAACTAATTAAAAAATATAAATTAAAGACTAAAAAATATAACTTAAAATTAAATGACAAAATAAAACTAAAATTAACATTAAAAATAAAAATAGACATTAAAATTTAAATTAAAATTTGAAAATTAAAAATTAAAATAAAATTAATATAATATTAAAAATTAAAATTATTGGTGTTTATGGGTTATATGAATTTTACATCTAATTTTTTTTCTTCTTACATAATCTGAAACCTTTCAACTCCATGCTCACCCTTTTCTGGTTTATACTTTGCTATACTTTTAAAATTTTTTTACAAATTGTAGTTATGATTTGGGTGTCAGTAAAACTTCTCTAAACTATTTAAGCAATTTTCATTTTTTCTATTTGAGAGTTTTCAGACATAAAAAATTGGTTCTTGAGCTATGTTTATGAGTCATCGAAGTCTAGTTTAAGTACTCTTTTCAAAGATAAAGTTTATGAAGAATGAGTGTGGGAAGGTATATGATTTATACTTTATTGTGTAAATATGAATATATGGATGCATCTTTGTTGTATTGTTGTTTGACATATTTGTTACTCTACATGTTTGATGTACTTAATTTGAAACACTATTTCCTCTCAAAGTAAAAGAAACATTAATATTATGCTTTATGATGTTATGTTATTGGTGTTAACCCTCTTTAGCTTGAAAGAATATCCGGGTGAGGGCAGGTAAAACTCATTAAGTTGTTGTCTCTTATGTCAAATTTTCATTCAATATTTTCTTCAAGTTGTTTGGAAATATTGAACACTATCTATCCTAATCCTTATTTTATATTGTTTTTCAATGATAAACTATGAAACTCCTTAAATTAGTCACTAGCTTTTGTTCATAAAAAAAATGAGAAAGAAGTTTTATTGTATTAATTTTATACTGGTTGTTTGTTCTCACTATGGTCCGGTTCCTTATTTTATGCCAACTTATAGGTAGCATGTTATACTTTACTTTAGCACCTTCTAGTAGCTAAAAATGCAAATTTCAATGTTTATAGTTTGATCATTCATATAGATAAGTCTATACTAAACTAGAAAGTTGTGCATTTAATTTCTATTTTTAACATATTTTAGTGGGCTTTTAATTTGCTTGTCACATAAGTTTCAGTAGGCTTATTACAATGATTCCACTTCTAAAATATTGAACTTCATATCTTTTTTCAATTGTGCAATTGTGTTATCTTATGTCTTTTCCTTCTTTGTTTTCCTTCTCTAACATTGGATTTATAAATGTTTCTATAAAAGAATAGAGAGCTTTTTATTATTGAATCTGGGTGAATTCTAATCACTATTTGTTAAAAAATAAACAAGCATGAATGCAAATATGCGAGTCAGTTCTTTTGTAGTATTTGGGTCACTAAGAAAATATGGAATTGGGGCACTAAGTGAGGTATAGTACTGAGTAGGTATATTGCTGACTGTGATTGTTGTTGTACTTTTATGTCTTTCCTCTTTTTATTTTTTTAACAAATTATGGACTCAAATAAATAGATAGGTTAAATTTGTTATATGTAAAGCTAATTGTAGTTTATGTCAAAAATGGATATTTGTAGATTGAAACACTTCTTTAATATTTGTTTTGTAGGTCCACTATTTTGCAATTTATTTATGTTATCTTTCATTTTTGTTTGTTTACTATTAAGTGACCTCACTAGCCTATAAAAAATTTATTTTGTGCCATTTGGTTAATTTAACAAAATGATAATATAAATTTGGTAAAAGCATTAGGGAAAATGAGGCCACGTTTATTCCTTATAGAATACCTTTTAGCATATTTTGTCTTATTCTTACTAACCAAATACAAAATTCTACTCTTATATACTTTGTTGTGGTACTAGAAAGTTTTGCACTCATTTGTTTACACCATAGTCTCAGACTCCACATATTCCAATTTAAAAATAGTTTTATCCAGTAACTTAGAGAATGTTCAACTTGGCGACTTCAAAACTTAGAGAATTACTTCATTAACTATCAGTGGACAATATTCTAACTGTTTTCTTTCCTTTGCTGTAGGGTTCCTGATAAGTTGTGACTGTGACTTTCTAAGTGACCTTATCAGCTAGTTGTGAGACAAGTATAAACATGCATGTGTTTTTCAGATCTCCACACAAATTTAGATGTCAACCTCTTTTCTTGGTGATAGATTAGTATTTAGTAGTTGATGAACCATGATTAGATATGTAGATGGTAACACTTAGCAGAGGTTTAGACACAATTTCTATATTACACAATTTATACTATTTATTTAGAGTTAATCTTCTTATTAAGATTATTAATTTTCAATGTTTTTACTCTTTATAGAGTTACTTTGGAACAAAACAACACTGCACCTCTGTCTACTTGAAGTATATTTTTATCTTTTGCTATTGGGGTTAATATATATTTGTAAACTATATCTTTTCATATTGTGTATGTCATTTTTTTTATTAAAATAATAATATTATATCATTAAACAATTTTTTTAATTTAGTACGTAATATAATATAGATTTTTAGTTAATAAAATAATAATTTTTGTTGTTTCATAAGTATAAATATGAAAAATATAAAATAAAAAACATTAAAATATAAGAGAGATAAAAATTAGAAAGATAAGTTTTGAAAAAAAGAGAGAAGAAAGTACTTATACGTGTTTGTAAAAATAGAAAGTTTTATTACTATAATAGATATATAATTGTTTTTGTAATTATATTTGTATTTATTTATGCTTATCAATCAAGTTATTATAAAATTTTTATTTGACAATAATATAAATTATTTTTACAAAAATTAAATTATAAAATAATTATATTAAGTTATTAAAAATATTTATACTTTCTATTATAAATAAAAACATTTATTTATGATATTAATTAATAATTAAAATTAAATTATTTTCAGTATATTTTAAAAAAAAATATTAAATAACTATAGTAAAATATACCAATTAAATTAAATAGGATTCCTTTTTCAAAAAAAAGAAAATTGTTGAATAGGATTTTCTTTGGAAAAAGATATTGAATTTTTTTATTATAACTAAAATTATTTTAATTTATGATATTATTAAATAATTAAATTTAAATTATTTTTAGCATAATTATTTAAGAAAAAATTATCAAATTATAAAAAAAACTAAAGTTTTTAAAAACAAAGTTCAACTATTGTAAAGAGTTTAACAAATTGACTACACATACAACAAAAAAATATATAAATAAAAAAATAATATATTAATTTATAAATAATATTATATAATAATTTTTTTAAAAAAATATATATTTTTCCTGCAGAAAAATGTCACAAGAAATTTCTGCAGTTTTACTTACAGATTTGGTAAACGGCAGGTTCGTTACATGTAGTTTTCAGAAAACTGTACAGATTTCCTACAGATTTCTTGCAACAAAAAATCAGCAGGAGTAACTTTGATTATTTTTTTTCAGCTTTTTTTATAAAAATTGGAAGTACATTTCCTGCTATTATTTCGATTAAAAATTTCACAGAAAAATAGTGATACTTTTATTGAAGTTAGTAGTAAATACACCTGTATTGATTAAAAATTTATAGCCAGTTCTCTTTGTCCGTTGCTTTAGTATTAGTGTATTGTTTTTATGATTTATACATTAAAAGTGCAGAGCTATGTGTAATTTTTTTAACCATAGGATCTAAACTTGGATTAACTTATTCTTGGATATCACGGTTATGGTGAAATATCAGCCATTTGATTTTTTTTCATCATATGATTAATGATTAATATTTATTATTTCTTCTTTTTTAAAATAAGTTGAGTCTTTGCATAAGTTATTTAAAAATTTTCATTAAAAAATACAAAAAAAAATAAATTTCATAAGCTAAATTAATTTATGTATGCATAAGTTTATAAATAAAAATTCTCTTATCATTTTTCTAAAAAATGTAAAACTTTTTACAGATTAGTCTATAAAAATTCATACGTGATTAAAAATTTTATGAAAAAACATTATTTAAATTTTTAAATTATTTTCCTAAAAGAATTTCCTAATTAAAGCTCATCCACATCTAAATAGTTTAAGAATGTTGATAACTCCAATGTAAATGTATAGAAATGATGTTATGAGACGTGTTGGGTATTATCCTAAAAAACTTATCCAGATAATCCTCTGAAGTCTTCCAAAATACATCAGAAGTCTTACAGAATACAACAGTAACATTTAAGGCAAGACAAATTGTAACGATAAAACTAACAAAATAAACTCAGAAACAAGAAACCTTATATAGAGGTGCTCTTAGTTTGCACCTCTTAATGAATCTAGCTATTAACAAATATAAATTATAATAAAAAAGATTAAATATAATTAATTCCTTAATTACGAATTGATTATATTTAATATATAATAAAAACTAAACTTAATATGTAATAAAACTGAACTACAACTATAAATATTTTAATGCATTTTTTAAAATCACACGTTCCAAATTAATTTATCCATTATAATACATCAATTTTCCAACAAAGGATTCAGTTGTTGCTTGAATACTTATGTGTATATATGGTAGGCTTTTACAGGATATGAAAAGGAAATAATACAAACAAGAGAGAAAAGGAATTAAGTCAGATATGATAGGAATTTGATGACAGTAAAAAACTACATAATCCAGAACATACCTTTACATTACATGATGACATGTTCTTTAGCTTGTCGTGTATATTAATTAATCTCCAATTGAGCTGTAACCATTTTTCTCTTCTGGCCGAAGAGCTACATCCAAGTTTAAGTCTAGTCATCATATTCTGCAACTGCATATAACTGTAAGAAAATGATAAGATGAACAACATGGAAGTGACACCAAAGGAACTGGTCCTGGTCCCCAACTAGTTATTTTCATTTGGGTCCCTTCACGGGTCAAGGTTGCTCCCTTGAACTGATATTAGATATGTTTTTATCAATGTGCCACGTGTACATCATGTGGTTAGTTCAAATTCACCATGCAGTTGCAAAAACCAGCTTATATATATTGCACATGTCATTAACAGTTTGTGAAATGATCATTTCTGGCATAGATAGAAGTAGGTGTATTTACATCCAATGAAAAAAATGTGTAGTAATTATCATGCACCAAGGGTCATTGTTTTTTTAGTTTCAGTACTATTCACTAATAATAGGATTAATTACAAGCCACAATAACAATATCCTAAACAATGCCTCAATAACATAAAGTATCAACCAACACGAAGAAGGTCCTGTAGTTATTGATAATTATCAGTGTTACAATAATTCTTTCATGACCTATTGCATGATGGGAGTTAGATATTTTATCTAACGGGAAATGGACTTCGGTATTGACAATTTTATTTTTTTAAAAAAATTTGTGATCGATGATTTAAGTATTTATTAAAAATGAATATAGTCTAACAGTATTTTCCTCATTATAAGTTACATATATTTTATATTGATATAGACTTAGTTTCATATATCATTCTTTACTTTATTTTTGGATCATTGTTATGATTTTAGTGTTAGGAGCAATTGTAAGGTCAATTGGATTTGAAGACCAAATTTTGATTTCATTAGTGAAAGATCTTAAAGACTTTTTGAGACATGTGAAGAGGATGAAAATCAGGCTATTCTTGAAAACAATGAAATTCTTGAAGAAAAGTAAAAGAAGCATATGTCATAACAATGGAATAAGCCCCATAGTAGTGTGAGTATTTTTATGTTATAAGGGAATGCCTAATTCGCTTTCTCTTGTCTATCACACCTCTTTGGTTATATTGTTATGAGTTAATTCTTAATACACTTTTTCTTTTAATTACGTTTATACGAATAGCAGGAAAAAAGATTATACATTTGAATTAATGGGTGCAATCTGTCTAACTTAACTAGAAATCTAGAATTCTAAGTTTCAGAGCACAATGCTTGATCAGAATTGCCTGCATATTAAATGTCTTTAATAATAGACATTTTTGTTGTACTGATATACTATATGGGATATAATAAAAAAACTCAATATGAACAATGTGTAAGTTTTTTTTATAAGCATAAACAATTTGTACTTAATTAAATAAATAGAAAACCATTGTACGAAATCATTTTAATTATTTCTTTTCTTACAATTCAAATTCTAAACTCTTAATTTGTTCCGCTCAACTCTCACTCTTATATTAAAGTATCTTGTTTTAATACCACCATCTTAAGAATGATTATTTACACATGGTTTTCAGTGATGAACCGCCAGCCAAGTACCCTCCACCACTGGGTTGCCCTATTTGTCAAGAGCATGTTTGAACAGAGGCCACATTGAGTGGGATGGGCAGTGATTTTATGATCACAAGCAAATAAAGTGTAGTGACATCTTGTCCACATTAGTTAGGGAAGCTTCAAGGAGTACTTGGAGAGAGGGTAAGTGATAACCAAGGTCACTTTCTAGTGGTTCATCATAGATAAGGAGCAAGCATATTTCAACAAGAGAACAAAGAATATAAATTAGCTGCAGGAATAATGGTGATTGAATCACCTATGGATTTTTCTCCCAACATTGTTTGTCCTTTGTGCCCTCCTTGTCTCCCTTATTTTCTACGGGTAGCATATGACAACCTTCTCTTTGTGTGCCAAGAATCAGTAAATGTCAATGACATAAATGAGTACTCGCACTGCCAGATCACTAATAGAGTTGCAAATATACCAAAGTTTCCTGTAAAATCTTCAGGTTTACCTTTTTAATGTGTTCACTCAAGAAGTCCAGAGAAGGCTCTATCTATGGTGACTTTGAGTTCTATTGCATACATATGTTCCCTAAGTATGTCATGACTATCCCAAAGGTTTTGCATGTAGCAGTAACACTATATATAACTATTTCAACTTTCTTTGCAGTAGATCAGGGGTATTTTTTTTTATCTTGTGCTAGTTGACTCATGGTCTCAATGATATATAATTATTTATAGTCTGTTTTTTTTTTATCTTTTTCATACACACGTATCTAAAAAGATACACTTCACGATCAAAGGAAAAAGATATTGTTATAAATTGTTATTTTTCATAAAGCATTGTAAGATAAGATAAATGCAATTGGTTACCTTGAACAAAATTCTATCCCAGAATTGTTTGTGAATGTGAAACATTGACAAATTAAAACATTAATATTATTATATTTTATTTTTTTGGATTTTTATTTATCTATTCCAACAAATATATTTTTGGCTCCATCCTTGGCCGTGGAGGTTTATTGCAATTGCAAACTTTGGAAAGTAGCATCAACTAGTGGACATTCTGACAGGAGAGCAATTAGATTAAGCAAGTGGATGCTTAATTTAGCAGCTATAGAGAGCAATTCTTGCTCAGTTGCTAGAAGTGTCACCCTGCTATATGTGTTAAATGTTATGTCTTGATAACTTGTCTCACAGGCGCACAGAAAAAAAAGGTTCTCCAAAAGTATAGGGCTTAGGATCGTAGGTAGCCCTACTTCTAGCCTCTTGCAAATAACATAATTGAGAAAGGGAAAGAAGTATTATTCAAGAAAGAGAATATTTTATTTAGTTACAGTACCCTGGTATTTTATGTTGATAATCCAAGTTGTTAAAGATTTAAGTTCTCAAATTTTTGTCATGGAATACTTTACTTCACAAATTCGACATCCTGTTTTCTCTTGGCAGAGATGCAAGAAATATAAATAAATGAAAAGAGGGAAACGAGATGATATTTAGTTTTCTAAAATATAAATAAAACATACATAGTTTTTTATGCTAATTATTTTCTTTACAAAATCAAGGAGCAATAGGATCTAACATTTCCTGAATTTTTTATATTTGAATCACATAGCAGGTATCTACCCAAACAAATTGCTTGTTTTAGCAGAGAACTATAAGTAACATTTAAGAGAGAAGAAGAGAGAAACTAGACTAAGAAAAAATTGGAATGCTCTATCAACCACCAATCACCATAGTTTCTAGGACCTCTCCACTTCCTTCTACAATTCACTTCTCTTTACAAAAGGAAGGATCATTTTCCTGAAATCAACAAGAGAAGGAATTTAGCGTTTTAGATGAATATATGTATACACACTCACACATACTAAAATAGAAGAAGCATGAATATACCTATTGATCTTTTGCAATGAAGTACTGCTTCATAAATTGAGTTCTCATGATGATGCAAATCACCAATAGAATGTGTTGTAATTGTTGTTTCTGGTGACCCTTTCTGTGAACTGCTCGAACATTTAACTTGCCAATCTGTCTTATCAATATCATCAACTCTGATGCTTTTCCTTGAACTCCTTACTTTCTGTCTTAATTGATTGACATACCTAAAGAAGTCCACCATGGTTCTCATTGTGGACTTTCTCCACCTTGTAAGCAATCCATGATGGATTTCCATAGCTCTTGGAGAAAAGGTCCTACATGATAATGAAGAACTAATCTTGGTTTGAGTAGGATCTGGGGTGTTGCAAAACTCTACTTTGGAAGGGCCAACAAACATAGGCCTTAAAAGGCCATCAGAGAAAATTTCATCGGCAGGAACAAGACCAAGAGGTGAGTGAGGGACAGAAATATCAAAGTTGAAGTTTTGGCATCCTGCCAACAAATCCTCAGTGTTTTTCACACTGAGGTTGAATTCTTCTGAGGTGCCTCCATAGGAACTATAAACAGATTCTCTATGGTGCTCCTCAAGGCCATTAGTGGGGGATTTACAGTTTGATAACCAACTGTATGAAAAACTATCACAGGCTAGAGTCACCGAGGGTTCCATTTGAAAAACTTAATTCAGGACACAATGATGAATAAAAAAAGACTTATATACTCCTAAGGACAAACTTATGTTATTGATAGCTTATTGTGACAAAACAACGGTGACCACAAGGGGAAAGTTTGTCTATTCTATCAAGGTCAAGTAGGGAACAATTGGAACAACATAAATGCAAAATTGTATCCACTTTAAGCAGTAAGTTTAGCTAGCTTTCTCGTCTATATTGCTATTGTAGTTTGCAAATTCTTCTGGACAGAAATACGTAATAAACGAATGAAAGAATGAAAGTTTAGCTTGCTTTCTGTCTTTATAGTTTGTAAGAAAATGTAGTAACTAGTTACTTAATTTGCTATTTTGCTTCATACCCTTTATTATTTCAAGGAAGTATCTATCACACCAAATATTAATAATAATAAACAGCGTGATGATTGCCATGTTTTATGATGAAAAACGGGGTTTTTGAATTTTGAGCTATGAAGAGCATGATAAATGCCATAAAGTATGGCAGGAAGAAAAGTATTTGAATGATAGATGCTAAAGAAATTTTTAAATTTATACATCTTCTAAAATATTTGTCTAATAATTTTGAAAAATACCCTAATTATTGAGTACCAGGGAATCTGAATTGAATGTTCTGCATTAAATTTCAAGAGGAGCACGGGAAAGTTGTATTTGCCAAAAAGGATTGGACTATACTACTCTGTTATATCCATCACAAATTTTATTGTAGTAAGGACTATAGATATCTTTCCTCAAATCCTTCTCAAACTGAAAAAGACTTTTAAACAATAGGCCAACAAAATTTTCCAGTAAATATTTAACATAACATCGTATTCAAGATTTGTATTAAAATTCCAGTATTAGTTAAGTTGCTCGTGTCAATTTTTATAAATAAAATTATTATGAAAAGATCCTATTAATTAATTAATATATTTAGACAATTGGTTAAGAAATCAAAATTTAGAAAGTTTTCTTTAAGAGGATAGATACCATTGGAAATCATGAGGAGTGCAATGTCACAATTTTCAATAAAATCTTTCTACTTTTATTTTCTCAATCAAATTTAACTCCGTGCAATATAAAAAATATATTTTTTATGCGTACAATATAAAAAATACTTAACTCTTATATTTTAAAGTGATTTTTTATTTAATGAGGTGAATTTCAGGTACCTTATTGAGTGCTTTTAAAACACACGTTCACTAGATTCTAAAAACCTTTCTTCTATTCATGTCTACTTCATTACACACTGATAAAAGAATCTATCAACTTTTTGTGCCCAAAGTTTGAAATAGCAATCACAAAAAATAAGTGAAGGAGTTGTTGTAACATAAATAAGGTCGACCTTTACCTAAGTAAGAACCTATTCATCCATCAAAGCCTAATTTAGCCCACAAAAAGAAAGGATAACAGAACCAGGATAAAAGAACCATACCCCACAAATTTAATATAATGTCAATCCAACACAATAGAATTATACAAGTATAAAAACAACGAAAACAGCCAGAAAAAGGTTAGTGGCTATGTCTCACCAACCAACTGAAACTTAGCTTTCTGTTGAGATACAATCTTAGTTCACACTTAACATATTAACCTTTTCCACTTACACACATACACATTTTTACACTGAAGAAAAACAAAGAACCTTCCAACTCTTATGGTTTGCGAAACATTTGCTTTAAAACTTTTCACTTGCACAAGCTTAGTCAAATCGAACTTGTTCACCCTCTCAACCATCGCTTTTTGTTTAACAAAACAAGTGGATAATACCAACAATAGCTACAAGGCTATCAAGATACATCCTCACTGAAAAACTAATGGCCAAAAGAATAACATTATAGATGACAGGTAAAAGCCAAGGTTATGGATGATGTTTTAGTGAGCTACAGCCAACATCAACATGTATTGATAGGTGTATGCTTTTAATTAAGAAGCAATCCACCCTTAGATGTGTTGGATTGTTAGGCTTATCTTACCTGAAATATTGTATCTATATATTGCTCTTACGTGGACTTATATAATTTGTTTTTACATAGTTTATTTTAAGGAAAAATATTATTTAAAAAAATTATAAAATTGATTTAGTAACAATCATGAAAAAGAAAAGAAGAGAGAAACTATAGATTAAATTCTTTTGGTAATAAAACTAACCATTAATATTTGTTTATAAAAAAAAATACTTAGTTAAATTAAAATTAAATAAAAAATATGTAATATAAACTATAATTAACTTGACTTTTATGCAATATAGTTTTTTGGTTTACCACAAGCAGTTTCAATTGTGGCTGAGAGGCTAGAAGGTTTGACAACCTCCATGAGTCCATGTGTTAACCAAATCCTCCTTCTAGCATTAATATTCTAACCTTAAAAAACTTGTTTTGTTAGGCTCACACCATTCAAATATTGTCTATTGTGTGAGTCATTTAGTTTGTCCTTAAAATTCCTTTTGAAGAGTTGAGACTAAGAAGAAAGTGTATAATAACTATTCCTATCCTTAAATTTTAAAGATTTAAATAAGTATTTCATTTCTAAAAAAATGAAAAAGTTTTGGTTAAAGTCTTTTATAATTATTTTTTACTTTTTATAAAATATTTTTTTGTTTGATAAAAATTTCCATTGTCAAGAAACAATTATATTAATTGAATGATTTCTTAATCACATCACTAAACTCTCAAATTTACTCAGATAACCCTCTCTCTTGATAATAGAAATTCTAACCAAACAAAACAAATTTACATAAACCTTAACAAGAAATAATTTATAAAGGATTTTAATCAAAATTTACTTTAATTTTTTAGAGACAAAAAAATTAATCAATTCATTTATAAATAAAATAACGTTTTTATAAGCAAATGTTAATGTTTAATTAATATATTAATTTTATTACTGAAGAGCTATGTATGAACTTTGTAATAGACTGAAATTATAACTAAAATGACTTTTTAATTGTTCCACAAAACAGAAGTGACATTCAAACAATTGTGTGTCACTTGTCGGCGTCCAGTTACGACATATGAGGATTTTGTTGGTCACAGATAATTTCTTGAATTTAAACATAATTATTTTCACTATCTCTAGGGACAGCATTGCCAAGATTCTATGCATCATATTCAGCTAAACTATCATATAAACTAGAAAATATAAGCAGAATAGGACGAATGAGGCACTGTGCAAAATTATATCTTTAATAGAAAGTGAAAAACATAGTCGATAAAATTTCTAAGCTCTAACTGATACATTGGATGGAGAATGATATAAATATTTTCATTTGAAGGCTCCCTTTTGCAGTTATTTCACTTTCTGAAAGCAAAAATTGACATAGACAAACCATCGTAAAGATTGATCACAACACTCGTTTCTCCTTGATTTTTCTCTTTAATAACTCAGATTGCAAGGAAAGTTAGCCTCTTCCATTTGATCTTTGTCTTTGTTCACACCTGACTCCTGTTATATATTGAAATGGGAAGATAAACAAGTGAACGATGTTAAAATCAAATTTCAATGGGAGACACTCTTTTGTGTTTTTTTTCCAAATTGGTATTTTGTGTTTCACATGGAGTAAACCATCTTCCGCAATATATTCCTTTCTCGTCTTTAAAGTAATCAAATTATACATGTAATTTTAAACATTAAATATTTATCAATTTATTCTCTATGTAGATTTCTTTTTTCGGAAGGGTAGGGGTAGGAGACCCGAAAATTCATTATCAAAAAAATAAAATTACAATTCAAGTTTTTTGCATAATCAATTAATATAGACAGGGGAATGGAATGAAAAACACTTTTTTCTTAAGTCATGGATAAATTTATTTTCGCAAAATCATATGTTACTGAATTCACCTCTTAAGAAACAAAAGCAAAGCTACATTTTTGGATTTTCTCATTCTGCTTATAGATTTTCTTTGGTATGGAAAACTATACAGGAGAGTTATGATCGACAGAGAATCGGAATCATTTTTAAAAAAAATTAAAAAATTAACTAAAAACAATTTAGAGAACGTTTTTTAAAATATTTCAAAAATTAAAACTATGTAAAAAATTAATATAATATTACAATTATAACAAAAACTATATATGATGAGAAAAAGGAGGTGGAGGAAGTAAGGATCCCTCCACTAACAAAAATCAACACATTAACAACTAACACATTATCTATATAAAAACTATATATAAATGTATTTCAAATCATATATATAAATATTTTATAATATTTTTAGTAAAGCTGATTAAATTTAATAATTCTATTTGTTAAAAATATAAAACACTAAGTGAAAACAAATATTTTTTAAAATATTAAAAATTTGAAATAAAAATATTTTAAAAAAAAAAAAAAATCTAAAACCAAGTCCTCACCTATCATTTCTGTTTAGTCTAACTAACTCTTTATGATAGTTTTCTTACATGAATCAACATTCGATTACTTTTCTGTGACAAAACAAAGTCACAATAACATATGGGAAATGGATTCACTGTAGTCACTTGTGTGACTGCATAAAATCTCAACCACAATAATAAATTTCATAATAAAAAAATATAAAATATTAAAAGTTTTAGCTATTAGATTGTAACTGCATGCTCCTACCGTCATAGAGTGACTGCATGGAATCCGGATCTCAACATATGCTAGTCAGCTTTAGCGGTTTTTCTTTTTTTTTAGATTTTAAATTTTAAAATTCAGGATTTTGTTCTTACCATTAGTTATCTGCTTCTACATGAATAAATTTTGAGTTTTATACTAACAATGTAGAAGAGTTTTACACTGATATTTAATCACAACTTTTATGATTTTTAAAGTATTAATTAGTAAAGTCCGTAAATTTATTATAAATAAAGGATTGTGGCTGATTGTCAGTGTAAATACACTTACAATGCACGATTGTTTTTCTCATAAATCATATAAATTTTACAATTTACATAAATCAACAATTTATTATTGTTGTAGTTTTCCTTTACCAAATTTCATAAAGAAATTGAAGTCATAAAAGCTTAAACTGTAAAGTAAAAAGAATTAAAGGACATTTGTAAATTTATGGTACTTATTATTTCACTATTTTATTGCTCGCTCATTTAATGGATACAAACTATTTAGTTGCTTAATTGATTCTTCTCGATCCTTCAAATTAAAGATTTCACAAACTTATACCTAACTACTAATTTTGTTTTATAAGACTTTTTTTTGTGAGGGATAGGATCAATGTTCACCAAAAAATTAATTATTAGACTAAACAATACAATTCAAATCCTTAACATATGTAGTAAGAACAAACTAAGATTTGTAATGCTTTAATTCTTACCCCAAATTATTTATAAAAATTATAAGAGATATTAAAAATTTAATCTTATATAAAGAACCATGATTTTCTTATAAACCTGTGCGTTAAAATATAGTTCATTACAAACTTCATTTAAACATAAATATATTAATTGACCTAGTTACCCTCTTAAAGTCCTAATTCAAAGTAGTGAACTTCTTACGAAATTAAAATTACTTAAAACATTGGAGAGTAACTTTCTTAGAAGATTCTCACATTTAGAGGAAATCCTTTGAATTCTGCAACGTCTTTGTTGGTTAAGTTTATCCTCTATTTGTACCACAATCATAAATTAAAGGAAATACATGAAAGAAAACACATGAAACAAATGAGATTTTTATAAACCATTAATGTTAATCTTAATTAACTTAACAAACAATGGGACCCTAAGATTTGACCTATGACTCAGTCTTATAAGATTCAATATATAGACTCAACTATACTTATTTCAATGATTGAACTCAATCCCACTTGACTCTATGTATGGATCCATAACTAATCAACGATGATTCACCCCAATCATCAAGGATCTGGTTATGAAGTGATTGGTAGTTGTATATCTTTCCTTAGTTGGTACAATAATTTTATGGAGAAACCAAGTCATTTTCCCATAACAACATTATGGTTATCTGCTAATTGGGCTACCTGCCCATCACAATAATCTGGTCAACTACCAATCGGGCCTTCTGCCCATCAAAATAGAATCGTGCCTTTTACCCATCACAACTCAAACGAGAACTCCTTTAACCCAGGAAGGATATACCCTACCAATCATGAGATGTTGAGCATTTATGGAAAGTTCTAAATCTATCTTGAATATCACATCTAAGTGCCAACAAGGACTACCTTGAATATTCACCCACTCGATGAACATCTTCAATCCAAGTATCAATATGGATCATCTGAATATTCAGTTATTTAAAACCATCTTAGGACTCATCCTGGTCATGTCTTTCATCTTGCAGTGTACCAAGCTATGACTTTCCAAACACGGCACTTATGCATTTGCATATGATACCTTTACCAGGGGGAACCTAGGACTTTGTTAAGTTCAGCTCACAACACCTCAATATATTCCCAAAGGTTACTAGACTTGACAATCACAATCAAATAGTACTTATACTTCAATCATTGTTCACAAAATCATTTATGAATAATCCTTGAAAAATTAAAAGACTATATCATAATTTCTCAATTCTAATTCTATTTTAGGGGTAAAAATAATAGCAACAGTCATATTAATATATATTTTTAATACTAAAAGACCTGTTTCTAATATGGAAGATCAGGTTAAAATGCAACCACAGATCATACTTGGATTGCCTTTTACAATGTTAAGAAATATCATATTTATAAAAAATTTCTTAACTAAACTTTCACAAAATTCTTTAAATGTTTTATAAGATATATTTTACCGTAAAATTCAACATATAACTAATAATCTTTGAAACACATATAAAGTTATAGGATAATTATTAACAAATCCAATATTTATCATAAGATTCAAAGCAAAACTTGAAATAAATTATATAACGATCCATAACGTATTATATAAAATAATTCAAAGTAGTTTTATAGAAAATGGTCCAAATATAATTTCTAGAAAAATAATGGTAGAACATTTAATAAATAATAACATAGAGTCATACTATAATATATGGAGAGTAATTTAAATAATAATAGCAAAAGTCAAATTGTAATATCTGAAAATAATAAACAAATTATTAAAGTAATGTCTAGAAATAATGAATAAAGGAACCAAAGTAATATATGAATATAATGAATAAAGGACCAGAAGTAGTATCTAAAAATAATAATTAAAGGATCAGAAATAATATCTAGAGATAAATACATAAAGTAACAAAGGTAATAGAAATAAAGGACTAGAATAACCTCTGGAGAAAATAAACAATAGACCAGAATATCCTCTAGAGAAAATAAACAAAGGTAATAGATGTGATTGAGAAATCAACAACATTAGTATATTAATGGACAACTAAAACTTATTTTTTAGAAAGTAATAATAATCACATGAGTAATGAAAACACATAAGTCTACTAAGATTAACATAAAAAATATTTATAAATCTTACTCTTTTCCTTACCTTAGTTAAGAACTTGATGAAGAGTGGTAGGAAACCTTTGAAGTCTTAACACCACAAGAGTTTTCCCTTCCTCCTTCCTTTCTCTACAAAACTCTCTCTTTCTCCCTCCTAAGATTTCCTTTCACCTTTCTCTCTCCCATTTCGCACCATGGCTGCCATATTTATAGGAAAAGTATGAGCTCATTCGCTGAGCAAAATTTTGTTCGCTAAGCAAACATGGCTACAGAGTGTTTTCACTAAGCGAAGAACATTTGGCTTAGCGATGGTCTACAAAAATCCAAGTACTTGTCTCACATAGTTAAGCAATAGGAACCTTCCTTTAGCGAGATTATGGTTCAATTTATGCTTGCCAAGCGACCTAGGCTTTGTTGAGCGACTAGTTGTTCACTTAAGGAATTTCTTCTTTTAAAAAAAATATTTGTTGCTGTCAAATTTGTTGAGCGAATTTTTATAAAAAAAAATTCAAATTTTAGTAAAAGTATTTTATATGCTATAATTAATTTATTTTTATAAGTTTTTCACATGCATAACTAAGTTTTTAAGTTTAACATCTAAATTAAAATGTAAATAAATTATATAATAACCTAGTTATGAAAATAGGGATATTACAAAACCTTCATCTACTTCTCTGCCCCAATAGGGAGCATCATCTGCCAAGTCTCCTCGTGGGGAGGGGGATGATTTTGCAAATATCTCTAACCACATCCTCTAGTAACAAACCTTCTAGCTTTGGAACATCCCACGATCCATCATGAGCCACAAAAAAGCAAGTTTTGGCTTTGACTTGTATTCTATTGATATTAGTGCACCAATCAGGGAGAGGCCCTCGTCCAGGGAACCAATTATCAGACCAGAAATTGATCCTTCTTTTATTCCCAGCTTGCCAGACTAGATTTCTACAGATATTATTCCAAGTGGCAGCAATTCCTCTCTATAAGTTTGTACTATTGCTAGTTACATCAATAATTGGCTTAACAAATTCTCCACACTTATACTTGGCCCAGATAAGTTGTACCCAAATGACACTTCTTCTAGTGATTTGGTGCCATCCTGCTTTCATGAAGAGAGCTTGGTTGACTTGCCTTATCTCTCACAACCCAATGTCACCCACCATTTTGGTTGGCACACCTTGTGCCAAGAAAGCCAATGAACTTTTCTATTAACGTTAATAGTCACCTAGACAAAATCCCTGTATTTTTTATTAATTTCACTATATACAAATACTAACAACAAATTAGTTTGCATTACGTAGGTAGGCAAAGCCTGTACATTTGAATTGGCTAAAGTAAGTCAACCTGCAAAGGAAAGGGTATTCCTTTTCCAATTGCTTATTTGTTGACACACTTATCAATAAGAACTTAGTATGATTGTTTGGAAACTCGTTCATGGTAAAGCAGAATCTCAAGATATTTGCCCATATTTCTAGTTTTCTTAAATCCTAACACAATTGCTATCTAATTCAGATGTTGCCAATTAACATTTGTCCTTACTGACTTTTAACCCTGAGAATCTATAGAAACAATTCATAATTTGATTAATCACTCTCACTTGCTCAAGGGATGCTTTGGCAAATAGGAGCAGGTCATCCGCAAAGGCCAAATAAGAGAGTTGTGGCCTTCTTCTTGAGTTTTTAATTGGCTTCCAGATCTTTTGGTCACCTACACTATTGATCATGTGGAAGAATCGTTCAAGGCATAACATAAAAAGATACGGTGATATGAGATCACCTTGGCAGACACCCCGAGAAAGCTAGAAAGGTTCTAGTGCCTCCCTATTTCAAAGAACTCGCATGGTTGGAGATGATACATAGTGCCAAATAACATTAATGAAATAATTTGGGAATCCAATATCTATCAGAATATCTTTGATTAATTGCTAGTTAAGTCTATCATATGCCTTTTCCAAATCAAGTTTGATAATCATACACCCTTTATTATCTTTCTTCTGTTTCATTGAATAGATGACTCCTACGCAATGATTATGTTGTCAATGTCGCTTCTTAAAGGGATAAAACTGCTCTAGCAAAGATTAACTAGTTTAACCATGACTATACACAACTGCAATGGAAGAATCTTGGTGATTGCCTTATACATAACATTACATAAACTAATTGGTCTCAGTTGCTTAAGTGTTGTAACTATCTCTATTTTAGGAATAGGGGTTATAAGTGTAGAATTAAGTTCCTTTATCTTATTGGGGTCTACAAACAATTCATAAAAATACTTGAATCTTACAAATAGAGTGAATCTTACAAACATCTCTTCAATCAATTTTAATCTTGAATTTTACAAATAGAGTGACAAACAAATTTGCTCCCATAGATACTTGGAGATAAAATTCATGAAAATACTCACAAATAATTTAAATGAGTACATGCTACCTACAGGTATAAGATTTTCTACTCACTCCTAGATACTCATTATCCATTAAACTAAAATAATACACTTATTTAATTTGATAAAGATAATAATTTTGTGAAATGAATTAACTTAAAATATTAATTGTCAAATTTCATTTTTCTCAGTGTTTTTTTTACAAAAATTGCATAATTAATAGAATTATTTTTTATATAAATATATTATTATTTATTTATAAAATTGTTTATAATATAAAGCGAAGATTTTTCTATTTGTATTAAATATTTGTGTATATATTAGATTAATTTAATTTTAGATCCAATTAACCTTGTAAAAAAATGATGTAATTTTATTTTTAGATTTTATAACAAATAAAAAAATTTGTTTGCTAAAATTTTATGTAACAAAATAATTTGTGTATAAAAACATGTGAGTATTTTTAAAATGATTGTCTGACATATAATCCGTGGATGCGAGTTTTTCTTGGCAGGTTGGATAACAAGTAATTACAGCATCTATTCATCTCATCCCATTTTCATTCTTACCTACAATTCACTCTTCAAAAAATGGGTGTTTCGATCCACAATTTGTATCATAATTTTAGTAGCATTGTTTGCTAACAGAGAAGAAAAGAAAAGTTATAACAAGTTCAACCCTATCACGATAACACATGCGTAAGATTGTGTTAGAAACCAAAAAAAAGTGACTGTTTTTCCTTAAATTTAGAGCAGTAATACTTAGATTCCTAAATGAAGTGTTTAAAGAAATTAGTCCTACTAATTATGTGGTTATATCCTTAAATAACTTTAAATATCACTTTTAAATACTTTAAAACCGGTTTAAAAATTAATATGCGTTTACTCCGTTATTTTTCAAAACCTAAAATGTTAAAAGTTGTTTTTCAAAAACCTTCCAATTACTTCTAACATTTTTCATGGATAATTTGCGTTTACTCCGTTAGCAATTGTGGTTTTAAACTACACTATATTTTTTATTGCCCGTTCCGGTTTTCGTTTTTATTCATGGTTTTTTTCTTTTTTTTATGTAGCGTATTGTTTTGGGTTAAATTCGTTTATTTGTTGGGCAGTGTTTTAGCACACATTAATTTGCCATTCGTACCTCCAGACTTTAACATCATTTGAAGAGCCCAATAATATCTTCACCCTGTTTTGACCTATGTTTAGGGTATATGTTCCAAATCAACTAATCCGAATATATATATTTTAAGGTATTTCAAATCAGTTAATTTAGAATGTCTTAAAATGTATATTTTGAATTAGTTAATCCATATTACATTATATTAATTTTGAATCATATGATCTAGAATGCAGCAATAGGATAGTCCGGAATTGTAACAACACTCATCCATTTTTATTTCGCATAAATGCATCTAGAATTTAATACAATTAACATTTTAGATTGACTCTTTCAGAAATGTAATATCATATTCATGTTTCAAATCAAATGATCTGGAAGATTAATTATGTTGTATTCTAGATTGGTTGATGTAGAACATTGGTAATCAATCTTAATCAATGAGAAATAACACCAAGAACATCATACTAAATAAAATTGCATTTTTCTTTCTAAATAACATTTAAATAAATGAAAAATACTCTAAAGATTGGAATGAACATTCAATAATTTGGGTACACAATAGGGCACAATATAGCAGCTGATATTTGACACACAAGAGGAGCAACCAAACAAGATCATGAAGAGACACAAAAAAACTAGAGATTGTTGCAAGAAGGCGAGACATGTACGAGTTGGGATATCCCCGTTCCCGTCCCCGAAAAGTGCAGGGCGGGTTCAGGTGCAAGTACAAAAGAAGCAGGTATTAAATTTAATCTTCATCCTCATTCTTGTCGAATCTTTTCGAGTTCAGGTATACCTGCAAGTAACTTGTTATATTATTTTTAATAATTTTAATATAGTTATTTATTATTAAATGCATAATATATTAAAGTATTGATTACATTTTAATTTAAAAAGTATATAAACAATAATAAATAACAAGAAATTTTAAATTAAATTTTTTAATTAAATATATAAATTTGAGTTTATTATATAATTGTTATTATTAAACTGGACAGGTATGAGTTCGGATACGAGGTGGGTAATTACATACATGTGCATGTTCTTGTGTTGGACTTACTTCATTGGGTAATACTCGTACACATACTTGTATCCGATCAAAGCGGAAAATCTCTATCAAGACCATGACGTGTTTGGGACAGTACCCACGACTGTGAATATTTTTGTCATCCTTAACAACAACACAGTAAAAAAAAGATAAATAGTTTAAAAATCAAATAAGAATATTCTAGGTGTTTTATATTTGGAGGTGTGAATAGAAAAAGAGGATGTCACAACAAACTTTGCATATGCTGTTTTAGGGGTTTTTTTCTGCTGCATCTCCATAATATTTTTTCTACTCGACTGTAGCCCATTCCAGAACTTTTTAAATGCACCCCCTATCTGCAGAATAGGTTGTAAGGAGAAATTTCAGAGATACAAAAACCCGTTGTTTTATCATGTATTTCTTTTTAGGTGCTGCATTGTGTTTCTTTTTTTCTTTTTATATACATTAGACAGGTGCCTCTCTAAAGATTTGAAGGTTAATATAATAGGATAGTTAGTGTGTTTAAAAATGAGAAAACGAAAGTTTAGAAAGTAGTTTAAGAACAAAATTGTCTAATAGATTGTACATACTAGACTTAGGAAGTGTTGATGAGATTATAAATTCAATGAATGTACTTTTATTGTCATTCTTTTCTTTATAAAAAATATAAATGTACACTCATATAGTCATATGTTAATTACGTCTCACACATTTTATGTGTTTTTCTATGTATTTCTCTTTTCTTTTCTACTGAAACCAATCAAGAGAAAACGAACACTGTTAAACATTATATTTAGTTTCCTGGAACTGAAAGCAGCTAGATGGGTGAATTTAGACAGAAAAGAGATAAATTCGGAAATAGCATGTTCCAGAAATGCCGTGTGAGGATGAAGCGTCATGTGAGGTGGGGCTAATCATTTATATATTAATGTTCTAAGTTTAATATGCAATACAGACACTTTCCATGCACAAGGTTCAGCCTGTCCCATTCCCATGCCAACCACACCCCACACAACATTTCATTTCTTTCTATTTATTAATACCCATTGTTTCATATTTTTCCAACCTTTTCTTTCACATTTTTTATTATTATATTCTTCATGTCCAAAAAATCTCAATCTCAACAGCTGTTTTTTTTTTTTTTTCCCCTTGTGCAGTTACCCATGTATATATAGGATTTCGTACAAGATAAAAAAGGGTTATTCTTTATTAGTATAAATAAATAATGTTATTCTATAGTTCAATTACATTTTTTTACATCTAACATTGACAAATTAAAAAAATTTTACATTTTTTGTTTGATAATATTTAAACATTATAAAATAATATTAGAGTTATTGTAACATATTTCTAAAGGTATGAAAATAATGATATTATTCAGGAATTGAGACTCAGAATGATTTAATATACTAATGAAAATCTTTTGTACTTATTTTATGTTGTTTTCCCTATTTTATTAAATAGAAAACGAGACAGAAAAAGGAGACAAAAGATTCCATTCAACTTCAACTTTCTTAATCATCTTTTAAGAAAAAAAGAGTAAAATTTAAGTTAATATTAAAATAACTTAAAACAAATAATATTTTAGATACTGTCCTAATAATATTATGAACTTGAAGTTGACTTTTTAAAAAAATATTTAATAATCGTATATCTAAGATATGAATTGGTTAAATTAAATTAAAATAAACATGTATAAATTGATTCATAAGTTTGGTGTACATTTTATAAAGAGTTGGTGTACATTTTGTAAAGAGGATGTGAGATTAATTTTTTGGGAGGTTCTCAATCTCAGCTAAGTGTTTTGTTATTTTATTTTAATCCAACCACTAAATGTTTTTTATACAAAAAAAAACTATTTGAATTTTATTTAACAGACACAAGTTCATGAGTAATATAGTACCAAGGGCTATTATTTATTACTTTACAGCCTAAGTAAGCCTTCAAGTTGTGGTTCACTCTCAGTCTTAGTCATGTCTTACTTAAAACAAGAGCATGATGAAAAGACTTTAATATTCTTTTTTCTTTTTTTACAAATCTAGGACTGTATATGTTTTTTATCTAAAAAACAAACTATATTTGTTTGTTGTGTGTTGTGGTGTGTGCTTTGTCATGATCTAATATACTTACCATGAAACAATATCAGAGAGACACTTTTCGAATTTGGAGTATCTATTTGCACGCTTAAACTTTCCTCTTTCATGGATATATTTCACGGACAAAACTTACATATGTGCCAAAAAAAGATATAGTTTTAGTCGTATGTGTTGTTTTTTAATAAAAAATGGAATTTCATTTTGGTAAAATGTGAAGAATAAAAAAGGTTTTTATTAACAGATTAATAAATAAAAGATAAAATTAAAGTATTACAAATAAATGTCATTTTCAAGTAGTCGCAATTTTCTATACAAGACACATAAACAACATTCAGGATGGATACTCTGACATTCAGATCTAAGAATTCACTTGTTTTGGTCTTTCTAATTGAAAACCACTTTTATATAAAAAAACACACTTTAAAAAATCAATATACGTTTAAGTTTTGCAGAAACATAAAATTTAAGTAGTAGTATGGGAGGTTTTTAACATATCGCAAATTTGCAATACTAGAATACCTTTTATAAAATAAAAGTTTAAATTGTAAAATAAGTTTCTTAAAACATTAAACAATTATATATATATATATATATATATATATATATATATATATATATATATATATATATATATATATATATATATACACGCATTCACCATAGTATAAAAAAAAGTTATTATTTAAGGTAACTAAATTTATTGATTTTATCTATCAATATTTTAAAAGTTATATGAGTAGTCAATGGTGATTAAATAAAAGTATAAAAAATGCTTGGACATTAAATTAAAAATTAAACGATAAATATTATTTAATATAACTTCTCTTTAAAAATACTTTTTCAAAGTTCTGTTAATAAAATGGAACATAAAATCATCTCGATCAAATTTGTTTAAACATAAATGTATTAATGAGAGGAGTTATAAGGTTGATTTAGTAGAAAAGTTCATGTGTAGAAATAAGGGAGAAGTCATCTGTTCTAACCCATTTACTAAAAAAACTAATATTAATCTATAAAAAGACAATAAATGTATTTCTTTTTTGTATGTACTTAACTCTATAAACAACTTTTTCAATTTTAAACACTTCAATCTTACAAGGTTCAATAATATTTTTATATTAAATAATTCAAAGATACTCTAATTCTCTCTTTACTCAAGTTTGAAGAGAGTGGTCCATCAATGTATATGATTTTGTCCTATATTTTGTATGAGGTGTGGATTTTTTTTTTTTAATAATCGATGCATGTTTTTAACATATCCATATGTTAACATCAACCATCATTATATATTCAATGTTTTTTTCTTCTCCTAAAACCCTTTTCCAGAGAAGAGTTCCCCTCTCATAGGAGAGGGGTCTCTATAGAAGCAAAAAAAATTGCTTCTCTGAAGAAGCATCTTCACAAAAGAATTTTTTTTTGTTTTTACAGAGACCCTTCTTTATAAGAGAGAAACAAATACATTCTTCTAGAGATATGCGTCTTCGAAGAAGAAAATACAAAAAAAAATATCAACACTTGTGAGAGATAAAAACAGATTGTACAAGAAAAAAAATAACTTGAGGGATAGGGCTACAAATACCGGAGGGAGTGGGGAAGTGGCAACTGAGGAGGTGAGATTCATTGGAAAAAATATTGAGGGAGATGAAATAATGTTGAAAGTGCAGGGAGAGGAGAGTGAGTGAGAGAGTTTTTATGGTAGGTGTTAAAGAAATAGGGGGAGAGAGAAGGGGGCACTGAAGGTTAGTATGTGAGGGGAAAATTAGGGTTAAGAATATTTTAAGAATAACGAAAATATTTTTAAAAGAGTAGATAAGGTTTCAAATTGGGGTAGGTGGAATTTCAAAATCCCTAAGGTGTTTGAGGGTGATCTTTCTTGTATTATGTATGTATTTTTTCATAATAAATTTTCTACCCAAAATCACTTTTGATACTTGAAATTCAAAAATAATTTTTTAGTCCCTGAAATTAATTTATTTTTTATACTAATATTGTCTGTTTATAAGTTATGTTGTATTTGGTTGTGTCAGATGTGAAATTAAAGATTGAGAGTTAGGGTTGAGTACAAAAGTAATTTACAAGTACAAAAACGTACTTCTTTTTAGCAATTTTTTAACGACATTATTTGGAAAAGAAAGAGTAAAAGTGTATCAGAGACAAAAAAAAATTGAATTTGAAGGACTAAAAGTGATTTTTGGTGAAACATTAGGGACAAAAAACTTATGTAAGCTTAAATATTAATATGAAACTAGAAAAATGACATGTATCAGGTAAGGATATTCGCGGTGCGGTTTGGTATAATTTTGAGTCTAAAACTAGTCTGACCAAACTATAAAAATAAATGCAGTGCAGTTTGATTCGATTTAGATTAATTATAAAATCTAAACAAAATCAAACCAATCTTTTGCGGTTTGGTTTAGTTTGATTTTGCGGTTTAAAATTTCTATTATTAAGTATTAAAAAATACATAAAAAAATTTACTTCCAAAATTGTATAAAAGTTTAGTCACTCCCAATAAAATTATATAAAAGTAGCAACCATTAAAATTAAAGTATAAACAATCAATTCTTTTAAACATTACAATCTAGTGGTTGTCCTCAAATTATATCCAATGAAATTAAATCAAATAGTTTTGCTAAAATATTTATTTATCAACTAATTCATATTAATTAAAAATATTAATTCAAGATTAAGTCAAAATCTTATAAACTTAGAAAATAATGAGTAATTGTATATGCTTCTTAGAAATTTTCTAAAATAACTAAGGATTAGCGGTTTGCTTTGGTTTAATGCGGTTTCAACATCTCAAACCACAAACTGAACCACGCAGTTTGAAAATTATAAAAATCAAACCATCCCAAACTAAAGTGGTTTTTGGTTTGGAAGCTTCTATTTTCGGTTTTCAATTCAGTTTAATTCAGTTTTGAACACTTCTATTGTCAAGTGAGTGATAAAAAAACTATAATTAAAAATTTAATTAATAAAATTAACAAGTATTGTATAAATAACAATTATAATAAGGAAAAAAAATTTTTAAAAAATAAAAAGGAAGAATATTTATTAATATAAAAATTTAAAGTAAAATAAGTATCACAATACAATTTATATAGTTAAAAATATTATCTTTTAAAAATGGTAATAATAAACAAAATTAAGCTTAAAAATAGGGATTGAAAGATGGATTGATCTTTATAATTTATTTGATTAAAATTAATATTATAAAATGTATTAATTTTATAAATAATATTAAAAACATATAGTAATTATTCATATTAAATATAAAGGAATTTATTATTATTTAATTCCAAAACAATAGAGGAGATAAGGGAAACACTAGGTAATGAACACGAGTCAAATTAATTAATTTCATAATTACTAACCCATGGAGGAGGAGTAATGATGACCAAGTATGTAAATCAATTGGCAAGAAATTGTTCTAGTTGTTTAGATTAGAGGTCTCGAGTTTTATATGTAGTTGTGTTGAATACTTGGCAAAAAGATTTTGTATCGTAGTCATCATTCACTCCACCAAAATTGTTTCTAATAGAAATGCCATATAAAAGGGTAAAATATGTTTTTTGTCCTATAAATTTTATAAAATTTTTTGTATTATTACCGTTCCTATAAAAATTAAATATTTTTTTTATCCTTTTTAGGAACCATGTTTATGTGCCTGACGATTTAACACATGAATTTGATAGTTAAAAAGATAAAATATGCTTTTGTCCCTATAAAATTTGTAAAATATTAAATATGTTCCTGTAAAATTTTTTGTGTTATTTTCGTCCTTATAAAAAGTTAAATATATTATTTTTCATCCTTGTCAACAATGTTAGTAATGATGATGTGACTAACAAACATTTTTGGATGAACAAGTTTCACAAAATTATGAATTCATGTGTTATTTTACTCACATGTAATAATTGTTTAGATTTAATAATTATGTAAGTTGGGATTAAAAGTTAAATGACAAAATATAAAACACAAAGGGGTAAATTTTAGTATTAATTGCATATTTTAACTCTTAAGTTTTACAATTTCAAAAATTTTAACCCATAATTTTTAATTTAAGACATTGTGACTCAACTTTTAAAATTTTTTTATTGATACTCATATTGGATGGAAGATTGTGTGCAATAGACTCAATGTTAACATTAATTTTACAACAATCAATTATTCTATACCTTGAAAATGTTTTCTTGCACAAATAATTTATTATTATAAATAAATAATTGATTATTGTAAGTAAATAATGGTTAAAAAAATTTATTCAACATTTGAAAAACATTTGTGAATCATAAGTCATGATCAACAAAGACATTTCTTGTAAGTCGTCAAATTGTCCATAATTGATTAATATTCAAATGCTAGACTTTCATTATACAAAATTGGACTCCTTTGAATATTAAAACATTTCTTATAAGTCAAATCACCCCAAATAGCCAATCTGGTAACACATTGAATTCCTTTGGAATTCTTGTCATCCACATAATTGATATGTTGCCAAGTGAGAGAAACAATTTAGAGGCAGTACCTTATATTGGATGGAAGACATCCTGCCCATCAACTCTTAAGATTTTTCAATTGGTGCTTAAATTAGAGATTAGAGAGACTAAATGCTATAGAGTATTGTAGATAAATATATTGAGTATTATGCAAATAATTAATTATCACATAATCAACATTAATATTGACTCTATAATAATTAGTCTTGCATACCAATTGAGAAAATTTAAAAGTTCTGAGTTATGATGTTTTAAATTAAAAATTGAGAGTTAAAATTTTCAAAATAAAAAATTTGATTATCATTACATTAGATGTTACCATTTATGTCAATCAATATTGGTGATTTTGTTTTGTGACTTTTATTTTGTTAAAAACCAAATATTTCAAAAAATATTCATCATAAAATTTTTAATGTAACACATAAAAAAACTAACAACAGAAAAATTATATTTTATAATTACATACAAGTCATATTTAAATTTTGATAGAAGGAAGATAATAATTTTAACGGCAAAAAAAAATACAAAATTATGTAAATAATATAAATTTTTAAAAAATTTAGACTCTTTTTGGACCTGGGACAGCCCCCTCTAATAAAGGACGGATGTTGACCCTGACTTACGTGGTCAGTCATGTGATATAAGTAGTTTAAAATTTTAAAGATATTGCAAAAATATTAAAGATAAGACTAGAAAGAATATGCATTAACAATATAGCAAATGTTTACTACCATTTAATTACAAAATGTGATGCCTAATAAATTAAGCTTTTGAAATAATTATTTAAAAATTATATATCCAAAATACTTAAAAAATTAATCTCTTAACATTTTAATTCCCACGTTAATATATGTTTGGTCAAGCACTTAGCAATATTGATTAGATTTTGAATTGATACTGATGTAATGTAATTTACGTATAAATGTTTTTTTTATAAATGATGAGTTAGAGTAAAAATTCAGTATAAAATTTTGCATTTAACTTAGAAATCACTATAAGTTATGTTTAAATGTTGCAATATTGATTATATTTTGAATTGATATTGATGTAATGTAATTTATGTTTAAAGGTTTTTTTTCTTTATAAATCATGAGTTAGAGTAAAAATTCTTTATAAAATTTTGTATTTAAGTTCGAAATGACTATAAGTTATTTCAATGTAGAATTTATTCTAAATTTGTTTTAACGCAAAATAATTATTATTAGCAAATTTATCTAAAATTAAACCTTTGAATAAAGAATTATAAATTAATGTATTGTATTGTAATGTAACATGTGAATGGTGACTTGGTGTAAAAGGAATGAAAAGTATGAATTAAATGTGAAATGGGTGACAGGGTTATGAGTGTGTATGAATTAAATAAATTGAAGAAGTGAAAATATGTTATCATGTTGTGACCATAAAATCCAGCAAAGCAACAGCTTTGGGCCACTCACACACGTGACTTGTCACAACTCCCACGTAACGCGTTACACGTTACAACCACAACTTTTCCATTTTCCCTCTTTTCCTTCTTCTTCTTAACAATTTTATATACTTTTTTTTTATTCACATGTTTAATGTAATTTTTTTTCATTTTTTATGTTTTATTTTTTTATTTAATAATATAAAGAGTGTATAAAGTTCTTTTCTCCCACTAATATTTTTATAAAATATTTTTTATATTTTATTTTAATAAACTTACCATTTATATTATTTTTAAAATATTTATTTAAAAATTAATAAATTACTATAAATAATACATCATAATTAATGATAATATAAAATGATTCACATGATCATAACTTTTTTTCTCTTTTATTTATGAATTTTAAATTATTTTTTTTCATTTATGACTAATATTTATTATTAGATTAAAAATGATAAAAATTAAGAATAATTTTTAAGTAATTTGATTTCTCCTTTTTAAACAAATAATTATACTTGTTTGTTTCATTTTTCATTTATCTATGTAATTTTTTGTATTCGTTATTTTCTAAAAGATTAGTAGTAGAATAGAAAGAAAAGGTGGGGAAAAAGAAGGAAAATATAAATTGTTAAATAATTGAAAATAAGTTTTGGCGTAACTTTTACGATTATTATTATCATTTTCTTTGTTAATATATAACTATTTTTAGTATTTAAAAACTAGAAAACTCGTTTAGATAGTGTTTTCTGAAAACAGATTTCGAAAATATTTGTTTAGTTTTTAAAAACTAAAAGTAGTGTTTCTTTTTAGTTTTTTTTTTTGTTTTGGAAACTCAAAATATAATTAGAATATGTTGTTTTTGTATTTTTTAATAATACAATTTTAATAAATATAAACAAGTTTTTCCATTTTTACTTCTTTAGAACAATTTTCAAATAACATTTATCAAATAAGTTTTTTTCTTTTCTTCCTGAGAATCGTTTTTGAAAACTATTCTAGAAAACTCTTTTCAAAAACTAAAAAATAAAATCAAATCAATCAAACTTTTAGTATTTAAAAACTAAAAAACTCGTTTGAGTAATTCTTTTTTGAAACAATTTTAAAAAATAATTCTGATTTTTTAGTTTTTAAAAACTAGAAAACATAAAGAGCAATTAAAAGTAGTTTTACTTTTTAGTTTTCTATTTGTTTTTTGTTTTCAAAACTCAAAATACAATCAGAATATGTGATATGTTATTCTTTGCTTTTCATTAATGAAATTTTAATAAATATGAACAAGTTTTTCCATTTTTATATCTTCAAAACAATTTTCAAATAACACTTATCAAATAAGTTTTTTTTTTTGCTGAAAACAGTTTTTGAAAACTCTTTTAAAAAACTGAAAAACAAAATCAAATCAATCAAACTCTTACAATCATTTTACATTTAAATTTTTCCAGATAATTATCTGAATTATAACAATTATAAATTAAATTATATTTATTTTTATTGATGTTTATTTTTAGTTTTATTTAAACATTATTATCCTAAATAATTTAAATGTAATAAACAGTTATTTCTATAAAAATATTAAAGTTTATAACAAAAATTTGTTATTAAATATTGATAAATACAATTTTCTAATAAGAGATATTTTTGAATGTTGATCTTGAAGATAAAATCTAATATTAGCAAGATCAATCATTGGAGAAAAAAAGTTGATCTCCAAGTGTAGATTTTGTTCTTTTACATAAATAAGCTAGATCAATTCACTATTTAAAAAATAATAATTTTTTATTGTCTCTTCTCAACTAAATATTTAAGAAAAGAATTATGAGTTCCAAAAAATTAGTTAAGATAAAAAAACTTGATATTTGTTGGAGATACTATAAGATACATAACTTGAAGAATGTTGTTAAATTTAGAGATTTTGTATATTTAAAATAATTATATATTAATATGATTTGATCTTTTTTTCTGTGTTATAAAAACCAGACTGGATCGGCTGGTTCGATCAGAAAATCAGTTTGGTCAATACTAAAAATCAGTGAAACAAAACACCGGAAAATCGGTCCAAAACCAGTTTTACCGGTTTTTTTTTTTTGTTAATTTTTAGATTTTGCTAAATGCATCCTTTTTTTCCTAAATCAACTAATTTTAATTCAAAAATTAATAAAAATAGAGTTTAATTTAACAATATGAAGGTGCATTTAGTAAAATTACTTTTTTTTCTTTTTATAATTACAACCTTAATTTTTTTTTTATTAAGATCAATTCAACTACGGTTCAGTAACGGTTGAACTAATGAAATGTGAACTAGTACCTTTACCAATTTGATCATCGATCTAGTTTTAAAAACATAGTTTTTTTTAACAAATTAATTGTTATTTTATATTAATCTTTGCAAATTAAATTATATTTATAAAAATTTAGATTAACATATTTATAATAAAGATATCATATGTTTTTATTAATTAAAATTAATTTTGATTTAGATAATTATTTTAATATATTAAAATTTTCAAATATATTAGAATAAAAGATTATATTATAAAATTAATTCAATTATTGGCAATAAATTAGTATATAGAAAATGTTACGAATTGACGATAGATTAAAATATATTTGAGTATACATTAGAATAATGATATGTATTAAATTTATTTTAGATTGATATAATTAATATATTATAAAAATATATTATATTATATTTAAATCAAAATTATGAGATCATGTTGATAATTTGTAATTTATTTTTATTTTGATAGTAATTTTAATATTAAATAAGTTAAATTTTAATTTTAGATTGATAGAAAATTAATAGAATTTTACGATTTTATTATGTTATAAATTTAAATTTAAATTACGAGGTCATGATCTTATTTATATTTTACCGCAAAGATGATTATATCAATTAAGATACTTTATAAACTAATTAATATATATTTTCAACTAAACTTAATTTGAAGAAATCTAAACAATTAGCAGTGAAATGAATATATATATATATATATATATATATATATATATATATATTAGTTTTAAATAGTCATTTTATACTAATAAAATGTTTAGTTTTCAAAATTATTGTGTCTACGTATCGAAATGAAATTAGTTTATAACATATTCGTAAATTATATGTTCTCCTTTAATATTTTCTCTTTCTAATCTTTTTTCAATCTTTTCACTTTCCTTTTTATGCATTTTTAGTTATTTGACATTAATATTTTTAATTTTATTTTTTATTACCATTAAAATAACCATTTCAGTGTAAAATTAAAAGAATAATTATTATCACTTTAATTTTATTTCTTATTACTATTTTTAAAGAGATAATTATTTATTTCTTCCAATTATACATTATTCTATTTTTTCTTTAAGGTGCTTTCAACTATTGGTATATTAATATTTTTTTCAAGAAAAAATATTTATATTATGGATTTTTTAATTCTAAGTTATCAATGTTATATATATAAATTATTAATTTTTATTAATTAAATTAAATAAAAATTATTTAAAATAAAATTTAGACTTGTCTTATCACTTTGCTAGTTTCTTTTATTAGTTTATAATAACATCTTCTAAATCGCAAAAGCATTGATTTTTTTCAAAAAGTACTTTTAATTAGTTAAAAAATCAAATAAAAATACAAATGCTAAAAGTGAATGAAAGTAACTCTTTTTCTCTTTGTCAAAATTGGAGAATATGAATGAAAGTAATTATTTCTCTCCGAACAGAATTAATTAGATAGAACATAATTATCTTTTTCTCTTTGTCAAAATTGGAGAATATGAATGAAAGTAATTATTTCTCTCCGAACAGAATTAATTAGATAAAATATAATTAAGTGAAAAAAGGATTAATTTAAGAAAATAAGAAAAGTTTTTATATAAATAATTAATTAAATTAGCTAATTTTCTTAAGATTTATGAATTAGTTAAAAATTGTGCTGTAAAAAGGGATCAATGGAGTATGATAATGCATTTCAATTTTATTTTTAAAAATATTTTTTGTTCTTATGATGAATCTACGATGATTTTATTAATTTGTTGCTTTTAAAATTTAATAAGTAAATATTAATTTTTATTTATAGTTATGCGAATGTTACATTTTCCTTCTTAAAGATGAACATAACTCATTTTATTTTTTTTACAAATTAACTTAACCTTTTACTCTTATCAATCAGGTTGAAACTTTATAAAAAAACAAAATAGAAATGAATTTTCTCCATTTCTTTTTTTTACTTCTTTCATTTCCTATACATTTTCTATACTTTGAAAAGATTAAATTGAATATAAATGATATAACTTTTATAAAATGTAACATTTATTTATTAAAAAAATTAATAATAAAAGGAAATGAAAAGAGAAAAAATAAGGATGATCTTAACTCGTCAACTACGTTTTCAATGGAAATTAATCATCAATCATATTAGTGAATAGTCTAAGCCAATATCATAAATAAAAAATTATTTATAATTATAAAAAGTAAAAAATAAATTAAAATTCTAGATAAATATAGATTTTTTCCTTAAATCTTATGTTAAATTCAACTATTCACTAATCTAAATACACGCAAAGTCAATAAGCCTTTAAATAAAATTAGTAATTTGTAATTATATATCAATTTAAAAATTTAGAAGAAAAAATATATATTAAAAGTATAATTTTATATTGTTACAATGATTTGTACATAGATAAAAGTATATAAAAAAAAATCCATGTTTAAATTTAATAGCTTTTATTTTCTTTGCTGTCGTACAAACGTATCATTAAAAAAAAAAAAAAAAACTTTTGTGCGCTGTAACGTGTTTGAGACACCTTAAAAAACGTTCAAACTCTCTGAATAAAAAAACGACACGCAGGTAAGGCTGTAGACAGAGAGAGAGAGAGGGTAAAAGGGTATTAGATCCCTCAACCAGATCAAATCGAAATCCCTGTCTATGGGGTTGTTTTCGTGAACGAAGATAACAACTCCATTGTAGTAAAAGGGGAACCTTTGGCCTATATTTGTTTGCATTGCCGAACCAGATACCCCATTATTGTTAATTTAGCATCTTTCTATCTATCCTCTCCTTGTGTCTGATTTGTGCTGTTTTTGTTGGTCCAACACAAGCATGGAGGCTGAGAAGAAGTACATCACCTCTGAGGAGCTAAAGGGTCACAACAAGGTGGGAGATTTATGGATCTCCATTCAAGGTAAGGTGTACAATGTGTCAGATTGGGTGAAGGAGCACCCTGGTGGTGATGTTCCCATTTTGAACCTTGCTGGCCAGGATGTCACAGATGCATTCATAGCCTACCATCCTGGCACAGCATGGTCTTACCTTGACAAGTTCTTCACTGGCTTTTACCTCAGTGATTTCAAGGTCTCTGAGGTGTCCAGGGATTACAGGAAGCTTGCATCTGAGTTTTCAAAAATGGGTCTTTTTGACACCAAAGGGCATGTCACAAGTCTCACCCTTGCATCTGTTGCTGTCATGTTCCTCATTGTTCTCTATGGTGTGCTGAGGTGCACCAGTGTGTGGGCCCATTTGGGCTCAGGCATGCTCTTAGGCCTTCTATGGATGCAAAGTGCTTATGTTGGACATGATTCTGGCCACTACGTGGTTATGACAAACAATGGTTTCAACAAGCTTGCACAGGTCCTCTCTGGGAACTGCTTGACTGGGATAAGCATTGCTTGGTGGAAGTGGACTCACAATGCTCACCACATTGCCTGCAATAGTCTTGACCATGATCCTGATCTGCAGCACATGCCAGTTTTCGCCGTGTCCTCGCAGTTCTTCAATTCAATAACCTCTCATTTCTATGGGAGGAAGTTGGAGTTTGATGTCTTTGCCAGGTTCTTGATCCGTTACCAGCACTTTACTTTTTACCCGGTTATGTGCGTTGCCAGGGTCAACTTGTATTTGCAGACAATTCTGCTATTGTTTTCTAAACGTAGAGTGCATGATAGAGCTTTGAACATAATGGGGATCCTTGTGTTTTGGACTTGGTTCCCTCTTTTAGTGTCTTGCTTGCCAAATTTCGGTGAGAGGGTTATGTTTGTTCTTGCTAGTTTTGCTGTTTGTTCCATTCAGCATATTCAATTCTGTTTGAATCACTTTGCTGCAAATGTGTATGTTGGATCACCAAGTGGAAATGACTGGTTTGAGAAGCAGACATGTGGGACATTGGATATCTCTTGCTCCTCTTGGATGGATTGGTTCTTTGGTGGCCTGCAGTTCCAGCTGGAGCATCATTTGTTTCCAAGACTTCCTAGGTGCCAGTTGAGGAAGATCTCACCTTTGGTTATTGACCTTTGCAAGAAGCATAATTTGCCTTATAGGAGCTTGTCTTTTTGGGAGGCCAATCGGTGGACAATTAGAACCCTCAGGACTGCTGCCCTCCAGGCCAGGGACTTGACTAACCCTGCCCCTAAGAATTTGTTGTGGGAAGCTGTTAATACCCATGGTTGAGGCATTTGGACCTTTTAGACTATAGGATTTTGTCAAGGTCTTTTTGTTTTTTTTCTCTTGCAAAAGAAAAAAAAATTCTATGTGATTTTTGTTAGCCCTCATTTTTCCAGATTGGGCTTTGAATTTAACTTTTTGTTAGGTGTGGTGTAGAAATGGATGACTCCATATGTTACTACAGTTCATGTACTTTGCATCAATACAAAATTCATATCCTATATGCCTTTTCACTTCTTTTCCATTACACTATAATATGGTTAAGCTTGAGCATAATAAAAAGTTAGAATAGGAATATTCCTTGAGATTGTGTATATATGTGCTTTTTTTTATTCATCGGTAATTGAGCAGAATGTTTCTTCTTTTATTCTGGTTTTGTTGGAGGGGGATCATGGAGTAATAGATACGGCATATTGATTTTGAAGCCATTTTGTTAGTGCCTGAAAAATACAAGCAAAATCAAGGACAAGGACCTCAGCGATTATGCTATTGTCATGGCTCACTCTACCCTTGTATTCCAAGTGAAGCCATAAGAATGAATGTGGCCTTTACTTGAAGAGTGGTTCATGTTGGAGGAAATTTAACTTGTTCTATCCACAAAGTTAAAGCATGTTCATTCTTAGCAACAGCAAGATACATTCCATCGTCAGCAAATGTTTGATAAGGGGAAATCATGACAATTAATGTCTTTGAGCCCATCACAGTGAATTTGAATTGTATTTTAGGCAAGTAGGTAGCAATCTGACATCAGAAATTCTAATGGTGATTCTCACCAAGGTAGAATGATTAATGAATACATATATGATTCCATCAAAACGAATTTGAATCTGGCTTCTGCAAGAAAAAATGCTTCATGATAAAACTAATTGGAAATAGAAACCGTTCCTCTGCAGTTTAGAATTTAAGTCCTAATCCAATAGTTGGAACTTCGAAATTCTTAAGCTTGTTTTTTTAATTGTTTTATCATTAAAAATATTAAATCAAAGGTTGATATCTGTACAGATGAAAAAGCACATTTAGAGGATAGTGATTAAAAATTAATCTTGTCGTGCCAACCAGGAAAAAAAAATAGTGGGAAAGCAAGCATAATAGGAAATTATTGTGGTCTCAACATGAGAATAATGGTAGTTCACAGCAAGCTAGAATAATTGATGCATTCTTTGATAGAAATGAGCCAATTTTTCCTGACTACTAATTACACTTTCTAAACTTTTTTTTTCATAGCCTTATCGAATATTTTAGTCAGTGAAAAATAGACAATTTTTTATTTTAGTTCTTTATAGTTTTTTATTTTTATTTTCGTTCTTAGAAATTGTTTTTGTTCTAAAATTGCCCTTGTTGGATGTTTGCTGTGAAGTGTTTACATGATTAATGTTTTACCACATTAGGATGTATACGTCATTTAAAAAATATTTTAATCAATATGTATCTTAAAATTTTCTTTAAATACACATTAGACAGTACTTACTTATATAAGTCAACAAAAGTTAGAGACACTTTTCAAAAAGTTAACAAAAGACAAGAACCAAAAAATAACACATAATGAGTCAATTACAGAACACTAGGCAATTCGAATTGATCATAGCAAACCCAATTCTATACTAGTTGGAAACATTAAAATGACCATTTCATTGGTAAAAGGATGTTGTCTGCATCAAAATACAGTCATGATTCTTCATATTGTTTTAACATATATTATACTAAAAAATCCAACCTACCTAACTCATAGGCACAAACACAACGAAATTGAATAACTTGACCCTATTTCAAGTTGCCAACATTCATTGGCATTAAAATGCATAGCAATGATATGAAAACTCAACAACAACCACAATTCCTAAAATCTTAACCCTTTTCATTCGGCTTTTTTCCCGTACAGAGTGTTCTTTTAATAAAAAATTTCCAAAATGAGTTACTGTTGTGAAATATTGCCCTAACCCACAATCTTAGTTTGTGGGTTGAACACATGTTGACTGGAAGCCGCCAGTCAAGTTGGCGGGTTGACAGAAAATCTTGAAACCCGCTAACTGAGTTGGTGGTTTGAGGAAGAATTTTCAAGTACACTAACCTGACTGGCGGTTTGTAACTAGCAGATTCCCCCAACATGCCAACTGACATGGCGGGTTGGAACTCACAGATTCCCCCAAGACACCAACTGACATGGCGGGTTGGAACACGCCAACTGAGATGGTGTGTTGTATGGCATGCACGTTACCAATAGGACAGTATAAATGATAAAGAAAAAAAAGACTAAAAATAGTAAAATGATAAATGTAGAGAATAAAAGGTTAGCATTAATTAATAATATTAAAAAATAATAAAATTATATATGGGTAACAAAATTAAATAGTATATAAAATTTTAAATATAAATATATAGTTTGAGAAAAAGTAAAGAGGTTGGTAACAAAAATGGAAAAAGAAGTTATTGAAAAAAACGAGGAAAATGGGATGTTTTGTTAAAAAAATAGAAAAATGATAAAGAAGGAAAATAAAAATGTTTTTAGTTTATTAAAAGTTTTGAATTATTAATTTAAGTATAAAGAGGATATTTTGTTAAAAAATAGAAAAATGATATAGAAGAAAAATAAAAAGTTTATGGTTTACAATATTACAAAATGGTGAAATGATATATTTAATTTAATAAAATAAAAAGAGATGAATGATAGTTTTTAATAATCTTCATTATTGGTTTTTAATGAAAATTAGAAAAATGAGATGTGTGGTTGATAAAAATCTGTCAATTATATTTAAGAAGAAAGAGGGTATTTTGTTAAAAAATAAAAAATAATAAATAAGAAAATTAAAGTTTACGGTTTACCAAATAATTACGTAAGTAAATAATATTAATAAATCCTGAAATGAAATATGGTTAACAGATGGTAACTGATAAATTAAAAAGTTTGTAAAATAATTATTAGTAATATGATGTATTTTGTGTTCAGGTAAAAGTTCGAATAGAAGATATTTTGTAAAAAGTAGTTTATTTGTTATTATGAATAAATTTGACTAGACAATGATACTGGATGTATTTAATAAATGGAATGTAAATATAGTAAAATTAAGTTGTTAGTTGGAAATGAAAAAAATGTTTATATTAAAATATGGAATACAGGACAAGAAGTTGGGAATTTAGGGGTTCGCATTTGGACAACGGTTTCTTCTATGACCAGGTTGTTTACAAATTGAACATGTAAGTGTAGGTCGGGGTTGTGACTCTCTCAAATCCATTTCGTTTCTAATTCGGGTTGATTTAGGACGACCAGATCCTTGAAGCAACGTTGGATTTGGCACAATGAATAATGGTCTGCTTCTTGGAGGCATTGTCTTTGCATTTCCTAATTGATTCCACTATGTGGAATAAGTTTGTATTATGTTTTGCAGAGAGTAGACTGTATCAGCAAATTGATAGTGGTTGATATTGACGTGAGCGCATGCTGTTATGACGTGAGAGCAAGGGTAATAGTATGCTTGGAAAGTTCCGCACTGACAATAATGTTTATCAAGTAACACAGCCCATGTTTGACCTCCTCTTTGTGTGGCATGATAGAATGTTTCAGTGATTTCGAACTTTTTGTACCTTGTGTCATACCTTTTGACCTTATGCATTGATGCAGCGGCTTCGTTTTCTTCCATGACATCCATTAATTTTTTGCAGTAACGCCTGCCTTGTGTTAATTGTGATGTCACTTTCGCAACTCTTTTAACAAAGTATTCAACTAACTTGTTGTGAGTAGATTTTACAAGAGCAGTTACAGGCATATTTCGTGAGCCTTGAAACACTTTGTTAACTGCTTCAGACAGGTTAGTGGTCATGTGAGCAAATCTTTGGCCTCTTGCATGTGCCATGCTCCACTTGGTAACTTCAATACGATCAATCCATTCCCTTATTTGTGAGTTACTATCTCTAAAAGTTGTCAATTTCTTGTCAAACTTAGTTGCACATGTTTCGTAGCCTGATAACAAAGTGGTGGTATAGGGTTTAAAATTGAGTTAAAAAATTAATCAATATGTTGAAGAAAATAGCAATGTGAGTTAATGACATATTTTAATTTACCCATTGTGATCAAATCTTGTTTCAGCTTGGTGTTGTTGAACTTGTGATTGAAGTTGCTTGCTATGTGACAGATGCAGAACACATGATGAGCATGCGGTGGTGTCCACATACGTAAGGCCTGCACTGCACCTAGGATGCTTTTATGTCGATCTGAGATGAGACACAACCCACTTTTTTGAGAAACATGTTCCCGAATTTTGCCCAAAAATCACATCCAATCACTCAATGTTTCACCATCAACTATGGCAAACGCAATTGGAAGTATTGAATTGTTTCCATCCTACGTTGTTGCAATTAACAGTGTCCCCGTGTACTTGTCATACAAGAATGTCCCGTCTATTTTTATGAGGGGTTTGCACGAGTTAACAACAGGTTTGAAGGTCCAAAAGACACGATCAAATTGATAGGTTGACTTAGGACATTTCATTACCATCCAATCCAACCACCTGGGCAACGTGTCGTAAGATTCTTCCCAGTCACCGAATACTTTAGCCATAACTTTTTGTTTACCCAACCAGGCCTTCTTATAAGAAGGTGTGTGCGATAAGTCGCTTTGAATTCTTTCTATGATCATTGAGATCACGACACATAGGTCAGATTTTACCATACCTATTATGTATAACAAAAGAATAAGTTCTTCATTGGTTATGTCAGCAAAAAATTACAATATAATACATTGCTATAAACTTCAGTATATAAGTACCTAAAATGTAGCTGGCGATAATATCTGATGTCAGTTTTCGGTGATCTTGTGTAAAATTTGCATTTACACAATTATGCGAACCCCCCTCATTTTGTGACTGTCCATTTCTGTGTTCGTTGTGATAGTGTCGCTCTCATCCCCCATGGACATCCAGTTGACTTGTTGGGACAGCGGATGGAAAATATTATTGCCCGCGTCTCAACTATTTTGTAAGTGTGATGTGTCCGTAAGCAATGTTGAGAAACAACCAACTTTACTTCATCCTTCGATTCAAACTCCAACCCCTTAAATAACTCTTGTCCGTATTCCCATTCGTAAGACCCCCCAATAAGTACCAAGTCTGTTTCTTGATCTGGATGTGCCCAGTTAATGTTACTGTAGTGTGGGGAAGGTAACAAAACTTGGGCGCCTTGTAACAAATATACAATCTGAAATCATCAGACTTCCTAAACAAATATGCATAAGTTATGTGAATGAAGGACACAAACAATATTTTTATACCTATTATAGGAAATCTAACACGATGTTATTGTCCATGATGACTGGTTTGCGCCTCATCATCTGTATCCGATGCTGATGCTGGAGGTGTTCCGTTATCCTTACCTCCATGGTCTTCTTCAGAGCTAAACTCATGTTTTTTCGTGAACAACAATGTCTAAACGGTGTTCGTCGTCGACCAAATTAGTAACGTCTACTTGTGTTGTCGCAGCGTGCCTTTCACCACAACTACTGCTAGGAAGTGAACGATATTCGGAATTCAATGTGTCCTGTGTTGGCATGGACCCTCCGGGCTGATAATCCATCTGCTCCTGTGCATAGGCAGTATTATCACATTGTTCAATGTCAACGTATAATTCTACCATCTGTGTTGCGCTAGTAGCGGAGAAGACGTTGATCATCATCCGAAAATCACTGTCATCTGATACCTGTAACGCACCAAAATACCTTGGGTTTTCATAAACAATATATTTACATATAATTTTACTAACAATTTGATAATATGCCAGATGTAATGTTGATTGAATCTGTGTGACAAATTTAAAATTTATGTTAGTCGAAAACTGGATGCCAACCTTAGAACCACTGAAGGCAACTTCTTCCGAGCCCATACTAACTTCACCATTGTTTTAAATAATTGCAAAAAAAGTATCCATAATAGCGATTTCTGAAACAATTTCATATTTGATTTAATAGAAGATGGAAAACGGTCTAATTTTGTTGCAATGGAAATGCAAATCCAATTCATATATATAGGGAAAGTGGTGGAAAAAATTGGTGGTTAAATAAGGGTCAGGGTGAATTATTGAGCAAAATTACTGTTCACACGTGGAGCCCAATTTGCCATCTGAATTGGCAAATTGGACTGACATGTCAACGCTGCAGCTCCAATTCGCCATTTGAATTGGCGAATTGGGCTTCCACGTGCAAACAGTAATTTTCCTCAATTATTCACCCACTGACCCTTCTTTAAATACCCCACCCACTCAGTAATTTTGCTCAATGATTCACCCACCCACCCTTCTTTAAATACCCCATCCACTCAGACTCCTCAACATGGGTACCAAAAATCAAAGTAAGCATTTCACTGTTACCATTTTCAAGTGTAGAATCCAATATAATGGTGACCAAGACTACATGGGTATTCAAATATACTATTTCAAGTTATACCATTCATCAAATGTACTATTTCAAGTTACCAAAGTAACTTGATATTCGTACATTGCAGATCACCAATAGTGGCTGAATAATAGTTATTATTTTGTTCACCACTTGGGCTGTGTTATTTGTTTTTGTTTTTTCCCAGTTTTGGTTCTTCTTTCTCTGTGTTTTTATTGGTTACGGTTTGGTTTGTTTCATGTTTTGTTATTTTTTGTTCTGTTATTGTCCCATTATCGCTCCCTTTTCTAACCACAAAAGTTGGTCAGATTAGTGCCTTGAAGCCGGAATGGTGCAGTCCAGCTTCTCCTAGTTGTCCTTGTGTTTAGGTTTCGTTTTGCTTTTCTATGTCGTAAAGGATATTTACTTCGTCCGTTGATGTGTCTTTAATTTTTAGTTTTAGTATTGTCCCATGTTCTCTCTTTTATAGCAATAAAAGGTGCGCAACTGTGTCTTTTCAATGCATCTTTGTCCAGCCTAACTCCTCCAATTTTTCTTTCCCCTGCATCAGTTATTTTTCGTGTTTTTTATGCTCGGCAAGGAACCAACTACATCCGTAGTGTGGGGTGTGTGTTAATGGTTTTCATTTTACAGTGCTTTTCTCTTCAATTATGTTATGATAGAAGAACGCTCAATGATGCAACCATATCAATGCGAATTGGAAGACAATGAATGTGATGTTTATGGTCAGCGTGGCAAGCTAAGTGTATGCGGATCAAGTGTAATTTCGAAATTGTAACAAGTTGAAAAAAGTGATACACCGTTGTCATTAAATAATATATAGACATGTTATTGCATTTACAAATGTATACTTTGTGCTTATCGTTAAACAAAAAATATGAATGTTTTTCTTTCATTTAACAATTGTTAAAATTTAAAAAAAAATTAGAGGTTAAAGGGGTTATTGAAATCGACGCAACCAGACTACGGGTTTTGTTGTGACGAACTCCTGCCATCATACATATCGGAATTATCTTGTGTCAAAGTTCCTCCATGAAACATGAGAGCAACGTGGAAAAGTTGACCAGTACCTCATGCTTGATCAAACTGGGATGGCACTCCATATGGGAAGGGCGGTTGAGCATATGATGATTGTGGAGCATTAAAGTAACCTGTTTGCTGCTGTGGCATATAAAATTGCACAGATGCATCAACTGGCATGGTACTCTGCTGTTGGGATGGGTATGTATGTTGTATGTAATCGCTAAATGGTTCTGTTGGTGTGACGTAGAATGTAACCTGACTTGGTTCATATGTCATCCCAGGAAGGTTTACGTCATGATGTGGCACATGACGCATTCGCCTTTGAAGACCTACTCCTTCGACCAAACCGACACCGATATCACCAACTTGAGGCTGCTGTGGTATTGTGGATACCAGTCAGGTGCAGCTTCAAAAGGTTCCATAAATGCATCTGTTTGCCCAAATGTGTGTAGACTACTCCCCAGGTCATCTCTTATGTTTGTCATAGAGGGTCCATCACCCCGATTGTCCATTGCAACATTGTGGTAGGCACGTTTGACGACATCAACCTGAAAGGATAACAACACTTGCAAGCATTATTTGGTATTGTCGAATCTTTTGGCAAGCGTACCAATAGTCAACTGTAGTATAATGATTTTCAAGTAAAAGTGTCGATCCCATGAGGAACAGTTTCAATGAAATAGATAATTTTATCTCAAACAGCATATATACAGGAATATTCAATCTGATTCATAGTGGACTTTGATGATTTATACTACGTTGCATGAAAGTAAAATAGTAACAGTAAGTAAGTTTGAGAAAATTTGATATGAGAAGTTAGGATTGAATTCGTCTATCTCACTCATCTGCAATCTGGATGAATATGAACATATAGCATCTGAAATTACCAATATTGATGCAACACACAGAAGTCATTTATACCAATTCCTTGCGTATAAAATTCATAAGATCAGCTCCTTGAATATTGATTCCTCACATATCCAACAAACTATCCAACATTATATTCAGGTGTTATAAGCAATTGATATACTGAAATCTATTCCTAGCATCACAATATATCAAGTATGTTTGTTCAGATCAAATTTTTAGAATTACTTTCCAGTCTCATCCAAAATTCACATTCATTAAACTATTGATCAGATAGAATCAAGCATTAAGAGCAGAACAAAAATACCAATCTTGAATAAAAACATAACTGCTATAAAGAAATATCACCAGATTATATCCGAGTTCGAATCGATTACATTCAATCCCAAGAGAAAAGGATTAGCCACTCATGGTAGCTATTGACATTCTAAGAGATGAAGAAGAAGATCCTACAACTGAGGTTGAAGAACGACTCTTTCAATGCTCTGTGATTTGATTCCCGCGTTTTTCCTCCTTTTCTTTCTTCCTGATCCATAAGTATATATACTGCACGAACTCTCGCTTAAGCTAAAATATTCTTGCTTAAGCTAGAAAGTACTTCATGGTGAAGAAAGGTCATTCTCGCTTAAGCTAAAATATTCTCGCTTAAGCTAGAAGGTACTTCATGATGAAGAAAGGTCATTCTCGCTTAAGCTAGAAGGTACTTCATGATGAAGAAAGGTCATTCTCGCTTAAGCTAAAATATTCTCGTTTAAGTTAGAATGACTTTTAAATTAATTTCTCCCTAGACGAATCTCGCTCAAGCGAGATCATTTTCGCTTAGGCTAGAATGGCTTGTGAAAGGTACTTCTCTGATCAGCTCTCGCTTCGGCGAGATCATTCTAGCTTGGGCGAATTGTTGCAGGATTTGTTCTTCTCTCTTAATTTACCTGAATCATATACAAAATAGGGATCAAATGATTTATTTTTAAGCAAAAACTCGAAAACATATGCTTACATTTCATCTTTGTTAGATTAGGAAAAATTGATACAAATGTTCACAATTTAAAATAGAAGTGCCAAAATTCCATATGAAAATTTACTACTTTTTAGCACTTATTAGGTATCATAAAAATAATTACGTAAGTACTAAAACAGGGACAGATCCACATTGAAAATTACCCCATATGCCTGTATGTTAGCACACCGACTGATGAACAAGCGTGTATGCTTTCAGTACCACAACATGTACTCACTGTTCTTCGACAAATATGGGTTGTTTGTAGACGGAGTGACGTACACATTGTTGAATCGATCATTCCACACGACCACTAACGGGGCATGTTTATCTAACCAATTTACACCTTCTGTATTGTGTAAGCTAACGTCGTGTAGTCTATTGTCTTGTAGTTGAGGATGGGGTATAGGCTGAACCATCCCAAATTGGCGCATTACCCTATCCGGCTGATGCCACTCCACAATGTGAAAGCAAATCATTGGAACTACAAACCTCCAAAGCTCACTCGTCAGTAATAGGTGTGAAGGGACAATGGTTAGATGTTGTTCATACGGTGTCCACAAATCTGCAACAACAACAAAAATTCTCATTTAAACATACAAAATGTTGCACTGATGTAACATGGTAATAAAATTATCTTACATCTGTTTTTTCATCTTATCAAACATCTCTCGATATTACAGATATCCCAATTACGACCTTGATAGTTAATTGTTGCCCTACCTTCCTAGCTGTAAACAAATTTATCCAACAAATATCAGAATGTATGTACGCATAGTTATTGACAAAAAACAACAACAAAGACAGATAACAATGACAAACCTTGCTCCCAGCGGTAATCCATGGATTGGGGTAGGTCTTTGAATGGGAGAAATATACGAAATAGCTCCCATGCCCACAACTGGAGTAAAATACAACCCCCGGCAATCTCCTGCGTTTTATAGTTCATTGCCTTGCACAACTCGCGGTACAGATTGCTTAGTAGCGCTGACCCCCAACTGTACGTGGCACACTCATCCAAGTCCCGTACAAATTGAAGGTACTTTAGGGGAAGACCATTCCCTGACCGATCAGGAAAAAGTAATCCTCCAATGAAACGAAATATGTACGCATTTGCATTAATCTCTAACTGTTGGGGAAACAAATTTACGTTTTGGAGGTCGAAGTTGGCATTCAACCAACTTGTTCTTAATAGGCTCCCTTGATATCGGTCTCAGGAGGACGATGACCAAAGACAGCCTCAACTTCCGCATGCCAATCGGGTCGCCCAGCCACGCCAGACACAGGCAACCCGTCAACTCTAAGGCCAAGCAACATAGCCACATCTTGGAGAGTGATAGTGCACTCACCAATAGGCATATAGAATGTGTGCATATCAGATCTTCATCGCTCGACCAAAGCTGATATCAACGAGTGGTTAAGTTGAAAAAAATTGAGCTTGGCAACGTCGCCAAAGCCAACTGTTTCCAAGAACGGCTGAAGGTGAGGAAGGTGCCCTATTGTTTGCATCTGTAGCATCTTCCTCACACGTAAGACATGATCGTCCTCACCGTTCCAAATATTTTCAGACACATGCACCGATTGCATGGTCGACAATGAGGAATCTCTTGGGCCTGGATGAACAGTCCGACCTCTGCCATTGTTTTTACTAACCTGAATACACAAATTACCAGTTTGCAATAACAAAAACACCAATTCTTTTACCACAATTGTCAACTCCTTAACAAATATACTTATATTTGAAGCATACACATTAAAAACATTAAATTTGTAGGCTTAAAAATATCCTGATATAACATAAATGTAAACCCTAAAATAATCTTTCGGATTCTACATTTATATTATTTTTAAACCGTATTTAATGTGATACCTTATTATTATATACATTATTATTCCATAAATTAAGCGATTTATATAATTTAAATAACCACAAATGGTAATTCGTTACAAATTATACTTAGTGTATTTATATGATTTTATGACATATAAATAAACATAAATGCTAAATCTTAAAAAATATAAATATATTTAAAGGCTACACACTAAAAAAATAATTCTAATAAATATTGTAATGCAAAAAATTATTTTTTTATCACTACATAAATGTAACCCCTAAATAGTTTTAAAACCGTAATCATTAAAAGTTTTTCCTCCTAAACATTATTCCTAAAAATTGTTATTATTACCATTAAATAACTTTCACTTTACAAATATTCAAATGCAAAAAATAACAAAATTTATGTTAATAACTCATGTTTTAGTTACAAAATTTATATTTTTTTTACAAAAAATTATAATCTTAATAACATACTTTCTTACTCAATTTTTTTGCAAAACATACCTATCAATTAAATTATAACCTACAATAATATCAAAAACACCTACTTACCAAAAACATCCTCAATAACAAAAAAATAATATAATCTTCTCCGCAGTATAATTTATTTAACAACATATACTTATCAATCAACAACAATAATATAATCTGAATAATCAAAATTATAATATACATTGACAAATAAAAACTATAACATAATGACATAAATAAACACTTACAAAACTTTTCTTCTCTATTAATTCTACAAAACGTTTATTCTTTTTTTTTTTCCTTCTGAGTTTTGAAACGATTACATGGGATGACTAGGGTTTATAAACAGCCCAAACTGCCAATTAAGATGGCGGTTTGGTGCCACGTGGCACCCCCTATTGAACCTGCCAAACAGTTTGGCTGTTTGAAAGTCCCAACGTGCCATTCCAGCTGGCAAAACCGTCAGATTGTGACACATGTCACGTCCTTATCAACCTGCCACTTCAGTTGGCGGTTTCGGCTGGCTGTCTCTTCACCTCCTCAGGAACCAGCAGATTCTCTGCCAACCCGCCGACTTGACTGGCAGTTTCCAGTCAACATGCATTCAACCCGCCATTTTAGTTGGTGGGTTGGACAAAACTAAACTATTTCAGAAATATTTCACAACAGTACCCCATTTTAGAAATTTTTTAATAAAAAAAACTCTGTACGGAAAAAAAGCCCTTTTCATTCCATTGCAAGCTTATCATTTTGTTTTGCAAGTTTGTTCTTTTAGCTGCACAACTTGGCCATGAATGACATTTCTCTTTTTGTTTAACCACTGTATGTTTTAGATCATTTAATTGTTCAACATACAATGTTCAATCTTCTTCAATGTAGCAATAATCTTTTCCAGTTTTTCAACTTCCTAGACAAACTGAGCAACTTGACCATCCTTATCTCCCTTCTTCTCAATACTCACATTGTCTACCCACAAGAAGAAATTTTCATCCACTTCTTTTCTGACCATAAATTAAAAACCTGTCAACCTTAAAACAAAAGCGATTGTAAAATTTTAATAGATAAAACATATATTTTGTAGATTTCTCTCAATGTGCCATGTCAGCAAAATAATAGTTTCATTCCCACATGTTACACCGCAATTGTCATCGACAACAAACTAGACACCATTATTGCCATATGCTTTTTGTTAATTGAAGCTTCCGCAGTTATGGACCAAACTTCTCGAAATTGTGAGAAAAAAACAAGGGAATTGGGAACTCTAAAACGAAGTTACTCAAGCAACCCTTTAGTATAAAGCCACATTTTTTGAAAGAGAAGTGTTATTAACATACTTTTTTTATTGGTTTAAATTTATTAAAACCTACACTTATAATTAAAATATTTTTTAAAAGAAAGAGAATCTTTAATGACAAGTGAACCATATAACCCTTTTTTTTAAATTTATTTATTAAAACTTAAACTTATGATTAAAATATTTTTTAAATGATGTGTATGTGTAGATATGGTAAAACGGTAGTCAGGTCAGAACTTAATAAGTATCCAACAGCAAGAATTTTAAATAAACAATTTTCAAGAATAAAAAATTAAAAAAAAAACTATAAAGAACTAAAATAAGAAGTCCTTGCTGAGCTTTCTGATTGATTCACTGTATAGTAAATTACCAAATATAGGTTGATTTATTGCATTAGCTAATTTCCAGGATTAGTTAGAGGGATTAACTGATTGGGCAGTTTTTTTGTTTCCAAAGATATATTCTCTCTACTACTCTACATATATGTATTTCCTGTAATCATGAAAATATATCTTTGAATGTCATTTCACAATATGGTATCAGAGTCAGGTTCCTTAACCTTGATCCACCATTTTCTTAACCTTTTTTTTAACACCCTGTGAACCCATAAGATGTCTGATAAAAATTCTGCACCCAAATCAGGGTCTACATTGACTCCTGTCATTATTCAATCTGAAAGTGCGTTCAATGCCGGAATCGTTCTGAGTGAAACAAATTACGACATATGGTCACAGATAATAGAAATGCATATCGCAGAGAGGGAGAAACTCTCATATATTCGTGGCAAGGAGAAACAACCTGCAGAGCAAGATTCTGGTTATGAAAAATGGTATGCAGAAAATCAAAAGGTGAAGAGGTGGTTGTTGCTGTCCATGAGCCCAGAAATTATGAAGCGTTACTTACGCTTAGCCACAGCCCATGAAATTTGAAGTGCATTATCTAAGGCATTCTATGATGGAAGTGATGGTTACAAGTATTTACTTTGAATCAAAAGGCCTTGATTGCAAAACAAAATGGTAGGCCTCTCTCGGAATATTATGGAGAATTGATGGAAATTTTTCAGGAATTGGATCATCGTGATAAGGTGGTCATGAAAGATCCTGAAGATGTCACAGCTTACAAGAAATCAATTGGATGACTAAGGGTGCATATATTCCTTGCGGGATTAGATGGTGAGTTTGAACAAATTCGTGGAGAGATTTTACGCAAAGAACCTGTCCCAGAGTTGGAGAATTCTTATGCATTGATTCGTCCAGAGGCAATACGTCAAGCGACTTTGAAAGGTGAATCAGAAAGTTCTGACAGCACAACCATGATAGCTCGAAACAGAAACTGGCAGGGTCAAACAAAAGGAAACCATCCTAAAACGAACTCAAATATAGATAAGTCTAAGTTTAAATGCACTCACTGTAATCAGCAGGGCCACACTAAGAGTCGTTGTTTTAAACTTAATGGATATCCAGAGTGGTGGGATCACAGTCGGGATCAACGAAGAAAGAATCCAGTTGTAGCAGCTGTTGAGGAAAAAAACACAGATGAAGCCTCCAAAGAGTCCACTGCTTTGATGGAAATTAGAGGTAATAGTGGTGAGTCTTCTGTACCTATTACTAATAGCACATGGATAATTGATTCAGGTGTTACTGATCATATGACTTTTGATTCTAGACAAATTTCATCCATGAAACCATCCTCAAAAGAATTAATTTCCACTGCCAATGGTGACACAACCTCTGTTATTGGAAAAGGATCCTTAACTCTTACTAATAATTTTACTTTGGATTCTGTTTTACTTGTTCCATCTCTAGAATATAACCTTTTGTCTGTATCACAAATTACTACATCCCTAAATTGTATTGTTATTTTTTGGCCTAATTTTTGTGTGTTTAAGGACATTCAGACCGGACAGACAATTGGTTATGGTGTTAAACAAGGAAGATTATACAATTTGGACTTGGTGTCGAAAGATTCTGGGAAGTTAGAAAGCGTTTTGACAATGAAGAGTTCTATCAAACAGAAAGAAGAAACTGAAATTTGGCTATGGCATCGTCGCCTGGGACATGCTTCATTTAGTTACTTGAAAAAATTGTTTCCTTTATTATTTGCAAAGATTGACATCTCTGTTTTTCGTTGTGATGTATGTGAATAAGCAAAAAGTCATCGTGTTCCTTTTCCAATCAGTTTGAATAAAAGTATTGTTCCTTTTATGCTTATACACTCGGATGTTTGGGGTCCTTCTAAGATTTCTAGTTTAAGAGGATCACGTTGGTTTGTTACTTTCATAGATGACTGCACTAGAATGACTTGGTTATGGTTAATGAAGTCCAAAGGAGAAGTGAACTTGATATTTCAAAAGTTTCACAAAATGATTGAAACCCAATACAACACAAAGGTTCAGGTTCTTCGTAATGACAATGGTGGTGAATACCAAAGCTTAGACCTCAAGCGGTACTTGGCTGTACATGGGATTATTCATCAAACTACGTGTCCTAATACACCGCAACAAACGGTGTTGCCGAGCGAAAAAATCGACACTTACTAGAGGTGTACGTTCTTTATTATTAGAGGCCCATATGCCTTTCTCTTATTGGGGAGAGGCTCTTACAATGGCAACATATGTCATAAATCGTATCCCTTCTAGCTCTAATAAGTTTCAAACGCCACTGCAGACTCTCCTGAACAAAGTGGTTGCCCTTGGTAGTACAGATTTGCCTCATCGTATTTTTGGTTGTGTAGCATTCGTGCATATTCAAAGGAACCCAAACAAATTGGCACCTTGGGCTTTACGATGTGTGTTTCTTGGATATGCTATACACCAAAAAGGGTATCGGTGTTACCATCCTCCAACTAAAAGGATGTTTATAAGCATGAATGTTGTTTTTCATGAACAAATAATGTATTTCTCTTCAGAATCAGCACTTCAGGGGGAGAACCATAAAGAACTGCAGACTCTAGACTAATTGCCAAGAATATGTATATCTTGAGAAAGACCATTTAGAGGTAAATTGCAGCAACGATAATTTTTGTGCAGATAACATACAATCAAGTTGTATGGATGAGATGGAAAATGAAATAAATGGGACTTCACATTATGAGGTGGTGACAGAACTTGGTATAACTCCTCTTGATGACACACCAAACCAATCATCTACTGTCATGGATGATCTTAATCTTGTGCCAACAAAAAAACAACTACCAGAATGACACACTAGAGGTATTCCTAAACTCACTTATGAGCCCAATCTTTCTAGTAAGGTTAGATACCCCATGAATAATTTTGTTTCCTACCACCATTTGTCTGAATCAAATAAGTCATTTGTAAATCAATTATCTACTGTTGCTATTCCTAACAATGTACAGGAAGCCTTGGCTGATCCACGATGGAAAATGCGATGAATGAGGAAATGAAAGCCTTGCAACAAAATGAAACATCGGAACTTGTTGACTGTCCACTAGGAAAAAAACCAGTTGGATGTTGATGGATTTATGCTATAAAGTACAAAGCAGATGGCACAATTGAAAGGCTAAAAGCAAGGTTAGTAGCAAAGAGCTACACTCAAACTTATGGGGTAGACTATACAGAGACATTTGCTATTGTGGCTAAACTCAACACAGTTCGAGTGTTGTTATCTCTAGCAGTAAACTTAGATTGGCCGTTACAACAACTTGACGTAAAGAACGCCTTCCTCCATGGAGAATTATCTGAAGAAGTTTATATGGAACTGCCACCAGGATGTATGGTTCCAAAGAAGCATAGTCAAAAGGTGTGTAAATTAAAGAAATCATTGTATGGCTTGAAGCAATCTCCAAGGGCATGGTTTGGAAGATTTTCAGAGGCAATGACTGCTTTTGGCTATCATCATAGCAATTCCGATCATACTTCGTTTTTAAAGAAACAACACGGTAAGATTACTGCTCTTATCATATATGTAGATGATATGATTGTTACTGGAAATGACCCTGAAGAACAGAAAGCTCTACAAAGCTATTTATTTAGAAAATTTGAAATGAAAGATCTTGGTCCTCTGAAATATTTTCTGGGGATAGAAGTTTCCAGATAAAAAACAGGACTATTTCTCTCCCAAAGAAAATATATCCTAGATCTTTTGCATGAAACAGGCATGGAAGAGTGTCATCCTACTACTACTCCTATTGAAGAAGGATTGAAATTGTGTCTTGAGCCAAATCAAATACCAGTTGACAAAGGAAGATATCAAAGGCTTGTAGGAAGATTAATGTACTTAGCCCATACCAGACCAGATCTTACTTATGCATTAAGTGTTGTTAGTCAGTACATGGATAACCCAGGAGAAAAACATATGAATGTTGTCATGCACATCTTAAGGTATTTGAAATCTGCACCTGGAAGGGGTATTTTGTTCTCTAAACACACTGATTATCAAGAAATAAATGTATATACAGATGCAGATTGGGCTGGAGCCATAGATGACAGGAGGTCTACTTCAGGTTATTTCACTTTTGAAGGAGGAAACCTTGTAACTTAGAGGAGCAAAAAACAAAACGTGGTGGCCTGCTCAAGTGCAGAAGCTGAATTTAGAGGTATAGCACTTGGTTTATGTGAAGCATTATGGTTAAAGCTATTATTGAAAGATTTGGGATACCCTCCTAGGCAACCAATCCAGCTGTATTGTGACAACAAAGCTGCATGTGATATTGCCCATAATCCAGTACAACATGATCGCACAAAGCATGTTGAAGTAGACAGATTTTTCATCAAGGAAAAGTTGGATAAGAAGATTTTAGAGTTGCCTAAGATCAGAACAGAAGATCAATTGGCTGATATTCTCACTAAAGCAGTTCTAAAACCAATGTTCTCCAAATTGCTAAGCAAGTTGGGCCTGACTGACATTTATGCACCAACTTGAGGGGGAGTGTTGAGATTTCTAATTGATTCACTGTATAGTAAATTACCAAATATAGGTTGATTTATTGCATTAGCTAATTTTCAGGATTAGTTAGAGGGATTAGCTTAATTATAAGGATTGGACAGTTTTTTTGTTTCCAGAGATATATTCTTTCTGCTGCTCTGCATATATGTATTTCCTGTAATCATGAAAATATATCTTTGAATGTCATTTCACAATAGTCCTCTTTCAAGTAATTTTCTAATTGCCTTTCAAAAGAAAGTATTTTCTTTTTTCTTTTTTTTTTCATTTTCATGGTAATCTTGTCTCTTTCTTTTTTGGGTGAGCACTAGCTCGTTAATGTGAAATGTAATGAATCTCCCTTTTCTAGCTAAAGTGACATGAAACTTTAAAGAACTATGCTACGTATGTCTCATTGAGATGAGGTTACCACTTTAGATATTCAGTACTATAAATGTTAATTAATTAATTATTGGTTTCACGCCAATTATATGAATAATGCTTTTTGACTGCATTATATGAATAATGTTAAATTATTCTAATAATGTTTTTAATTTTTATTAACAAAAAAATATAATAATATTTTTTAATTTTAAGAAATATTAAGTGGTGTTTGCTTGAGAAAATGTTTTCATATTTCATTTTCTGAAAACTACTTTTATTATCAAGTTTTTAACATTAAAATATTTTTTTTCACTTATATTTTCAAAAAATAATATTATTAAATTAATCAATTTTAACAAATATATTATAAATTATTTATATATATAGTTTAAAATACATTTATATATTATTTTTTATATAATTATAATATTGTTATTAAATTTCTACATAGTGTTAACTTTTGAAAATATTGAAAACAACTTTTTTTTTGTTTTCAGTTGTTTTTTGAAAATATTTTCTAAACTATAACCAAACATATTTTCATTGTGTTTTTTATTTTTTCTGAAAATAAAAATAAAAAGTGTTCAAAATAAACGTTAAATGAAAACATACTTACTTACTTTCAAGGGTTAAAAGATTATCTAGTAACTAAGTCTACACATGAGAAGGGATAGAAGAGTAAGATTTTTGAATTTAAATCATTCTACTAACAGGTTTACATATAAAAAAAACATGTTTCTTATTTTTAATATATTAAACTAATAAATATGAATACAAATTGCTCTAATTAAATAGAGTTAGATATTATTTCTTTTCATTTAATCACTAATTAGTCAACTTTTATATATTAAATCTGAGCCTTAACTTTTCAGAGAGAGAACTTCTTAAAAACGATTAATTATAATCAATCAAAACGTTGAAATTCTTATTTTTACTGAACATTAATGAAATACTTAAAACATCAAACATTTTCACTGATGACTTGATTTTTTTGCTTCTAAAAACGAACTAAACAAACTAACCTGTTCCTAAAAAAACAAAGTAAACCTAACTCAACTCTCCCAAATTTGTTCATTACTCATGTTTGTTCAACCTATAGCCAGCTGAAACTGCACTCCAAAAGGTTTGAAACAAAATGTTTTGCAGCCCTCTCATTATTGATGAAACATAATCACCACATAGAACTCCTTTGAAGAAATTATATATTCCAATAATCAATCCGTAACATATTATCTTAAAGTTTGTTTTTCACTCAACAACCTCGATCATAAGGATTCGTTAGTTTATTATTCAATTTTTTTGTTGGAAGCACATGGAACATTCTGGAACATGCAATTCATGAAAATTTTTACAGGTTCTCTTTCATTCTTTTTCATGATTCTCACTATTTGTCTTCTCGTGATATCATTCTATTTGATTTTGATGGCTACTTTGCAATTATTTACCTTGTTTTTTAAGTCTCTGTAATGTTCACGTTGGTGCCAAAAAAGTACACATGACATGTTTATATTGAGTATGTGATGGTGCTGTTATGGTTTTGACCATCATGCATTTCTTCATTGTTGGACTTGTGTTGTTTGTTTGTAACTCAGCTCGAGTGTCTTCAATTTTTTCGTATTCTTTACCCTTTTGAGGTTATGTGCTATTACACTTTGCCGGTTGTATCATATGATGAAGTACCTGGTCAAAAGAAAAAGAAAATAGGGATGTGTCAGAAATTAATTGCTAATTCTTAACATATTGGAACACCACAATTTCACATTAAATCATTTTAATACATTCAACTATGTCTATGAATGTCGTGCATGCTGTGGATTTTTATGAGTGGAACAGTGTGCTTTTTTACTACATTGTCAACCTGGCATTCAACATTAAACATATTACTTCTTTGAACTCTTACAAATAGAAATACTTAAATTCATACGATAATTAGTTATTATTATTATTTAATTTCGCTAATTTTAATTAAAAATAAGATTATTTTTAAATGTTAATTTTAATATTACGAATAAAAGAAGTATAATTATATTAAATAAAAGATGTTTAAAAAATAATATCATTAAATAAAACAAAATTAGTTAAATTTATTTATATTTGAATCATCACATAAAACAACTTAATTTTACGTCAATTCAAACAATGCCTACACTCATTTCATGCTATTTTACAAACATGTAATTCATACAATTTCACTCATCTCTTGCGTTGCATAAAAGTAAAAGTATTAATTACATGAAGAATAGTACCATTTCATTTGTTGGAAACCTAAAAAACATTTATACTTTCTTCTTAAGGAGTTACAAAGATTGTTAGGTTGATTAATTAGAAGGAAGTAGAATTAATAATCATAATTTACATAAATTTTTAAAAAAATTAAAATAGCAATTATGTCGTTTTTATTTGTAGAGTGACAAGTGAATCCTAATTTGTTCTAGTTTAATATTAGGTGTCATTGATAGGCCTTTTTGGTTGTCACTTGTAGTGTGTAAAACTTAACCTATGCATCTTGTTCACATAGCTTAAGATTCATACATCTATTGAGAGTGTATCATTTACCATTGTCTTAGTATGTTATTAGGATTTGCTTTGTCTTATATATGTTTATACTTCTTTGCACATCTTGTGCACTTTCAACAAAATTTTCTTACTTGCTGTTAAAAAAAAAAAAAAAAGCAATCATGTCACTATATTATCTCCTAGCATTTTGGGGGCTAGTTGCTTCATGTCACTATCTAATATTGATAACTATGGCTTGTGTAGTTGTAAACATGGGTAGAACCTAATGGAAATGGTATTTGTGGAGTATGTATTATTGACATTTCTTGCATGCAATTTACAATCTTCTATTGTTATTTTTAGCAGATAATTAGATAGATACAAAAAAAAAAGTTTTAGTTTATGGATCATTTTCTTTACTATTCTCTTCTTTGTTTGAACTTTAATAGATCCATTGATTCTTAAAGTATTTAACTTTGTTATTCCAGGCACGTTTTCTCTTTTTATCTGCATCACATAACATATCAATGTTTATGATGCCTAGCTCTACCACACTCCTTTCCAATTTCCATTAATGCGGGAGTTTAATACATGGAAGTTCTATTATCCATTGCTAACTAGTTGAAATGTTGTTACTTAGAGTGTTTCTTCCTCACCCCAAACAATAACATTCAACATTTCAATTAAAAGTCTAAAAGCTCACTGTTTTTCAATTAAATCCTACCCCACTTTTATAATCCTATTAAATGTGATGGGTTGAATTAGATAATTGAATGCAATGATTAAACCATGACTCTCTTATGAAATTGTTGGGTCTAATAACAATGTTTTTATTAGGACCTAAAACAAATTGATAGCAAAACAATAAACTCCAATAGTATTATTAACGGAATCATAACTTGGGTCAAAGCTATTCAAATATGGAAATGCAAAAAACAAAAAGAAATAATAACAGAGCAAATTCAAGAGTGTTAAGTTCTTTTCCTAGCCATAATAGAATTTCAGCCGCCTTCTCCTTCTCACCCCTCTTTTATTTATGTTTCTCTCTCTTCCAAGGACTCTGCACACTTCCCCTTCTTGCCACTATTGCTAGGTAAGCAATTAGTTAGTTTTTCTCTCTCATGTTTTTTATCCAGTGCAATGCACCTCTTATTTCTCCTTCCATACACCTTAGATATTTAATTTATGTGGGGTTTATCGACCCTCCCTTATCCAAGACACACCTTGTCCATAAGATGGAGGCTAGGAAATTGCTCTTAAATGGTAACTAGGTCCTCCCATGAATTTTCAAAGTTTGGTAAATCCTTCCATTTAATCAACACTTCAATTTCTCATGTTTCCTTCTCACTGATAGCCAGAGCATCCTCTGGCTAAATCTATAGCTCTCAATCTTCACCTAAGTATTTAGGAAGTGATTTGTTGAACACTTCAGACATGACTGCTTTCTTGAGCAATGAGACGTGAAACACTAAATGCACCTTTGTTCCTTAAGGTGATTGCAACCTATAAGTAGCAACACCAATTTTCTCAATGATCTCGTATGAACCATAGTAACAAGGACTTATTTTCTGGTTCACCCTTTTAGCCAAAGTCTTCAATTTGTACGATTGTATCTTAAAAAATACCACATCTTTAACTTGATATTCCACTTCCCTCATGTGCTTGTCAGCCTACTGCTTCATCTCATCTTGAGCCTTTTCTAGTTGAGCTTTTAATTCGGTCAACATGTCATTCCTCCCAGTTGTCATTCTTCTAACAATTTCTATAGAAGATTGGTTGACATCTCCCTTAATTAGTGTGGGTGGGTCTATCCTATGTAGGGCCTTGAAAGGAGTCATCTTAGTAGTTAAGTGATAATTCATGTTATACCAGTCCCCGACCCAACTCAATCACCTAGGCCATTGCTTTGCTATTATGATTGTTAAACATCGAAGATAAAATTCAAGGCATCTATTTACCACCTCTGTTTGTCCATCTATTTGAGGGTGGTATGTAGAGCTATAATTCATCTTAGTTCCTACCAATTTGAACAATTCGGTCCAAAAAGAGTTGAGGAAGATTTTGTCTCTATCAAAAACAATTGAAGATGGGAACCCATAAAACTTGACAATATCTCTTATGAAAATATCAACAATTTCCTTTGTTGTAAAATAGTGTGCAATGGCTATAAAATGGTAGTATTTGGTTAACATATCCATTACCAAGAGAATAGTATCTATGCTATTAGCTTTAGGTAACTCTTAAGAAAATCCATAGAGATATCTGACCAAATTTGAGTTGGTATTGGAAGAGGTTGCAAAAATCCATCTGGAGTTAATGTCTGAGCTTTTTTCCTTTGATAAACTTCACACCCTTGGACATACTTTTGTATATTTCCTTTCATGCCTTCCTAAAAGAAAAAACCCAGATATTCTTTTATAGGTCCTGAAAAATCTAGCATGCCCTTTGAAAGTGTCAGAAATATTTTGGAGGATTGTTTGGGAGTTACAAACCTATCTTTATATAAGAGTCACCATCCTTGCAAGTAGAAACCTAGATGAGAGTTCGATTGTTGCACCAGGTCCTAAATTATACCCATGAATTTAACATCTACCTAAAACTCTTCCTCCAAGCCTTTCCAATCATGACAATGAATAATGGACAATGTAAAATACTATAATTTTCTAGAAAGAGCATTTGTGACTTCATTTTATTTTCCGGGTTTATATTTGATTTCAAAATCAAAACCTAGTAGTTTAGAAACCCACTTCTGTTGGTCTTCGCCCAAAAGCTTTTGATTTACTAGAAACTTCAAGCTTTTCTTATCTATATACATTATAAAATGTCTCCCTAATAAGTAGTGTCTCCATTTATGGATGGCAAGGACAATCACCATTAATTCGAGCATAAACTGGTTTATTTTTGGCTCTTCCCCCCAAGTTTTCTCATGTATGCTATTGGATGCCCCTCTTGCATAAGCATAACACAAATACCTATTCCAGAAGCATCAGTTTCCCCAATAAAAGTTTTATCAAAGTTGGGACTACTAAAACTAGAATAGTTGTCATAGCTTGCTTAAGATGTTCAAAATCCTCTTGAGCCTTCATTCCCCACATGAAACTATCTTTCTTAGGTTGTTGTGTGAAACGCATGCAATTTTTCCATAATTCCTCACAAATTTTCGACAATAGCCCGTTAACCCCAAAAATCCCTTCAAACTCTTCACATCCATAGGTGTGGGCCACTGCATCATGTCTTATATTTTGTTTGGATCTGCTAATACTACCTTTGTATAGATCAAATGGCCTAAATATTCAAGTTGCCTTGGACCAAAACCGCACTTCTTCTTATTGGCAAACAACACATTTTCCCATAAGATTTGCAACACCAATTTGAGGTGCTCTTGATGGCTCTCATCTTCCTGACTGTAGATTAGTACATTTATCGAAAAAAACAAGTACAAATTTTCTCAAATATGGGTTACGAACTCTGTTCATAAGGGCTTGGAAAGTGGAGGGTGCATTGGTAAGACCAAAGAACATAACCAAATATTCATAATGTTCTTTATGTGTCCTAAAGACTGTATTAGGAATGTCTTCCTCTTTCCTCCAAATTTGGTGGTAACCAAATTTTAAATCTAGTTTAGAAAATATCAATATAGTTCTTATCTCATCAAGTAAGTTATCAATCATTGGTATAGGAAATTTGTCTAGTATGGTGAGTTTATTCAAAGATTTATATCCACACAAAATCTTTCTATTTAACCAAAATAACAAGACTAGAAAATGGACTAGTACTGGGTCAAATTATGCATGCCTACAATGTTTCTCTTACAAACTTCTCAATTTCATTCTTCTGATAATAGGGGTACCTGTAGGGCCAAATATTGGGGATTTGATTCTCATTTTTTAAACAAACAGGGTGATCTTGGTCCATCTTTAAAGGGAGTCTTTGGGTTCATGAAAGACATCAATAAATTCTTCCAAAACACCAGTAATTTCCTTTGGCATGTTCTCCAATTTTTGTTCCTCTTGCAACAATTATTGGTATTCAATATAAAACCCTTCCCTTCATTTTGCAATGCTTTGAGCATGATTTTCCAAGAAGTTTGGGCCTTACAAAAGGAGGGATCTCCCTTTATCATCATTTTGTTTTCCTGTTGTGTCTATTTGATAATCAAGTTTTTGAAATTAGCCTCAATCCATTCCCAACAAACTACCTTTGGACCTTCCAACTTCATTAGGAAGAAATTTGTTCAAGCTACACTCCTTGCACTTCTAATTTAACATTTTTGCACACTTATTTGTTTCTTTCTTTCTCCTCCATTTCTATAACCACCACGTATTCATCAGTGTATGTACATGATAAGTTTAACTCATTCACCAACTCCTTGGATATGGAATTACTTGTAGCTCCTGAGTTCACAAATACTAATATTGGTCTTTGATAAATCTTTCCCCAAACTTTAAAGGATTGATTTGAAGTTAATCCCTCTCTGCTTTTTAAGGACAAATGGAGAGTTTTTTTCTCCATCTCCAAAGGTTCCATTCCCACTTCAATTTATGCATTCTCCTTCACTTCCATGAAACTAGTTGGAAATGCTTGAATCTGCAGGAATGATTTGGGCCCCATTTCTCCCCTCATTTGAAGCATAGCCCTTTTCTACTTCGCTCTTAAAGCTCTATTTATGAAAGTATCCTTCCTCCCCCACCATGTTTACCCCCATTGGTCTCCTCTATTTGCTTATTTTTTGTTGGGCTAGAATTAGCCTTGGGCCCAAATACCTTAGCCCTTCCCCATCTCCTACAGTGACCCCACTTACTTTAGGCTTAAAGCCCATTATGTGACCCCTCCCATCCATCTTCTCCCTCAAGTTTGTGCCTTTTTTCTGTAGCACATAATTTTTTTATTCCAATAGCAAGACCTTGTCCATGAGCTCTGATAGTAACCCTTGATTGTATAACTTCAATTCTGCCTGAATTTCTTTCTTGAGTCCATTGATGAATATGCTCTCCAACATTATTTGCTCCTCCATCTTCGATGGGACTATCAATTGCTCAATTTTTTCCTTGTATTCCATTATCGTCCTCGTTGTTTCAAACTCAATATTGGACCCAATGGATTTTGAATTGACCCAGGTTGGAAACAACTAATCAGTGCGCACTTGAACGCCTCTTAATCCAGCAAAGGTAGTTTGCTCCTCCCACCATTGGTACCAGTTCAATGCTCTATCCTTCAACACGATCACCACTACGTTCGGCTTATCATCCTCTCCAACTCGATTTAATTTAAAATACCTTTCAACTCGAATGACCCACACATAAACATAATCACCCTTGAAAACCGAATTCTCCATCTTTCTTCCTTTGATATCAAACATCGGGTCCTAATTCCTCTCCCTTCTACTAGACATCGAATGCGACCAACTATCGCCTTCGTCTTCCTCCTCATTTCTGTGTGAGGTGTTCCGTCAATGAAAACGACCCCAGTTATGTGTTCTCTCCCTCTCCTTGAGTAATTGTTTAATCTCATTTAGTTAAGATTGACTCTCTTCTCTCAATTCTTGGACACTGCAATCCAACCATTCAACTTAAGACTTCATTGCTGAACATGTAGAGACCATTCAAGTTGCTGAGATCGAATACTCTGAATACTAATTGTTATGACCCAAAACAGATTGAGAGAAAAACAATTAACTCTAATAGTATCATTAAGGGAAATCACAATCTAGATTAAAGCGATTTAGATATGGAAATGCAAAAAAGCAGTGTAATAAGCAAAAAGAAATGATAAAAAAGCAAATTCGATAATCCCCCCCCCCCCCCCCCCCCCCCCCCTAGCAGAGCTGTGAGGTTTGTTGCTAATTAATTCTTCTCTCTTATATTTTTTATCCTATGTAACACACCTCTTCTTTCTCTTTCCAAACACCTTAGGTATTTCATTTGGGTCCTATCAGATTTTCAGCCCAATATGTGAAGGAAATATTCTAAGAGTAATTCCCCTCAGACCAAGATTGATTAATGATTAGAATATATTAAGCAATAACTTACATTTAATTAAGTGGCTTGTGTAGTTGTGCTGTTTGCGTATTATATTTTTTTCCCTGAAGGATGTCTGTGTATTAGGCTAACTGTAGTACTTTATTAGTTTTTATCATGTTACGAGAAAGAAAATATACAGTACCATAATATAACTCATTGTTATTTATGTATGTTTTATTAATTTTACTTTTACATTTTTCCTGCTCTTAAAATTAATGTTTTCATCCCAAATTCCAATCCTTTCTTTATTTTATGTTGGTCCTCGTCGTTGTGAAATTCCTCGTGATTTATGAAAAGATAAAAAGAAAGCTGAATGAATGCCATACTTGAATGAATGCCATACTTCATTGTTCTGATCGATTCACAACGTAGATCGATTCGCTGTTTTTATTTTATTTTTCAAAATTTTATTGAAAACTCCGCAGTGAAATAAAATCAAATGATTTTTAATTACTATGAAATAAAACTTAAAACAAAAATATTTTTTAAACTAGGGCTAATTAAGATCTATTTCATTTAAGAATAAGTATTAAAAATTAGTATAAACAATGACTTAAAATAAATAAAAAATATTGTTTTTATCATTCTCTATATAGATACTAGAAAGTATAAAACAAAATAAAAGCAAAGTGATATTTTAAAATCATTAATGAAAACAATTTTCAACCCTGAAGTACACAGTTTCAAATTAAACAAAATAAATCATTAAGTAATAAAAGTACACGATTTCTAGACATAATCTATTGAACTCAATTACATAGGAGTTGTTTGTGGGTTGTAGGTCCAAAGTATTTAGGTAAAGATAAGAAACTTGTATCCTCTTCTCATTACACCAGACCTGTTACATTGACGGATAAAATACTGTCTCCTATGTAAGGATTTCATCAATTTCAGTTGCAAACTTGGCAACCTAACTCATCACATCATGCACAAAAAATTTATAAGGATAACGTTATCAGTATGAACAAATCAGATCTACAAACCACATCGGACGTTATGCCTCTGAATTGAGAATGCGGATTTTTATATCAGAGAATGTCTTCACATCAATACCCCATAACCTGCTTTGACAGATCAATTTAAAACATTAACTGTTAAGACATAAAAATGAATTTAGAATGCAACAAAAAGAATATCATGGAATAATCAGCCGCAGTGACATTTTTGTCGATATTAACGAGTGATATTCACTCCAGACAACAAGCTCTTACCAGCAATCAATCCCCACAGCATTGGCACCTTGTTGATCTGCATTTCTATCATCTCCAATGTGTAAGGCTTTGCAAGCCTCTACATTAACTTGATCTAGGGAACGGAAAACATTGGCAATGAGAGTAGATCAAGTTAAACATTATTGTCACAACAAAGGGTAGCATGAACAGTGCCATTTCTCCCTTCTAATTTCATTAGGAAAACAGAGTTTGCAGCATTCTTATGGAAATAATATTTGGTTTTTAATCTTGTAAGATTTTTGTAATTAGGCCCTAGGAGTTACTTTATAGTAATTTGAAAGTACAAAAAAAAATGTGGTAGTTTTACTAACTATACGAAATTAATTATAAAAATTCTAAAAGTTCAAGAACTCAAGTACGACTTCTTTTAGTTGAGGAACCTAACTAAAATTTTCAAACAATTTTAGGAACTAACTGATGTATTAAACCTAAAAAAAATGCTATTTGGTTTTTCCTCTAATCTTTTCACATAGTATCTCTAACTATCAAACACGGAGGAGGCATAGTTATTAAAGGATGCAAAATGAAGCAAAGCAAAAGCCTGAAGAAAAGATATTTCAATTAAAAACTCAGAAAAATATCTACCATATCCACAAAAAAGCTAAAGAAAAGACTACAAAGACAAAAGACACCATGCATTGTTGCATATTTTACAAATTTAGTCTACAGGAGAATAACTAATTATCATATATACCTAGAGCGGCTTGGAATATCTTTGGATCTGGTTTTTCATATCCAACCTCTGATGATATAATGACAGCATCAAACCTGAGGTAGAAAACCAGAAAACAATGCATTAGAAGTAATGTTTATGTACACATTACACTTTGTGAATTTTCTTTAAAATAAGGTTCTACGAGCAATGTTATAAGAACACCTCCCGAAAGATGCCAATAAAACAAAATTGCTATATAGTTAAACATGGGGTCATGGGACATTGAAGGAAAGACTGATACTCACAGATTTAAAACATTAAGATCCTTCAATAGCTTCCTTAAGCGGTTGTCAAAATTGGAAACAACAGCCATCTTAACTGTAACACTGCTTGTCATGTTAGTAAAATGTAAAACAAACTTCAAAGAATGTCAATAATGGATAGAGTTAACAATGTGAGTTATTCAAGATAAAAAGAAATGTTTATGTTACCTCCTGCCTCCTTGAGAAAAGTAATTGTTTCATAAGCTCCATCTGGAAGATGCCAGGCATCACCCTTTGCATAGTACTGACACGAACAACATATAAAATTAAGACACAACTGTCCCTTGTATTATTATTAATTTGAACACAACTGCCAGTAACTTTGAAAACACTCTACCTGCCAGTCTACTTTTTCTTGGTTAGCAAAAAAATATAATCAAGAATAGAAACAACTCTAGAACCAGCAAAAAGAAAGACCAGAAACAAAAATGTCAAAACCTATGGTCATATTTCAAAGGATTTGGTGAAAGGCAAACAGATTGCAATTTATATATATTGATTTTTTCACAAAGATTAAATCATTCTACAGATATATAAGCTTTGGTTGATAGAATCATCATAAATTAGATATCAGGTAATGATAAATAGAACAGTTTGCTGCCAAGAAAGGCTACCTCATAAACTTCCGCAAAATAATCCTCATCTCCACAACCAGTGGCTTCAGAGACTACAAGTTTCCAAAATGGCTTCCCATCTCCCTGTATTGAATAAAAATTAAAGAGTGTATTTACTGCCATTCCATTTTCCAATTAGATACCTTCTATTCATATATCTTGTTGGAAAATTTAAAATATTTTTCATCAGGTTTCATGTTATATGTAAATAAATGAAAAACCAGTGATATCAATATCCAGTAATGGCTATAACACAAAGTTCGCTCCAAAAGTGACACAGTAGTTGAGCAAATATGCCAATCCTGTAAAGTGTAAACTTTATTTATGTAAAATTTTTCTCTTTCTTTCCCTGATAGACAGCAGCAAGCTTGTGGGAAGCGTTCATATTATCAACCACATTTTCTATATACCATTATACCCAATCTTTAGAGAGCTATTTACGGTACAAATTGTGCAATAGCTCAAAGACAGAGTGATAGGAAACAATGATACAGAGAACAGAAAGACATCCAAACTTACAGAGCAATCATCCAAAATATTACAAGAAAAATTATCAAAGGTAGAGCACAAACCTGGTAGCGTAGCTTTTCAGGCCATGGAGCAGAAAATGCTCTCTTAAACCCCTGCTTTATCATGGAAGAATTCACAGTCACACCTGAAGCAAGGACAGACATCGCAAACACATATATCCAGAATGATAAATATCTTTCAAATAGATGGAAAATGTTGATAACATCAATAGAGAACCTTGTAATAAGAGTAATCTAATAATTATAAAAAAACTGTCCGGAGGGATTGAAAACTTGGTCAGCATTTTGTTTTAACTTTTTCAACCTTGCACTTTCACTCTCTATTTTTTGTATTGTATATTTTTTCTTTCAAAATATTAGATTTTTTTTTTCACTCAGCCTGCATAGCAAGGGTTTAATGTTGTAGTAAAACGGTTCTATAACCAGGACAGAGAGAGCATATGTTAGCAGAAAACAAACATATATATAGGTGATCTGTTAGGACATAAAATGGATTTTATCTTTTAACAATATATGAGTTAGTTTAGTCAGTCTCAGTAATTACTTGATTTGTTAAGAATGCGCCTTTATAAGAGCTGTATAAATACTTAATTTTACCAATATGCTCCAAAAACACTAGTGTGATCCTATTAGAAAAGAAATTAGTAAAGTACCATATTTGGATCCAATAGTGGCATAAGTCTCCTCAACTGGCTTTGCCAATTGCAAAAGGGTGCCCCCAGCATCCAACAGCAATGCATCATATGCCCTCCCACTGGTTCCTGTGGTGTTGTCAACCACACAGAGTCCAATTCAAAATCACCAAATAACAACAATAATAATAGACATAACCAACAACATCAGCAACTAAATGTTTCATAATTTCGAAATTATTAAGGAAATGGAGAATCCGTGAAGGGGTGGAATACTTACCTTTGTTGATGGGCATTGAAGAAAGTGACAGCAAATTGCGAAGTTCGGGTTTGGGTTTGGGTTTGGGTGTGAGAACTCTGAAGAGGGCGTTGGAGTGAGAGCATCTCATCGCAGTAGCAGTGCCCATCGTCTCTTGCTATCATTTTCTCTTTTTCTTCGTAGAAATGCGAATTAAACCCACCGAAACAGAACCGAACGAACCCGGTTCCATTATATAAACCAATTACCTCAGCAACCGAACTGTTCTCCGGTTCATTAATTTTGCAACCACGTAAAATATCCTATTATGAGTGCAGAAGAAACAATTTCACACTCGATAGTTTTAAAGCTAATAATATCACATCACTACTTTCTTAAATTGTTTGGGAATTTTTAATTACATTTCTTGTAAGAAAAGACAAGAATAGGCATACGAAACCTTGTGTGTTTTAAGCACAACCAAGAAGTTCTACTAAATAGGTTATACAAAAGCTTTACAAAGAAATTGACTTAAATTCATATATTGAAATACATCTAATATTTCTCTCAAAGTGCATATAAATCATATACATCAAGCTTCTTACAAATATAATCAATTGTAGGACTCACAATGATTTGGTGAAGACATCTGTCAAATGATTATTGGAGTTAACAAATTGGGTAATAATGTTTCTAAATACAATCTTTTGATGAATAAAGTGATATTTTACCTCAATGTGTTTGGTCCTCTCGTGGTATACTAGATTTGAGACATTATTTAGGACAACTTGGTCATCATAAATTAGAGAGATATGTTTGTGTAACCTCTCCAAACCTCAGTTATTTAAGGGGTTGTTTGAGGCAAACAAGTTCACAAGTGTCAGAAGTCATAACTATATACCCTGCTTTCGTACTAGATATTGACACAACACCCCACTTCTTGCTTTTTCCAGCAAATCTAGAAGTCACCGATAAAGACACAATATTTGGAAGTAGATCTCCTATTAATGGAAAAGTCTGCCCAATCTGCATTTGAGTATGATTATTATACACATACAACAATCTTTTACTAGGGCTCTTATAATGTACTTTGGAATACAGATGTCAGCATTTTGATGTCCTACATATGGTGAATTAAGAAACTGAATTACCACACTAACCACAAAGGAGATGTCAAGACAATTTTTTTTATAGACAAATATTAGTTGTTAATCTGTTAGTTTTGTTAGTGGAGGGATTCAAACTCACGACCTCCTCCTTCCACCTTCTCCCCACAAGTGGACATTGTCACTAGATCAACCTTATAATCCCTTAAGATGTCAAGACAAGTGACTGTAAAGTAGTTTAGTCTCCTAACCAGTCTTTTATACCTCTTAGGATTTGAAAGTGGCTCCCCCTGACTTGGTAGAAGTTTTCCATTGGGATCCATAGGTGTGTCAATGAGTTTAGAATTCATTAGCTCAATCTCATCTAAAATGTCTAATGCATACTTCATCTCAGAAATTTTACCTCAATGCCCAAGAAGTATTTAAGTTTACCAAATACCAAGGTCTTTCATTTGTAAGTGATGATAAATGTGTTGTTTTATCTATGAAATGTCATTGGTGATCATTATCTATAATAACAATGTCATCAACATAAACTATCAAGTAGATGCACCCAACCCCTAAATGATGATAGAAAACGTAATTATCAACATCACTCTGATTCATACCAAATTATTGAACTATTGCATTGAATATATCAGACCATACCCTTTTGAGACTGTTTAAGATCATATAAAGATTTATGAATGCTACATACCAATTTGGAAGACTTCCTATAACATCCTCAAATTTTTAAAATAAAAAATTATCTCATATAATAAATTAATAAATAATGATTATCTAGATGTATAATAATTTAGCTACGTAGTAGATAATAATATAAGTTGTTATCTAATTTAAATAAAGAAACTATTAAAATAAATATTCATTTAAATTTAAAAGAAAAAGAATTAGTTTGGGTATTAAAAAACATAAAGAAAACATAACATAATCTATATTCAAATTAAAATATTAAGAGTTTATTATTATGAGATTATTATTATATTTTAGATAAAATATTTGTTATAATTTAATTGGTGATCCTTAATAATGATATAAATATTTATCATATTTCATTTGAATATATCTATAATATGAAATTTAGATAGGATATTGTTACATTTTATTTAGTCTTATATATCATATTTAAGATAATAAAAGAAAAAATAAAGATAAAATAATATATTAAATTTCCTTAGATAAAAAAATAATAATTAGATGATAATCATTAAAATAGTTAAAAAAATTAAATTGTTAGGAATTTTAAGTGAAAATATATTGCTTTAACATAACATTACTTTAAAATGGAAATAAGATAAAATAAATAAAGATTTGATCTCATATTGAATGTCGATGTTTAAAAAACTGATAAAACTGTTTGGTAACCAGTTCAGTCAATGCAGAAAATTCATCAAGCAAAGAACCAGTCTTAAAACCAGAAAATCGGTCATGAACCGGTGAAACCCAATGGTTCAACCGGTTCTTAACTTTTTTAAAAAAATTTTTGGATTTTTCTAATGAACCCCACTTTTTCCTAAGTTCATCCCTTTTTAAATTTAAAAATTAATAAAAATAAGGGTTAACTTAGCAATATTAACTTCTTAATAATTTTTTTCTCTTATAATCTTAATTTTTATAATACATTAATAATAAAAAATATTATTTCAGTATGACAGGTTCAACCTTTGGTTTAATAACAGTTGAACCAATGAACCGTGACTCAGTACTTTCACCAGTTCGATCACCAGTCCGGTTTTAAAAACATAGTTGAATGTAAAGCATAAAACTAATCTATTATAAAAAAGGAAGGATAAAGAGGGAAAAATCAATCTTAAACTACTATATAAGGTTAATTAGTTTTCTTAGAGAAAATTATAGAGTAATGGTTATTCAAAGGTTGAGAAAGAGGAAGAGAAAAGGAGAAGAGAACAAAATTAAAGTTGTGAAATTTTGCTTCAAGAAGTGAGTAAAACATCTGTTTGAAATCCTCCATGGTATGATCTTGATATATATGTATTCAAAATATATATAAAATCACTTTCAATTAAAACATTATTCAAAATACATATTGAATTTTAGGACTTGGTTCAACCGTAAATAGAGCAAACATATATGAAGGAAACACATAGCAAATACACGGAGGAGTGAGATAATTATAAAACATAAATATTAATCTTAATAAACTAAACACACAAAGGGGCCTAAGATTCATCCTAGGACTTGGTGCCATATAATCTCATCATTTAACTCAATTACACTCATCTCATCACCAGACTCAATCCCACTTGACTCTATGTATGGATCCATAACCAATCCAAGATGATTCACCACAACCATTAAGAATTTTTGTTTGGGAAGTGATTAGTAGAGCCTATATCTTTCCTGTGTTGGCATGATAATCCGCTGAAGAGATTGGGCTATCCACCATCACAATATTTTGGCTATCCGACAATTGGGCTAACCACCCATCATGATAATTTGGTTATCCACCAAGTGGGTTAACCACCCATCATCACCATAAATGGCCCCCCAAAGGCCAAGAAATAATCATTTGGTTGACTGTCAATTAGACTACCTACCCATCACAAACGATCGATTATATTTAGGCAAAGAAAGATATATCATATCAATCATGAGATGTTGAGCATTTGTCAACAGTTCTAAATAAATAAATATTCCATTTAAGCACCAAGATGGACTCCCCTGAATGTTCACCTACCTGATGAACATCCTCTGCCCAAGTATCCACAATAATAATCTGAATATTCATTTACTCAAAACAAATTCTAAGACCTTCCTGATTTTGTCTTTCATCTTGTAGTGTACCAACTGTGACTTCCCAAGCATTGTACTTCATGCACCTGCATGGTACCTCTACCAAGGAACCTAGACTTTTTACTAAGTTATCCTCTCAACTTTTCAGCATATTCCTCAAGGAATTCTAATTTACAACCACAAATTATATAACACTTATACTTTAACATCATTTATTAACCATGAATCAAATATCATAACTCAAGTAGTACTTATATTTCAATCATCATTTACAGAATCATTCATGAATTATCCTCAAGAATACCTCAATATTTAAATTCTCATATCCAATTTCTAGTTCATGAATAATCAATAGTGACCACAACTATAAAACTACTACATCTTTAAAGACTTATATTTCAATCATCCTCCATATAATCATTCATGAAATTATCCTCCAAAAGGACCTCAATATATATAAATTCTCATATGCATCTCCTAATTCATGAATGACCACAACTATAAACTACCACATCCTTAAAAACTTATATTTGAATCATTTTCCACAGGATCATTCATGAAATTATCCTCCAAAAAGACCTCAATATATGTATAAATTCTCATATCCATCTCCTAGTTCATGAATAATCAATAATGACCACAACTATAAAACTACTATAACTTTAAAGACTTATATTTTAATCATCCTCCACAAAATTATTCATGAAACTATCCTCCAAAAAAGACCTCAATATATATTCTCATATCCATCTCGTAATTCATGAATGACCACAATTATAAACTACTACATCCTTAAAAACTTATTCTTGTAATATCTGGAAAATAGCTTAGCAGTAATCAACTGAATATAATAAACAGGGATCCTAAATAATATATGTAAATGATAGATAAAGGGTAAAAAATTAATATACAAAAATAATAAATAAAGAACCAGAATAATCATCTCTAGAGAACATAGATAACACACTAGAATAACTTTTGGAGAAAATAACAAAGCATCATAATAACTTCTGGAAAAGATAAAAGTTAACATAGTTAGGCAATCAACTAAGCATTAAACTTACTTTTAGTAGTAATAATCACAATAATAGTAAAACACAAAAGTCTATTAAGGTTTATACCTCACGCGGTTTATAAACCTCACCCTCATTACCTGGATAAGAGGTTGATTAAGAGTGGTGCAGAACCTACGCAACTTCAATCTTCCTTGGAAGATTTTCCTCCTAACTTCCTTCCTCACAAACCTCCCTTTCTCTTACTAGGATTCCTTTTTGCTTCTCTCTTCCTCAACTTTCCTCTAAACTTAACTTGTTTCCCCCAAAACGCACAAGGGACCCCTATTTATAGGATGGGGCTGGCACAATTTGACTGAGTGAAAATCCATTTCGTTGCACAATTTTGGGTTCGAGGCTTTTTTTTTAAGTGACAAGAGGTTCACTTAGCGACGGTATAACCATTCCAACTATTTTCCTCACATGGCTTAGCCAAATTAAGCTTGAACTAACGACTCTTTTTGGTTTAATGATGTTGTAGGTTGAGGTTTGACGTATGACTTTACAACTTACATGAATCAATGTTCCCTTTTGGATTTATGAAACCTTTGGTTGAAGCTTGGGTCATTATCATACAATTCACATGAACCAACGTCCTTTCTTGGTTCATTGAAACCTTTGGTTAAGGTTTGGGTTGTTGCCATATGATTCTCATGGACCACCATCCTCTCTTAGTCTAATGAATCATTTTCTTGTTCATCTTTTCTTGGCTAAAAGTTTTATCCAGACAAAATTAGGTGTCTGCGATAAATAAGTTTCTAACTTTAACACCTAAAATTATATAATAACTTAGTTACAAAAATAAGGTGTTACAAGTTCAACATCAGTTATTGTGTATGTTTAGTTGGAATTTTTTAACCAAAAAGAAGCTTTATATATGCAGAGAGAAAAAAAATTTACTTACTTTAATAGTTAGTATAAAAGACTTACTAACAAAACTAATATATTAACAGCTAACATATTAATAATTCTATATGTAGGGAGAAGAAGGGAGGGAGAGGTCATGAGTTTGAATCTCTCTACTAACAAAGCTAACATATTAACATCTAACATTTGCCTATAAAAAAAGTATAAGACACGTACCTTTCATCCTTGCTGTTTATTTTCTTAATATCTAATGGTTAAGATTAGTTACTTATTAAGTTTTAAGAAAATAAATGGTGAAGATAAAAAGTAAGTTTCTTATGGTTACTCTTAAAGTATTTGTTACAATTCCTTATACAACCATTAAATTTAATTAATTTGGAATCTCATTTCGTAGATAAAAAAATTTTATCCTCAGATATATCTATAGGTAACAAACATATTCGTAAATAATGATGAAATGACATTACCTATGGATTATTTGTAGATAATGACATTTACTATGGATACTTTTGCTGATAAAATGTTTGGTAGATAATAACTACTAAAAAAAGGGATTTAAAAATGGTTTTTTACTCTTTTAAAAACAATTCAAAAACCGTTTTAAAAGCTCCAATTCTTAAAATCCTTTTTTCTAAAACATTTTTTAAAACCATTTTAACAAACCATATTTTAAGAACGATTTTTTACAAAAAAAAATGTTTTAAAAAACCAGATTTTAAGAATGTATTTTTACAAAAAAACATTTTTAAAACCTAATTTAAATCATTTTAAAATTTAAATAACTATTTTAAAATAACTTATTTAAAAAAGTTTTTTTTTTTAAAAAAAAAACAAATACTTTCTATATTTATATTGTATATCCCCAAAAATCTATAAATGATAATTATATATTTACCCAACAGATTATACAAAGCTTTCAATAAATTACATTAAATGAATTTAACATATAAATAAATAAATAATACTTATACATTGAAATTGTAAACCTTGTTCAAACATATATACATATGTATATATATTGAAAATGGTCACAAAAGGACCAAAATGTTATATGTACAAAACGGTCAAAATGTTCTAAGCACAAAAGGACCAAAATATGCCAAGCACAAATGGGACAAAATGTTCTAACTACATCAAGGCCAAAATGTTTTAAAACCTATTTCAAAGTAATCCTTGACGTTTTATAATATCAACAAAATATGTGGCCTATACTGTGTGAATCCTTTCAATTGTCTTTGCAGAAAGTATTTTAGTGTCGTTAAATATCGACAAAAAATGCAGAAAAATGTTATGTCACTAAGTGCTCACATTAAATAGAATTAAAACATCATCAAATGTTATGCTATTTCAAATAAGTTATACTGCAAAAAAAAAAATTGCTATATTTATAAATTTGGTCGTCAATACTCCTACCTAAATGAATTACAATGGTTTTCATCTTAATAGAAGAAATAAATTTGATTTCCAATATTCATATGTAACCAATTCTATGTATGGTTTGCTAAGAGTAAAATATTCATACGAGCAACAACAACGATTAGATGTTCAAGAAGTGAAGAACTAGGGGATTATTGTAACAATCATATGAATAAAAACAATGTAAATTATTACATGCTCCCAATTTGTTTGAATACTCGCTTGAATAATAGTGGGCATCCAATGCATAAGATAATATTCATATTCTCAACCTGCGCTTTGTTGATTACACTAAAGATGAAAAACTAATTATCATAATAGTTTTATAACATAGTTAATTTAGAAGTGTCAAGATTGTAATTTACTTACTTTAGGCTTAATTCATTTAGGTGTCTTTTGTTTACTGGTGTGTTTTCCGTTCAGCATTTGAAACCTTCTATAAACACTATATTACAAACAAATATGCATTATGCAAAAAATGCTTATATGACAAACAACAAAGTAAATGTGTTACAAATAAAACCTTACTTATTTACTAGTTGCTTTATGTCATTTGCAAGTGAACTCCCTACTGAACATAATCATACTACAATGTTCTCTTAGACACAAGTAATTACCAATAATGTCTACATTGATGACCACTCAATTAGAATTAAAAATAAATAAAAGACATGCACATGCAAACAAAATTTGTTATTAAGTGATACTTACTCATTATAATAAGGTGTCAAGTAAATCTATTTTTTTGAACGGTCCAAATGTTTTAAAATATATTGTGTCATGTCTTCACATTTATTTCCTGACTTTTGTATGCTCTGAGTTCAAGGAATCCATACACTTTATCTTTCGTTGCATCAAAGGATAATTGATTGCAAAACCTAACATGTTATAAAATATTAATACTAATTCAATACATGTGTACTTAGGAGATAATAAATATGTTGAGCCATATCATCCACCATATATTTCAAAAATATTGGCATGGTTTATTTAAATTGGCACATCATTATAAACATTAAATACATTATATCCCATGGAATTTTCAATGGTTTCAGTTGTAGCATTTGTATAAATTTCAATAATTTATCAATCGAATTTTCTATAAGTTGTACTAGTTTTTATTTTGTCATGCCAACGACTAGAACCTGTTCCTCCAATTATTTAATATCCTAAAGATTCAACATGATAGAATAGTAGTGAACAAAGTATTTTCATAATGTTAATTTTTAATACATAAAAACATGAGTAAATGAATTACCATGGTTGAAAAAGGCTTCACCAAATTTTAGGGCCAAGCAATGAAACCACCAATGGCTTCTCCCGCTAACTGAACTTCTTCAGTGGGCTTTAGAACCAGAGCAACAAAATCCAATACCTTGTTAATTGCCACCTTCACCAAATCATTGGATAAAATTTAACAATATAAAATGGAACTTTGTTTATATACTTTCTTGATAGCTACTAATCGAATAGGATCTTCTTGAATGTATAAACCACATTGGTCCATCTTGCTTGACTAGTTAGTGGCAAAAGCAACAACATCCATCTCCCCTGAGTGATCAATTATAGTAGCAACATGATCCTTTTCCCCTAAGGATGGCAATCATGTCGGCTCCCACCGATCCTCGCCTCACTTCTATGTTTTACATATAATTATATATTAAACAAAATCTCTCATGTTTGTGTACAAATCTACACCCTTCTGGACCATTAAAACTAAAATATAATTAATAACTTAGCATATAATTTATTTAATAATTAATAAATTAAAATATAAGTTATTTAAAAAATTATAAGTAAATTTAAATATAAATTATAAAAATAATATAATTAGATACCTGAACCTGAAAATACCCAGAAGGATAGGGACGAGGATAAAAATTTCATATTTGTCTTCTTTTTACCAGTCATCGCCCCACCCTGTTGTCATCCCTATTTTCCCTGGGTGATCAGTCAAAGTAGCAGCAACACAACTCCCTTTTGAGCTAATACGAGTGGGAGGAATTGCATCAACTTCAACTACAAAAGGTTGCTGGGATTGAGAATTGAAGGACTACAATACAAGACCAAACTTGTCTATAAGTCATCATGTCACCTCTTATGTGTAAGTTGTTGCAACTCATTTGGTTTCATTAATGATGATGTGGTCGAGTGGCACAATGATGATCCAAAGTACTGTTGAAGACCCACTCCATTATCAACAACCTTAACACAACCAGGGTGCTCTGGTTTACCAATAACTATAGTGAGTATATCATCATGATATTTGGGAACAAAAGTACCTTCTTTGATTTTCTCTTACAACATATCCTAAAATAAATCAAAACACAATTAATGATGAAATACTTTTTATTGTTGCATTATTTACAATTTCAATTTAATGAAAAGCTTAAAATCTTAGCAGTAATTTCGTTTGATGCCATAGAGATTCCACTTTTTGTTTCGTGGAGATGAAGGATCCATTGTTGCTTCTACACTAGAATGTGTTGCTTCCTTTTTGCGTTTCTACAACTTCTCTTCCATGACCATTTCTTCTACTAAGGCATAACCCTCATGGAACATAATGTGGGGGGTAGCATTCATTTTATGTGTTTCTTTGGCCTTTTATCTTATAATTTGTAAAAAAAATTAATTTTCAATAAATAAGTATAAGTTATCTCAAAAACTGTAACCATAGCTTACCACCCAAGATGGATCATTTTGAATCTTCTTAAATTTTCTCACACTTCCAAATCTATATTATAAGTTTTGAAAGGATCTTCATCTTTCTCTTTCTCCCCACTTTCATCTAGTGCAATTTTAGTCAAATGACACTTATGGGACCTATATCTTGTGCAAGCATATGTAAGTACCAATTTTCTCCTTGCCCTTGTATTTGGAATATCAATACGTGGTGCACTCCTTATGATGCAAGTTCCATGTATCTCTTCAAGAGGTTGCTTCAAGGAAGGAGATGAAGGTGGATAGGCAAGGAAATGGAGGTTGGAGGTGCCATCTTAGAAAGATAAGCCAAGTGAAGACTTACCATAAGGGAAAGAGCTCTTCATGAAAGCCATTAGAAGTTCTCTCTAATGGAGAAAGTAAGAAGACACTCAAAAGTAGAAATCTCTCTCAAGTTTTATAAAATTCAAGTGTAAAAATGAAACAAGAGGTGGAGGTGTCTATTTGTAAGAGAAGCATGGGCCTAGGGAAGGGAATGCTGGATGTCCAACATTATTAGGGAATTAGGAGGATTAATTAAGTGTTAATTGAGCTAGATCCAATTATCACTCAATTAATCCTAAAAAGATCCAAACAAGCCCTACTAATGTGGCACATGTTCTGGTGTAATTCTACCTAACAAGGTACATTGGCTAGGAAGATTAGAAAGAGGACATGGCTAGGAAGATTAGAAAGAGGACATGGTTAGGAAGGAGCTTCATGAAGACTTTAGGATTATAGTTTTAAAATTACTTATAAATATTGTGTAAATGGTATAGTATTTTGAGTAAATGTTGATAGTAATTTTTGGGTCTTTGTATTACGGCCATTGAACCTTAGTTTCTCTTATTTTTGGCATGAGAGTGTCATTAGTTATTTGTGTGGAGTGTATGATAGAAGGTGGGCCTTTTTGGAGCAAAAAGATGTGTAAATATTAATTTACACACTCCCTTGTTTGATTTTTCACACTTCTTAGACATACACATGTGCATGAGAGACATTGGAGCCCACATATCCCCCCTAGTAGGCACCATATGGCTTCTTCTTCCTAGGTGGTTGATTTAAATATCAAGGGAACTAGATCCACTTTTTTAGGATCTAGGTGGCACACGGGGACCAAGATCCACTTATTTAGTGCCTTCTTTGGGTGATTACCTATCCTAATCATGTCCTAATGATGCTTAGCATAATTAACACATGCTTAATCATCTAAACACCCTAATTAAGTTCTTGGACATCCTAAATACTCCCTAACTCTATAAATACAACCTCACCCCTTCATTATAGAATTTACACTTCAATTTGGAAATAAAACTACTTGTAAGTTGAGATTTCTCTCTAAAGTGTCTAAATTTCTCTCTCTCTTTGAGAAGTTCTTCACAAGCTTTTATCAAAGGCTCCTTCCTTTGTGGAAAGCTCTCTCCAATGGCTTATCTTCCCTAGAAGTGGTGCCATTCACCTTCCATTCTCGCATCTCTTCACCTCTATTTCTCAAAGATTGAAGAAACTTGAAGAGGATCCATGGACAAGCACCTTAAGGTTGCACCAAGTGGTAATCGAAGCCTACTCTTCTAGGTTTCTTCTTACCTTAATCCGAATTTGTTCATGCTTTTAATTTTCAGTTCATATTCTTCTTCTACTCCACTCTATTGATTGTTTAAAGTAGTTTTCATGTTGTTCATAATTTGTTGCTTGTCTTGTAAGTTTTGTCTTAAATTCTACGTTACTTGATTTCCTTTTCTTATTCTCTTGTGTTTGTTCAGTTCAATTCGTCTATTTATTTCATTGAACCATTGCCTAATACATTAGGAAGTAGTTCTTGCTTTTAGCTTTTATTTTTTACTTGATTTGTGCATTAGCTGAGTAGTCCACACCTTTGTGGTAATCGCCACAGTGTTGTGGTTGATGCACTTTAGCTTCTTGATTGCTATTCCTTAGCTATTTTTATTCTATAATATTGCTATTGCTATTGGTACTTATGTTTAATTTTGAAATCTGAAAGTAATTGTCAAATAAAGTTGTGTTTAGTCATTGTTTTGTCACATTAAAATTCTTGAGGTTTTACCTTTTTATTTTGAATTCTTACTTCATAACATTTTGTGATTGAATCTTCTTGAATTTGAATTGTAGCTTTTTGGAGTCTCTTGATTAGAGTACATGCTTTTAGTTCAAGCATGATTCATTGAAAAATTTTCTCAAAATTTTATGGCTCAATTTCGTCTCAGGGTCTTGATTCTTGTCTCCTAGATTTAGTAGCTCTTTGTGCATTACTTTGAAGTGATTGTGTGAGAAATTACATGAGAAAAATTTGTGAACTTTTTAAGCCTGAAAACTTGTATAAAAAGTGGTTGTAAATCACAATAAAAGCTCTTACAATATTACTTAAATCCCTTGTAATTTTTTCGTGCACATTGTGTTACCAGTTAATTGCATTTGTCTTTGAAATTTTATGCCTAAGCTAGTTTTCTTTCTCTCAAGCGTTTACTTCCCCTAAATCACTCTCAAAATTTGCAAACAAAAACATGATTAGGTGCCCCTACAAAAGAATAAAAAAAAATCAAAAGAAATTGAAAAGAAAGAACAAAAGTACAAAAGAAGTAAAAGAAAAATTAGTACAAAGTAGGTGTACCTAGTAGAAAATTAAAATTGCAAAAGAGTGCTCAATTTTGGTTGAAATTGCATGAGAAAGACTTGAATAGCTCTCAGCCAATCTGATTTTAGTCCTTCTGCAATTCGTAAAAAAAATTTATATTTTGCTTTAATCCCTCATCTTGTTTAGTTCCATCCTCAGGTAATTATTTTGTTATGCTTCCTTCTTTCATTATCTTTAATTCTAGTTTTTTTTTCTCTAAATAATTCTTTCCAGTTTGTTCATGATATTCTTTCCATTTGGATAGTCTACTAATTTTGTTGAAATCCTTTTTTTTTTTTTTTTGCTTTGAGCTTCTACTCTTGCAACTTTGGTGCTTGTTTTGGTGTTTGCTTCTTGTAGGTGAGCCCTTGTTGGAGACTTTTCTTCAAAGGTAGAATCTTAGGAGGAATTGAGGAGCTTGGCTGAACCTCTCCAAGGGAAAAAACAAGGCACTCTTAAGTGTAAACACTTGAGGGAACAAGGAGTTGAAGACTTTTTTCCTTTTATATTGTAATTTTAGTGATTTGTACATAGGAATAATTCTTTTGTTTTTTATGTACTATGGTTTGTAATATTCTTTTAGCTTTAGTCTCTCGTGGTATAAGGTAGGGAGAAGGAATTGGTACACCATTTCTTTTACCTTTAGGAGCCCATCTAAAACCTTATAGTTTTACATTTCTTACTTTTAAGTTTTTCTCTTCCAACAAATCCATTTAGAAAGGTTTTAGTTCCAAAGACTCACTTGCCTACTTAGGAGAGAAAACAAGCAAGGGAGGCAAATAAGAAAAGAAAAAAAAGGAAAGGGATAAAGAGGAAAGAAAAGAAAGGGGAAAAAAGAGAGAAGAAATAAAAAAGGGGAAGAGGAGAGGAAAAGGAGAGAGGAGGAAGAAAAAAGAAATAAAGGAAAGAAAAAAATGTATGAGCATGGATCTCTCTCATACACTTACAATGAAGAAGAAGAAAATTTCTATGAAAGACTAAGGAGATCCAACCATAATCATAACAATAACCATCATGAGCATGTGCCCCCTCCAAGGGAGCAAAAGGTAGATCTTCCTCCCTTCCATGGAAGAGAAGATGTGAAAGCCTACCATGATTGGGAAGTCAAGGTAGAACAACTTTTCAAATGTTATGACATTAGGGAAGAAAGGAAAGTCTCATTGGCTACCCTTAGCTTCCAAGGGCATGCCTTGCATTGGTGGGATGGGTTAGTCAAAGAAAAGGCTTGAAGGGAAATGCCTCTAATTAAATATGGAATGATTTGAGAAGTGATATGAGAAAGAGGCATATCCCATGCTATTATGAGAGGGATCTTTTGGATAAGCTCCAAAGGCTTAGGCAACAAAACCTAAGCAGCTCCCCAACCTAGGCCCAATGCATTAAGTATGAGTCTCACTTTATTAGAAGTAAATGAGACTTTATTAAGTGCACTAGAGCACTCATCAAGGAAGGCTAAGTAAGTCTTATCCTTTTGTTCGCCCCAAAAAAGTATGATGAGCCTAGGGGTAAACCATTCTTGCATGGTCTCTTGAGGTTGAACTTGAGATTGGCTTTGAGTATCCAATATCATGAGCTCAATCTCATGTTCAACTGAAGTGGCCTCATCTACACATAAAGTTTGAGGTTGAGATGTTTCATGCTCAATGGTAATAGGCACAACCCTAACTTCTACTTCCTTATGGGAAAAGGTACCTTCAGTAAAATCCTCCTTTGAATCCAAGGGGTAATCTCCTAAAAGGTTATCATTCCCTTTCATGTCTCCCAAATCTTGGACTTGATATGGATGATCAAGCTCACAAGGTGAAGATTCAAGCTTAACACTTGGGAGTGTATGCAATGGTGCTTTCTCAAGTTTTAAGTCCACTTTTGTAGAAAAATTATTCTCCTTTATCACAACCTTTTTGGAAGTGGAACTTCCTTCCATCCCATCAACTAACAATGCTTGCTTATTTTTTTCTATTTTTGTTTTTCTCCCTTTTTCTTTTTCATGCTAATTTGATTCTCTACTACCTGTGCAGGTGTTAAAGGATACAACTTTATATGCCTATCCATATGGGTGAGGACTATTTGTTTAGAATGGCCATGATGAATGACTTTCTTGTCAAATTGCCAAGGTCTTCCAAGCAAGATATAACCAGCCTCCATAGGAACAATATCACAAAGTATTTCATCCTTGTATATTCCTATTGAGATTAGTACCTTCACTTTCTCATTGACAACCATTTCCCCATACTCATTGAGTCATTGAAGTTTGTAAGGTTTTGGATGGGGAAGTAGGGTCAAGGCTAGCTTTTCTACAAACCTTGAATTGTAGCAATTGCAACAAGAACCACTATCTACAATGATAGAACATACCTTATCTTTTACTTTACATCTAGTATGAAAGATTTTCTCTCTTTGAGACTATGTTAGCTCAATAGGTTGGTTTCCAAGAAGCTTTTTTATTATTAAGCGGTCCCCTTTATATAAGCATCTTCTATGTCAGAATTGGATGCATGACTCTCTTCTTCCTCACTCTCACTTGAGGAGGAAGATGAGCTACTCTCATTGTTATACATGTCTAGACCCCTCATGATCATGTTCTTTTTAGCGAGGAATTGAGAAGTTATGTGGCCTCTCTCTAGACATTTAAAGCATTTAATACTACTAGTCCTTTCATGGGAACTAGTAGTATAGGGTTTCTTCTCTACATGTGATGCTTTATGCTCTTCATGCTCATGATGTTTATAAGTTTCCTTTCTAGGAAAGTTCTTAGAAGAGATCCCTTTGAGTTGATCCCTCTTTGCATAAGGTTGAGAATTTCTTTTAAACCTCTTTCTTTTAATTTGGTTCTCAACCTTAATACATAGTTGAACCAATTCATCTAGGTTCGTGTATAAGAAAAGCTCCATTTTGTCTCTTATTTCAGAGCTTTAGCCCATAAAAGAACCTAGCCATGGTGGCTTTGGGTTCTTCAATGACATTGGCTCTTAGAATGAAGAGTTCTACCTTTTGTCTATATTCCTTAATACTTAGGTTTTTTGCCTAAGCCTTTGGAGTTTATCCAAAAGGTCCTTCTCATAATAGCATGGGATATGCCTCCTTCTCATTGCACTTCTCAAATCATTCCAATATTTAACTAAACGCATTTCCTTACGGGTCTTTTCCTTGACTAACTCATCCCACCAATGCAGGGCATGCCCTTGGAAGCTAATGGTAGCCAATGGGACTTTCCTTTCCTCCCTAATGTCATAACATTTGAAAAGTTGTTCTACCTTGGCTTCCCAATCAAGGTAGGCTTCCACATCTTCTCTCCAATGGAAGCAAGAGAGGTCTACCTTTTGCTCCCTTGGAGAGGTCACATGCTCATGATTGTTATTATGATTATAGTTAGATTTCCTTCCCCATGATCTTCTTTTTCTTCATTGTAAGTGTATGAGGGAGATCGATGTTCATACACTTTTTTCTTTCCTTTATTTCTTTTTTTTTTTTCTTCCTCTTCTTTTTGTTTTCTTCTCTTTTCTTTTTCTTTCCTCTCTTTTTTTCTCTCATAATCCCTCTGCTCTTTTCTTTGCTTAAACATATTTTTGCAAGAAAACTTAAGAGACAAGGAATGTAAAAGAGTAGGGTTTTAAGTCGTGCTCCTAAAGGTAAAGGAGATGGTGTACCAATTCCTTCTCCCTACCTTATACCATGAGAGATTAAAGTTAAAAGAACATTACAACCCAAATGAGTGACCTCTAGAAGGTATCAACACTCTTAAAGCAAGCCATAGTACATAAAAAACAAAAGAATTATTCCCAAGTACAAATCACTAAAATTACAATTTCAAAGAAAAAGGTCTTTAACTCCTTACTCCCTTAAGTGTTTACATTAAAAAAGTGTCTTGTTCTTCCCTTGGAGAGGTTCATTCATGCTTTACAATTCCTCCTAAGATGTTATCTTTGAGGACAAGTCTCCAACAAAGGCTCACCTACAAGAAGAAAACACCAAACCACTAACCAAAACAAGCACCAAAGTTGCAAGAGCATAGTATGACAACTATTAAGAGACAAAACTAGAATTAAAGAATATAGTATGACAACTTGAAAGAATATTAAGAGACAAAACTAGAATTAAAGAAAATGAAAAGAGGATAGAACAGCAAAAGAATTGTCTAAGAATGGAACTAGAACAAGATTCGGGACTAAAAAGTAAATACAAAAAATTTTCACAAATTGCACAAAAGTCCAAATCAGTTTGGCTGAAAGCTACTTAGGTAGAAAGCAAGCAAGTTCGACCAATTCTAAGCACTACTTTGAAATTTTAGTAATTGTTTCTAGGTACATATATTTTTGCTTTATTTTCTTTTTGTATTCTTTTGTATATTTGTTCTTTTCTTTCAATTTCTTTTGACTTCTTTTTTTTTAACTTCTTTTTAGATGTACCTAGGTATTTTGTTTTCAAATCTAATGTGCATGTTATAGTTCATATTCGCTTGCTACTAAAAGGTATAGTTAAGGCACATATAATCAAGACAAAGTGCAATTCATGAAAATAGTAACTCAAAGTGTAGTAAAAATTGTAACTAATTTTTAGGTGTTGCGATAAGAGCTTTGAATTATGAAAGAGAACCACTTTTTTGCACAAGAATAAGGCTCAAAAGTTCAAAAAAAATTTCTCAAACAATTTCTTAAAACAATCACTTAAAGTCTTAGTGCAAAGAAAGCTACTAAAATTCAAGTAATGAACAAAGAGACTCCAAAAAATCTACAGCTCAAATTCAAGAAGATTCAATCATAAAATTTTATGAAGTCAGAACTCAAAATAAAAAGGTAAAACCTAAAGAATTTTAATGTGACAAAACAATGACTAAACACAACTCTATTTGACAATTACTTTCAAATTTCTAAAATAAAAATAAGTCCTAACAACAACAGCAAAAAATTATAGAATCAAAGACAGCCAAAGAACAACAAGAATAATACCAAACTGCAACAACCACAACATTGTGAAAAACGCCATAGAGGTGTGGACACTTTGGCCAAAGCACAAATGAACTAAAAAAAATTGGATAAAGGAAAGAACTACTTCTTAATGTATTAGGCAATGGTTCAATTGAACCGAACAAACACAAGAGAATAAGAAAAGGAAATCAAGTAACATAGAATTTAAGACAAAACTTACAAGACAAGCAACAAATTATGAACAACATGCAAGCTACTTTAAACAATGAATAGAGTGGAGTAGAAGAAGAATATGAACTAAAAATTAAACACATGAACAAATTCGGATTAAGGTAAGAAGAAACCTAAAAGTGTAGGCTCTGATTACCACTTGGGGCAACCTTCAAGGTGCTTGTGCATTGATCCTCTTCAAGTTTCTTCAATCCTTGAGAAATGGAGGTGAAGAGATGTGAGAATGCAAGGTGAATGGCGCCACTTCTCAGGAAGATAAGCCATTAGAGGGAGTTTCCCACAAAGGAAGGAACCTTTGATAAAAGCTTGTGAAGAACTTCTCAGAGAGAGAAATTCGTACACTCTAGAAAGAAATCTCAATTCCAAAGTAGTTTTATTTCCAAATTCAAGTGTAAATTCTACAATTAGGGTGGTGAGGTTGTGTTTATAGTGTTAGGGAGTATTTAAGATGTCTAAGCACTTAATTAAGGTGTTTAGATGATTAAGGATGTATTAATTATGCTTAGCATCATTAGCACATGATTAGCACATGACTAGGAGAGGTAATCATCCAAACAAGGCCCTAAAGAAGTGGATCTTATTCCTCATGTGTCACCTAGATCCTAAAAGAATGGATCTAGTTCTCTTGATATTTAATTCAAGAGACAACTAGATGCCACCTAGGATAGAGAAGCCATGTGGCGCCTACTAAAGGGGACATGTGAGTCCTATATGTCTCTTATGCACATTATATGTCTAGGAGGTGTGGAAATCAAACAAGGGGTGTGTAAATTAATATTTACACATCATCTTACTCCAAAAAAATCCACCTTCTACCATACACCTTATACAAATAACTAATGGTACCTCTATGCCAAAAATAAGAGAAAACAAGGTGTAATGGTCAAAATGCAAAGGCACAAAAATTACTAACAATACTTACTCAAAATATTATACCATCTACACAATATTCATGAGCAACTGTTGATTATTTTGCTTATCTCATTGCAGGACGGGAAGAAAAGGAAGAAGGATCTCTATATTTAAGGTCAAATGCTTCCAAGAAGGAGGGATTGGTGCAATCCTACCTAGCATGGTCCTTTGACTAGAAAGATTAGAAAGAATACATGGTTAGGAAGGAGTTTCATGAAACCTTTAGGGGCCATAGTCTTAAAATTACTTGTAAATATTGTATAAATGGTATAGTATTTCAACAATTGCACCTTGTTTTCTCTTATTTTTGGCATGTAGATATCATTAGTTATTTATGTTGGGTGTACGATAAAAGGTGGCCTTTTTGGAGCAAGAGGATATTAATTTACACATCTCCTTGTTTAATTTTCCTCATCGCCTAGACATACACATGTGCATGAGAGACATTGGTACCCACATATCCCCCCCTAGTAGGTTCCACATGGCATTTCCATCATAGGTGGCATCTAGTGTTCTCCTGATTTAAATATCAACAGAACTAGATCCACTTTTTTAGGACCTAAGTTGCAGATTGGGAACAAAATCCACTTATTTACGACCTTCTTTGGATAATTATTTCTCCTAGTCATGTGCTAATTATGCTTAGCATAATTAGCACATGCTTTATCATCTAAACACCCTAATTAAATGCTTGGACATCCTAAACACTCCCTACCTTTATAAATACAACCTCACCCCCCCCCCCTCATTGTAGAATTTATACTTGAATTTGGAAATAAAACTACTTATGAGTTGATATTTCTCTCTAAAATGTCCCAATTTCTCTCTCTTTGAAAAGTTCTTAACAAGCTTTTATCAAACACTCATTCCTTTGTAGCAACCTCTCTCCAATGGCTTATCTTCCCTAGAAGTAACGTCATTCACCTTCCATTCTTTCATTTCTTCACCTCCATTTCTCAAGGATTGAAGAAACTTGAAGAAGATCTATGGACAAGCACCTTAAAGGTTGTACCAAGTGGTTTTACAACTCAAGAATGTACTAAAGTAGAGGCGATTTTGGAAATGCAACAAGAGCTTTCCTTGTGACTTAGAGCTACTTTGTTTGTACAAATTTCTTGCTCCTTAGGTTCACACCAAATGATCAAGCAGAAAAACACAAATCACCTTACACCAAGAACACAAAAGAGCTACTAAAATTGCAACAAAGCACAACATAGTTTGGATTGAAATTGAGCTTTTTTTTATTGAAAAACTTAAAGAATATGCTAGAAAACATAAGTATATGACACTTCTTATGAGACTTAAAACAAGAGAGAAAATCTCTCTTAGGATGGTCAATTTCAGGAAGTTTTGCAACACACATGAAAAGACTAAACAACACTTTTAAGTGATGCAACCTTTAAGGTGCTTGTCCATGGATCTTCTTCAAGTTTCTTCAATCCTTGACAAATGGAGGTGAAGAGATGAGAGAATGAAAGGTAAAACTTCTAGAGAAGATAAGCCATTGCAAAGAGAGCTTTCCACAAAGGAAGAAGCATTGGATAAAAGCTTGTGAAGAACTCTACTCTAGGGAGATTGAATTTGAACACTCTTTAGAGAGAAAAACACTACCCATAAGTTTTTATTCTCAAAATTTAAGTGTTCATGCTTACATGAGGGGTGAGGTTATATTTATAGACCTAGGGAGTGTTTAGGACGTAGAAACACTTAATTAAGGTGTTTAGATGATCAAGCATCATTAATCATCCAAAAAAGGCCCTAAATAAGTCGATCATGTTCCCTATGTGCCACGTAGATCCTAAAAAAGTTCATCTAGTTCCTTGATATTTAAATTAAGAGACAACTAGATGCTACCTAGGATGGAAAGGCCATGTAACACTCACTAAAGGAGACATGTGGGTCTCATATGTCTCTCATGCACATGTGTATGTCTAAGAGGTGTGGAAATCAAACAAGAGGGTGTGTAAATTAATATTTACACATCCTCTTACTCCAAAACAATTCACCTTCTATCATACACCCCACACAAATAACTAATGACACCTTCATGCCAAAAATAAGAGAAAACAAGGTGTAATGGCCAGCCCAAAACTTACTAACAACACCTACTCAAAATACTATGCCAATTACACAATATTTACAAGTAATTTTAAGACTATGGCCCTAAAGTTTTCATGAAACTCCTTCTTAGCCATGTCCTTTTTCTAATTTTCCTAGCCAATGGATCTTGTTAGGTAGGATTGCATCAATCCCTCCCTCTTGAGAAAGATTTGACCTCAAATCTAGAGGTCCTTTTTCTTTTTCCTCCAGTCCTGCAATGAGACAAGCAAAATAATGAACATGTGTGAACTTCAGAAGGCTTTTGTTCACCACAATAGAGTATGATGGGCCTAACGGTGCACCACTCTTGCATTGTCTCTTGAGGTTGAACTTGAGATTGGCTTTGAGTCTCCAATATCATAAGTTCAATCTCATGTTCAACTGAAATGGCCTCATTTACAAATAGAGTTTAAGGTTGTGATGTTTTGTGCTCAATGGTAATGGGCACAACCCTAAATTCTACTTCTTTATGGGAAAAGGTGCCTTCAATAAGATGAGGTTGTTGCATAAAGAAGTTATGTTTTAAATCCATTTTTATAGAAAAATGACTCTACTTTATCACAACCTTCTTGAAAATGTCACTTCCTTCCATCTCATCAACTAACAATGCTAGCTTTTTTTTCTTCTTTTTTTTCCTCTTCCTCTCCTTTTTTCTTTTTCATGCTAAGTTGATCCTTTATTACCTATGCAAGTGTTAAAGAAAACAACTTTGTATGCCTATTCATATGAGTAAGGACTATTTGGTTGGAATGACCATAGTGAATGGGTTTCTTGTCAAATAGTCATGGTCTTCCAAGCAAGATGTGACCAACCTCCATAGGAACAATATCACAAAGTATTTCATCATTGTATGTTCCTATTGAGATTGGTACCTTTCCTTGCTCATTGACCACCATTTCCAAATTTTGATTAAGTCATTGAAGTTTATATGGTTTTGGATGGACAAGTGGGATCAAGGCTAGCTTTTATAACAACCTTGAGCGATAACAATTGCAATAAGAAACATTGTCTACAATGAGAGAACACACCTTATTTTTTACTTTACATTTAGTATGAAATATGTTCTCTCTTTAAGACTATGTCATCTCATTAGGTTGGCTTCCAAGAAGTCTTTGAATTATTAAGAGGCCTCCCTCACATGCATTAGCATATTCAATGTCAGAATTGAATACATGGCCCTCTTCTTTCTCATTCTCACTAGAGGAGGAATGTGAGTTACTCTCACTACTATACATGTGTAGACCCCTCATGATCATGTTCTTTTTAGTGGGGCATTGAGAAGCTATGTAGCCTCTCCCTAGACATTTGAAGCATTAAATAAAGCATTAAATACTACTAGTCTTTTCATAGGAACTGGTAGTAGAGGATTTCTTCTCTACATGAGATACTTTATGATGTTCATGAGGTTCCTCTTTAAGGGAGCTCTTGAAAAAGTTCTCCTTGAGTCTATCCTTCTTTGCATAAGGTTGAGAGTCTCTTTTAAGCCTTTTTGTTTTAATTCGATTTTCAACCTTTATACATAGTTGGACCGACTCATCTACATTTGTGTATGAAAAAATCTCCATTTTGTCTTGTTTTAGAGCTTAACCCACACAAAAACCTAGTCATGGTGGCCTTGGTTTCTTCAATGACATTGGCCTTAGAATAAGGAGTTTCATCTTTTGTCTATACTTCTCATAATAGCATGATATACGCCTCTTTCTCAACTTTTCAAATCATTCCAATGTTTGATTTGAGGCATTTCCCTTTGGCTTTATCTTTGACCAACCCATCCCACCAATGCAAAGTATACCCTTAAAAGCTAAGGATAGCCAATAAGACTTTCCTCTCCTCGCTTATCTCATAGCATTCAAAGAGTTACTCTACCTTGACATAAGCTTCCACATCCTCTCTACCATGGAAAGGAGGAAAGTCTATTTTTTGCTCCCTTGGAAGGGGCACATGCTCATGATAATTATTATGATTATGGTTGGATTTCCTTAATTTTTAATAAAAATTGTCTTATGCATTATAAGTGTATAAAGGAGATCCATCCTCAAACACCTTATTTTTCCCTTTATTTTTTTTTTCTTCTTCCTTTCTCTTTTTCCTCTCTTCCTCTCTTTTCTTTCTCTCTTTTTCTTTTTGTTTTCTCCTCTCTTCTTTTTCCTTTTTCTCTCTGTATCCATCTCCTCTTTTCTATGGTTATCCACCATCATCCATTCCCTAAACTCTAAAGAAAAACTTTCAAGAAGTAACCTTAGATGAGTGCCTTTAGTTAACACTCTTGTTACTTGAGTCACTAGTGTGTGGATGTGAAGGCATAATGTGTAAAAGATAATAGGTATAGCAAAAAGCTTGTAAAACACTCATTTTCTTGTTTTCTCTTCTAAGTGAGAAAGACTTTCCTCTCCTCGCTTATCTCATAGCATTCAAAGAGTTACTCTACCTTGACATAAGCTTCCACATCCTCTCTACCATGGAAAGGAGGAAAGTCTATTTTTTGCTCCCTTGGAAGGGGCACATGCTCATGATAATTATTATGATTATGGTTGGATTTCCTTAATTTTTAATAAAAATTGTCTTATGCATTATAAGTGTATAAAGGAGATCCATCCTCAAACACCTTATTTTTCCCTTTATTTTTTTTTTCTTCTTCCTTTCTCTTTTTCCTCTCTTCCTCTCTTTTCTTTCTCTCTTTTTCTTTTTGTTTTCTCCTCTCTTCTTTTTCCTTTTTCTCTCTGTATCCATCTCCTCTTTTCTATGGTTATCCACCATCATCCATTCCCTAAACTCTAAAGAAAAACTTTCAAAGAAGTAACCTTAGATGAGTGCCTTTAGTTAACACTCTTGTTACTTGAGTCACTAGTGTGTGGATGTGAAGGCATAATGTGTAAAAGATAATAGGTATAGCAAAAAGCTTGTAAAACACTCATTTTCTTGTTTTCTCTTCTAAGTGGTCAATAAGCCTTTGGAATTCAAGCCTCTCTAAGCGTATTTGTTGGAAGAGAAAAGAAACTTAAAGCAAGAAATGTAAAAGTGTAGGGTTCTAATCGTGCTCCTAAAGCTAAAGGAGTTGGTGTACCACTTCCTTCTCCTCACCTTATACCACGAGAGACTAAGAGATTAAAATAATATTACAAACCATATGAGTGACCTCTAGAAGGTATCAACACTCATAAAGCTAGTCATAATACATCCAAAAGAAAAAGAATTATCCTAATTACAAACTACTAAATTTACAACTTAGTGGGAAAAAAAATGTCTCCAACTCATTGCTCCCTCAAGTGTTTACAGTCAAGAGTGCCTTATTCTTCCCTTGAAGAGGTTTAGCCAAGTTCCTCGACTACCTTTGAGGACAAAGAACTCCCACAAAAGCTCACCTACAAGAAGCAAACCAAACCAAAAAACAAGCATCAAGGTTGCAAGAGTAGAAGCTCAAAGCAATAAAAGGATCCCACAACAATTAAGAGACTATCCAAAAGGAAAGAATAATGTGAACAAACTTGAAAGATTATTTAAGAGACAAAGATAAAATTAAAGGAAGTGAAAGGAGGGAAGCACAACAAAAGAATTACCTTTTAAATGGTTCTAGACTAAGAGTAAGGACTATAAAGCAAAACAAATAATTTTCACAAAATGCATAAAGGTCCAATTTAGTATGGCCGAGAGCTAATCAAGTCATTCTCAAGCAAGTACAACCAATTTGGAGCACTCTTTTACAATTTCTTGCTCCTTAGGTTCACACCAAATGATCAAAAGCAAAAAAACACGAATCACCTTACACCAAGAACACAAAGGAGCTACTAAAATTGCAATAAAGCACAACATATTTTGGATTGAAATTGATTTTTCTTATTGAAAAATTTAAAGAACATGCTAGAAGACATAAGCGTGTGACGCTTCTTATGAGACTTAAAACAAAAGAGAAACCTCTCTTAGGATGCTCAATTAAAAGAAGTTTTGCAACATACCTAAAAGGACTAAACAACACTGTAAGCGGTGCAACCTTCAAGGTACTTGTCCATGGATCTTCAAGTTTCTTCAATCCTTGAGAAATGGAGGTGAAGAGATGAGAGAACAGAAGGTGAAACTTCTAAAGAAGATAAGCCATTGGAAAGAGAGTTTGCCACAAAGAAGGGAGTCTTTGATAAAAGTTTGTGAAGAACTCTACTTTAGGGAGAGAGAATTCGAACACTCTTTAGAGAGATAACTCAAATCACAAATTTTTATTCTCAAAATTCCAGTGTTCATGTTTACATGACAGGTGAAGTTATATTTATAGACCTAGGGAGTATTTAGGACGTTCAAGCACTTAATTAGGGTGTTTTAGATGAGTGGGTCTTGTTCCCTTGATATTCAAATCAAGAGACAACTAGATGTCACCTAGGTTGTAAAAGCCATGTGACACTTACTAAAGGGGACATGTGGGTCCCATATGTCTCCCATGCACATGTGTATGTCTAAGAGGTGTGGAAATCAAACAAAAGGGTGTGTAAATTAATATTTACACATCCTCTTACTCCAAAACAATCCACATTCTACCATACATGTCACACAAATAACTAATGGCATCCTTATGCCAAAAATAAGAGAAAACAAGGTGTAATGGCCGAAATACAAAGGCCCAAAAATTACTAGCAACACCTACTCAAAATACTATACCAATTACACAATATTTACAAGTAATTTCAAGACTATAGCCCTAAAGTCTTCATGATGCTCCTTCTTAGCCATGTCCTTTTTCTAATCTTCCTAGCCAAGGGACCTTGCCAAGGGACCTTCATGAAGCTCCTTCTAAGCTCCCTCTTGAGAAGGATTTGACCTCAAATCCAGAGATCCTTCTTCCGTTTCCTTTAGTCCTGTAATGAGATAAGCATAATAATCAGCAGGTGTGAATCCAGAGGGTTGGGAGAGTGAAGTATCTATGAGATAGCCCCTCATGATTGGGGTAGCAGAGGTAGTGCAAGGGTCTCCACATAGCAACTCCCCAACCTAGGCCCAATGCACTAAGTATGAGTATCACTTGATTAGAAGTAGATGAGACTATACTAAGTGGACTAAAGCACTCATGTAGAATCAGAATATTCTAATGATTCAACTTCTTCAACAACAACCCTTTTCCCCTTCTTCTTTGAAGTTACTCCTTTGGCTCTCTTAGAAGGATTAGAAGATGTTCCTACTTGCCCATCTCCAATTGCAAGTTGTTTCCTTTTATGATGCCTAGTGTATTGTCTAGGCTCATTAAGTCCCGAAGCTTCATAAACTTGATTCCAAGTAAGGTCATTATCTCCTTCACGAACCCTCTCATCTTCACCTTCTTCTCCATCCATCTCTCCAATTAGCCACTCATTGCAATCATCAATTCCAGTGAGACTAATTGGATCGATTTCATCCTTAAGGTTATACCTTCGATGGAGTGCTTGATTATACTTGACAAATACCAAGTCATGTAGTCTTTGATGCTCGAGTCTATTTCTTCTCTTAGTATGAACCTAAAACAATTAAATAAATACTCATTATTTATGGAATAACTATAAGGAAGATATTGATTGTTCACTTTAAATAGGAAATTAATTACTTGCTCAAACACACTCTAATTACGTTCACAACCCGAAGCACTACATGTCAAGCTAAGGATCCTAATTGCAAGTTGTTGCAAATAAGGAGTTTCTGAACCATACATCCGCCACCATTGAGCTACAAATGCAACCAAAATATGTTAAACTCAAACACTTCAGCAAATGACTTGAAGAATAAAAGTTCAAAAGTTGTAATCTTTTGTCTCTTACCAGGTGCAATTTCACCCCTCATTGCTTTAACAGTTGTGGACCCAAACATTCCACTCCCAGTTTTATATTGAGCCAACTCCTTATGAACAATCTTCTCCATTTCCGAATCTCCCAGCAATTTATTTATAGAATCATACAAACCCCTAATAATCTCACCATTAAATTCCATCTGTGGGTTTGCATAAAAGAACTCAGGGTTCAAAAAGTGGCCAGCAACATGTAAAGGGCGATGAAGCTGAATATCCTATCTTTTATCAATGATTGCAAACACATCCTTGTATTTGCTTTCATTTTTAAAAGATTTCATAATGGTTTCCTTTGCCTTGTCCATTGCTTCATATATGCAGCTCATAGCTGGTTTGTGCTCACTATCCACAAGTCTAAGCACTTTCACCAAATGAGCCATCACTTTTAGAATGAAAACCACATTCTTCCAGAAACTAGGCATCAAGACAATTTTAGTGGCTTCTTTTCCCTTGGTCTCTTTTGCTAGCCTATTTTCATTCCACTGTTCTGACACAAACATTTTTCTGAGATTGGTTTTTTCTTCATGAAGTCTCTCCAAGGAAAGATATGATGTTGCAAATCGAGTGGTGACATGCCTCACTAACTCCCTTCCGCTGGTAAAGAATCTTAACATGCTCAACGTGCTTGAATGGCTATATATGAAGCCAACAAGAGAGATAGCTCGTTGAATGGTCTTCTTTATAGTGGGCAGCTTACCAATATCCTCCAACATCAAGTCTATACAATGTGCAGCACAAGGCGTCCAATAAATCTTTGGTCTTTTCTCCTCTAGCAACTTACCAGCAAGAATATAGTTACTTCCGTTGTCCGTTATAACTTGAACAACCTTCTCCTCTCCAATCTCATCCACAATAGAATCCAATAACTCAAACATCTTTTCTCCGGTCTTTACATAGTCAGATGCATCAACAAATTTATGATGCTTCTTTGTTTTCTATCCGTCCAAGCATCTGACATTAACGAACACCTAAAATTTGCCCACTGATCCTTTAGTGGCTGCATTAACTCATTAGTGTACTCCACCTCTTTCTGAAGAAGTGGTACTCTAATGTCATGGTAGGAAGAAGTTTTCAAATGTCTCCCAAAATTCCCAACTTCACGAAGCATATCCTGAAAACTTTCTAATTTTATTAAGTTGAAAGGTAGGCCAGCTTGGTACAAAAAACGAGTTATGTATTGGTACACCCTTTCTAAAGCTTTTTTATCACAAAGCTCTCTTATGCCCGTTTGCACTAGTTTTTCTTTCCTATTCTTTGCAGCTGTAGACTGAAAAAGGTCCAAAGGTCCCTTCCTTGTATCTTTCAATCTCAAATCACCAACTGGAGGTAGCTTAGACGAAGCATCAGAACTTCCCATTTCCATGAACCCTTCTTCAAAATGTTCTTCAATATCTTGCATTACTTTTTTAAACGTTTCACTTTGTTTTTGCTTCTTTCCATCCATAACTGCCCTTATCTCAACCTTCACAACTTCAGGAACCATCAAGCAAGCTGTAACATTTCCCACTTTTCCAATCAAATGTTGTTTTCCCCTTGTTATACCTCCTTCCATAACCTTTCGACAATAATTACAATAGATTTCATTTGTATCATTCTCTTTAAAGGGTGTACAGTGCTTCCATCCCACGTCAGTCCTCTTAGAGCTGATTGAATTTGAGGATACATTTAGGGTGTTTGTTTCTGCTCCTGACATGATTATTAAACTGGAAAAAAAATTGAAAAATAGTTTTTATAAAAAAAATCAGAAAAAGAAAACAGAATAAGAAAAAAAAATTAATATCTCTTTTACAAAAAAAAAAAAAGATATCAGACATAGAGCTTACAGCAAGAAGGAGAGAATGGGTGAATGAAAACATGAGATCGAGAACACAATGAGGAGAATTGGCGCTGGAGAACTCGTCGGAGGACGCGCGAGAATGCGAGAGAGAACGCAAGCAGCAGAATCGGCACCGGAGAACACGCCGGAGGACGCGCGAGAATGCGAGAGAGAACGTTGCATGGTGGCTGGTTGACGGCGTCGGACGTTGCGCGACTGGGGAAAGCTCGTTCTGAAGGCTGACGAAGTTGCGCGACTGGGAGGATGCGCGGCGGCTGGTCGATGGCATCGGAGGCTGCGCGACTGGGAGGATGCGCAGCGGCTGGTCGATGGCGTCGGAGGCTGCGCGACTGGGAGGATGCGCGGCGGCTGCTCGACGGCGTCGGAGGCTGCGCGACTGGGACGGCTGACGAAGTTGGCAGGATGCGCGGCTAGGGCTACAGATGCCCAGACACTATGTTGGCATCAAACCGGGTCGGGTCTACCCAGGTCCAAACGTAAAAAAGGCCCAACTGGGCGCCATGTCCGCCATAAACTGCCACGGCATTTCTGCCATGGCGCCATGTCCGCCATAAACTGCCACGGCGTTTCCGCCATGGCGCCTGCCACACACAAAATGGCGGAACCACGCCATACCAGCGCGTAACGCCCATGACAGATTGCGCCGGCCGCCGTTATGGCGCCGCCATAACGGCGTTTTGACAACGCTGATATAATATATAGTGAAAAAGTCTTTCTAAATTTAATGTCAAGTGCTAAACATGCGTGTGCCAATTATAAGTTGAACCTAACTTGGTATAGAGACTATTTATGGATAATGTTTAACTAAAGAAGAGGTTGGGGTCCTTCCTTCTTTAGAAAAAACAGGAGGATTAGGGTTCATTCAGCCATAGCTTATACTGTGTAATCACTAATGAAACTACTCAAACAGTTCAATAAGCATGTGCATGGAAGTGCCGGACTGTGTGGCACATTAGTGGGACTAAAAATTCTAATAGCATTGTGTTAGATTGGAAGCTAATATTGTAAGTTAAGTTTCTATTGCCATACATATCTAACAGAAACAATTTGTAGAAAAATAAAAGCTTATTTGGACATTGGTAGTTCTCAAAGTACACTCCTAAAAGGTGTTAAGAGGTTTGATTCGTTCTGAGCAACTTTGAGATAAGGGAAAAATAGTTGCTTCCAATAATACAAGATGCCATCTTCTATAACACTTTCGGATACTGATGAAACAGATCAAAATTACAGGTTAACAATTACTAAACTAAAATGTCCATTATTATTGTAGGAGGTAAACAAGTTTAAACAATGGGCTTACTCAATAGAAAGTGGACTACATGATGAAAGATTGAAATAAATAAAGAATAACATGGCGCAAGTTTTGATGAAAATCCACTAATATAAAAAAAACAAATAAGAAAAAAAGAAATGTAGAAAGCACGAAATATAATAGACAGATGGCAGAAAGGAACATACCAAGAGGAATCAAACAACGACACTACGATTTCCATCGGAACTAGAAGTTCCGTTAGAATTTGAAGAGGCATGTCTCTCTTCCTCGTATTCTTTATCATCCGTGGGTAGTTCAAATTTGCAAACAGGGCAGGGCAAAAATAATTTGCAACTTACAATTAAGGTTTAATAGTATCAGAAGCAAATAATCAAAATTAAAACAACTTTGCAGTTTATTATTAAGAAAGATTAAACACATTATCAAAATAATTTGCAACTTACAATTAAGGTTTAATAGTATCAGAAGCAAATAATCAAAATTAAAACAACTTTGCAGTTTATTATTAAGAAAGATTAAACACATTATCAAAAATAAAGAAAAAACGAAAAACCAAGAATCAGTTTTTCTATTTGAATTCCAGCGGCTTCTATCTCATCTCCCTCTCTCCTAATGGAGTTCTCTTTCAAGAAAGTTAAGAAAATGCATCTCATTTGAGAAATTTTGTTTCTAAAAGAAAAACCCTAAACACTCATTAATATCATTCCCTAATTTCTTGACGATAGACAATGTGAGTTAAGGGATAAAGAATGGTTAGGGCAAGACAAATAGAAAAAGATTGAAAAATTGTTACCCCTAACCTTGTTCCTTTCCTCGGAGGCCTTAAACTCCTTTCTCTTCTTCTTTTCGACCTTTTCTCTCTCTGCCTTGAGAGCTCTCTCTTCTTCTTCCCAGCGGTGCACACCAGTGACGCCATCTATGGATGATTAATAAAGGTGGTTGAGGACGATCAACGGAGGTGGTGCCGAGAATAGTTATGGACGTCGAATAGGTTGGTGACAGTGGGGAACGCGAGGTTTTGTGAGAAACGCTTTTGCCTTTGGTTTACGGGTCTTGCGGGAATGTGAAAAAGAACGAAGGAGTTTTATTTTTTTAACTTTTTAAAATATATTAAACTACGATAACGGCTACTCAGGTGGCTCTCTTTAGAAAACTTTTAACAATTTACTATGTTACCACCGCGTTTTTCTTTCCTAAAACGTTTTTTATATTTTCTTAATATTATATGAGTCATTATTTCATGAAAAACATATAAGTCCTAATTTTTCATTCGATTTTATATTCCTATTGAGCACGATCTTTTCTCCTCTCATGTCGTAACCCTTTCTTCTCTTCTTGTTGTAATCCTTTACTTCTGTAGCACCTCTTCCTCACACTAAACCTTTTTTGTAAGTGATTTTGGAGAAGAAATTGCAACATAACTTTCACTCATTTTATATTGTTAGATTAATTTAATAATTCAATTTATGCTACATGTTCTAAAATATTGATTTTTCATAATAGTCAAAGCTTCATTTTCTTCTCAAATTTAATGTCTCATTTCTTTCTCACTAACACTCAACCGAATCTACCCTCTACTATAAATTTAAAATTTTAACTCTTTAATAAAAAACAAAAACAATACCCCTTTTGATGGGATTGATGTTGTCGAAGCTTTGTGAGTAAGGATAATGCAAAGCAATTTTCTTTTTGTTTATTCGACAACATCTAAGTAAACTTTCCATATTAATACATAACATTCAATGCATTCACATATTCTACTATGAAGTAAAAATGAATCTTTGTTACAGCACTTTGTACTAAACTATGTCATCAATTTTATTTGAATTTCATATTAAATTAAAGATTACCATTAGTAGTAATACATAAAAGTCATGAAGTAAAAATTTCATCTCCATTTATTGTTTCGCTTTCATCTAAGGATCCAAATCCAGCATCTAAATATATTCTCAAGTTACCTAAAGCTGCAAAACTTCCTCCATTATATATTTACTGAACTTATCATTATTCTGCTTGTATATTGACAATATAGTTAGTATTTGAGAAATTGATTAGTAAGTTTTATAATTTTTTTTTATGCACATGATGTTCCAGGACATTAAACATCTTGGTATCTTAGAACAACTCTAGTGGTTATTCTTGAAAGCTGATCTTAAAGCGAAAATCTGATTTTGGCAAGATCAGTCATAGGAGAAAAAAACTTAATCTCTAAATGGAAATCTTGTTCCTATATAAAAACAAGCAAGATCAACTCACTATTTCAAGAATAATAATTTTTTATTATCTCTTTCATCAACCCATTATTTAAAAATAAGGATTATAGGATCCACCAAAAGTATTCTAAGATCACAAAATATGATATTCCATTAGAGTTAAAAATAAAATAAATTTTAAAATTGTGAGGTCCACCAAAAAAATGAATAAAGATAAAAAAACTTGATCTTCTTCTAAAGATGCTTTCCACACCTAGACATGTAACTCTTTTCCTCATATAATGTAACAAGCAACTCAACATTTATCCCTTTTCATCAAATTGGATAAAAAATGACAATGACAGAGAAATACTTAAACATAAGAAATTATTTTCCATTATCCAATTCTCCAAGTTGATTACATTAGAACCAATTGTGTTACAACTTAAAATAGAAATAACGTTTCCTCTACAGTACCAGTAGCAGCAACACACATAAGACAACTTCACAAGTGAGAATTGTCAAAAATTAGTAAAAAAGGGACAAAATAAAAACTCATAAATATCCCTTTTTCCATGAAATTTATTGTGCATTGTCCAATTTTTGTGTGAATATCTTAAGCAATCAAAGGTTCTTAAGAAATAGTTTGTTTTTATACTAACAAGACAATGTCCAACATCAGTTTTGTAAGAATTGTAGGGTAAAACATCAAGTGACAATAAGGAGAACAAGGTCCCATCGCTGAGCCATCACGGTTGTTGAGCAAATTTCCATTATATGTTGACATAGCCTACAATTCGCTTAGCAAAAAACTATCCCTAAGAAAAAGTCTCAGAAATAGCTAATATACATTAACACAACTCACTTAGCGAACTCAAAGGTAGCAAGCACATTCGCTCAGTGAAGGATTTTCACTGAGTACCTACATCAGGATTTGCTCTATAAAAGGGGAAGTAAGCTTGGAATAACATCATCATTAATTCTCAAAATTCTCTTCTCTTGTTTCTTCTAAATTTCTTAATAATTTACCACTCATGTGGATGTAGTTAAGTTGTTGTAAAAAGCTAATACAGTGAGTATTACTCTATGATATCGAAAAATTTTCTTGAAATTAAAGAATCAGAAAATTCATCATATGACGACTGTGCTTAGGAATAAGATAGGATCAATATCTGAATCAAATAATTATTCTTTGCTAATCAAATTGTTGAGATTATTCTTGCTAAGAAATTAGGAGAAAATTTCAATAATTTAGTTCTTTCTTTTTAAGGAATTAGGACAAAAAACCATCAATAATTCTAGAATTAGATAAATGAATTTCAGGTAATAGTTAATGATTATCGGTATTATAAATTGAAATCACACTTCTGACCTTTTTATTATCAAAATAAAAAAACCACAAAAACATAATTCTTATAATTTTTCAATTCAATTTATTTATTTCATTATCAAATGTATACAATTGTTTTATAAAATATTATTGAATTTATATTATCATTTGCTTCCTTGAGGAGACGACCTGATTTTTGCCAAATACTACATACAACTGGTGCACTTGCCAAAAGTAGTGTAGAAAACACTCAACAACAAGCAACACATTAGAAATTGTTTTAGTAGCAAAACACACAAGATAATGTTCCCTAACTATACTAGTAGTAGCAACACATTTAAGAAATAACGTTCCCTAGTAGTACCAATACTGATTTAAGACATGTGATCAAGGGTTTGCTATATAAAAAAAAAATTAACATTATCACAAATATTACTGTAGCAAAACTCACAGAAGATTTTATTACCATCAAAAGTTGAGTGAAACTAAATTGGTTAAGTGTTTGAGTAGGTTGTTAAGTTGAAGGTGTTGAACAAAATACTTCCTCAAATTGATGACTTCTTACTTCTTTATCCTAAAATGAAAATAGAAAATTAATACAAGTGATAATATAACACATGAAATATTTGGCACACAAATTGACTCATATATCTGAAATTCTCTTGATTGTATTTTGATCTTATTGGAGGTTGTTTTCTCCTATTAGTTTGATGCTCAACTTTTGCCCACCTATTTAAAATATATTTTCCAGAAACAATGCTAATATCATTCACTTTAAACACCTTTAGTGCATGCGAACAAAGTATACCAAATGTCTCAAACTTTTTACAACTATAAGTGATTGATCTTGAACATGATCAAATGATATTTTCCAAGATCCATCACAATCGACCCTTGTTATAACATATTGGCACAAAGATTGAGACTCATTTTTCTTATATATGGATGAAGCCAAGAAAAGCATAAACTCATGATGGAACAAGTCAAATACATTATGTATACATTTTCTCATTCATCTTAGTATTGGTGACAACTCATATCTCAACTCATCTATCTTTGTAAAAATGTCTCAAGTAACCATTTAAATGATTTAATTGTTTCATCATACATACATAAATGTTGCTCCAAAAATTATTGTACCCTTATAATGGTTGAAACTAGAAAATGAAGTAAGTGACATATTTGCACAATTGGTACAATAAGTTGTATCCAATGAAATAATGTCACTAAAATAGCCATAATCTTATACCATCTTTGCATAAGACATTACCAAAAGACATTTGTCATTTGTTAATCAATATCCATTTGATGCGCATTGAAAAAAAATGGACTCTCTAATAATTGTTGTTCAAAATATTGCAAAAGACATACAACTTCATGATACACTATGCTTCTTTGTCTTCTTGCACTAAGGTAACTTCTACATCCAATCGTGTAATCCCAATATTAGCTTTATGTTTTGCATGTGTCCATAAGTTGAAATGTTCAATTTTTGTTTCTTCTAAGTCATCTGCTAGCTCGATCTCATATGTTTGGACTTCATTTATGTTTCTATGTGGTGTAAGCATGTGGGTTGTCTTTGGAATTTCTAGAAGTTGGTTATGGTCTTCAATAGAGTCATGAATAACATACTTTTCATTCTTTAATATAAGTGAAATTCTTGTTTTGCAATATGTTATGGTCTCAATCCTATTAATAAAAAGCACAATTCTTGTTTGTATTTGTATCATACTTTAACTCTAAAGTCTATGTGTGCACCGTATTTATGCCAAAAATACCATGATTTTTCCACACTATTAAATTCTATACCAATCCTTGGCTTACGATTCACTTCCAAAGATGTCATTTTCTATTTCCCACCAAACGAGTAACAAAAGTAAATAAAACAAATTATAAAAGGGAAAAAATTTCATTTATATAGTAGCAATGATACCAATAACACATTATAAAATTACGATTGAATAAAAAATGGAGATATCATACGAGCAATCATTGCATCTTAACAAGTTTTTCGGCAGTAAGATCACAACAATTATATAACATATATTAGCTATGTAACATAAAACAATTATAGAAAGGTCACAACAAATGGGATATTTGAATTCCATAAAACTATTATAAAAAAAATATGTAAATGGTATATTAGCTATATAACTTTAAAAGTCATTTGTTCATCGGAACACAATCATAACAAACTTTACATCAAAATTTATTTAAACCAATTTTATCTTAGTAAAATGAGTTAAATTTTTAACTTACAAGTTGATGCAATCTCACCTAGCATGCATCATGGCTAGGAGGACTCAAGGAAGGCATGGCATGGACGAAAGCTCATTGAAGATTCGAAACCATAGTCTTCATTATTTTTAGCTTGTAAATATTTTATTTTAATTAGATAAATAGGAAAGTATTTTTAATTCCCTTAAGGCCATATATTTCCGGCCACCTTCTTAGTTTATAAGGTATAGGTGTCTTTAGTTAAAAAGGAGGAGTAAGCTTATAATGGGTGCATAAGTTAAGACATGATTTTGGGCTAGCCCATTCACATTAAGATATGCTAATTGCACCCATAGGGGGTGAACTTAGGTGCCTCACTTAAGGCCTAAGACTTGGGTTAATTAGTTTTAATCCTAATTAAGCCCAAGTCCCACATTGCCTAGAAAAGTGTGCCCAAGCTCTCCCATTGGGCTATATATGCTCATTCCCTCTTATTGTAAAATTTAACCTTTGAAGTTGAATGAAAATAGTCTCTTTGTGAGCACATTCTTAGTAAAAGGTCTTGAGGATCCTCTCTCTTGAGGAACCTCTTCCTAGTTGGTTTTTATCAAGGGTTCCTTCCCTTGTGGCAAACCTAAACACTTTGGCTACCTACCAAGAGAAAACAAGCGCCCAAGCAAGAGACCAAGGGAAGTAGAATTTGAAAGCAAAAAGCAATAAAAATCACTTAACAAGAATAGGAACACATCCAAGTGGAAAGAATTTATTTGACAAACACAAAGAAAGCCAATAAGGACAAGCAAGAAATAAAAGGTGTAGAAAGAAAGTTGGCACACAAAAAAAAATTCCTAGAATGGGCCTAAAATAGAATTGAACTTAAAACAAAAAAGACTCAACAAATTCAATGATTTGCACAATTGTAAAGCAAGGTGGCTAAATCATAGTCAAATAAATTCAAGCAAATTTCAATAAAATTTAACACTCCTTTGAATTTTTTAATAATTTTGAGGTGCGCTAATTTTTATTTTATTTTTTTGTACTCTTTTTACTTGTTCTTAGCACTTTTTACTAACTCTTTTTTTTTACACTTTTGATTTCTTTTCTTCTTCTTTTTTTTTTTGAAACAATTTTGCTACACCTCTTAACACATTTTGTAGCAAATATAGTGAGGAGTCAAAGAATCATAAATGCTTGAACAAAGGATAGGAAATGGCCACCATAATTGATATACAAAAGTGCAAAATTAAGAAACAAAGCAACCTAATATGAACTAGTAATTTTAGGTGATAAAAGATAAATGGCACAAGGAGAGTTTTATGGAAGTTGAGGACAACTTGATTACTCAATAATCAGCCCAATCATACCCAACATGCCTCTCAAAGTCAATCAACAAAAATCACCACAAAAACTAGCACAAAATTAAGATACTAAAATTATTGAACAAGTGAATGAAATTTGGAAGAAATTGAGCATTAATTTTTTTGAAGATTTTTTTTTTTAAGAACATGCTAAGATCTAAATAGCATGTGAGACTCTAAGGACATGGGATCAAGAGTAAGCCTCTTTGATGCTCAATTTCCAATAGAGAAATAACACACTTTTATGGTAAAAATAAAAAGGCAAAACTATGTAGAATTAAGAGACAATAAAAGGGCTACAACATGACCAACTAAGACACAACTTGGAAGATTAAAAACTGAAATTAAATGACTCAAAATAACCAGAAATATATGCCCAAAACAGAGAACAAAGGGCTGGAAAAACAGAAAAATAGGTGCAGGAAAATAGAATTAAAAATTCAAATAAGAAGAACAACGTGCATCCAAAGATCAAGACCACAATGTGTGGCTTCCTTCACAAATTTTGTGAAGTCATTACAATGATCTTCTTAGGATTTGCACAAGAATAAGGAAAAAATAAAAATCTGGGCAGAAAATTAAAGAAACAATCCTAAAGGAAACATATAAAGATTCAATCGAAAAGAACAAGATAAATTGAATCTAGAAAGCAATAAAAACTAGGAAATAAATTGCATAAAATGAAAACTACAAAAACATAAACTAACAAGACATAAAAGGAATTAAATGACAAGAATCAAAGGCTGGAAAAAATAAAGGAAAAAGCAAGAACTCTAAGAAGAAAAGCTGAAAAAAATTAAAGAAAATTAAGACTAGAAAAGAACCTCATGGAGTTGGCTCTGATACCAAATGATGCATGCCTCCCTTGATCTTTTTCCTTGAGGTTCCAAGCACCATGAAATGGATGATGGAAGGGAAAGAAAATGGAGGTGGGGCGCCACTCTCAAAGAGAGATAAGCCAAAGTGTTTAGGTTAGCATCCTTAGGAAGTGTTGATTTAAAACCAAGGAAGAGGAGACTTGAAAAGGAGGCCAAGACTAGAGTGATACACTTGGTGAGGAGCACTTGAAGAAATGAGCTACATTCAACTACTTTTAATTTTCTTTGTTTAATTTGGGTGTATTTTTAAAGGACATTTTAATTAGAGGTATTGGATGCCCATAAGGGTCACCTCTTTTGTGTGTAATAAACCTTAGTTTCTCGTTTTAGTGTGGATAAGGAATTGGTACCCCTTATTCATACTTAGTAGCACGTTAGAATCCTTTAGCTTTGCTTTAAATTTCTTTATTTTCTTTTAACGTTTTAGAAAGTGTTAGAGTTCCAAAGACTCTTAACACTTTAGGAGAAAACAAAAAAGAGAGGAGTGTTTTGCATATTAGTTCCCTAGGCCTTACACTTTGACATGTTTTCACACACTTCTAGGAGTGTTAGGAGTAGTAATGAAACTAGGGAAAATAAAGGAGAAGAATGTGAGAATAGAATAAAAGAAAAGAATGAGAAGAGTGATAAACCAACCTTGCCCACATATCCATACTCTATTGATTGGGAAATAGTAGAAAAACAACGTAGGGAATTTTGGAAAAATGAGAGAAAACAAAGAGAGATGAGGAAAAGAGAACAAGAGGAACTAGATAGAGAGGAGAGAAGAGAGTAAGAACAAAAAGAAAAGGAGAGACAAGAAAGAAAAGAAAGAAGAGAAAAAGAGAGACAAATAGAGAGTAGGGAAAATGAAAAGAAAGAAAGAGAAGCAAGAGAAAAAGAAAGAGAAGAGAGAAGAGAAAAAGAGAAAAGAGAAAAAGAAAGAGAAAAAGAAGAAAACAAAAGAAAAGAGTTAGAGAGAAAAGAGAGAAGAGAAAGGAGAGAAAAAGAGAAGAAAGAATTGGAAAAGAGAGAAAAGGAACAAAATAAGTTAGAAAGAAGGGAAGAAATGAAGATACAAAAAGAGAGAGATGCCTATAAGAGCTCTTGTGGTAACATTTACACACATTATAGAGACTTAGAGGAGCCTAAAATAACCCATGACATTCATGCTTCTTCTAGTAAGAAGGAAAACCCTAAGAGGCATCCTAAGAAAAAGACAAACCCTTCTATAATTAAACCCAAAAGAGAGTCATCCAAAAGAAAGCATATTGAGAGAAAACCCTTGAGTATGAGTGACACCCCTACCACTAGTTCGAGCACTCGTTTTCGAAGTCCTAAATGTTTTAAGTGTTTAGAAAAAGGGCATATTGCTTTGTTTTGCCCCAAAAGAAAAAGGACTTTAAAGGGAACATCAAATGAAAAGGGTGCTCATTCATGTGATGATCTCTTCAAAGTGAAACAACTTCTTGGAAGCCATCCTTGTAAGGAAACCCAAACACAAAGAGAGAATGTTTTTCAAACAAGATGCAAAATTTTGGGCAAAACTTTTTCTCTTATTGTGGATGGTGGATCATGTTGTAATTTTTGTAGCACGAGGGTGGTGGAAAAACTATCACTTGCTACTACTCCTCATCCTTCACCTTATTCTTTGCATGGACTTAATTATGAAGATGGTGTAGTAGTAAGAGAGCAAGTGGAGATTAGCTTCTTCATAGGGAAGTATCACGACAAAGTGTTATGTGATGTAGTCCCTATGGAAGCTAGTCACATGTTGCTGGGAAGGCCATGGCAACATGATAAGGAAACTTTGCACAATGGCCTCACTAATAAAATCACTCTCTCTCATAAAGGGAAAAAGATCACCTTACTTCCTCTTACCCCTACCGAGGTTATGGAGGATAGAAGGATCATGAAGCTTAAGAGAGAAAGGGATAAAAATGAAAATAAGGTTGTTGGTAGGAAGGCCGAGTCTAAGGAAGATCCGCCTTTGCCTTCAAAGGAGGTTCTCTACATAGAAAAATTTTCCTGCCAACTCTTACAAAAAGAACAAGTTGAATTTGAGGATGTGCCTATATCTTTTGAGCACCTTGATCCACACCCTCAAATCCAACATGATGAGTACTCCATTCCACTTAGACTAGTCTCGCCAACTATTTCAAAACCTTTGAGGCTAGTATCTAGTGCAATTGGAGGAGGATGGGGAGCTGTTGTGTGGAGGCACATGCACACTAAAATATTTTCAAACTTTAGTGCCAACCTCCACTACCCCATTCTTAAGAGGCCCCCTTATAGACCTCTCACTTCCCCCAAAATCACTTGTCTGCATATACTTACTGCTTTCCTTATTTTCTTGCAGATTTTGAAAAAGCAGAAGAAAGACCTCAGGATTTGAGGTCAAATCCTCTCCAAGGGAGAGGAGATGATGCAATCTCACCCAGCATGCATCATGGCTAGGAGGACTCAAGGAAGGCATGGCATAGACGAAAGCTCATTGAAGATTCGAAACCATAGTCTTCATTATTTTTAGCTTGTAAATATTTTATTTTAATTAGATAAATAGGAAAGTATTTTTAATTCCCTTAAGGCCATGTATTTCTGGCCATCTTCTTAGTTTATAAGGTATAGGTGTCTTTAGTTAAGAAGGAGGAGTAAGCTTATAATGGGTGCATAAGTTAATACATGATTTTGGGCTAGCCCATTCACATTAAGATATGCTAATTGCACCCATAGGGGGTGAACTTAGGTGCCTCACTTAAGGCCTAAGACTTGGGTTAATTAGTTTTAATCTTAATTAAGCCCAAGTCCCACATTGCCTAAAAAAGTGTGCCCAAGCTCTCCCATTGGGCTATATATACTCATTCCCCCTCATTGTAAAATTTGACCTTTGAAGTTGAATGAAAATAGTCTCTTTGTGAGCACATTCTTAGTAAAAGGTCTTGAGGATCCTCTCTCTTGAGGAACCTCTTCCTAGTTGGTTTTTATCAAGGGTTCCTTCCCTTGTGGCAAACCTAAACACTTTGGCTTATCTCTCTTTGAGAGTGGCGCCCCACCTCCGTTTTCTTTCCCCTCCATCATCCATTTCATGGTGCTTGGAACCTCAAGGAAAAAGATCAAGGGAGGCATGCATCACAAGTAGATGGTAAAGTTGATTGAGTGTTACTAAGAAGGAAAAGAGACGTTCAAGTTGTTGAGATTGAAAAAGATTGGACTTAAAGTTTCGATTGAGATTTCTCCCAAGTCTCATATCTTTTGTAGGTTTTGGTTTTACTATTTCAATTTATTTTGTAGTACCAAACATGTTTCTACAAGTGTGATACTTGTATTGATTATTTATAGCATAGGCATGAGTGTGTATTTATGTTTTTGAGTTCTTGTTGTTGATTATTTTCACGAGCAACTTGAGTTTATTGTGTCGTTTTCATGTTTGGAAAGCCAAGGTATAGAAATCACTAAGTTAAGTGATGATTTACCTCAAAAGTAATTAATTATATAAGTTGGTAATAGATTACCTAGCTGAAAACACTTGAATTCACTACATAATCGTATAGTAATTGATTACCTACTTAAAGTAATTTATTACCCTGCAAATCCAAGATGCATTGAAATAACATACTTTCTTCTTTAATCGATTACCTACAAAGCTAATCGATTATGATAGAGACGGCATCATTCTAGGTTACTTTGAAAAATTGGGTAATTAACTACCTGCATAAGGTAATAAATTACATCATCTTTTAACTAACTAAGCCACTAAGTTTTTTTAAAGAAAAAAAAGAGGATATTGAATTTACATAAGAAAAATTTTACCATTTTGAAAGAGAAAACCTCCAAGAATCAACAAAAAGACTTATATTATGCCATGAATGTTTATAAAGATTTGTGATTGAAAGTGAAGATAAGTAAGAGCATTTGATTTCTACTTTTCGGGTAATCTTTATGTTTAGGTGATATTGTTCTAAACCCAAATCTCATTTTCTTTGTTTATGGAAAATCTCATGAATTGATTTTCAGTGAGATTGTTTAAAATCCTGTGATGAGGTGTCATAAATGGGCTTATGTTTATGTGACGAGGTGTCATAGAATAACATGCTCTTATGGGGTGGAAGAGTTTAGCCTTTTGATGGTTGTTGTTTTAAGTCTTTCTTGAATTTTATGTATGTACATGGCGTTTGTAATCAATTCATAGTGAAAACAGGTTTAACAAGGTGCTAAATCTACCCTGAATGTAGGTCATTTGAGGTTGGACTAATATAAACAATGATGTCATTTTTCTCCATCTTTACACTCTTGTTTTGGTTAATTTTAGCTTAAATATTTTACTGCATTAATTGGTAAAACTCATATGCATAATTTGATCTTGAGTACTTGATGCGTAAAATATGACTGCCTAAGGGCAAATTATTTAGTAAAAATAGTGGACCTAAGTCTGGATATCGTACGCAAAAAAATAGATTTAGTTCTCAATTAATTCGATGTAAAGGATAAAAGAACAATTAAACAAAGCGATGATTTTAGTATGTGAGTCATCACGATTCAAATTCAAAGTAATAAGCAAAATAAGAGAGATAATAAGTTTTAGAATTCAATGAGTTAAGACCCAAGGTTGTGATTTTGAAGACAATGTTTTTACCCCTTATTTAATGAGCAATCTCATTCTTTGTCATTTAATGATTACCAATAAATCACCAAGTTGTTGTGGTGCGTTTGGTCATTTCACATCACATCAATGATCATAACTATTTAAATAATTAAAATGTAACTAATAAAATAAAGAAATAAATAAATCATTAAACGCCATTAAATAATCATGTAAAGTGCAAAGGGAAATCACAAAGAGTCACATCACAACCTTAAAAAAAGGAGTTTAGCCAAACATGAGCAATATACAACCAAACATCTTAATAATTGTAGAGTACATAAAAATAGATGAAGAATTATTGTATAGAGCACTCTGAATTGCCTTAATCCAAAAGCTTCTTTCTCGTTTATGGTCTCTTAGGTCACAAATCTATCTTTTCTTTCTAGTCAAAGTGAGTCTCCTTTTTTATCTTATTTTCTGGTATTCACATAAGTGTTTGTACTTTTTAGCACCAGTGTGATTTTTCAATAGTTGTTCTAAAAAGACCTGATTTTACTCCTTTTTCTTCCTGTTTCCTAAGTATCTGTCTAAAGTGATAGTAAACTTTAAAGAATGAGTATTGTCGATAAATATGCAGTTATTTCTTTATAAACAGATATTAAACATGATAAAAAATATGAGTAAAAATGGTTTATCAATATTATATTGAAATTGAGTTTATAAAAATTAAATTGGTTGAACCTGTAGAATCAATCTTGGAATTTAGTTTGGCTTAGCTATTTCTTTCAAAGATTATTGATCCACTTCACATTATAATAATTTTGTAATCTTTGAAAAACCATTTGAAAAGTACATTTGAAATAATCTTAAAGACATATTAACGAGACATTTGTAAAAACTTTGATTTTAAAAAAAGTGTAAATTGTTTTGAGAATCTATTTCACTCCCCTTCTAGATTTTCTTTAGAACTAACACATGTTTGAGAGAAAAATGAAGCATTGAGATGGGAGAGTTGGTTGAGCGTTAGTGAGAAGGAAATGAAGCTTTGACAACAGAAGCGTTAAGAAGGCGAAAAGAAATGTCTTAAAATAACTGGAACAATGGTTATTATAAAAAAGTATTTTAGAACACAGGCACAATTTTAATCATTAGATTCATCAAACGATATAAAAGGAGTGAAAGTTAGGATGTAGTTCCCACCCAAAAGTTACTTAATTCATTCCCCTTTTTCTCGCTCACAACATCCTTTATGCTCGTGTAACCCATCCCTTATTTGTTTTCGCTTTTCCTACTGTTGTCCCAAGCCCTTCTTCTCACGTTAAAAAGTTATTCTTTTATTTACTTTTACATCTTGTCTTTTCAAATGTCTATACTTGCCCGCCTTCAATTTCCATTACTACTTTTATTTTGTTTGTAAATTGCAATATATATTTGCTTTAGTGTTTAAATCGAGTGGATGATACAAACTATTGTCAAGATCCAAACTTATCCTCGCTTTGGGAAAGTTTTAGAGTAAGTTATTAGATGAAACATGACGTTGTAATAATTTATTTGAAAATTAAATCTCATTTCTTATTAAACAACATGAAATTGGTACAAATTAAACACCATAAAATAAGATATTTATCTTTATCTTAGCTTTGCTTAATATTATGGATTCAATTCCAAGCTACAAAGAGAGGAAGATTTAATAGTTCGCAAATGAATTTAGGGGATTGCAATAATATAGGCTAAAATATAAGTTCCCATTTTAGTTCATTATAGGACAACAATCTTAACTACAATATCACATATTTATTTTATAACTTTATTTAGTTGCTACAAGAACACAGAAAATATTTTGTAGAGTTCACATACTTTAAATGGTGATGATATGATATGTTTTGTACTATTCTTGTATTTATTAATTATAAGTGTTGTGTAGGTTCTTCTTGGTGAACATATAGAGAAATTCAGAAATTTTCTATTCATAGTGACAATAGTACCATCTGTATTTATTATTTTGGTATTTGGATTTTTTCACATTATCAATGTGTTTTGCTTTGTCTATTAAAATTGGTAATCTAATGTTTATCATCTAGTTTTTTCATAAGTATACTGTGAATTTTCAAATCATTCAAAATGAAATAAAAAATAAAAACAAAAATACAAATTTCAAAACTAAAAATTAAAAAGTCAAAATTTAAATTAGAACTAAAAATCCTAATGAATATTATAAATTATAAATAAAAAATTTAAACTAATTAAAAAAATATAAATTAGGAACTAAAAATATCACTTAAAATTACATGAGAAAATACAACTAGAAACTAAAATTCAAATTCAGAATTAAAATTTAAAATTACAAATTATAATTTTAAATAAAACTAAAATTAAAATTAAATAAAAAATTAAAAAGTAAATATAAAATTAAAAACTGAAAAGTAAAATTACAAATTAAAAGCTAAAAGTGAAAAACTAAAAATTTAAAATTAAAATTGGATACTAAAAATAAAAAATAAAAAGTAAAAATTTAAAACTAAAAATTATAAATTTTAAATATAATTTATGATTTATGATTTATAATTTATAATTTATAATTTAGATTGAGTTGTTGAACTCAGTGCTCTTAAGAGGAACCTCTAGTATCCCCACCATGTCCTCCATGGTCATTGGAGGGTACTCGAAAACTCGGTCAGTTTCATGGCTTGTCACTTGAATAGAGGGTGTGAGGAAAGTATGGTGCTAACCTTGTCAAACTTGTTCAAGACAATGTACACCAAAATAGATAGAAAAGTAAAGAAAATATAGCAGCCAAATGTGTAGAAACATAGGGGCAAAAGCATAAATAACATACCAACTCAAAAACTTGTTGTGGCTCAATGATAAATAGAAGATCATAACAAAAGAAGGCCAAACTATTGTTTAAGCGTTTTGCCAAGCTTAATCCCTTCTTATAGTGCTCGTGCACCTCAGTGAAAAGGCAATCATACAACTGCATTATACATCTGAATACACCATCCTTCAACTGCATTGTGGGGTATCCTCACCTTTTCAAATAAGGGAAAGAAAGATTTAAATCAAAATTGAAGCCAAAATCTAAGCCAATTAAGAGAGTTGTGTAGTATTGATCAGTTGATGTCATTAATTTCACTTTCAAACACAAATAAAAAGAGAACCTCTCCATTGAATCAAATATACATCAACACCAACGTGGCCAACCAAACTAGAAAGTACCAGACAATTTAGTAACATAGAAATATCTGACAATTTAGTAACATAATATCTAACCAATTTAACATTTGTGCTTAACAGTCAGGCTAGTTTACATCCCTTTCAATTTTTTAAACAGTCAAATCTATGAGTAAGCTAACAAAATTTTAAAGCCAAGCTTGAATAATCTAGTACATAAACATAAGTGTGTTTCCCTAACTCTATTTATTCTAAAATTATTCATAACAGGATTAGACAAAAACTTGAAAAGGATTAAAATTTTACAAGGGGTCATACATTTATCATATCATAAGCTTTTCAAGACGCCTATTGGAAGGTTGTGATAAAAGATGCGAGTCTTTTCCAATGCCATTTATTTAACAATTAGCTAAAAAAAACGTCATAGCCAAAACGTCATCATAAAGAGGTCCAACACAATATCCCTTGGCCTGCAAATAAAGTCGTTTATTTACTAGTCTGTGAAAGGTTCAAAGAAGCATACATTTGAGAAATCATGCTAATGTTAAAAAAATAAATTGTGGATAAGTATCACTCAATATCTAATTATCATTAACCGACAATATAAGATATGATCATAATATCAATATGGTTATTTATCTTTAACCGACAATATCTTAAAATATCAATATGGTTATTTTAAGTGGGATTATAGTGAGATTGACTTTGTGATGCGTTAGGTCAATCAGATAAAAAACCCAATTAAGAGAGGTCCCTGACTACCCTGGGTGGTTATAAATTTGTCATCCCATTAAGCAAATTTACACATCAGAATTGTTCTCTACAATAACCCCTCAGAAGGTAGCCAGAAGAACCTCCTAGAGTTCTGTTCAATAGTGCTCATGGACATGAATGTCAATTCAGGTACACATTCATTCTCATTCTATCAATTCAATATCATTAATTGGCATACTATAATTTGTGTCTAGTACAGTATAATTCAAAACCTACTTTATATTTTCATCAATTGGTATCAGAGCACTAGATACATTTTATGGTTGTCAATTAAACAAACCCTATTTTTCAACATTAACATACACGCGTTTTTGAGAGAGGGAAAGAGACCGAATGATACCTAAGCGGTTACGCGGCGGCAGTCGAGTCGTCCGCCGGCAGCCACGTCCCCCGCCGGGACCTGCGAGCCTCCCGGTGGTCCCGACCCTGCCGCGCCGCACCTTCCTCGCGTCGCACGATCGCGTCTAGAACCCCATCCAGATCCCGTCGGATCTTGGGCTTCGGCGCTACTCCGCGCACTCCTGCGGTACTCCGCCACCGTCTCGAACCGCCCAGATCGCGGCTGAGATCGCGCTTCGGCGCTGTTCCACCGGGATGAAGAGCGGAGATCAGAAAGAGAGGCGCATATCACGTTTTGGCGCTCCACCGCCACGTTTCGAACCTCGCCCTCTTCGCGACGTTCCGCCCGCTCCAGCGGCTCTTCGCCGCGCACCGACCGCCCAGATCGCGTCGCGGCGGAGATTGCTTCGACCGCCCAGATCCCGTCGGATCTTGGGCTTCGGCGCTGCTCCGCGCGCTCCTGCAGTACTCCGCCGCGCTGTCTCGAACCGCCCAGATCGCGATCTGGATGGCGTTTCGGCCGCCCAGCTCACGGCGGATCTTGGGTTTTCGGCGCTATTCCACCGGGCCGCGCGCTCCAGCAGCACTCCGCCGTGCTTCGACCCGCCAGATCCCGTCGGCACTGCTGCGCAGGATCGGAGAGAGCGAGGCGAGACGACCGAGAGAGAGAGGCGCGAGTGGCATGGGCTTCGGCGCTTAAAAAAATGTTTGTGAAGCTCGAGAATGAGGGGCCCACCTCCATTGTGAAGCTCGAGAATGAGATTGGCACTGTTTTTTGCCATTTTGCTGAAGAAAATTCCATACTACTCGTTCACAACACAAAACAATTACTTAATAAAAAAAATAAAAATAAAAATAATAATAATATTGAAATTTATTCAATTTTGAGATGTAATTTTTGTGGCATATTACTCTCAAATTTTTTGAATATTGAATTATTACTTACAATATGATTTTTCTATTAATTTGCATTGTAATGACCTGCCTATCGTGGGCATAATGATGTGAATTTTGTTTGTCATATTTTAAGATAATTAAAATCATATGAAATAAAGCATGATTTATGCTATTAATTTACATAATTGTAATTTCACCTATCGTGGATGCATTTGTGTAAATTTATGAATAAATATTAATTCATTATATTAGTGATAATTATACCCTATCGGTGTGTTGTTATTAGTATAATTTGTTATTGTACAATACATTTCTCTTGACTTATATTAATGTTTTTTGGTACCCTATCGGTGCTAGGATTTATTAATTTAAGTTATAATGTATTGTAATTTGCTTAGGGATTTATTTTACGCTGAACTTTTAAATCACTTTTTTTTCCTTTATTGTGATGTTCAATTTTCTTCCCTAATTCCGTCAAAACTCTAAACGGAACAAATTATGAGGACTGGAAAGAATCATTAGATCTCTACCTGACCATTGGCAATCTGGATTTAGCATTAAGGACGACGAGACCTGCGCCTCTTACAGATGAGTCTTCTGAAGCTCAGCGAATTTCTCATGAGAAATGGGAACACTCTAATAGAGTGTGCCTGAAGGTGATTAAATTCACCATGGAGAAATCTATCAGACAAAGCATTCTAGATCTTAATGATGCCAGTGCTTTTCTGAAAGCAGTCGGTGAAAAATTTACAACTTTTGATAAGGCACAGAAAAGCCAATATCTTTCCTTATTTGAAAAGACCAAATATAATGGTGTCAGCGGTGTACGTGAACACATTATGAAGTTAGTACATTTCTATAATATGTTGAAGTCTCTCAAGGTTGAGGTAGGTGAAGACACTTTAATTTATCGCATCTTGGAGTCTCTGCCTTCTCAGTTTGACATCATGAAGACTTCATATAACATTCAAAAGCATGACTATGGAGTGGATGAATTGATTGCAATAATCACCCAAGAGGAGGAGTCAATGAAAAAGAATAAGCCTAATAGCATTCAGTTCGTTGCTTCTAGTTCAGGTGTTAAAGGTGCTAACAGATATAAAGGAAAGAAGAAAAAGGGTACAGAGAAAGCAGAACGACATTTAGAACCCAAGAAGAAATTTTTTAAAGGTTCTTGCAAGTATTGTAAGAAACGTGGTCACAAGGTGGAAGATTGCTTTATCTTAAAAAAGAAAGAGGAGAAGCGAGGTAATCTGCTAGCACTAACTTGCTTTGAATCTAATATGGTTGATGTTCCTCCAAATTCTTGGTGGTTAGACTCAGGGGCTACTATTCATGTTGTGAATTCTTTACAGAGGTTCACAAGCCTGAGGAAACCAAGTGATGTTGAGACGAAGATTGTTATGGGAGATGGAGCTGGAGTACCCGTTGCTGACATTGGAGTCGTCTCTTTATGTTTATCCTCTAGACATACTTTATTATTACATGATGCTGTTTATGTCCCTTCCATGAGAAGGAATTTGATATCTATTTCTGTTTTAGACAAATGTGGATACAACTTTCATTTTGGTGATGGAAAATTGGTAATTTATTATAATTCAACTGTTGTTGGTTCAGGAGTTTTGCATGACAGACTTTACATGTTAAACGTAACTGATATGTCAGTTAACTCCATTAGTGGGAGTAAACGTAACAGGATTGATGAATCTTCCTCTATGCTATGGCATAGATGTTTGGGGCATATTTCTAGGCCTCGAATTGAAAGACTCATAAAAGAAGGGATTCTGCATGATCTGGACTTCTCAGATTATGACACTTGTGTCAATTGCATCAAGGGGAAGTTCACTGCCAAAACCAGGAATAAAAGTTCAAACAGATGTGACGATGTGCTACAATTAATTCACACTGACATATGTGGACCTATTACACCTACTGCTATGGGTGGATATAGGTATTTTATTACCTTCATAGATGACTTCTCCAGACATGGATGGGTATATCTTCTTTAGGATAAAGCAAGCTCTCTTGAAGCCTTCAAAACCTTTAAAGCTTTTGTTGAGCTGAAAACAGAAAAGAAAATTAAGTGTGTAAGGTCTGATAGAGGAGGAGAATATTATGGTCGTTATGACGAGATAGGAAGAAATTTAGGACCATTTGCTCAATTCCTTGATGAATACGGAATTGAAGCTCAATACACCATGCCTGGAACTCCTGAACAAAATGGCGTTGCTGAGAGGCAAAATCGAACACTCATGGACATGGTGAGATGTATGTTATCACATTCATCTCTGCCAGAATTTCTTTGGGGAGATGCCTTGCGAACTGCTATGTACATTCTTAATCAGGTACCTAGCAAATTTGTGCCCAAAACTCCTTTTGAGCTAATGACTGGTCGAAAGCCGAGTTTGAGACATTTCCATGTATGGGGTTGTAAGGCAGAAGTAAGACCTTATAATCCTAAACAAAAGAAACTTGATCTCAAAACTATTAGCAGTTATTTCATTGGCTACTGTATCGGTTCTAGAGGATGTAGATTTTATTGTCCTTCTCACTCTACACGAGTTATTGAATCTGACCGAGCAGTTTTCTTTGAGGATGATTTGGACAGTGGGAGTTACACACCTCGAATGGTGACCCTTAGAGAAGATCGAACCATGCTTCCATTACCATCTTATTTTCTTCCTACAGACATCTCAACCCCAATGGTTCACACAGATGAACAAATTGTTGAGAGGCAAGATGAAAAAATGACAGAGCCACAAGTTGATGAACCACAACTCAATGATCAACAACTTGATGATGTTGATGTGGCCCCATTAAGACGATATCAGAGAATACACCGACCTTCTATACCAAATGACTATGTTGTATACCTTCAGGAGCATGAATATGATCCACATGATGATGACGATCCCATCACATTTCAGGAAGCACTTTCTAGTTCTCATGCTTCTGATTGGCTAAAGGTTATAGTCAACGAGAAGGCGTTGACTATAAAGAAACTTTTTCACCAGTTTCAACGAAGGACGCACTCCGAGTTGTCATGGCTTTAGTTGCTCATTTTGACCTAGAGCTACACCAGATGGATGTAAAGACAGCTTTTCTGAATGGAGATCTTGCTGAAGATATCTACATGGTTCAGCCTGATGGTTTTGTTGAAGCATGCAATGAGCATTTGGTGTGTAAACTTAAAAGGTCCATTTATGGACTGAAACAAGCATCTAGGCAATGGTATTTAAAATTCGACCAGGTTGTCACTACTTACAATTTCAAGGAAAATGTTGCAGACCAGTGCATTTACTTGAAGACTAGTGGGGGTAATTTCATCATTCTCGTATTATATGTCGATGACATTCTCCTTGCTAGTAGTTGTATGAACCTATTGGTTGAGACAAAATCAATGTTGTGCAGACATTTTGATATGAAAGACCTTGGTGAAGCTTCTGTTGTTCTAGGCATCCAAATTCTTCGTGATAGGTCACGTGGCAAGTTGGATTGTCTCAAAAGGGATATATCGAGAAGATTCTCAAGAAGTTCAACATGAATGCTTGCTTCCCATGTGTTGCACCTGTGCAACGTGGTGACAAATTATCTAACAAACAATGTCCTCATAATGATGAAGAAGTGGATGCTATGAAGAAAATTCCATACGCTTCCGCCGTTGGCAGTCTGATGTATGCTTAAGTCTGTACTCGTCCTGACATTGCTTTCATCGTCAATGCCTTAGGCAGATACTTGAGCGACCCAGGTTTGAGTCATTGGAAAGCCGTTAAAAGGGTCATGCGATATTTACAGGGAACCAAGGATCATATGTTGACTTTTATGAAGTCTGATCAACTTCAAGTCACTGGCTATTCTGATTCTGATTTTCCAGGTTGCCCTGATGATCGTAGATCTACTTCTGGCTTTATTTTTATGATGGCAGGAGGAGCTATCTCTTGGAAGAGCGTTAAACAGTCTCTTACAGCTACCTCTACCATGGAAGCAGAGTATGTTGCTTGTTTTGAGGCCACTCGCCAGGCCATGTGGCTTAAGAAATTGATATCTGACTTTCACATAGTTGAAAGCATTTCCAGGCCACTTGTGATTTACTGTGACAATACTGCTGCTGTGAGTTTCTCTCGAAACAACAAAAGCTCTACTCGTTCAAAGCATTTTGATATCAAGTATCAATTTGTTAGAGAGCAAATTCAAAGTTTTCACACTCGGATTGAAAACATTGATTCTGAGGAGATGTTAGCAGATCCACTGACTAAGGCCTTAATTGTTGGAATTTTTCTTATTCATATAACTCACATGGGTTTAGTCAAGGATTTTGATGTATTAAGTTAGTGGGAGTCTGATTCTCTATTTTCTTTAAGAGACATGCTCTAGTTGACGTCATTTTGTTCATGTTTCTTATTAGCATTTTATTTATGTTTGGACCATTGTAGTGTCATTTATGGGACTGCATTATGCCATACATCTATGAAAAATATTAGTTAAATGCAATTGATTAATATCCCTATCGGATATTTATTTTGTTGCTCAAATTTTTCATATCGCTAATTAAAATATGATATATCGGCAATTGTCGTTTTAGCTTAATGATTTGTATGTTGATTATTGATTGACACTATCCAAGTGGGAGAATGTTAAAAAAAAATTGTGGATAAATATCACTCAATATCTAATTATCATTAACCGACAATATAAGATATGATCATAATATCAATATGGTTATTTATCTTTAACTGACAATATCTTAAAATATCAATATGGTTATTTTAAGTGGGATTACAGTGAGATTGACTCTGTGATGGGTTAGGTCAATCAGATAAAAAGCCCAATTAAGAGAGGTCTCTGACTACCCTGGGGGGTTATAAATTTGCCATCTCATTAAGAAAATTTACACATCAGAATTGTTCTCTACAATAAACCCTCAGAAGGTAGCCAGAAGAACATCCTAGAGTTCTGTTCAATAGTGCTCATGGACATGAATGCCAATTCAGGTACACATTCATTCTCATTCTATCAATTCAATATCATTAATTGTCATACTATAATTTGTGTCTAGTACAGTATAATTCAAAACCTACTTTATATTTTCATCAGCTAATGCTAATTAACAGATTTTATTGGCTATTATCACACTAATATTTTTTATTTAAAGGAAACAATATCCTCCCTTTATGTGTAATTGATGCTGTTAGCTTATATGAGCCTGTATAAACACATCCTTGGTGTATTCTAAGTTCTAACACACAAGTGCAGTCTTTTAGTCCTCTATTTTTCTCTCATTTTAACAATGTGAAAGTGCTTCAATGCATCAATGTGAAACTACAATCCACTGCACTATGAAAAATAGTTGGTAAAACAAACAACATCAATAACAATACTAAAATAAACTATCAGACAGGTAGCTGAGTAAAATACACGATTGATGACACATCAATCAGTGAAAAAAATAAATGCTGAGAATGGACTCACTTGATCCTGGCTTCTCGACCTCTCTAATAGTGTGAGTCATACCAGCCTTATAATCCAAGAATGCAGTGAGCTTGGTGGCTTGGATGGGTCGTCCTTGGGGAATTCCTTCACTGCACAAGAAAAAATAAACAGTAACAGAGTTATAAATGACAATATATTTAAACCATTTTTTCAAAAATGTTGCCAAAACCTAGAAACTCAATTAAAAGGATTAAGTAAACCATACAACAACCAGCAACATTAAGGATTCATAATAACCTTTATAAAAAAACATAAAGGTTGTCTATCATACGATCACATTAGCAAAATCTTACTTAACATAACAACCTCTTGTTTTGATTTGCAAATTTACAACAACAATTAATGACAATTGCAAGAAGACAAGATGAAAACATGTAAAGAATAATTATTAATTTAAAAAAACATAAACCTTTTCCCCTGTGATGAATAGTGCACTTTTTGGGGAGAAATCTCAGAGATCCTGTGATGAGCTTCGTAAAAAAACCCTAAGCCCCACATTGGGAAAAAGACAAAAAATTTAAATGTTTAAACCCTAAGCCCCTCATTCTTTCTTCAAACTCTTCCATAAAATTATTCCCCTCGTCACCGTCATTGTTCTTCCTCACCACCCAAATGAAATCATGGCCACAACTTTCAAATGCATGAACTATCTCAACAAGTTGAGGACTTGGAAATCTATTCAAGCTCCCAAAACTAACATACAAGATAGACCTTTCTTTCTTAAAATTAAGCAATTCAAGCCACACCCTTCTTATCCTTCATTCTTCACATGATTTCCTCTTTCAACCTTATCCCAACCATCTTCATTCATCCACATTGAAATTGGTACCAAGCTCCAAACAGTTGGTCCACACACTCTAATCGAATCGGACAATCACACCATGTTTCTTTTCTAATCAAAATTTATTATTTAAGGTTGGTGTGTCTCTTCTTTATCATACATAGTTTAGAATGAACTTGAAAAATGATTTTGAGTTGTTAAGTGAAAAAAATACCTCACGAGATTTATTGTTAGAAATAGAGTAAAATTCATGGGTAATTTTAAATTCATTTTCTTAGTCTTAAATCTCAGATAGCTTAGTACCTACTTGTAAGAATTTGAGGTTATAGTACTTTTATAGGTGATTGAAACATGAGTAGTAAAATATGATTATGAGTTCATGTATTGAGTGAATATTTAGTGAAGTCAAAACTCAACCAAATCTAGATACATGTAATCCTTTACGTTTTTGCTTATGTTTTTATTTCAATGTTATTTTTAGTAGTTGTAGTAAAAAACCCTTTTATTTATTTCAAGTATTGAAATTTTCCTTTTATTTTTAGTATTGAAATTGTTGTTGTATCATCATTGAAATTTTTGTTGTATCATCCAAGTCCTTGTGGATACAACCTTATATATTTTCCTAGGCTATATTGCATAATTGATGCACTTGTAGAAGGGATTTTATCAATAGTTATGTAATTATATAAGTTCAATTAAGAGATAGGATCAGTTTGTTTGTGCTTAAATAAATCACTTTTTAAAATTGTTTAAAAAATTGATTTTATTTTAGAGATTATTGTATAAATAGAAGTAAATTTTATTTGGTTGCAATCATAAAAAATAATTTTTTCTAAAACTTTTGAGAATCTGCTTCTTTCTCTCTTCTTTCGTAACTGCTTTTTTAGAAGCAACTTTAAGTTGCTTCTTTAAAAAAGCAAAAAATTGATTATTTTTTTATTTTGCTTGTAAGGTCTTGTTTTAACTATATTATAACTATGTGAATAATTGAAAGAGAAACTAAATTTAATATGAGCATGATAAATGAATTAATCAAAGAATATTTTCCAATTGAGGGGAGGAAAATTCTCCTTAAAATCCCAATTTCTTAGGTTTATTTTTTATTTTCAGATTTTTTATAGGTTTTGAGTTATTTCTACTGTTGAATTCTCCTTTCTCACCAAAGTCAATTTTTAAAGGAAGAGATAGGTAAGTGAAGTTAAACCTTTTATTTTAATTTAAATAATTATGATTTAGTAGTTGCAAAGTTAGTTAGTGATGAGTGATTGAGCTTTTGACCTTGATAACATATTTTATGGATTTGGGTGTTGTGTGTAATTAAGATGAAAGATGTTTTGGAAGTGTGATTCTTGAAATGATTGCTGAATTATTCTTTGCAAATGTTGAAAAATAATATTCTGGTGTTGATTTTGGTGATAAATAAGATTATGTGGTATGATGCATGTCTAAATTTGATGTTATAATAAATTTGTTGGGTGTGGCAACTATAATTGGGTAACTTGGCCTTGAATGATATATATATATATATATATATATATATATATATATATATATTGTATTGATGTTAAGGATACAACTAAAGTTAATGTAATTCATGATATCAAATATGCATGTAGGTATCCGTGTGATTTACATTGCGATCATGCTGATACCAGATATACAAGGGAGTAACCGTGTGAATATACTAGAACAACAATTGTGTTGTCATAGGGTCAAGTAGACATCAAACAATAATGAGTGGTTGTTAGATGAATATGCCTAGACTTTAATTGGTTGTCATACAGGTCAATTGAACGCTAGACACCAATTGAGAGAAGTTTTTAGGTTATCTTGGTATCTAAACTCAATGAGTATTTTGAAAAGCGTCGTGTTATATTGTATATATGAATTGCTTATGTTGAGGGAAAATATAAATGTGTGCTTGACGGATTGATATTGCTGCTAATGAATTTAAAATTAACTAATTATAATTTCTTTTGTTTAAGGAATTTCATATATCAATATGTTTACCCTTACATTATGTGTGGTTTATGTTTAATGAATTTCATATGTCAATATTTGTTTTGTTTATCACAAATGATTCTATTTTTAGTTGGAGTGCATTAACAATTTATACTAAAATATTTAGGTCATACAAACCAATATTTCTTATCTTAAATAATTTATATAAAATATATTATTTTTAACATTTAATTTTATAAATTAAAAAATCTGTTTTCTCTCTCCTCATTCCTTCAATTTATTGAATATCAATGCAATTCTATGTTTCCTATTATATTTCATATTCTTTCTCTTTCATTTTATTTTTATCTTACATTGAAACTAATTTAAATTGAAAATAAATAAATATGGTACGGACTTCCTTAAATTTATGCACTTTCAAGGACCTATTTATATATATAAGTTTTGTCTTTTGAAATTATGAAACTTAAAAAATATTTATGCATTAGTTTAAATAATTTATCATTAAATACATATAGTTATATAAACAATGAAAGATATATGTGATTTACTAAGAAAGAATAAACATGAAAAGGAAGAAAAAGATAAAATATATTAAAAAAAATAGAATTGCAATAATATGAATTTAATAAAATAAAAAATAGTGAGATAAATAGATTTTTAGTTTTTTAAATTAAGTATTAAAAGATTATAATATATTTTATGTAAATTATTTAGAACACACAATTATTAAATAATAAAGGATAAGAAATATATAAATTTTAATCTTTTGCAAAATGATAAATAGTATAATATAATATAATATAAATTGAGAAAGACGTTGGAACAGGCAAATATCTTTGAAGAGCAATTGGGCCAAAAATCCAAGAGCATTTGAGTAGGTAGCCAGATTCCATGAAACATGAGAGATTGAGAGTGAGGCACAGGAAATTACAGTAATCAAGTTATGCATTGGTTATGTATGAGTAACTTAACCAAATTTAAGAAATTTGAATCACAATAAAAACTTTCATCAATTGCTCCAATTACAATTTACCCAATGAAATAGAAGATCGAATTATAATCATGCTTAATTATGATTTTGAATTTGAATTACATAATTAGTTAGATTCTGATCAGACAAATTTCATAAGAAAGATATTTTATCAATTTGTTAAGATTTAGAATTATTTTAGATTTAATACATTGGCCTAACATAATAGTTAAAAACAAATAGTTTACAACAATTCACATACTATACTCAATTCTCTGAATTAGACTTAAACTCCTTAACTCGTACATTGTAAGTCGTTTTGTTAAAAAAATAATTAAATTTATTTTTAATTATTAGTTAGTATGCATTATTGATGAGCAGGTAACTTATAAAAATATAAAATAATATAGTTAAGTTGATATTGATAAAAATATTATAATATTAAAAATAACTAATTTAGATAATAAAACTAATAAATAAGACGAAGAATAACTTTGTGGATCAATAATATATTCATGTTATAAATTGATTTTTTTTATCTATTCTTGATGATAGTATCTATAGTCAAGAAAAATATAAAATATTATTATTATTATTATATAAAACAATAACATTTTAATTTAGTCAATCTATCTGCAACTAAACTATAATTATTATAAATTTAAAGCACATGCTCATGTAATAAATAATTCATTTATAAAAGTGGGTACTGAACGCACAAATATGATATGTATGGCAGGAAACAGTGCCACAAAATTTTAAAACTTATAAATGAATAATTTTACATCTCAAATATTCAAAGAACGAAATTATCGGGAAATAAATATGTGTAGGATTAAATAAGTTATTTACTTTTTTTTAAAAAAGTAAATCACAATTCACAGCTCCTTACTCCGTAGTATAGGCCTAGACATTGAAATATAAATATCTTGAATAAATATTTATTTATTCAAAATCAAAGTAAATAAAAATAAAAAGTGAGTAAAAGATATATATATTTTGTTACCTAAATTAAAATTTAGGTAGTTTTTCCATGATTTTTAGATTTTGGACGCAGGGGGCGCCAAACGAAACTTTTCCCGGCAAAGTCTTGGTGCACGCGCGAATATTCAAAATGGCGATCTATTTGGGCACCACGATCTCCTCCTCTTATTCCCGCCATTCTGCACGTCCTCATTCCTTCAAAACGCAAACGCCGAATCCGAGTTAGCGCAGCGTTTGGATCCAAAGCTTCAATGGACATCTCAGACCTAGCCAAGAAGCTCGATCTTTCTGATTCCAAACTCGTCGTCCGTAAAGCCGCCGAGCTCCGTCGCCTCTGCGATGTCCAGTTCGATTCCTCCGCCATCGGAGTCGTAAGTCCCTTTCCCTTCCGTTCTGCACCATTCCGTTCTATTCAATTCGATTCTGAAACTCTTTGTCTTTTGTTCTTAGGGCGAGGTTGCCAAATCTCTCATATGCTTGGAAATCGCCGCCACAAGACTCGGTGTTATCTTCGATCGATCCTCTGCGGTTAGACTCAGCGGAATGTCCGAACGAGCTTACATCAGATCCTACAACTCACTCCATAACGGCCTTGGCGTCAAGTTCGTTTTCCTTATATTTCTATTCTTTAAACTTTTCTTTAGGTTCTTTCTGTTAACGAAATGTGTGTTTGCGGTGTTTTCAGGATGAAGATAGATGTGAGAGAATTGGCGATCCAGTTCGGTTGCGTTCGCGTTGTTCCTTTCGTTCGCGACGGTCTCAAACTGTGAGTTATCCGCCGCCTGTTTGATGAAATGCGGAAACGCTATTGAATATTCATGTGTTGCTGAACTGTTTACTCTTTATCTGCAGATATAAGGATAGGTTTATTTTATCTTTGCCAGCCACCCGTCGAGCAAGCGCTGATTTCACGCGTCCTGTGTTCACCGCGGTTGCTTTTTATTTATGTGCTAAGAAACACAAGGTAGTTTGAATGTAATTGACTGGGATGTCATATACATGATTATTGTGTAATACCAAATATATTGAGATTGATTGCATTGGAATTATGACAGTTATTATGTAGGTCTAGAGTAGAAGGTCTTTTAAAAAGGTTCACTACTACAATTGCAGTTGCAATTGCTGTTGCATTGATTGCGTCTAACTACAGTTAACTGTGATTTCAAAGCCTCGAGTGTGATAGGATCTATTCTTATGATTTGGTATTTAATATGTGGTTGTTTTGTTTTGCAGCTTAAAGTAGACAAGCTTAAGTTAATTGAACTCTGTGGTACATCTGAATCTGAATTTTCTAGTGTAAGTGTTGTATGTTTATTGAATGTTGATTGTGTGGTCATTTTATTGGATTTTTAAGTGTTAGTACCTTAGTGGTTTGAAATGGATTGTGAATGACTTTGTAGGTTTCTGCCACCATGAAGGATTTGTGCCATGATGTTTTTGGGGTTGCCAAGGAAAAGAAGGATCCTAGAGAAGTGCAGTCAAATCGAGGTATACACCTTTGGCCATTTTGTTATTGAATATTGATCATAATGCATCTATAGATTGCTTAAAGTGGGCTATTCTGTCTATTATTTTATAATATATATTTGCATTGATCAGTTTCTTTTTTGTTCCTCCCTCATTGTGCAGACTTGCTTGATGTTTTGCCAAGCAAAAGGAAAGCTGAGGAAGGTGGCTATTTGTCCGATGATGGTCCAGAGGTACTACCGTACTAATGTGTAGCTTCTTTTTGTAGCTTACTAGCATTTTGTTTCCTTGGGAAAATGTTTTCCCCCCTAAAGATTCTCAGGAAACTGCATCTCAAAATAAACTCAAACAGGCATTGCATAAATATTTTGTTCCTTTAGGAAACAAATTGTAGTTCTCTTAAATTATGAATCAAAATTCAGAGGCATGCTCTTCAGACTGAGTTGTCGAAGCCCTGCTTGTCTTGGTTTTATCCAAGCTTTGACACAATCATATCCCTTCGGATTGTTTTGTAACTATGTCTTCTATACTATAATGATCGGTATTAGTAGCGGAAGTGTTAGAATGTGTCTAAAATTGACTTTGGTCTTATTTGAAAGAATTTATTTATATTTTATTTAAATTTATTTTATCATACAAATATTTATATAAGTTTTTGGATAAAGTATTTATATAAATTTTGTAAATTATTTTAAGTTTATTTGAATAATTGCATTCCAACGCAAATCTTTAAAAAGTTTTTTCCTTCAAGTAATAGATTCATAAAGAAACTAATCATTTGAAAAGTTTTAGACTACATCAAAGTTCTTTAAAAAACTTTTTCACTTGTTTCTCCTTGCAATAGTTGTTTGTATATAATAATATTATTTTTTAATTGAAAAAAGGAAAGGAAAGAGAAAATAAGGGGAGAAGGGAAGAGAAGAGGGGTGCGGTTGGTACAGGAGGGGGATTGTTCGGTAGCGAGCGTGACCATTGGAGGAGGCGCGTGGTAGAGTGGCATGACAAGAGGAAGAAGCAGGGAAGAGAAGGAGGTGGAGTTTTGCGCTTGTCCGACATGGAAGTGGGTGGTTCTGTAGTGTGCCAGTCTGGTGAGGTGGCAGTGGTGAGAAGAAGGAGAAGGAGAAGAAAAGAAGAGTGAGAGAGAAATGAACTATGGAGAAGAGAGAAAAATGGAATGTTGGAGAAGAAAAAGAGTGGAGAGTGGAAAAAAAAAATGGAACCTTGAAAGAACGGAGAAAGTGAAAAATATGAATGTTGGAGATTTTTTTTTTAAAATAGTAATTTTAATAGTAATTTTTATTTAAATATAAATAGAAAAAAAATAGTATTAAAAAATTGTAGGTAATTTTTAAGTCTTTTTTTTAATGTTATTATTTTTAATTTTTATATTAATGTGTATTTCAATTGTTGCTTTTTTATTTATGTATTATGTAATTGTCATTGTTTTTAAATTAAAAAATATTAAATATTTTGAATATTAAATTTATTTTTTATGTAATAATTAAAAATAAATTTTTAATTTTAAGGTATCATAATTTTAATAAAATTTAAGATTAAAAATTATAAAATATTAAATTTCTTGAATAAAATAAAATAGAGTAAAATTGTTTAATTACAGATAGAATCATTAAATATACGAATTGATTTATCAAAATTCTTTAAAGTTTTTTTCATTAAAGATGTTTTAAGTTATTTAAAATAGTTTTTTAAGTTTATTAAAAATTCACATTTTTTTATTTTTTTTTTGTCTTTTTTATGATTAAAATTTGTTACTTATTCTCTTTTTCTCTCTTTTGCTTTCCCTCCCTTCCTCCTCTTTTCTCACTCTCACACTTTCCTCTCCTTTTCTCTCTATATATATTTAAACATTTTATTTTTATATAAGTATTTTTAAATTTGTATATTTTAACACTTAAGAAACTCCTTAATTTATTAGTTTCTCTTTTAGCTTCTATAGTTTTACTATTAACTATCATTTCCAATGCTAAATATAGACATTTAGATACAAATTCCTATTTAATAGTAGTACAACTTCATTATATTTGATTAATTGTTACCCAAGTGCTCTTGTAATTTCAATCCAACATCTTTTAGAGGCTAGCTTTCTAGCTATTCCTTCACTTGCTGTGGGATAGTGGATGCATGTTATGTTGTACTACATATATAGCTGTGGAGTTAAGGCACGTGTCACTAGAATGTCTCACCTTTACGATTAATACTCAGTATTTATGAGCATTTGCACATTTTAAACATTTTATTTTTATATAAGTATTTTTAAATTTGTATATTTTAACACTTAAGAAACTCCTTAATTTATTAGTTTCTCTTTTAGCTTCTATAGTTTTACTATTAACTATCATTTCCAATGCTAAATATAGACATTTAGATACAAATTCCTATTTAATAGTAGTACAACTTCATTATATTTGATTAATTGTTACCCAAGTGCTCTTGTAATTTCAATCCAACATCTTTTAGAGGCTAGCTTTCTAGCTATTCCTTCACTTGCTGTGGGATAGTGGATGCATGTTATGTTGTACTACATATATAGCTGTGGAGTTAAGGCACGTGTCACTAGAATGTCTCACCTTTACGATTAATACTCTGGTATTTATGAGCATTTGCACTACATTTGCTCATTGTAGGGTTCCCTGTCTATTTAGTCATTGTTAGTTGATCGTACGAAGTTACAATAATTTAAATTTTGAAAAAAACTTAATTGTTGCTAAATTATGGATCTATTTACTCTCATCATTATGTTCTGATGCGGTCTACTTGTTTCAATATTTTGCATGGTTTATTTTTATGTTGCTGACTATGGAATACAAATTTTGTGTATCCAGCTTTCAAGTTATAAAAAAGCCAAGAAAATGGAAAAACGTGATTATGAGAAGTGGAAATCTTCTGTGCTTACATCCAATAAACAAAACAAGAAAGAAGGTATTGACTATTGAGACAATTGCATTTTCTGTGTATTTGCTAACAGAGCCAACGGTTGACCCTGTTTTTTTTTTCCCTTCCTTTTTGTAGCACCTTGCAAGCGAACTAGACAAACTCGTCTCAACTTTATCAAGGAGTCCTCCGATACTCAGGAGTTGGAGGCCATATGAGACGGTGTTTCTATGTTTTATGATGAAAGAAGACTTTGGTGGAAGTTCAGCAAATTATGAAAAAAAGGATGAAGAAAAAAGATGACATCAACTGATATTGTTAGAAAAGAACAAAAATTTCGCCTAAAGTCGTCTTTTGTGGAATTTCCAAAGCATTAGTTTACAGCTAGAATTCTGTACAGACTGGCATTCCTTTTTCAACATTCATTGGTATTTACTATTTAATTAGGTTCAAAACGGGTGGCGAATAGTTGTACGTTTACACATATGCGAAGATAGTTCTTGGATATATACATTTTTATTAGTATAGTATATATTCAGTGCTTTGATTCGCTGGAGGAATGCAAGATAATATTGATAACAATCACAAGCTGGATGTGCTATTATTGATATAATTTGTTATACAAACGATTCTAATACAATAAAGAACTTTAGTATAGTTTAAGTTTCAAGTTGTTTATGTATGGTTGGATAACAATTATAAATTATTTCAAATTTTTAAATTTTTAAAAATAACTTATTTTTTGAAGTTTTTTCTAAATATAAGCAAAATTTCCAAACAACACTTTTTTTTTCTCTAAAAAATAACTGAAATTACTTGCAAACAATTCATATGCATTAATGTTAAAATGATTAAGAGGAGGAAAGTCCTTGATTTGGGTTAGGAAAAGTTAAAAAGAGGGGTGTTAAAGTCAAAGTCTTCCAAAATTGAAAACTGGAAGAAGGTCGGCTCTCCTAACCTAATTTGTGATATCTTGGACAAAGATTGATAGATTTGAGAGTAATTGACCCTTGGATGCCTTTAAAGTCTTAAACCCGTTTCGTTTCTCAAAATATTCTGTTGTCACTTGTGACCCCCGGAAAAGCAAACAACTATGGGCGTTTATAAAAATACTAAATATTTTGTAATTATAATAAGCTAAAAATGCTTTTTTAAAATTTTATTTTATAATTATAAATCTAGAAGCACATTGTATCAGAAGTAATACATTTCAGTAGTTTCCTCGATAGCATTTAGCATTTAAAAAAATATTAAATCTTTTACTAAAAATACAGGACTTTGTTGTACATATTAACACTGAACTATAATCATTTTTAAATTTCCTATTTTTATATTATAGATTAAAATACGTCATGTCCACAACTAACAAATTTCTCTCTTAACTATTTTAAACTATAATTTTTAAATGATAAAAATGTACATCCTTAAACTTTATTCGTATACTTGGTTTTCATAGCGGTGGACCCTTTTGATATATTCTCATCTATCTCCATCTCTAAATGAAATTGAAATAATTTTTTCCTTAAAATTTCAATAGTTAAAACCCATTTCATATAACAATTTAAAACTTTAAGTTATTTAGTTTAAATTAAAATATAATTATTTATTCATGAAAGATTTTAATTATAAAAATAAATATTTATCTTATATAATACGCAAGCTAAAATGGCAGTCATAATAATTTTAATTAGAAAATAACTATAAAATTATGTGTATGTAATATAATGTATTTACAGAAATTAAATGCAACAGAAATGAAATATTTATAGAAAATAGTATATAAAAGTAGTAGCAATGTATAGAAATGAAATTGTGTTGATAATATGGAAGTGTGTTTTAAGATTAAAAAAGGTGATAGGGAGAAATAAAAAAAAAAAAAGAAGCATCCGTTCAGATTCACTTGTCCTGCGTTGTTTGTCGCGCGCATAACATAACTGACTGACTCTGTGTCAACTCAAACGGCCACACATTCCAAACAGGTTCCCCACCTTAACCGGTCAAACTCGGCGTCGTTTCGTTAATTCCATAAACCCCCCAAAGCTCACAATCCTCTGCTGACGCGACCACACGAACTTTCTATTCCCATCCAATCACAACCGTTTCGACACGGAACACGAGCGAGCGAACCACGATAGCACGGTGCACTTTCTCGCACAGGATTGCATGATATTTTCTTTCTCAAAGCGTGAAGAGTCACGACCTATAAGCAATTTCAACATCCTCTCTCCCTCTCTTTGGAATCTTCCCTCCTTCTGCTTGGAACCCTAACTCTGATTACGTACCCACCCATTATTTAATTGGTTCGTTTTTATAATTGGGGTTGCGGGCTGGACCAATTAATCATTAGGGGTTGGAGGAACAAGAGGAGTGAGAGTTTCAGTTTTAGTATCTCTTTTTAATTAGGGTTTCTTCATTTGGTACCTGTTTCGTGCTTTTCTGAAATTCATGCAACTTTTTGGTCCGGTGGGTGGTTGTTAAATCAAATCAACGTAAAAAGTTAGTTTTTTTTTGTTTTTTTTTTTTTTTGCTTATGGGGTGGTGGGAAATGGATTTGGGGGTTTCTGATGAGATGCTAGGCACTTTTGTGCCAATTTTAGTTTACTGGATTTATTCCGGGATTTACGTTGTTCTGGGGATGTTTGCTGAGAATTATCGGTTACATTCGAAGCAGGAAGAGGATGAAAAAAATTTGGTATCAAAGGGTGCTGTGGTTAAAGGTGTTCTCCTCCAACAGCTAGTTCAGGCTGTGGTTGCAACCCTCTTGTTTGCGGTAAGCTTTTTGAGTTGTGATAAGTTTGTGGTTTTCATTTTGTGCTTTTATTTTTTGTTTGTGAATGATTCCTTATGAGAAGATGCATTTATTAAGTCAATTTTGCATTTGCCAAAACAGCTATAAGGGGTTTAATTGCCCGACACGTTTCTGTTTTGGCTCTTCGATGTCTTTTTGAGGAGTGGTAGATACTCGACACCTGACCAAGTGTTTTCGTTGTTTTTGGTTTGGTTGTATTTATTACATCACAAGTAATCTATAAAGCACGAACTCTCACACGGACACCCCATCCTAAGGCTTCTAGTGTCGACTCCAATGAAATATATGGGTAACATAACAAGTCTAAATTGGTGGTATAGTCATCCATTTAAACCAATTTTTTATGATAACAAGACTAAAAATCTGCTGAGGCATTATTTTTTAATAACATGAACCTGTATTCATCTATGTTGAAATATATGTTGAAATGTTAGTTTGAGTATTTTAGTTGTGTGTAAATATCGATTTAAGTATCTAAGTAAAAAAAACAACTTTTTAATTGAAACATAATTAGAAATATCTAACATGTGTAAGACAAGAATATGGAAATATAGATGTTGGAAACCTGTCCAACACAGGGTATAGGTGTCCATGCTTCCTAGCAAGTAATCCTCATTTGCTAATGCTACGTGTGCTTTTCTTAATTTGGCTACTTTGGTGTATTATGTGTGTAATATTGGTATTTTGTCGTCGTTGATTCTGTTAATGTTTTTTTGTGATTGAATTATTGGTTGGCCTATATCTTTATCTTATGCTACTTCATAAGGTAGAGTCTGTGGCAATAGATACTTATAGTCTTTTCTCAATGGTAGCAAATGTTATGAACAGGAAATGAGTTACTTCCCTTCAAAAGGGTGATGTGCAGTGGCAGATCTTCTCTGTAGCGGGAGGGAGCCATGGCCCCACAATTGTGTTGGTTAATTGGCATTTATAAGCATGTTTCGAAAATTTGGTCACCTCATTATAATCAGAATCTTAGAATTGTATATGGATGTTAAATGTTAGATATACATTAAATTAACATCCCAAACTAATTTGAATTAGTGTGGCAGTGTTAGATAAGAACAAGAGTATCTTGTGTATATTAAAATATAAAAATCTAAAAGTATCAGCGAAAGTGGCACAACTTGTATAATTTGTGTTTCTAGATTTTTGTAATAAGAAAGACAAATGATAATATATAAATTTAAATAAATATAATTGTGTTTGTTTTTTAATTTTAAATATAAAAGTATCACAATGATAATATATAAATTTAAATAAATATAATTGTGTTTGTTTTTTAATTTTAAATATAAAAGTATCACTTATTTACTTTTGGTCCCCTCAAAATAATGAATGAAGCTCTGCCACTGGTGATGTGTATTGAGCTCTGGATTGCTTGCTTTTTGCTGTCGGAGTGGATTATTTTGATTTTCAAAACCAATGAACCTACCTTATTATTTATTGTGTGCGGAAAAAAATTTAACAACAATAATCCAGTTTTGATGATACTGTGAAACTGTTTGCTTTATACTTAACTTTGGCTTTTACATAGTTTGTCACGTAATAAAAACGAAGTTGGCTATTTATATAGACACAAAAAAATAGTTTATTTTATTGCATAGTTATTGGAGACCTGGATATAAAGTTGCATTAAATACTCATGGAGGAAGAGTTTTGTCACCCATAGTTGTGGTGGATATCTGTGGTCTCATACCAAAAAATTCTTTGACAGAACAATAAATTAAGATTAAATTACTATATATTTATGGCAGATTAAGGAACTCTCCTGATCATAAATTCGTAAGAACATGATACAAAACAACATTGAAGAGGAGAAAATCATTTGAGCAACTTCATTACTCAATTTACATTTGTATGTAGCATAAAATAATGTGAATGCGGATTTCGTTTGGTAAAAGTGCTAGGTATCTTCCTTTTCAAAATAAAACAAACATTGACTGACCATGCAAACATTTGAACCAATTTAAATTAAAGGTCTGCATTTACTATGGAGTGTTGTCTTGCCTTTTGCTAAATCTTGTGTAACAATTTATCATACAATCCTTTGATCCACTTGTACCTACTGTGTTTAATATGTTGAATTATTGCAAAATTAGGATTGGTTCTGGATGACAATTGTAATTGGGTCGTTGTTGTGTAGCTGACAGGGAATGATAGCCAAAATACTACTAGCCAGAATACTTCTCTACTTGTTTTAGCAAGACAATTTGTTACTGCTATGCTTGTAATGGATGCATGGCAATACGTTATGCACAGATACATGCATCACAACAAGTTCCTATACAAACATATCCACTCTCTACATCACAGACTCATAGTACCCTATTCGTTTGGAGCTCTGTACAATCACCCTGTTGAGGGGCTTCTGAATGACACTGTTGGTGGGGCTTTATCTTTCCTAATCTCTGGGATGAGTCCTCGAGCCTCCATCTTCTTCTTCTCCTTTGCAACAATTAAAACAGTGGATGATCACTGTGGGTTATTGCTCCCTGGGAACCTTTTCCATATATTTTTCAAAAACAACTCGGCTTACCATGATGTACATCACCAGCTCTATGGCAACAAGTACAACTTCTCACAGCCATTCTTCATTATGTGGGACAAAATCTTGGGTACCTACATGCCATACACATTGGAAGAGAGGGCAGGAGGTGGTTTTGAAACTAAACCTTGCAAAGCTTACAAGGATGATTAACTTTTTTGCTTGATGAGCATTCATCTGTACTAGTATCGTTTTCCCTCGTTATTAGCAGCACTGCCTAAGTGATCGTGTGATGCCTGTATATACATATGATGTGTCCTGTTCTATATTTTTGTTTCCCTTATGTCCATACTAGATATAGACATAATAAAGGAAATTGAGGTGCTACCAAATACATTTGATTTTCACCCTTGTATTGCTTGCTGCTACACTCATAGTCATACCTTGTATCTCCGTGTGTCTTGCCTTGTTTAACATGCATACGCATTCAATCTTTGATATCCAAATACTTCATTTGTTTTGCCCATTTTGCATATCTGGTTCTATTTTCTAGCAGGGTCAATTTATGGCCTGACTACGGTTATTTAATGACTGTTATATCTGCAAGTGGACCTGTATCTAATCATGCTTAGGGTGGAGCCCTTAAGTATTTATTATTGAGTGAGACAGATATATGTATCCACTAACCATTTGTATTCTAGTGTACTCTTAATTATTTGTGGGGAAGATGTGTGTTATGATGAGAAATAAATGCCAAAATTGTTGAAGCTTCTCCCTACTCAAGTAATTGAGCTGTCTAACCCTATAGGCGCAAATTTCAACCAAAAAACGGATGTATTTTGTTTCCTTTCTTCTTTTTTCTCACAAGAGTCTCTTTTGTAAACTAAATTTTGAAGATTTGCTTCCTATATTCATAGAAACTTCTAGGTTTTAAAACTAAATAAAACTTATAAAAAACCGTTATTGAGTAAATGTGAAATTAAGTTTTTTTTTTATTATTTGAAAATAAATAAAATAATAAAGAGTTTTTTTTTGTGAACATAATAAATAGATTATTATTTGGATATTTTGTGATAGTGTGGAATTAAGTTTTCATTTTATTATTTGAAATGCAAATGAAATGATAAATAGATTAATGGTTGATAAGGTAATTGTTAAAATGGACGATAAGGTAATTGTCAAAATGGACGATAAGGTAATTTATGAATATCGAATTTTCTAAAAGTTAATTGTGTTTTTATTTTGAATAGTTATTAATGCGTTTTTATTTTTTATTAATATTTTTAATTGATATTTTGTTTAACGCAAAAAAAAAACTTTAAAAAATAAAAAATGTTATTTTACTATGTTTTTTTTATTTTAACGTTAGTGAAAATTAAAAATAAAATAATTTTAACATTTTTATCTTATATTTTTAATATTTTGATTTTTTTTTTATTTATTTTTAATTTTCAACAATGCTAAAATGAAAAGAAATAGAAAAATAATGTTAAAATTATTTTGTTTTTAATTTTTAAATTTTTTTTATATTAAATAAAATATTAATTAAAATTGATGAATATTTTTTATCTTTTAAATAAAGGAAAAAGACATTAATGAATATTCAACTCAAAATTCATTTAATGACACAATTAATTATAAACTTTTACAAAATTTTCAAGAATTATCTTTAATCGGTGACACTTTCTTCTTATTAAATTACGGGTGGGGAAATTCAAGTACATTTCATTATGTTTTCTGTTAACTTTTTAAAACTATTACAACTAATATACTTTGTTTTATTTGGATTCATTATATACCTATTATAAACTGAGTAAGATATTTACATTACTTTTTGTCCATTTCGTATTATTTCTTATACTTTTAAAAAAGTTAATTAAATATATATAATATAAATTTTATAAGAGGTAGTATTTATGTAGTTAAAAGTTTAATAATGATAGAAAATTGCGAGAGAATAAATGTAGAGATCCTAACCCCTATACCTTAACATAACCTTAAGACAACAATTTTAACCAAAGTTTTATGAAGAAATTCTATTATTATTTTAAAGAGTAATAATGATTTATTATTATTTTTATTTTAATTATCATGTCTAGAAATCTTCAAACAAAGGATGTGGAGTATTAATTCATTAACTGAGTTTAATTTTTATACATGGAAAAAGTTTTAATTTTTAATACATTATTAATATTTTAAAGATAATTATAGTAAAAGTTAATAAGTATATTTTACATGATAATTAAACTGTGAATATATAGCAATATAAAGACTATTTAAATTGTGAATACATAAACTATTTACTCTTATTTTATTGTAGAATGAATATATATTGTTCAATTCTGTTGACTTGGTCTTAGTTGAAATTGGGTGATGATGAAAGTGTTTGTTGTCTTTGGGTTGGAAAAGCTTGCAGAGATGTTACAATGATTTTGAAATTCAAGTTAGGAATCAATGGAGCAATAGTGGCAGAATATGGAGAGAATTTACCAAAGAATGAGAAAGTATTGGTGTATTACCTGATTCACATATATCAGCATTGTGGCTGTCATCAAAGATATACTTAATTCCACAATAATTTTAATTATTTGAGCTTCTTACAATTCAAAAATTTCAAACTCTTAATCTTTTAAACTGAATTCTCATAATTATATTCAAGTATTTCATTTTAATCTGGTTTAATTAGCAACTGTTACTTTGTCAACCACAAGCATCCCATGAACAGAAAGATTTATTACTTGACAACCACATGCAATAAAAGGTATGATATTGATATTTGATCGGCCTAGAACACATGCATCATGTAACTGGCAATAAAAATTCTTCCATTATAATATTTATAAATTAATTGAATTACTTTTTTTTATATTATAAAAGTAGTTACATTTTGTATGAGGTGATTATTATGCTTTCTATAGTATTATATTATGAACTAACTCATATTTAAATCAGAGTCAATCGAACGTATTCTTAGAACTAAAACAAATATTAAAGTGTTTTTTTAAAGCATAAAGTAAGGTATTTTATAATTAACAATAATATTTTATTAAATGCATTTGAATAAAGATTAGTAAAATTAAAAAATGGATCTTTGATATAGCTAATTAAAATATTTTTATTAATTAAAATTAATTAATAATTATTTTTATAATAAAAAATTATGATACAAAAATAATAAGAACATTAACGTTAATAACATGAAGCAAAACTTTCATTTTTCTTATGCTTGAGACAGATATAAGCCTTGCAAACTTCGATTTTTTAGTCTTTTTCAATACAATATGACTTAAATGTCGAAAAAGAACGATTAATATATTTCTTGTCCATAAAGTTGGAGTAATTATTGAAGATTTTGTAAAGTCTGTAGCTAACTTGGCTATATTTTGAAGATTTAAAATGAATGTTCACTCCATAACAAGTACAATACATTATACAACCCTAATCATTTAACTTCTAAACAGAACAAAAGCAGAACCAAGAATTTGTTGAGCATCTCAAACCTCTTATGAATTGCATTTCTGTAGACAGGACTGCTGGTTTTATCCTTTCTTTGTCATTAGACATAAGAACCAAATATGGTTTTTCCATCTATCTAAATCAACAAACTGAAACCCTTAAATGTGTAGAGAATATGTGGTTAGAATGATAAATAAACAATGTTAGGTCCTATTCATAATCTAACTACGAAGAGGTATACCTTGCTTACACTCTTGGCTCATGATAAAGATATTGGACACAATTTGACTAGAATATGACCTCCGGACATAATTTTCCATGACATTTTTCTAGTTTAGAGGCTCTTTTTAGCTCCACGTGAAGGCTAGTGGGCCCAAATTTGAAAGCTTAAATACCATCATGTCTTTTATGGCCTATGACAATCACACATGGCCACAACGATTATCTTTAGTCAGTGATACATATGAAAATAGCGCCTAGACATTAAAAATGACAACTGCTTAATATTCTGATTTGTTGATTGGAGTGGACCATTAATGTGTTAATTTGCACCACATACTAGGTTGCTCAAGTAATAAAGTTTGCAGGATGACATTATATTTTGCATATAAATCTTCTCTTTTTGTGGCATGAATATCTTATCTGCTTTTACTTTCCATGTAATAAATAGCTTAGTGATCACAGTATCACATGGCTGCATGGTTGGCCGTTGTGTATGAAGGCCTATGGGTGAAAACTTCATTAATTGCTGAATCAAGGTTTCAAATGGTTGCATTGAAGAGGGAATGGAGCCTTCTTCAACCCTAATCTGATATTGTATATGCTTGTATTTGGGACATGAATCAAATTTCACTTGATTGAATCAAGCATTGGTTTCAGCATAAATGTCAGAAACGAATTTCAAGGGGATTCTAGAAATTAAACTAATTCTAATATATCTATGTGTATGGATTTCTGTATAATTGGCATGACAAAAGAAGGATGACTAACTTTATGGACCACTTTATTTATGAGGTAGTTTTAGAATTAAAAGCACCTAGCTTCATTCCTTGGTAATCATGTTAAGGTGTCGCTTTTGCCAGTTGAATGTTGCTGTATGGACATTCTCTCCAATTGAGAGTAGAATATTACCTGTTGGATACTGAAACTTTGTCTCATCAGAAGCTCCTCATTGGTAACACTTTTGTCTGTATTATGGATATTAGCTCTTATTATCACATGATTAATAAGTGCTGCTGGTACGAAGTTTTCATCCATTGCACAATAAAAGATTATGATTAGAACATTATTGCCTGTGATTACCCTCTCATTGTACTTAAAAGAGGACTAACTTTACAATAATTTTTTTCTCCTATTTGTTGGTTGGATGCAGTTGTAGAAGATACATCTCACTTTTCTTTTACTTGTGGTCCTATAAAGAAAAATATCATTAAAAGTGAAAAGGGAAACGTTTTGAAAATCTATACTAAACTCATTCTTCTAAACGGGTATGGCCCTTGGGATCAGATGAACCATTGCATAAAAACAAAAAGCTATGGAACAAGAAGGCTCTTTGATAGGAGAGGGCATTTAAATATGCGGTTTTCATTGCATTGACAATACGAGGTCACCTTTCATATTCCATCTTTATTTATATGAGACCAAATGCATGAATACAAGGCATCCATTCTCATTAAAATTTTTCTACCAGAAACTGCAAAAACTGAAAGAAAGAACAAAACAAATCAATTGGAAGAATACGTGAATATCAGCAAGAGGGAGCACAAGACACTTCTCATTTCAGATGGGGACTTATCTACTTCTGCTACCATTATTGTTGGACAACACATCTATCTCACAAATTCAAGACTCATGACATAATTGAACAAAGAGTAAACCTCACTTTAGTCTCTTGAATTGTATATTTCAGTCATTTTAGTCTTCAACTTTATGAAAAATTCAGTCTAGTCCTTAACTTTAATAAATGCCATTCACGTTGTTTCTCAATTTTTTTCACTAACGATAAGGACTAAAGTGAATGACATTTTTTTAAGTTAACGACTAGTGAAAATTTCAATAAAGTTGGAGACCGAAAATGATGATGCATACAAATTAGGTGATAGTTTATTCCTTGAACAAGTTCAAATACACACATGTATTCAAGCAGTAGCTAAATGTACAAGAGTTGTGAAGGATGTGGTGAGAGTGAGCGCGGAAGTGGGGTTGTGGCATAAGCATGATGCTTATGTCTTGCACCAAAACTTCCCTCCTTCGTCTGTGTCTTGAACTCTGTCACTTGAGGGAAGGTGTCTGACCTGTGACGACTATGCGTGTTAGAACTTGTTTTTTCATTTGTTGTGAAGGCATCCACAGCAACTCCTACTGCTTTCTGGCTAGTGCAACCCAACAGCATGCTAGGACGCCTCCTCTGCATCTCTTTGGTACCTTTTGGTTTAGCATTTGAGGAAACTAAGGATGTCCTAATTGGACTCCTTGTGGTTGCTATGGATCTTTGATCATCATAATCTGACATGGCTGAGTACTCTAAAGCACTGGCAGTGGCCACACTCCATTCTATGCTTACTTCACTTGGTGCATAGCAAGTTGTGGGGCTGGGACAGCTAGAAACAACATTGGATGTTGATCTAGCAAGGAAGGAGTTGGATTTGCCTGTGAGGCTTTCAATCTCAAACAAGTCTGAACTTGCATCACTCTCAGCATCATTGTAGTTTCCACCAGAATTTGCTGAGAAGTCAGTCTCTTCAATTTTGGGAGCTGAACCCCAAGATGGATTTGCCAACCTTCTATCAAAGCTCATGGACTTGCTCCTGCTATCCAATATTGGGGAGCCAAACACTTCTAATGAATTCCTTGGCTTCTCTACTTGTTGGAGTTGCATTTTGACCAGTTGATTTCCTGAGCTAGAATTCACAGATGAGAATGCTAAGCTGTTTTCTCTGCTCAATCCCACCCCTAACTTCTCTGGCCTTTGGAAGTAGACATCTTTGTTCATCAAGATTTCTGCTGCATTAGGCTTAGTAATTTTAATTGAATGATTAACCTCCGGATCAGCATTTAAGATATTTCGTGAAGTTGTTTTTCCATGATTAGCATTTTTTTTTAAACTGATTTCACCTGCGTGGTCACTGATATCAACAGAATTCTTGTCAGAACAATAGCATTTGCAACCAAGACCAGCTAGAAAACTCTTCCTCTGCAGTTTGTTTTTCACGTTCCTTGTGGAATTCCTCACAGCACTTTGTAACAGTGCACTTTGGCTGTTCAAGCTAGATTCAGACCGAACACTTGGAGTTCCACACTGAACTTTGTACTTTCTAGTTACTAGAGCTGTCTGTTCATCCTTCTGAGGCTGATGCTTGTTTGCTTCATTGTTAGCAACTCTTGGGGGGCTTTCCATCTCTTCTCCATTGAAGTACTTTTCTGCTTCAAATACTCCAATTTCTCCATCATCTTCCTTCTTTACTACAAGAGGCTCCTTTCTGTTGCTGACAAAGCCATGGCCTGATTCAGTCAGGATCTCTTCTTTGTTGTTCAAGTATGAAGAGAAGGACGCATCACGCAGGTGGTAGTTGTTGTTCTGAGAGTTGAAAGTTTGCAGCTGATGGATGTTGTTGTTGGAAGTAGCTGCTAAGATAACCATAGTGAAAAGTGTCAAAACACACACAGAAAATGGCCCAACAGAACCTGTTTGCACAGAGGCTGATAGAAGAAAAGACACAAAAAGAACACAAAAAGATTGAAAGGAAAAAAAAAGTGGTATAGACAAACACTTTGAAGTAAAAGAACTAATATTATGACAACTTTTGAGTGCTAAGAGACCATAAGAATAAGGAAAGGTAGCAAGGTTGAAAGGAAAACTTAGTTATGTGAAGGGAAGGCTAAAACTAGATAGAGGGAAGGAAATGGATGCAAGAGAGAATTTAAAATGAATAGCTGAATAACTGCCTGGCACATTTAAGAATAGCTCTATAAGTAGGCTAATGGAATATGCAAAATGTCAAATGGGTGGGGCCATGTGCTTGTGGCCTAATTGACACTTCATCAATAGTTTTAACATTCATGAAATTTCTTTGAGTGAGTTCTGATGGATAACGAGTTGTAATAACATTATCTGCGTAATAACATGCATTAGTTCAGATTCTTGAATAAATATGAAGAAAGTTTAGCCGCCTACGTTAACAATGGTATGTTAGTTACATTAGAAGGTCCTATGATTTGTCTCCTTCCAGGTGATAGGGTGACAACTACTGGAGAGAAACATGTTTTTATCCATTTTGATTGTATAATATATATGTAGTCCCATCATTTCAAAAGTATTGCTCTTTTTCCCTTTCACAAGTGGATCTAACCCAGTGTAGTCTATTCTAGTTTAATACACCTTTAACTTAAAATCAATGTTGAATAATTAAACAAGCAAGTGAGATTTAGGGTTTTCGTTTAGCCATTGGTCATTCTCATAGAAAGTTGTCTTTATATTTCATAAATTGTTTTTACAGTTAAATTAAACACAATTTTCATCTAAGCCTGTTTAAGCCAAAGCTTTTTTTGTTGTTGTTGAATTTGAAAGTTTCCAAATATAAATCAATTTACATTAAGTGCAAATTTGGATTTAAGTTATAAATACTGAACACATATTTCGATATAAATTCAATATAAAAAGTATTTTTGTTTTAAAAATACTTTTTCACAGAATTTTTAAACATACACTAAATATACTTCTAGACTTCTAGCTAAACTTAAATTTATAAAATTCACTTCAACTGAACTCTATTTTTTTTAATGCAATCCAAACACATAATTAATTGTGAGTTTGTGACAAAAACTAAAGAGAAGGGTCAGCCCAGATATGACTTTTGCGATAATACCAATACAAACTCTGACAAATGATCCAGATTTAATTGGTCATTTGGTACACTTGTATAAAGGTTTTAACACGATAGACAAATTAGAAATCACTTCAAATCTAACTTATTTATCAAAAAAGTTAATAATAGATAATTCTATGATTGGATTACACAGTAAAACCTTTTTTATTTCATTGTACTTTAATTAAATTTTAAGAGTTTTTTTTAAATGATAGAAATTTAAAGAGTTTATTAAAGCATCTTTAATGCAAGATTTTCAGTACATATCTTAAATCAATATCTGATATTGAAAAAAAAAAAATTACTGTTAAAGTAGAGGTTGAGATCTCCAGGAATCCTATAAATACCTATGCTCAATTGTTTTTTTAAAGTAAATTTAATATTTTATCAAAATATAAATGGTAAATAAATTTAATCAATAAAATTTTACCCATACAAAATATTTTAAGATCTTAAATATGAGATATTCTATAAAAAAAATAAAAAAGAAAATCTTATAACATATGTAAAAAAAGATATTTTAAGATTTCTAATCGAAAGAGACAATTGTACTTAGTATTTGAATGCAATGTTTGTAATTATACTAATGATGCTTTGGAGTTACTGATTCATTGGTTACATTTTGAAAAGGACCCATACTCTATAACAAATCTTCCGCTGCTTTGTAACAAAAATATTAAATAAACTTTTTAATGTCTTAATAATATAACACGTATTCAATCCTTACCAGTTACCATACAAAGAAAATAGAAAGATTAGTAGAATATTGTTATCAAAACATTTAGAATTATTCTTCAGAAATAGTAATATTCCTTCTAATAATCTTCCTACTATATATTCAGTGAAGAAAATAGTAAACAAAAGGTAAATATATTAAATTTCTTGAATATATAAAAGACATTCAATCTTTACTGCACAAAACAGAAAAGATAATTAGAAGGAGAATGTTATAAGGGAAATTGTAGGAAAATGTTATGGGCGGATTTAGAATAACCAATTGGAATGCCAAAACCACAAAACCATTCCTGCCTTGGAGAATAATCAACCAGAATATTTTTTGTCTGTTTGATTCAGGATATGCTGTCCACACAAATCAAACAGTAATAACCATATTTCTTACCAGTGGCAATAATTAGCCAGCCATATCAACCATATATATCCAAACCAAACATAAAATATGGACAAGATTTCACAATGCTGTATTATACACCACACTCTAAGCTTAAACCAAACAAACAAATAGTTTCCGCGGACCCCGGTTACAGTGGCTTTAATATAGACAACCAAGGTGACCCTTTAGCACTGTGACACTAAATTTGAACGAGTAATTGCTAATCTTATCTCAAATTCTTAACACAATTTGTATGGAATTGAGAGAAAGGGGAAGAGAAGAGAGAAAAATATAAAATACCATGAGTGTAAGTGACGTGACACAAACTAAGAAAAATAAGTGTAAGCATATCTGTAAGTACATGATATAAGGATGACATTATGGACAGATTAATAGCTGGCAAATCAAGTTTATAAGTAGTAGTCATTCACCAATTAAATGATTTTTTCGTTTTGTACAATAAGGACATTCTCAGATTAGACTGTGTGTCATTTAGGATTTATTATGTCTTTTGTTAAGCTTAAATTATACGAAGCAATCTTCTGTGTTATGCAAAAGTTCCTTTTTATTTGTATTTAGCCATGCATTCTTACATAGCTGTAAGACTGACTCTTTAGTTGGTAACTAAAGCCTGGTCCAAAGTGGTAACTTCAGGATTCAAACTCCTAGAATTTTTGGCTGGGGTCTGACTCACTTTAAATATGACCTATTACTATCAAGTTCATTAACTGTCTTTGAAAAACTGTTAAAAATTAGATTTTTTATTAAAAATTAATTCTACCAGTCCCCTTTATTATTGGGCCAGACCCCTTGGGCTCTTACTGGTCTATCTGATTCACTTGTTCTGTCCCTGTTCAACATCGTAGCTTACCTCACGTTCTGCAATTTGGTTGCAATTAATTTCACACCAACCTCCCATGCTAGTTCTATTGTGTTGTGTAGCATTAACTTGCAAACATGAAGGACCCACCTGTACTATCATGGCTTGTCTTGGATTAACAGCACTGTACTTTGTCTAGAATTGACATGTGAGCTATACTGTCCACTTAGGTAAATATCATTCTCTCAGATAATTAGATTTAGAACCAAGATGGGTATTGGAATGTTTCAGAACGACCTAGGCTTGTCTTGTGGTTATTGCTCTGATCCCACCACTGAGTTGGCAATTTAGCACATTTTTTTATCTTTTTAACTCCCATGGCTATATATCTGACATTTCTCACTGGCACCTAATTTGCACTTTTATGGTATTTTAACTATTTTCATCTCAATGACATAGTTAAGAGAAGACCAACATAGACTATGACACCAACAATGCCCAGTGGAGCTTGTCGCTCTCACAATAAGATTTGTAAATTGTGGAACATTTCTATGCTTCTTAATATTGTAAAGAAAAAGTGGTTATAAAAATGCAAGTCATCATGGACAGTCCCCTCCACTCCCCCAAAAGCCAAAATTATGGCTATGGTAACTGGTAACATCATTCATTAGCAATTTAGCACTACATGAATATAATTCAGTTCACAACTAACCGAATTTATAAGAAAAACCTGAATTGAATTATTTGCTTAATACATCCTTATAAAATGCAAAAAGATTCAAGCATGATTAAATCTTGAACTGAATAGTAATCTTATAACAAACCCCAAAGGTTGAAACTTATGGAGATGCATCAAACTCCACCAAGGAAACCAAAAACAAAGATCGATTACTTTGGCTAAAAAATTATTGACATTTACTGTTTGGAACTTCCAGACACATACAAATAACAACTAAATTTAATACATGTTTGATAAGGAGAGTTAAACTAAGTCTGATTTTCTAAATCAATAAAAAGTTGCTTGTTGATTTTACAGTAGTTTTATCTTCAACGTAGATTTCTACTACCAATCCAAACCCATCTGGGGGAATTTTAGCCACGAAGATAGAACCGTGAAATTGTTTGTTGTAAAACGTAGACAATTAATCATTTGTAGAGGACCAACAGAGAGCCTACAACTTAAATTCAGAAAAGGAAAAAAAACTATTGAAAAAAGGTCAATTTTCGCTTGACTTTTGAATGTAACATCGTATAACAAGAAAATTAAATTATGAGAAACAAAAATGCCTAATGCCAGAGCAGAGCTAAGGGACACAGTTGTGATGTGTCTGTTCAGCCAAGTATCCGTGAGCCACACTTGAGATGATTAGTTATGCCAAAGTGCTTATGAAAAGCCATAGGAACTTTGCAAGGATAGTGCATAGAATGGTAATGGCAGTACAAGGCCAGAGCTTTCAACTTGTCTTCAGTAATTATTGTGCAGATGTGGCATTTGCAACCCAATACTGCTTGACAGCAATTAGTATCTTCTCAGGAACAAGTGGACCATCTTCATGGTCCACCATTTTAGTATTCCATCTCATTCCTTCAACTAATTTCTTTACCTTAACTAAGATGTTGACTTCATCGCGGAATATTACAGCACCTTCTGGGCGTAAAATCCGGTCCATCTCCAGAAGAATGTCTTCTGTATTACATCTGCATTTAATTATCATAACAGCCTGATTTAGGACACTGGAATGAACATAACTTGATAAAAAGAAACATACGGATTAAGGATTAAACCAAGTGGTTCTACTAGTGATAATTGTTAGCTAAATCCACATGAACATTTTATAATATAAGCTTCAAACTCTGTTATAGCACTTCAAGGGACTTGTTTAGACACTCATAAAAAAGGACTGCTGAACAAGATTTCAGTGAAACAACACAGTCGTAAAAGCTGTTATAGAAATCTCACTGCATGTTATATAAGCCACTAGCTGATATTCACCTCGGAGAATCATAAAAGGACCGACCAAGTCAAGCAAACAATAAAGCTAGGGATTCATGACAACATACAAATTTAATCCAAATTCTAAACACAAACACTTTCAATTTTTCATACAATGATCACATTCACGGCCCAATTTAAAGATGCATATATCAGAGGACGGGTAATAATGTTTTAACCATACAGGATGTACAGGCTCACATCAGACTCAAAAAATGTCCTCAAAAAATATGACCACTGCAGATTTCATTCCAAATTGGATCCCTATCAAGGGAACTTGTTTAAGCTCATTACTCAAAATCATTTTCACAGCAGCTAAACTAAAATTGCATGCTTAGCAAGCCAAAAAATACTGATTATGAATTGGGATTGGATGAATTTAAAAATAACAGGAAGAAAACTTGAATAGCCATTTAACCAGAGGAATACTTAAGGCTGGATTGATTTGGTTTTATTTTTTAACTTTTGAAAAGAGTTTTTAAAAATAGTTTTAACAATTGTTTTCCGACAGAAGAGAAAAAAAAAACTTGTTTGGTAAGTGTTATTTAAAAACTATTTGAAGATGTAAAAATAAAAAACCTAGTTCATATTTACAAAATGTCATTAATGAAAAGCAATAACAATATATTCTCATTGTATTTTGAGTTTTAAAACAAAAATAAAAAGCTTAAAAACAAAACTACTTACCGTTGTTTCTATTTTTTGAGTTTTTAAAAATTAAAAAACCGAACTATTTTTGAAAATTGCTTTAAAAAAACAGTAATTAAATGAGTTTTGTAGTTTTTAAATTGAAAACAGTTCTATAAAACTGTTGTCAAATAAGTACTTACTTTTTCTTATAAAGACTAAAGAGACCATTGCTATGAATGAGGTCATATGTCCTTGGGTATGTGGAGAAGGCTTCGCACCTGTATCATAAATGCACACACATAAACAAATAAGGAAATACACGAGAGGAAGTAACCTGATTACAAAAAATTGTATAGCTGGTCACATCATAATTCAATACAAGAAATCATAATAATTAGCAGACCACGTCTATGTCAAATTATGCTTTTGAAAATTATATTTGACTATCAATACAAGAATATTATTATATTTACTAAAATCTGTGTTGGCTGTAAGAAAAGTAAGGAAGAAAATGGAAAATAGATGAGAAAAGAAAAGAGAATTAAAGTTGAAGAGAAATAAAATGAAATAGAGAAGAAATATTTGAATTAAAGTTGTTTGGTAGATAAAAAAAGAAAAGAGAATTTAATATTGAATAAAAATATTATTATTTCAAGAAGAGATCAAAATACTTCAAGAGTAACTCTGAAAATGTTCCTTTCTTTCTTTATTAATCATTTTCTTGAAAATGACACACACACATACAGAAGAATTGTATTGGCAGAGTCTAATGATAATTGATTATGAAGTTTTAATTGTCCAGTTTTCACGCTTTTCTTTGCATCCAAGCATGGAAAGTTCTTCATACAGGACCTGTAGTTTTTTTAAAAAAATATTTCTTTGACATTTCTTTCATTCTAAACGAAAGAAGAACGTGGAAATCTATATGTTTCCCATACAAGTATTCAAATATATAAGATCAATGAATAAAATAGGAGGAAGAAGATAGAAACAATACCAATCATGATAGATGCCAATAAGTCCTCGCTCATATATGACACCCAGTGTACTTTTCTCAGCTATAGTAGGCACAACATTCATGACCCATAACTTGGGTGATTGAATAGCAGCAGCAAAACTACCCAATCCAGCATTCATATCCATAATGTTGCGATACCTTCCAGAATCCAAGAGTCTGTTAATTCTCTTATAAGCATTTACATGTTTTTTCCACTTTTTGTTATCCTCTTCGTATTTCTCAACTGAAACTCCAGGAACAGAGCCACCAGCAATTCTAGGAGGGATGGCATATAGCCTATCTGGAAATGGCTTAAGATCACCAGAAACTTTAGGACTCCGAGTAATGCAGACCTCCATTTTCTTATACCTGTAGCCACATGCATTCCAAGTCAGTACACCACTTACTTCTGAACATAAGTATTGCTCAAATTTTCAACATATGTAAAATTCAAAGAGACAATGGTTGTCTTTAAAATATTTCATATGATATATTTATAAAGCATTTTGATAATTACAAATACAAACATCAAAGAAGTAAAGCAACAGCAATTATATATTTTGCTTCTGTTGGGACTGGGAGGGGGAGGAGCCATCCTCCCACAACTGTGTTGCTTGGTACTTGATTTATTAATTTACTTTTAATAAAATAACCAGGTTTTTTACTCCAGTTTTCTCCACAACTTTTGTCCTAGCGTTATGCACTCATGTATGCTCGTGCTCACGGTTAGTAAAGAAATATAAGGAATATTAAAAACAGAATGTTAAAATATACAATTTGTTCATCACTAAATGAAGGGTCTTACCAGACATCATTAAAATCTGTGGATTCACAGAATTTTACACCAGAACCTTCTTGTCTGCTACGACATGATTCAGAGTCTACAGTTTTTTGCCAAATGGCAATTTCAGCATCCTCAGACTTCTTCTCCCAGCAAAGGAGCTTAGCAGTCTCCTCAATCTTTCTTTGTTCTTCTTCAAGATCCTCCCTAGGTCTCTGCCAGGCTTTGAAGTTAACCTTCCAATTGATTGGAGGTCCCGAAAGCACCCAATAACCACCAGGTCTTAGAACTCGGTCAACTTCCATCATATACATGCCATCTGCAAATAAGTGACTCAAAATGTATTTGTAAGTAGCAGCTATCACTAGTACTATAAGGTGCAAAAATAGAGAACAAGAATGAGCAAATAATAATTACATTGCTTATTTACTGCAAGTACTTCATACTTCATAGAGAAGATTATACTTAATAGTTAATAAAGTAAATATCTTCTCACCATTTTCTCCCCAAGGGATCAAGCAACGAGAGCAATGGGCCATGTCAAAGGCTGCAGATGGGTAAGGTAATTTTATGGTTCCCAGAACACCAATGACAGCAGGTACACCCCTTTCAAGAGCAAACTGTACTTGAGCTTCATGAGAGTCCCTTGGTGCAAATGACATGGCAATAACATTTTTGCTCCAGAGATATGCACCCCAACTGGCAACCTGAGCACAAGTGCACAATAACCTTAAATTATGGACACAGACCTAATAACAACTAATTTATATAGTTATTCAAATTAACATGTACAAGAATGAAAAAGAAATTTTCCATAGCCTAAGGAATTTGCAATGACAAACATACCCCACATCCAGTGTCTAGTGCCGTCCTAACTGTCCCATCCTTTATAGGTATCACAGAAGCGAGCTGATCAATATATTTGTCTGCACCTTGTGGAAATTGGGTTCCACCACCAGGGAATCTAAACACATTTCCCTCGTACTGGATCCAGTTCTGAATAGCCTTCTCAACTGTAAGACTCTTGTATGGTGCATTTGCATAGGGAACATAATCACGGCTCTTTGGCCATGGAAATGGAGTTACATATCCCTTGGGTGCTGGGATCAAACAGTGCAACTTTTCTTCTTCAGGGGGGCAATGCCTCTCGCGATAATTCATGTTTTCTCTAGGAAAAGTCATGGCACGCCTTTGATCTTGGCAGGGAGTGTAATCGATGTACTGAGCATCACAAGGTTCAAACAACTTGGGTTTTGACTCAGATTCATCGATTCTGCTAACTTCTCCAGCATGGTGAGAATCAAAACTCAAATTTGGAACAGTATTACAGTCTGTGCCTTTCTTAGTAATCTCCAATGCTATGCTATCACCCTTTCCAAAACCACTTCTCTGCCATGCACCCAATATATAGAAGAAACAGCACAGACCAACTACTATAAAGATCTGCACAGAGCTTCTAGTCCTACCGTCAGCCGAAATTGATTTTGCCATCTAGAACCTGAGAAATGCCAGTTCCTAATCATTAAGAATTACATAAACGATAACTCATAATCAACAAAGCAAGATCCAGGACAAAAATATTAAATCAAATCAAGATAAATTGCTTCTAATAAATAAATTGACGATAACTAGCAAGTTCCAATTAACAAAATTAAGCTCCAATAATGAATCACGTCAGTTTACTTCCTATCAACGTTATGAAGCAATTACTATGAGTCTTTAACATATTGTCAAAGTTGGGGAAACAAAGGGAAGTTCAGATCTTCTCAACAACATGGAATTTAAGCTCCATTGGTAGCACATGTTTCTCTAATTCTCTTGCCAACCAACAAGGTAAATGAGAGATTATGCATTTGTGTACAACCGACAACAACACAAACATTAAAAGACAAAACAAAACAGAAAATATGAAACACACTTATAAACTAACCACATACTAGGTGAATCATATGGGATCTAGCTTCAGGTAAATGCGATGCAAGATACACACACAAACGAATTCAGAGTTATGAATGAAGCATACCCACATAACCTTGCTAAAAAGATCTAATTGGGAGCACAATATGGATATTAAAAACCAAACTTTGGAGATACCCAGATGAAAAAACAAGCAAAAAAGCAAGGAAATGATGAAAACGGGGGAAAAAAAAAAGAGGAGAAAAATTAAAACAGGGGAGATATATATCTTACCAATCATAAGAAGCTAGAGGGAACAATGGCTATGAAGATCTGAGATTCCTAAAAGAAACTATAGTTAAGAAAGAATCAGAGAATGAGAAACGATTATATATATATTTTGGGGAAGCAAAGAATGATTATGCTTGGTGCATGGGCAGTGAGACGTGGAAGTAAAAAAAAAAAAACTCTTTAAAAATTCTAAAGCCTATGACTATGTGCTTTTGCGAGCATGAATCATGTTCACATGAATGAACAGCGGAAGAGAAAAGAGAAAAGAGAAAAGAGAAAAGGAAAAGCAGAACGAAAGTAGGGAAAATGTAGCAGAATCAATGATACGTAGCCCAGAGGAATGGCTTAATAAATGGGTGTGTTACGTTCTTGTTTTTTTGTTTCTTTTTTCTCCCTTATAAATTTGTGACTCTTTTACTCATTTCAAATGCCACGTCCAATCTATGGGATTCCTCATTCCTCCACACACGTCTCTCCCTCTCTCACATTATTTTCTTCTTTTTTTTTTCTCTCTTTAGAAACAACTATTTGGCCTTTTTTTTATAAATTAATTCTTTATAATAAATTTACTGGCTTATGTCTGACGAAACAAATTTAAGGGCTTAAGATTAGTGTGCATTTAATCAACTTTAATTTTAAAACTATTTTTTTATTAGTTTTTTCAGAGAGGACGTAAACATAATTTTCTTAATTACAGAAAAAGTTTTTAAAAATAATTTCTTTGAAAATAATATTGAGCATCTAGCATTCTACTCTCTAACTCTTTTTTATACTTTTTTTTTTATTTATGCCAAGATTCTTTGTTAATATATTTGTTTCGGAACATCAAACTCTCATATGTATTGTAAATAACTAAATATCATCTTCTCTTAATCTATCTAAACTATATCTTTTTATCTTACTATAAAATATAAATTCAAAGTTTAATTATTTATTAATAATATATTATAATTATCTTCATAATAATGCATATAACAATCATTTATCGATCTACTAATTACATTGATTAAACTTCAGAGTTTATAAAAGTTTCTTTTAGTCTGGTAGAAATTATGAAAGGTTATTAGTATTTTATTTTTAGATTAAATTATAATTTTGATTTTCTTATTTTTTATTTATTTTAGATTTAAAATATTTATAATTATTATCCAATTCTTAATTTTGCAAATGTTTTGTTTTTTATTGTGTAATATAATTATAAGTTTAACGTATACTATCATTTAAGTGTGATAAAAAGATGTTCATTAATTAAAATATAATGTAAGCTTATATAAATTGAGAATTATATTAAAATAAAATATTTTAAAAATTAGAAAACTAAAATAAAAACTAAAATCACGTACGGAATTAAAAAATAAATTATAATTTATTTTTATGAAAAAAAGACTTATGCACTTATAATATAAAAAATACATTTCTATATGTATTAAAAAAAGAATTTCCAAACTCCGCGTTTGCGTTGATTCCAAAACGGGAAGGTGGTGGGGGGCACGATTGGCGGTGAACACTGAACAGAATGGTCCCACGCGCTAGCAAGAGTCGTTTCATTACAGATATATTTCCATTATTTCTTTTTATTTTTATAAAAATTTTTATACTATGTATATTCATCATCTATCATCCATTCAATATTCATGAAGATGTGACTAAGGACTTTTATGCTATATATATATATACCCATCATTTATCATCATCATGCATTCAATATTCATGAAGATGTGACTGAGGACTTGGTAGTTGGTAGCTGTTTGTTTCATATTTTTTTTTTATATTTATTAAAGTATGAAAGATGATAATATTTATTCTCAGATTTATTAAGAGAAAATTATTTTAATATATTTTAATTTTATAAAAAATATTTACTCGTGATTATATAAATTTTATTTCAGTACCGAGCATGATCAAATTTACTTATGGAGTTAGGGCCTTGAACCCGTAATATTTACAATAATAAAAATTTTAATATATAATATTTTAACACGTATGTTTTAAAAAGTTTGATGTTTTGATTTAGTTAATTATTTTTATTTAAAAATTTGATTGTAAAAGTAATAATATTTATGTACTGTTTTATTTTTGGATAAAATGTTTTAATGTTTTTTCTAGTATTCATTTTAAATTAAAAATATTTTTTCTTCATTAATGTTCAGTATAAAGATAATTATAAATTAATAATTATAATATTTTATTGATATTTTAAAATATGTAAAAGATTAAATTAGTAATTAAATAAATTTTAGTATTTCTTTTATCCTATAATTGATTTGAAAAAAAATAATTATTCATATTAATTTTTGTTGATCAAGTAATCTTATAAATCACCTATTATAAATTTTAAGTAAAAATTTATTTAATAAAAATACTAATTTTTATTATAATTTTTATTTTTTCAATTTTATTTTTTATTTAGGTTTTTATTTCATCATAATCTTATAAGACTGTTATCTCAAGTTGAGAATATTCATTATTAAAAAAAATATAAACTTTATTTTCATACTTTATTTTACAAATCTTATTTCCATGCTACAGAGATATAAAAATTTCTCAAAAAAAAGGAAATATAGAAAAACTGTATTTTTTATGAATGCAAGAAATTATTATTTAATTCTTACCTTATCTTTATTTTTATTATTTATTCTAATATTTAAAAAATTATAAATATTTTAAAAATAATAAAAATTAATCAATATATTTTTTAAATATTCAAAATAGTATTTTTATATTATATATTTTTTTTTAAAAAAATGTAAAACAAACGTTTCATAAGTTATATATTGTATACAAATAAGAGTTTAATTAATATATACTGAAAATATAAGATATTGTTACATTGATATTTAATGATAATTTTTCATAATTTATGTAACTTTAAAAATATTAATAGATAAAGTCAATCAATTTAAATTTATTATTATAAATAAAAAATTATGATTGAAATGTTAATATAAAATTTATTACACAAACATACCTATTAATTAAACTCTACAAATAATTACTTATTTCAGTTAAGAATAATGTCACTCATGAATGCATATTTGGATGTTTCTGAAACTAATTATATTGTAATTTTTGTGTTAATCTTTAGCTCTAGGAGTGGGAAAGGAAGAGGCCTACTCAATTCCCTTCGGGTGGCCTCGGTAGCTACATATCTTTAGTTGCTAGCTTCTATCGCGCGCATGGAGCTACACTCCGGGAAGCTACGCTCCCCTACGTTCCGATCTAAGTTATTTCCTAGAGTTTCGATAGCTCGCTAGAGCTATCGTATTCGTATTCCTATATATTTCATATATAGTAATATTCATACTCTATCTCTAGCTCACTATCTCAGGGGAGTAAAATGATTTTTCTTTCTTTTTTTCTATTGAAGTAATATTATTATTTTAAGAAATTTTTATAATAAATTTTATATATTTACATTTTTATTTTCTTACATTACTCTTTTTCTCACTTGCTTTTTTTTTATAAACTGTTGTAATTTTTTTAAAAAGTATATTTTATCAGTAAAAAAATATAAAATTTTTGTCATCGTAAAAAAAATATTGAAACAACATCATGGGAGAGGTAATTTTTTAAATAAACTAGATATTATACCCTTTTATAAAATTATGTTCCTCTTTAATTCTCATAAAATTATGTTTGTATATTTATAAGAGAATATAATTAATTATAAAAAGATATATTATAATTTCTTATCAAAATTTTTAAAACATTACTTTTTTTTATAAAAAAATAACGAGATATTTCGAACATCTATCACTTGATCGAAAAACATGAAATAATAATTAATAAATATTTTGAATTCAAATCATTTTAAAAAAATTATAAACAAATATTAATTATTAGTGAAAGAATTCAAACTCACACCCCACAAAATTATTAAATAACTCCGTTCATTTTAAAAAGTTTAAAACTATTATTCATAAACTGTCTTTTACGATATATTTAATTGTAAAGGTTGTTAAAAAATCGAAAAATCCTAAATATACTTATAGATTATCATAATATCTGGTTATATTTTATTTCTAAAGATATCGGTAAAATGAATTTTTAAGATTGAATTTATTTCATGGATGAAATGAATAAAAATAAATCAGAAATAAAATTAATAAAATATATGTATTGTTTTATCTTCATATATCTTTCTTGTAAAAGATATTAATAGATCTGGACCGATCCGTAAACCCAAACTTAACCCAATTTGACTTGTGAACTGATAAAAAAATGATCAGATACACTCTAATTATTGACGGATCGGATCATGAATTTAAAACTTTGGAAATTTGATCCGTAAAATTTAAAGTTCAAAATTTTTATTTTATATATATATATATATATATATATATATATTTGTTTATTTATTTACAAGGATGAAAAGAGTAAATTTTCAATACAATCATTAAAAATACTCAAACTTCATATAGTAACTATTTGAGATAATCCATATCCATTTCAATTTAGCAATTTTTAAATTTCAATTTCATGTTTCCATTCACGAGCTAAGAAATCTCAAATCTCCATATTTCTATTTCAATTAACCAATTCTAATTTCATATGACATATTTCCTTATTTCAATTGGCAATTTAATTTTTACTTTTTCAAAGTCTCAAATGTAGTTAGTTTTATGATTTATATAGACTACTTTTATGTTTACTAATTTATTTTTTATGCTTTATAAAAAATAAAATAGTTTTAAAAATTTCCTTCGAAATCCACAAATTTAATCTAATCAAATTTAATCGGATCAGATTTCATTTTATCTCAAATTCAATATGTGAGCACCCCTATTTTTTCTAAACACAATATGTTATATTATTTATTTATTTATAATAATTTCTTTTTTATTTTATGTTCTTTATTTCTGTCTTCTATACCAAACAAAACCCAAATACCAGTTAGAAATTTATGCATTCTCTTCTAAAAAAATAATCCTGTAGAACCATCACTTGTTTCACAACATATCCTCTTCTAATACGAAAGAGTAGCTAAATTAATGAAATTGTGATGTTTAACTTGTAACATTGTTACATAAAAGGACCTTAAGTTTGAATTAAAGAGAAGTGCAATAAGTATTTTTTAACACACTTCTCACAATATGCATTATATAATTAGTTAAAGTTGATTGAAAACTAAAAATTAAAAAAATCATACATACCAAATAAACTCACTCAAACAAAGACCTGCCAATTACCAAATCGGTGTCGTTGTCTGTTTCCCAGTTTTGTGGTATCATTCAAAAAGTGAATTTGATGAAATGGTTACATATCCATTCATGTTTCAGGAAATAAAATAAAAGAAAGAATAAAAGGCAATGAAAACATTTTATATCAGTACGATCGTTAAAACAAAAACTTTTGTTGAAATTAACTCGAAACAATGAAGAATTGTTTTCCGTTGATCTGGCACAAACTCACAAATTATTGTTGCATGATTTGATTTTATTTATCATTTTAAAAATTAAAATAAACATTTTAAAAAACATATCAATTTAAATAAGTACATAATATTGTCTATATAAAGAAATTGTTCATAATCCTATTCTGTCAGTGTGTCCGTTAGCAATACATGCACCGTGATTCCATAGAACAATGATGAAATTTAAAATTATAATCTTCCTTGTACACATTATTTTCTATCATCAATTTAATTTAAGTGGTATCATACATATTAGAACTGGTTCATCTACGTAGCTCAGATATTGATCAATGAGTATTTTAAAAAGTAATAAAATATTTAGTTAGAAAGTGAAAGAGTGAGGGTTATTAATGGATATACCTTTTTTTGGTGAATTAATTGATAGACATTTCCATTTTCGTTTCTGATTTCAGAATATGTCATAAATGCTAGTTGTATTTTAGTGACATATATCAAACCAAAGTACAACTACAACACATGTCCATACATAAATGACCCTCAAAATATCTCGATCTGAGTACTGATTAGCCAACCCACAGGACAAGAACATGGTGCGGCAAGTAATTAAATATTCATCTTTTAATGTTTTCAATTGATCTAATCTCTTTAGACGCCCCATCAAAGCAACAAACACATGTGATTGGTACTAGGATGTTTACTAAACTCCTCAATTTTTTAAGAGTTTAACTGGATGTCTTTACTTATGTTTATACTTGCAATGACTTTTCAATGTTCAAGTAAACCTGAATACAATTTAGAAATATATGTTATAAAAAATAATAATATAATAAATAAGTGACTCAAATCTAAATAATATTATTTTTTTATTGTTTTTACCTTGGGTTTGGGTATGCTAAATAGGTGTTAACCTATGATGGTAATCTGGGTATTTAATCTGGACTAATCCTTTATTGCGAATGCTTCGATTATGATCGAGGTTATTTGGAACACCTTGACTTGTTGTCAAGTTATTTTCGACTCTATTTGGTCCGATCCTGCCTTAGGATTGTAATGACTTATTTATTTAATAGGTTATAAATTCATAAAATAAATAGTTGTGTGAAATTAAATTTAAGTTTTACTTAGATTATTGATTGAATTGAGGTGTGAAGAGTTTATTAATCGTGTTGATACTCTGAGGTTGTATTATGTGGATGGTGAGATGAGAATAATTGTTATCCATTTGTTTCAGAAAGTTTTTGGAAATCTATTTAGGGGAGGTGCAAATAGCAAGCTGAACTTACTAAGTACACCCTGGTCCCTCTTTTTCTTCTTCCAATTTCCTTCTTCTTGTGCCCTGATTCTCTCTCACTTTGTCGTGATTGAACCCTTGCTTGCATGGTCAAGCAATTGTTGCAGGAATTCAATGTAGTCTTTTTCATTACTCTTGATTCTAAGTGGTGATCAGTATAGGTAAGTATGATCATAATTTCTCAAACCTTTTTTCGTTCATTTTCTGTTAAGGCATTCTCTTTGGATAGGGGATTCCCTTTAAAAATCCTAATTCCTCAGGTCCCTGTTTGATTTGAAGTTTTCATGCTTTAGGAGTAGTTTCTTCGTGGGATTTCTTTCTTTCTATTAAAGTTGGCTTTTAAAGGAAGAAATAGGTAAGGAAAGCCAAAACCTTACTTTTATTTTGAAGTATTGTGTCTTGGTGGAGTGAAATAAATAGGATGTAATTGATTGAGCTATTGAATTGAATTTGTTTATAATACCAAATTCTTTGTGTTGGTGATAATTGATGGTTTGATGATTTTTGTGATATTTGGTAATCATTGATGATTTTAGATAATAATGTATATTTATTGATGATTTTTGTGATATAGGATGTTTATTGGTTATTTTGGATGATAATGGATAGTTATTGGTGATATTTGATAATTATTGGTGATTTTGGGTAATGTTAGATGTGTGTATTGTTGGTTTTAGTTATAATTGATGTTTATGATCAAGTATGGTGATAACTAGAATCATGATGAAGTACATATTATTATGATGTATGATGGTGAGGTGTATGTTGAATTTGATGAATGTAGGCAATCACTCAGGAGTAACTTTGCCTTGGATGATGTGCATATACAAGTGTAGGTGAGGTGTATTAAGTTACAGTTGCACCTGAGGTAAATGTAATCCAAATATCAAATATGCACGCAGGTGAAGGTAATATGTGGTTTTACATTGTGATCCCGTGTGATACAGGTGGGAAGGTACCCATGCGATATACTTGATTTTTAGTAATATTTGGTGATTGAATAGTTATCATTTAATGGTTAAATGTCTTTTATACTATGCTTACCCTTGCTTTTGTGCTATTTTATATAACTGTGATGATCGTGCTTTGTAAAGAGCAAACAATAGTGATGGTGTTGTGAGACAGGTGATGATATGTGACTGTGCTAGAAAACTTGATTTGAAGTATTATACGTTTTAGACCAAATCTTGTATAATCCTTTGAACTATATGTAATAATTAGAGTATAGAACAAACGAAGTATAACTGAAATAGGTGGTATGGTAATGAACTTGGTATGTAACTTATATCTATATTATGTTGGGGTATATGGTATAAAGTTGGTTTAAGTGTGATGGTTTTTTCTAAAGAGTTATGCAATTGAGTTCTGTAGTATGTATAACCTCGTTAGGTGATGAGTCTTGCCCAGCGAGAGTTCGTATCTGTTAGGAATGTTTTTATATTTGCTCCCAACGAAAAGTCTCACCTAGCACAAATACTTCTTTGTTAAAAATTAACTTGGTTTTGCACCCAACGACATAGCTTGTTGAGTGAAGTTCTTTCACTGGGGCAATTACTTTCAAGGTCTTTGTTGTGCGACGGTGGTTGCTAGGTGAGCATCCCAGTTTCTCGTTAGGTGACCCAATTCATTTGACAAGATGGTGCAGTGTATAACATAGTTTACTTTGTTTGCAAATTCATTATTTTTATATGTACATTGGTTAGTATTGGAGGAATAATGTTTATAATTTATGAGTAGTTGGATAATTACTTTGGGAAGTCAAAATAAAAATTTAGTGTGAGTTTTTATTCGTCTAGAAAATAACAATAATTGATAAATAATGTGTTAAGTGAATGATAAATTTTGGGATGTTACAAGGTCATCCAAATATATTTTTAATATTTTATCAGTGTTAATATAGTTTATGTAACTAAATCTATTAATAATATTTTAGTAATTTATCATCAAATTTAGTGACATAAAGTATAAAAAGCATTTATTGTCAAATATTTTAGTATTTTTTATAATTTGACATTTTTTAATATTGTTAGAGATTTTATAAATTTTTTGTCTATACTATTAATAAAGGAAATTCTTTTTTTTATGTCCACTTTTCAAAATACGTATTCTACCCTTACCTATTTGAAAATTAAAAATAAACTACTTTGCTAAAGACCCGCAGCCTCTCCCTCTCTAAATATAAACTTTGTTACTAGATCAACTTTATAACCTTAAGAAAATTTTACTTTAAAACATTTATATCCAACAAATATAATTGTTCTGCTATCTATATTTTATAATCTATAATATATATATATATACATATATATATATATATGTATATTATCTATACTATTTATAAAGGGAATTTCCTTTAAAAAGATTCGAATCCACTACCCTTCCCCCCCTCATTTTTTCATATATGGATTTTGCCGCTAGATCAACCTTATAATCTTAAGAAAAAAACTACTTCAAAAAACATTTATATCCAACATACATAATTATCCTAGTATCTATAATCTATATGTATAACCAATAATTTATAATATTACATTATCTATATTCTATGTTATTAATAAAGGAAATTCCCCTTTTGATGTATACTTTTCAAAATACCTATTCTACCATTTTTAAAAAACAAAGAGAAAAACTTACTTTGTTAAAAGAAAAATTTGAACCAATCACCTCTCCTTCCCCCATTTTCTCATATACAGACTTTGACATTAGATCAAATTTATAACCTTTAGAAAAAAAATTACTTTAAAACATTTATAGCCAATATACATAATTGTCCTACTATCTATAATCTATATGTATAATTAATAATCTATAAATTATATTATCTATACTATTAATAAAGAAAATTTCCTTTTTTATGTTTATTTTTCAAAATACTTATTTTACCCTTTAAAAACAAAAAGAAAACTACTTTATCGTAAACAAAGAAATAAAAAATTAGCAAAATATATTTCAAAACATACTAAACTAAAATTATTATACACAAAATGACACAATGAATTATTTATATTCTATCATGTTATTACAAAATATATTAAATTAAAATCCTAAAATTGTTATAACATATGAAAATAGAAATGTGAATACATTGGTGTTGTCATGCCTGTGTTTTCGCTAGTAATAAATAATGAGAATATGACATTTTGGTATCTAAATTTTATTACTATTTTATCCTTGTAAACATTTTATGACTTTTCTCTCTTTATTAATACATGTATACCTTCCTAAAACCTTACCACAAATCAACATTCTTTAAATATCATTAATATATATATGTATACCTTCAAACATGAATACTTTTTAATAGAAATGCGAAAACACGACAATATGTTGAATTCTATTCAAACTTTCTTATTTCTCAATTTTCTCAAATTTATTGCAATTCTGACATATTCATTGATGATTTGACATATTACTATTATGTTAACATAAACAAAAAAATAATATACTAAAATTATTGTACACAAAATGATACGGTAAATTATTTATATTTTATCATGTCATTAAAAAACATATTAAATTAAACTATAAAATTATTTAAACATAAAAAAATAGAAAGGCAAATACGCAGGTGCGACAACGCCTGTAATTTTTCCTGTGTTTTTGTTAGTTAATTAATAAAAATATTATTAAAAGTTACATATATTTTATAAAACTTCTAAAAAAATGCTCAAAAATTAATTATCATTAAAGTGATTGATATTTTATATTAATATTATGATAACAAAGTTTAATTTCTCTATCTAAAAACAAATAGATTCAAATCTATTTGTTTCATTCTGGGAGGCAAAAGTTCCATAAAGGTTGTATTTCATTGATGGAGATTGTTACTAGATGAGGTCGACCATCATATTTCTCAATCCTTACCTCTTCTATATGGCTTGTTTATTTGAGCTGGTGAAGTAAGAAAATTGAGGCATTTCATTTGGCATGTTGCAATTTATTGTATTTGAAATACACAAAAATGATAAGTTTAATTAGTATCTACTTTCAGGTAAAGAATTTTATATAATTTTAAACAACTTTATACTTTAAAAGTTATATAAATGGAAAAAAAGTGTAATTAAACTCACAAATCTTAGGCAAGATAAAAACGAGAAGGAGCAGAGGAAAAGGGAAAACTCCATTCTAATTCTCATTAATGAAAAATAGGCCAAATATATACGAATGAGAGAAAAGAAGGAGGTTACAGAGAGAGAAAACTGTTACCAGCTATGATGAGAGATAAAAGAGAAAAAGAAAAGAAAAGATACTAACCAAACTATACAAGCAAAAATGTAATAGAAAAGGAAGGCAAGCAAAACAACAATTAACAGCAAAAGTAATTAACCATCCTTCTTTGGTTTATTTGAATCCTTCTTTGGTTTATTTGAGATATGAGAGACCCCTTCAAGTTGGGAATGAATGTTATACATTCCCAACTTGCCATAAGAAGCTTTGAAGACATGAGGACGAAGGACTTTTGTGAGAATGTCTGCAAGTTGCATTGAAGAAGAGATAAGAGGAAACTTGAGAACACCAAGATTAACTTTCTCCCAAACAACATGGCAATCAATCTCGATGTGCTTAGTTCTCTCGTGAAAAACATGATTGCAAGCTATCTGAATAGCAGAATCATTGTTACAGAATAACAACGCATATTTCTCATAAGGGATTTTGAAGTCATCTAGAAGATAAGTAAGTCATTGAATATCGCAAGTAGTCGATGCAAGAGCACGATACTCACCCTCAGATGAACTTCTTGAAACTATTGCTTGTTTCTTAGACCTCCAAGAGATTAAAGAATCAACCAAATAAACAGAAACCCAGTAACTGAGCGTCTTGTTTCTCTGCAACTGCCCAATCTGAATAACTAAATCCTTTTAGTTGCAAAAAGCTTAAGGAAGGAAAAAAAAAACCCAGCTTCAAGTGACTGTTTTAAATATCTTAAAACATGAAAAACAACTATGTAATGAAGGTCAATAGCGGAGGATACAATCTGACTTAAATTTTGAACTGCAGAGGCGATGTCTGGATGAGTGGAAGTGAGATAAATGAGTCTTCCAATCAGCCTCCTATAGGGAGAAGGATCTAAAAGAGCAATGCCTGTGTTTGAGGTGAGGTTAGTTGTGTAATCTGTTGGAGTCGAAATAGGTGCACAAGCTAACATTCCAACACCTGCTAATATATCAAGAACATATTTTCATTGAGAAAGATGGATATCATTAGATGAACAAGCTATTTCAAGGACAAGAAAGTATTTTAGATTACCAAGATTCTTCACTTTAAAGTTTTGATCAAGAAGAGTGTGATATGGGATATTTCTGATAAATCGTTTCTAGAGAGAATGATATTATCCACGTAAATAAGAGGGGTTTTAATGGAGGTACCCATGAACTTCAAAAATAAGGAATGATCAGCTTGAGAATAATGGTAACCATGAAGGAGGAGAAAACTAGACAAGTTAGTATACCATTGACAATTTGCCTGTTTGAGCTCGTATAGAGAACGTTTCAGAAGGCACACTTGGTCATGTTGAGCTTATAGACTTTGGGAATCTGCATGTAAAATTCCTCATGGAGCTCCCCATGCAAGAAGGCGTTATTCACATCAAGTTGTTTAAGATGCTAGTTAAAAACAACATACCGTGGTTATCTTAACAACAGGGGAAAACGTGTCAAGAAAATCAAGCCCTTCAAGTTGGTTGTATCCCTTTGCAACTAAATGTGCCTTGTACCTCTCAATAGGGCCATCAATATTATATTTAATTTTGTAAACCCATCTAAATTTAATAGCAACCTTGTCAGGGGCAACTTGGTTAAGGCCCAAGTTTGGTTCATCTCAAGAGCAACAAGTTCTTTCTTCATATCCTTAACCCAACATTCAGATTTCAAAGTCTCAGCACAAGAGTATGGTTTAGTGATTACAGTTATTGAACAAGTAAAATGCTGAAAAGAATGTGAAGGTGATTATAAGAAAGAAAAGAGTGGAGAGGATACCTGACATTTGAAGAAACTAGTATAGATGTAGTAATGTTACAATGGAAATATCTTAAGTAGCTTGGTGGTAATTGAGTTCGAGATGAGTGCCTAATATGAGTAGGTTGGGGAAGATTGATCATAGGTGATGACTCATGAGGTGATGTAGGAACACTTGAAGGTTGATTAGAACAAGAATGGTTGTCATGTGACTCGAGAAAGTATGGTTGAGGCATGACATGTTGAGTGCTGTTGGGACAAGGCTGTAAACGCTCGGGGGAGTTGGCAGGGCTAAAAGATATAAGCTGGTCATGAAAATGGTCTATTCTGCTGTAGGGGTAAAGTTTATAGGCTGATTATGGAAAGTGGTCTCAGCCATAGGCTGAAAGTTATGACTGACAGACAAAGAAGTGTCATTGTCCCCATTTTTGGCTTTTTGAATGTAAGAAAAATGGTTTTCTTAAAATATTACATTTCTACTAACATCAATGAAGTTATTTTTTAGATTGTATAATAGGTAACCCTTTGTGTAATTGTTGAAACCAATAAATATACATGGGTCAATTTGGGCATCCAACTTTTTACGATTGGCAGACAAAGTACTTTCAAAGCAAATGTAATCAATGACCTTGAATAAGGAAATATCACAGTTTTTATTGTGTAACTTTGTGTAGGGTGAAATTTCACGTAAAATCGAGTAGGAATGCAATTTATTAATGTAATAGTATGTTGAATGACAAAACACCAAAATGAAGGAGGTAGACCACTATGGAACAACAAAGCACAGGTCACATTGAGAATGTGTTGATGTTTCCTTTCCACAATCCCGTTTTGCTCTGGAGTTTCAACAGAGCTAGTTTGGTGAATAATTCCTTTTTCTAGAAAGAAATCATTCATAAAAAACTTAGCCCCGTTATCAGTTCTTATAACTTCAACTTTGGTGTCAAATTGCCTTTCAACATGAGAAATGAAATTAATTATGTTTTTCCTTGTTGAAGCTTTATTAGTCATTAGATTAATCCAAGTGTGTGTAAAGTCATCTACTATGGTTAGGGAAAATCAATGCCCGTGCATGGAAGTCACAGAACAGGGTCCCCATATATCAATGTGAATTAATTCAAAAGCCTTTGATGTTGTAGAAATACTTAAAGGAAAAAGAGAGTCTTTTCTATTTTGAAAAGTGGCATGTACCACAATGTAATCTTTATTTACAGTGATGAATTAATATTGTTTTATCATGGACTCAATTCATTTGTGTGAAGGATGTCCTAAACGAAAAATGTCATAGATCTATAGGTATAATGCTAAAATCGAGGTGAATAACAGCAGAACATGAAGGTGGATTGGTTACAGGTATAGCATTCAGAGTATATAATCCATTGCTAATCTCAACTATACCAATCTTCCTCAATGTGTTCAAGTCCTGTATAATGCAAGAGTTTGGGAGAAAAGTCAATTTGCAGTGAAGAGATGAAACTAGATTGAAAATAGAAAATAAAAGTGAAATTTGGTATGTACAGAACATTAGATAGTACAAAATGATCACTGAATTTAATCACACTTGATGATTGGCATGGATGTGTTGACTATTTGAAAGCTTAACAACAATGGGTTTAATGGGAGTATATGTAAAATAGTAGGAAAGTGAAGAAGCTATATGATCCATAACACTCGAGTCTAATACCTAAAGTGCCTTTGTGTTATGTGTGTTAATGTTAAGAAGAACAAGGCTACCATTAAAGGTATGAATAGAAGTAGACATAGAAAAGCTTAGTTGGTTAACTTGCAGTGAGTTTGAGGTTCCAGACTAAGACTGCTGCATTAAGGCTATCAGGGAATGATATTGCTAAGCTGTGAGATGAAACTCCTGTTCCTCACCTTTCTGAGCTTGCTCGTTTTGATCAGCGACCTTTCTCCCCTCATTAGTCATTGTGCTATTGACACTAAAGCTTCCATTCTTGGCTTGCGATTTGAAACCAAGAGGGAAACCATGCTTTCTATAACATGAGTCAATAGTATGACCACTCCTTCCCACAATGAGAGCAAAACTTGCTTCCTTTCCCGTAGGTGGATTTACTTCCCTTAGATTTAGGAAACCCATTTTTCTAAAACACGAATTCTCACTATGTTTGATCTTCTCACAAAAGGTGCATGAAGTTCTTCCTTTAGCAGCAACGTTTCCAACAAAATTCTTTCCTTGTAGTTGGCGTTCTTATTGTACCACATAAGAAAAGATCTTAGTGATCTGAGGGAGTGGTTCCATAAGAAAAATGTGTGACTGAACATTGCTACACTGATAATTTAGGCCACGAACGAATTGCATGGCTTGGTCTTCAATCCTTCATCGAGTAATGCTGGGAAGCACGCCACAGGATCATTTTATCGAGCATTTGCATATTAACTCAGATCTGTAGTTGTCTAGTTCATCCCAGATAATACGTAACTTAGTGAACTACTTAGTTATAGAGAGGTCTCCTTGCTTGATGGATGATGCTTCTCATTGTAACTCGGAAACACGAAGAAGATTGCCTTGCGCATATCAGGATTTCAAGTTACGCCAAATATCCTTGGCTTTATTCATCCATACGATGCTCTATCTGATGGAAAGAGAAACAAAGTTCACGATCCACGAAGCCACCATGTTGTTGCATATTTTCCAGGCACCATGGAACCTATCATGAAGAGGTGGTTTTGGACCGCTTCCGTCTATGAATTCTAGCTTGTTTTTGGCACTAATAGCTGTCTCCATGGATTTGCTCCATGTATGGTAATTATTGAGCTCGAGAACAGGAGATACGAAAGGTGTAGAAGGATTTTCACTACAGTGTAAGTAAAGATAGCTATGAATGCTAACTTGAGAGTCCATTCCTTCACTCGTAATTGAAGAAATGGAAGACATGAAATGAAAAATGAAGCAAGAGTAACGCAACAGAGCCTGTTAATGGAAGAACTCTGATACCATCACAAAGCTTAGGCAAGATAAAAATGAAAAGGAGCAAAAGAAAATGGCAAACTCCATTCTAATTCTCATTAATGAAAAATGGGCCAAATATATACAACGAAGGAGAGAAAAGAAGGAGGTTACAAAGAGAGAAAACCGTTACCAGCTATGATGAAACATAAAAGAGAAAAATAACAAAAAAATATACTAACCAAACTATACAAGCAAAAATGTAAGGAAGGAAAACAATATATAGCAATTACCGACAACAACAATTAACCATCCTTCTTTAATTTAATTAGTATCTACTTTTAGGTAAAGAATTTTATATAATTTTAAAGAATTTTATCAATTAATATTTTAAAAGTTATATAAATAAAAAAAAATTAAACATAAATATAAAAATATTTTACACTGTTTATATATACTAATTAAATTAAATAATAATATACTTTTTTAAGGTAAATCTTTTGACAGGCAAAAAGTGATGAGAACATCATATCCTTAACTTGAGAGTAGTTTTTATGCAAGAGAAAGAAAACAAATATGATTTTATCTTGGACTTGGTATTTAGATTCTAGATCCACATGCTTAGTCTCTCAATCGTAAAATCTTTTATGAAGAACTCGTTATTAGTTTAAAGTTTGATATGATTCTTAGCAAGATCAACTTGTTAGCCTTTTCCTCCTCTATTTTTTTAGGAAAAAAATCTTTATATATATATATATATATAGCTCGTTGCACATCTTGTTTAAATTAGCTTATATCAATGAAACTTATCTTCCGTCTTTACAAAAATAATATTATGATAAAAAAAAAGGTCAAACGTAGAAGCGAATAATTAATAATTAAGAAGGTTTTGCTTTTGCTGTCAATTAATTGCACAGATCCCACAGATCCCATTGGCCATTACAAAACAGAATACAGATTTTTGTGGCGCCCATGGCATGCATGCCTACGCTTGCCGTCCCGTCTTCAGTTTCCTCTTTCTAGTTAGCTATTTATTTTTTTTATACAATTACTAAATTCACAACCTTTCTCTCTCTTTTTTATAATTTTTAAATTATAATATTATATTATTTTTAAATTTTTATTTTATTTATAATAATTTCTAAATTATAATGTTATATTATTTTTAATTTTTAATTTTATTTATAATTTTAGTATTTTTTATTTATTTTAATTTCTACATTTTAAAAAAAATGTAATCTTGATCAAATTCTCAATTTTATATGTATACTTTTTATTTTAATAATTAAATTACTTCTCGATTTTTTCTTAAAAAATAAGTTAATTCTAAGTTTCAATTCAATCAAAATAATATATATATATATATAAATTAAAAACTAAATCAAAATTATATATTTTCTAAGACTAAATAAAAAAAATTAAAAATATCAAAATGACAAATAAAGGTTTAAAGGAGACCAAAATTATAATTTGGTATATACTTTATGATTATATTTAATATTATTTTTATATAGATTTGTGAAAAATAATCTTACTTAAATCGAATCAAATAACTGTAAGTAGTAAAGTTTTCTTTAATATTTAATATAGCTACCCAAGACTTAAATTAAAGAAGAGTTTAATTGATATACACGGTCACTAACATTCAATCCTAACTTTTCATTTATGATGAACGACGGTTTTTCATTTATGATGAAGGAAGAGTTATAACTGAATGTAAGTATAAAAATATTTTTATACTAACGGTGTATATTAATTAAACTCATTAGAAAATACTCATTAAATTAAAATAATTTAAATTAATTGATCAACGCATTGAATAATATATATTTAATATTGATAATGTGAGATTTTGTTTCCTTGATTACGATAATAAATAATGTTATTATTTGTGCAAAATGTCATTCACAACTTTGCCCAATATATAAAAGTGAGATTTTTCTTTTGTTTGTTTGTTTGGATGGATGTGTGTGGATTTTAATACATGGGTTGGATGATGGTAGATTTAGATCCAATCAAGATCACTTATCTTCAACATGAAAATGAATTTGACCAAACCAATAACATTGGATTTCAAATTCTTTACTAAGAATAAAAAATGAAACAAGTAGAAAAGGTTATCCAACGTACTATAATAGAACTTTAACTAATTCCGTAAAATGAAATTGCAGGCTAACCTAAATTAGAGCAAACTCAACCATATACAGTGGTACAAAAGGACCTATTCAATATCATTAATAACTTATTAGGAAATGAAACCATGATTGATATTAGTACTGAACTCCTTTAATTAGTCAATGGGATTACGTACGAGACAAGAAGCAGGGAAAAAAAATTTAAAATTATTAGACTGACCATTCAAGATTTCAATAAATACTTTTTCCACCAAACATGTTTCGAAACGAAATCTTACTTGTTTTCCAAATATTGTTCGTAATTCGTGCCAAGTTAATTTACATTAAATAAAATTGAAAACAATTAAACAAACAAAATCCATGTAAATATACTGGACAATGCAATATTGGGTTATGTAGTTCGTCATTTTCATCCTGCTTATGTACTAATGTTTTGGTAACATCACATTTTTTTGGCTAACATGCTTATATGCTAATTTATTGATCGGTTACTAGTTTTTAACATTTATGAGCAATTTGTTTAAGTCAAAAAAATACAAGTCATTTAAAAAAATTATATAATTTTAATAAAAACAGATATTTTTTATGTTTTGGTATAGATATAAAAACATTTTTTAATTAAAACTGGTTATTAATTTGTTTGACTATATAAATTATATAAGACTTGTTTTTATGATAAAATTTTATATAATTTTTTTTATAAACAATTATAAATAATATGTTATTTTTAATAATTACTTTTGATAGACATAATTGTAAATGAACGTTTGATCTTATTCTCGTTTAAGTACATCCCACATTTTTATGAGAATAGATACATAATTGATATCTATAAGTAAACTCCTAATGTTTTTATTTCAGTGTACCTCTCACACCTTTCTAGAAATACCCACACCTATGTGGGATAAATATTTTAATTCATTTTATGATTTTAATTGATAAAAATATAGTTTCTACATAATTTTTTTATAAGAACATAATTCTTTTCATTAAAATAAATTATTTTTTTAAGAAATTATATTCGGATCACGAAATCTGTTAACTTAACGAACTAGTCTGGAGACTCACACACACATATTAAAAATAATTAAAAACTTCTAATATTTTTTAAATAACTAAAGCATAACATATCTTACTAAAAATTATATAATTATTTATAATAATCTAAAATATTAAAATACTAAATGTCTAAAATATAACAATTTACAAAAAAAAAATCACAACATTAACATAAACTTAGTTGAAATGACAATTTATTCCTTTAAACAAGTTACTGTCTAAGCTCGTGATCAAAAGTTTGTGAGTTTTGTTGACTGAGCTTAATTTTTTTTATAATTTTGATTCTTAAAAAAAAAAATCTAAAACTCACAAACTTGAAAAGTTCGTAAACCTCAGTCTATATACCGAACTTTGGTCGTATATTTCATGGTAGTCCACAAACTTAAATTCAAATAAGGAATGCTTTAAGTTGATTTGATCATACATTTGTGTTCCTTCGTAACTAACAAGAGTCACTTCTAACTGATTTTGCGGCGTGTGGTAAGTGCCAACGAGGTGGCGGAGACGGGTGGGTGTGATGCCGACAAGAAGATGAAGAAGAGGGTAACGTAATATAAGTATTTTTCATTATTATTTAGGGTTCAATAGCAAAGTGGTGGTGAAAAAAGAAAAGCTCTATGAACAATTATCCAAGGCCCATAATTGGTAGGCCCCCAAAAAACTCAACCTATTTAAAAAGTAATTAATATTTTTATTTTCTTAAGCCTAAACAACAATTTATTCATCACATAGAGTACAATTTTGTGACCCTACCTAGTATACATAAGCTCGGACCGAAATCAACCATGAATCAATAACAAAAATCATAATCCTACAATTACCTCTAAAACATTATTATTGATTTTGGGTTGTTAGGTTAAGCTTTTTTCTAGAAATATTTTTAGAAGAAAAAGTTACAGAAGTTTTTTCATACTTGTTTTTAAGAGTTTAACACTCATGCACTTTATATTGTAAAAGATTTTTATACTAATGTTTAATTACAATCCTTCGTTTATATGAATTTTAAACTAATAATTGATAAAGTCAACAAATTTATTATTATATATGAAGAATTATGATTTGATGTCGGTGTAAAACTTTTTATACTACCGGTGCATAAATGTTTTTCTCTTTTTTTAAAAGATGTGTGACTTTTTAAAACTAATTTTAGTTAACATGTAATTTTTTTACAAATATGAGACTTTTTAAAAGTTAAGTAGTAAAAAATCACACATCATTTAAAAAAAATTATGAAAAAATGCTTTGAGTTTTTTCTTTATATTGTTTTTTGGTAAATCATCCAAACAATCCCTTAATAGTATAAAAAAATAATTGCATTAAAAAGTTAGTAATTATTTTTTAATAAAAAATATTTTATAAAACATTTTAAGAAATTAAAATTTTACTTTGTAGTATTTTTTTAAACTTTTCTCACATTAATATGATTGATTAATTGTACGTTGGAGAATTAGCAATCGTATGATCAAGTATTTACTTTGACTTCTATTTTTAGATTGTTCTCTAGGAATTAGTTATATTTAAAATATAAAATATTTATTTATAAGGACTTTGGTATATTACTGTTTCATTTAAGGCCCACAAATTGTGAACTGCAAAATATTATAACTAACCGTGTAAGATCATCTCAGTGTATATCCTGAAATGAAAATACACAACAATGTATAACAAAGTCAAACAAATCTAAGCCAAAATATAATCAACAATGAAGTGCATGATACTAACTAAAAATATTAAGTAAAAGTATGCTATGAAATTCAATGCATAGATTTTATGATTTCGTTCGAAACTAAGTAATGTTGATGGCTTGAGGCACCACTGGGTTTTATTGTTTTTATTCAAAATTTTTAAGGTACCTCAGATACCCATATAGTTTTAAAATGGCTTAAGTTTCTCTTATGTAAGGTTATTTTTGTAAAATTTTTTATTAAAATCTTATAAAATATTTTTTTGTTTGATTAAAATTTTACAAAAATCTTATTGTATTTTTGATAACTTACCACATGATCCAAAAATTTGATAAACAATCTATTGTATTTTTTTGTTTGAAAAAATTTTGATGCTTATTTATTTGGACTTTATCAAGATAAGAAAGAGAAATGAGAGGAAGAGCATATTTTTAAATTAACAAAGTTAAAGAATATTTAAGAATAGAAAAAGAAAATGTAAGAATAAAAAAGGTTAGGTGCATATATAAATAATACATACAATTAACCTATTTTATATTTGAACATTGAGAGGAAAAGCGAGAAGGAGAGAGAAAATAATATTTATAAAAATAATATTTTTATTCTTCGGTTGTATTTGAGTTGTAAGGAGTGTTTGTAAACACGCTATATTTTTTTCTTTTATTATTAATGTATATGTATAAATTAGAATATCTTTATTATTCAGTGTTATTATTCCTCATTTATATTGGTTGCTGCAAATATGATTATAAGAAATTCTGCATAATTTCTCTACAATTGGTATTGGCAGTTGTTATTATTATTATAATAACAGTTCAAAGAGATAAGATTTGAGTGGGAGCAATGGCTGCAAATGAAGGAAAGGTGAAAATTGATGTATCAACCTCTCTCATGAAACAAATTAGAGGGAATGAAGGATGAAAATTAGGCTTTTCTCGACAGACAAGGCCTCAGAGTTATTCGTTTGACGTTATCCCAGAATATTGCATTCAACATTGCAAAAGAAAATACCACGATAGGTCTTATGACAACTCTTTTTAATATGTATGAAAAGCTGTCAACCTCAAACAAAGTTTACTTTATGAGGCAATTATTTAATTTGCAAATGACAGGAGACGCATTCATTGGCAACACAACATCTCAATAAACTCAAAATAGTCACAACCCAATTGAGTTTAGGTATAATTGAATTTGATGAAGAAGTACGGACATTGATACTTTTCTCTTTTTTACCAGAAAGTTGGAATGCTACTGTCACCACAATGAGTAGCTCTTCAGGAGGCAATAAATTGAAATTCAACAATGTACGTGATCTGGTTCTCAGTGAAGAGATTCGACGAAGAGAGTCAAACGAATCCTCAACCTCTTTAGTTTTGCATACAAAGTCAAAAGGAAAAAATTTAACTAGAGGAACTAGACATTGTGGAAAGACCGAACACTATAAAAATTAGTGCAGGAGTGCATATAAGAATTAAGAGGTGAAGGTAGAGGCAAATGTTGCTTCTATGTCGAGAGAAGATGATGCATTGATTTGTTCTTTAGAGAACAAGAAAGAGTCTTGAGTCTTAGATTCTGAAGCATCCTTTCATGCTACTTCACAGAAAGAATTCTTTGAGAAGTATGTTCTCAGAAACCTCAACAAAGTTAACCTTCGTAATGAATAATCTTGTGTGAGATTGTGGGTAAATGTGTAGTGAAGATTAAGCTAAATGGGTCTACATGGGAATTGAAAAATTTTATACATATTCCCAAGTTGACAAAGAACTTAATCTCAGTCGGTCAATTGGCCAGTGAGGACTACACAACAGTCTTCCATGGAAATTATTGGAATATTTCAAAAGGTGTAATGGCAATTATTTAATTTGCAAATGACAGGAGACACATTCATTGGCAACACAACATCTCAATAAACTCAATATAGTCACAACCCAATTGAGTTTAGGTATAATTGAATTTGATGAAGAAGTACGGACATTGATACTTTTCTCTTTTTTACCAGAAAGTTGGAATGCTACTGTCACCACAATGAGTAGCTCTTCAGGAGGCAATAAATTGAAATTCAACAATGTACGTGATCTGGTTCTCAGTGAAGAGATTCGACGAAGAGAGTCAAACGAATCCTCAACCTCTTTAGTTTTGCATACAAAGTCAAAAGGAAAAAATTTAACTAGAGGAACTAGACATTGTGGAAAGACCGAACACTATAAAAATTAGTGCAGGAGTGCATATAAGAATTAAGAGGTGAAGGTAGAGGCAAATATTGCTTCTATGTCGAGAGAAGATGATGCATTGATTTGTTCTTTAGAGAACAAGAAAGAGTCTTGAGTCTTAGATTCTGAAGCATCCTTTCATGCTACTTCACAGAAAGAATTCTTTGAGAAGTATGTTCTCAGAAACCTCAACAAAGTTAACCTTCGTAATGCACGATCTTGTGTGAGATTGTGGGTAAATGTGTAGTGAAGATTAAGCTAAATGGGTCTACATGGGAATTTAAAAATGTTATACATATTCCCAAGTTGACAAAGAACTTAATCTCAGTCGGTCAATTGGCCAGTGAGGGCTACACAACAGTCTTCCATGGAAATTATTGGAAGATTTCAAAAGGTGCAATGGCAATTATTTAATTTGCAAATGACAGGAGACGCATTCATTGGTAACACAACATCTCAATAAACTCAATATAGTCAAAACCCAATTGAGTTTAGGTATAATTGAATTTGATGAAGAAGTACAGACATTGATACTTTTCTCTTTTTTACCAGAAAGTTGGAATGCTACTGTCACCACAATGAGTAGCTCTTTAGGAGGCAATAAATTGAAATTCAACAATGTACGTGATCTGGTTCTCAGTGAAGAGATTCAACGAAGAGAGTCAAACGAATCCTCAACCTCTTTAGTTTTGCATACAAAGTCAAAAGGAAAAAATTTAACTAGAGGAACTAGACATTGTGGAAAGACCGAACACTATAAAAATTAGTGCAGGAGTGCATATAAGAATTAAGAGGTGAAGGTAGAGGCAAATGTTGCTTCTATGTCGAGAGAAGATGATGCATTGATTTGTTCTTTAGAGAACAAGAAAGAGTCTTGAGTCTTAGATTTTGAAGCATCCTTTCATGCTACTTCACAGAAAAAATTCTTTGAGAAGTATGTTCTCAGAAACCTCAACAAAGTTAACCTTCGTAATGAACAATCTTGTGTGAGATTGTGGGTAAATGTGTAGTGAAGATTAAGCTAAATGGGTCTACATGGGAATTGAAAAATGTTATACATATTCCCAAGTTGACAAATAACTTAATCTCAGTCGGTCAATTGGCCAGTGAGGGCTAAACAACAGTCTTCCATGGAAATTATTGGAAGATTTCAAAAGGTGCAATGACAATTGCTCGTGGTAAAAAGAGTGATATTCTTTACAAGACAGCAGTGACATTTCATTTGATTGCACTTACAACAAATGAAAATCCCAGTCTATGGCATAAGAGGTTAGGACATATGAATAAGAAATGGATGAAAATCATACACTCGAAAGATAAACTACCAGGTCTTTGGTCTGTAGAAATTAACATGTGTGAAGACTATATACTTGGAAAGCAGAAAAGAGTTAGCTTTCAGACAAGTGGAGGAACCCTAAAGAAGGAGAGACTTGAAATTTTTCACTCTGATGTTTAGGGTCAAATGACTGTCTCATCCATTGGTGGGAAGCAACATTTTGTGACTTTTATTAATCATCATTCTAGGAAGATATGAGTATACTTTCTAAAACATAAGTCTGCAGTGTTTGAGACTTTCAAGATTTGGAAAGCCATGATAGAAAATGAGACAAGATTGAAGATAAAAAAACTCAAAACTGACAATAGTGGTGAATATTAGACACCAAAGTTAAGAAGTTTTGCTATGAGCACAAGATTAGAATGGAAAAGACCATGCCAGGTACGCCTCAACACAATGGTGTAACTGAACGTATGAATCGAATATTACTAAAAGAGCCAGAAGCTTGCGTTAGCAGTCAAGCTTACTAGAGTAGTTCTAGGTAGAAACTATCAACACAACAACTTACATAATCAACCAAGGTTTATCGATACCATTGGAGCACAAAATATCAGGAGAGGTATGGAGTGGAAAAAAGGTAAAACTCTTACATCCTAGAGTTTTCAATTGTGTAGCATTTGTGCACATTAGTGATAAAGGCAAGAATAAGCTTGATCCTAAATCGAAGAAGTGAACTTTGATCGGTTATGTTGAGAATGAGTTTGGCTACCACCTATGGATAATGAAAACAAAAAAATGATTCTTAGTAGAGAGGTGATCTTCAATGAGAGAGTGATGTACAAGGACATGGACAACATATACACTAGCAACTTAGAACAAAGTGGGCTAGTGTATGTAGAGGTGGATGGTGTCCCAAAAACTCCTCTAATTGAGGAACCTCACCCAGAGGAGTAATTGAAAATAATAATAACGAACAACTTGACACAACAGACCCTTCTACTCAAGCTCCTATTTTGAGAAGATCATTTCAACCTCATGTGCCTAATAGGAAATATTTGAATTATATATTGTAAACTAAAGAAGGAGAGCCTGAAAACTATGAGGAAGCATGTCAAACTATAGATGTCAGTAAGTGGGAGCTCGCCATGAAAGATGAGATGAAATCATTATTATCCAATCATATATGAGAACTAGCAAAGTTACCTATTGGGAAAAAGGAACTTCACAATAAATGGGTGTATCGAGTGAATGAGGATCATGATGGCTCAAAGAGATACAAAACCCGATTAGTTGTTAAAGGATTTCAGCAAAAGGAAAAAGTTGACTGCACTGAAATTTTTGCTCCAGTTATGAAACTTAATACTATTTAGTCTGTTTTAAGTATTGTTGCTAGTGAAGAGTTCTACCTTGAGCAATTGAATATGTAGACTGCATTTCTTCATGGAGATTTAGATGAAGAGATTTACATGTATCAACCTGAAGGTTTCTCAGAAGAAGGGAAAAATAATATGGTGTGTAGATTAAATAAAAGCTTGTATGGCTTGAAACAAACTCCAAGATAGTGGTACAAAAGGTTTAAAAGCTTCATGCACAAGGAAGGTTTTCAAAAGAGCAATACTACAAGAAAATTTGTTATTAGAGTGGGTCAAATGCCCACTATACTAGCCAAAGGCCTACTGTAATGTGCATTTACATTGGGCTTACAGTGGGCCAAACACCCCACTGTAATTCTTTGGTCAATACACAATGTGCTGTTGACACCATTGTAATACTCACTATAAAACCCACTATAATACAGTGAGCGTTGAGCCCACCGTAAGTAGCCCATTGTTACAAACTCATTGTATTATAGTGGGCATAACCTATTATAACAAGCTTACTGTATTATAGTGGACAAAAGCCACCATAACAAACTCATTGTATTACGGTGGGTTAAAGCCCACTATAATTGAACTTTTTTAAAATTATTATTTTAATTTCTAAATTTTTATTATTAAACAAAACCTGGATATAGTATTGAATTTTAAATACAATAATAAAATGAAAACAAACATAAATTTAACATTTCATTTCATAAAAGGTTTTAAGGGAAGAACATGATCATTCCAATGCAAATGGATAAAGTTCCATAATAAAAATTCCTAAAAGTACTACATAACACTAATCAAATTTTCAAAGTTTTTACAAATAATATGAAATTGCATACATTAAATATAATAGCCAAAAGGTTCTTTGACTTGACCAATCTCCAAATTAGATTTGATTTCGCATTCAGCTCATATGGTGTGAATTTCTTGGTAAGCTTCGACTTTACCTTCGTTTTCTAGGGAAGAGTAGCATATCTTGGATGGTTATGCCTCAGTCAGATTAGTATTGTAAATTTTTACGTGTCAAGGAAGGATTTCAAAAGGAAGGGAAAAACACTTATTAAAATAACGTACTTTACTCAAAGTTTTATACTCCCAAGCAATAATTAAATATTATAAAACAAAAAATATAATAGATTCTACCACACTTATGATTTTTACATGTCTCCATGTAAAAAATAAAACAAATACAATATAATACTACACTACATTTAGCATGAAATTTTCCTTTTATTAAATCACTCCAATCAAAATAAACCACCAATATTATTCAAAGAGAAAGCTTGGCTTAGCAATTTTAGGAAAAAGTTAGTTTAGATTTTAGACAAGATTGTAGGTTGCTTCATTAGTTACTTTGAACTTTAGCTATGAAAGAAATGAAGAGGAAGTTGAAAATTAAAGCAGGGAAAAGAAAATTAAATGCATCTTAGGCTTCTAGATAGAATAAAGTAAAAGCAAGTACAAAAAAGCAAAGCTTAAAATATAGATGGGATGGATACAACATGCTTAATAGAATGAAGCACTTAATTATTATTAAACACTCTAATTTCTATGTCATTATCAACCTCTCTATCCACTCTGGCAATCTGTTTCTCTTTGTTAAGGACAACCTACTGGAAAGCAGCAGTTAGTTATAAAATAATTTAATCAAAAGAAATAATTTTATATTTAAGCCTAACATTATTATTCAAAGTTGTAACACTGCACGACAACATTTGGTTAATAACTATTTCATATATCTATATAATAATTAAAATGGACAATATTGATCTACATAAGGCTACAAATAAGGGTGTTTGAACTCCTCACATGCCTGTGAATATATGAAGTTAGAATATTTATGAAAAGTAATGATACTAAACCATTTTCACATTGGAAATAGATGTAATTTAAAGACACCAAACATGTTTTGTATTTATTCTTTTGAAATGGAGTATATTGCATAGTAAAACATAGAGAAGTAAATGGTTAATGAGATCCCAGTGTAAGTCACTATGATATGAGATTCTCATTTCTATACTATTAAATCAGAAGTGTTGAAGCACCATGGCTTCTTAGAAGTTGTAGGGGATAACACTAAGCAATAAGCCATATTCTTTGGAAACAACAAATATTGATGTTTGGTTCATGGTTATAAACAAATATTTTGAGCATAGCCTCTTCCAAGACTCGAAGTCAATAAGGGAATTTGTAAAACAAGCTTGTGAATTGGAAATTTCAAAGAAAAGGAAAAAAAAAAGCCATTTTATTACCCACTCAAGCATGCATTATAGGTCTTTCAAGTTTCAAATTCCATAAACAAAAATCACATGTGCTTTTTCCAACAATATTTAAATTTGTGACCGTTGTT